>OU342745.1:238421466-239106458 GCA_910589775.1 Avena eriantha
TCGGTGTCATTGCATGTCTGTTCTTTTCATGAACCATATCTAGAGTCATTGCATCTGTTCCTCTAAACAAACCACATAAGGATCCACCAGTGTCATTGGATGTCTGTTCTTTTCATGAACCACACCTAGTGTCATTGCATGCGTGTTCTTTTCATTAACCATAGCTAGAGTCATTGCATGTATGTTACTTCCATAAACCACACATGGATCCACCGATGTCATTGCATGTCTGTTCTTTTCATGAACCACACCCAGTGTCACTTCATGTGTGTTCTCCTGACAAACCACATATGGATCCACCAGAGTCATTGCATGTCTGTTCTTTTCATGAACCACAGCTAGAATCCCACCTGTGTCATTGGAAGTCTGTTCTTCTCATGAACCACACATGGATCTGCCAGTGTCATTGCCTGTCTGTTCTCTTCATGAATCACAGCTAGAGTCATTGCATGTCTGTTACTTCCATAAACCACATAGGGATCCACCTAGTGTGATTGCATGTATGTTCCTCTAAACAAACCACATAAGGATCCACCAGTGTCATTGGATGTGTGTTCTTCTCATGAACCACACCCAGTGTCATTGCATGTGTGTTCTTCTAAACAAACCACACATGGATACACCAGTGTCATTGCCTGTGTGTTCTTTTCATGAACCACATAAGGATCCACCAGTGTCATTGCATGTCTGTTCTTTTCATGAATCACAGCTAGAGTCATTGCATGTATGTTACTTACATAAATCACATATGGATCCACCTAGTGCGATTGCATGTATGTTCCTCTAAACAAACCACATAAGGATCCACCAGTGTCATTGCGTGTCTATTATTTTCATGAACCACACCAGTGTCATTGCATGTGTGTTCTACTAAACAAACCACACATGGATACACCAGTGTCATTGCCTATCTGTTCTTTTCATGAACCACACCGAGTGTCATTGCATGTGTGTTCTTCTAAACAAACCACATAAGTCATTGCATGTCTGTTCTTTTCATGAACCACACCTGGTGTCATTGCATGTCTGTTCTTTTCATGAACCATATCTAGAGTCATTGCATGTCTGTTCCTCTAAACAAACCACATAAGGATCCACCGGTGTCATTCATGTCTGTTCTTTTCATGAACCACACCCAGTGTCATTGCATGCGTGTTCTTTTCACTACCATAGCTAGAGTCATTGCATGTCTGTTACTTCCATAAACCACACATGGATCCACCGATGTCATTGCATGTCTGTTCTTTTCATGAACCACACCCAGTGTCACTTCATGTGTGTTCTCCTGACAAACCACATATGGATCCACCAGTGTCATTGCATGTCTGTTCTTTTCATGAACCACAGCTAGAATCCACCTGTGTCATTGGAAGTCTGTTCTTCTCATGAACCACACATGGATCTGCCAGTGTCATTGCCTGTCTGTTCTCTTCATGAATCACAGCTAGAGTCATTGCATGTCTGTTACTTCCATAAACCACATAGGGATCCACCTAGTGTGATTGCATGTATGTTCCTCTAAACAAACCACATAAGGATCCACCAGTGTCATTGGATGTGTGTTCTTCTCAAGAACCACACCCAGTGTCATTGCATGTGTGTTCTTCTAAACAAACCACACATGGATACACCAGTGTCATTGCCTGTGTGTTCTTTTCATGAACCACATAAGGATCCACCAGTGTCATTGCATGTCTGTTCTTTTCATGAATCACAGCTAGAGTCATTGCATGTCTGTTACTTACATAAATCACATATGGATCCACCTAGTGCGATTGCATGTATGTTCCTCTGAACAAACCACATAAGGATCCAGCAGTGTCATTGCATGTCTGTTCTTTTCATGAACCACATAAGGATCCACCAGTGTCATTGCATGTCTGTTATTTTCATGAATCACAGCTAGAGTCATCGCATGTCTGTTACTTCCATAAATCACATATGGATCCACCTATTATGATTGCATGTATGTTCCTCTAAACAAACCACATAAGGATTCACCAGTGTCATTGCGTGTCTATTCTTTACATGGACCACACCCAATGTCATTGCATGTGTGTTCTTCTAAACAACCAACACATGGATACACCAGTGTCATTGCATATCTGTTCTTTTCATGAACCACACCCAGTGTCATTGCATGTGTGTTCTTCTAAACAAACCACATAAGTCATTGCATGTGTGTTCTTTTCATGAACCATATCTAGAGTCATTGCATGTCTCTTCTTTTCATGAACCATATCTAGAGTCATTGCATGTATGTTCCTCTAGAAAAACCACAGAAGGATCCACCAGTATCATTGCATGTCTGTTCTTTTCATGAACCAGACCCAGTGTCATTGCATGCGTGTTCTTTTCATTAACCATTGCTAGAGTCATTGCATGTCTGTTACTTCCATAAACCACACATGGATCCACCAATGGCATTGCATGTCTGTTCTTTTCATGAACCACACCCAGTGTCACTGCATGTGTCTTCTCCTGACAAACCACATATGGCTCCACCAGTGTCATTGCATGTCTGTTCTTTTCATGAACCACAGCTAGAATCCACCACTGCCATTGGAACTCTGTTCTTCTCATGAACCACACATGGATCCGCCACTGTCATTGCCTGTCTGTTCTCTTCATGAATCACAGCTAGAGTCATTGCATGTCTGTTACTTACATAAATCACATATGGATCCACCTAGTGCGATTGCATGTATGTTCCTCTAAACAAACCAGATAAGGATCCACAAGTGTCATTACGTGTATATTATTTCATGAACCACACCAGTGTCATTGCATGTGTGTTCTACTAAACAAACCACACACGGATACACCAGTGTCATTGCCTATCTGTTCTTTTCATGAACCACACCCGGTGTCATTGCATGTGTGTTCTTCTAAACAAACCACATAAGTCATTACATGTTTGTTCTTTTCATGAACCACTCCCGGTGTCATTGCATGTCTGTTCTTTTCATGAACCATATCTAGAGTCATTGCATGTCTGTTCATCTAAGCAAACCACATAAGGATCCACCAGTGTCATTGCATGTCTGTTATTTTCATGAACCACACCTAGTGTCATTGCATGTGTGTCCTTTTCATTAACCATAGCTAGAGTCATTGCATGTCTGTTACTTCCATAAACCACACATGGATCCACCGATGCCATTGCATGTCTGTTCTTTTCATGAACCACACCCAGTGTCACTTCATGTGTGTTCTCCTGACAAACCACATATGGATCCACCAGTGTCATTGCATGTCTGTTCTTTTCATGAACCACAGCTAGAATCCACCTGTGTCATTGGAAGTCTGTTCTTCTCATGAACCACACATGGATCTGCCAGTGTCATTGCCTGTCTGTTCTCTTCATGAATCACAGCTAGAGTCATTGCATGTCTGTTACTTCCATAAACCACATAGGGATCCACCTAGTGTGATTGCATGTATGTTCCTCTAAACAAACCACATAAGGATCCACCAGTGTCATTGGATGTGTGTTCTTCTCAAGAACCACACCCAGTGTCATTGCATGTGTGTTCTTCTAAACAAACCACACATGGATACACCAGTGTCATTGCCTGTGTGTTCTTTTCATGAACCACATAAGGATCCACCAGTGTCATTGCATGTCTGTTCTTTTCATGAATCACAGCTAGAGTCATTGCATGTCTGTTACTTACATAAATCACATATGGATCCACCTAGTGCGATTGCATGTATGTTCCTCTAAACAAACCACATAAGGATCCAGCAGTGTCATTGCATGTCTGTTCTTTTCATGAACCACATAAGGATCCACCAGTGTCATTGCGTGTCTGTTCTTTTCATGAACCACACCCAGTGTCATTGCATGTGTGTTCTTCTAAACAAACCACACATGGATACATCAGTGTCATTGCCTATATGTTCTTTTCATGAACCACACCCAGTGTCATTGCATGTGTGTTCTTCTAAACAAACCACTTAAGTCATTGCATGTCTGTTCTTTTCATGAACCACACCCGGTGTCATTGCATGTCTGTTCTTTTTCATGAACCATATCTAGAGTCATTGCATGTCTGTTCCTCTAAACAAACCACATAAGGATCCACCAATGTCATTGCATGTCTGTTCTTTTCATGAACCACACCTAGTGTCATTGCATGCGTGTTCTTTTCATTAACCATAGCTAGAGTCATTGCATGTATGTTACTTCCATAAACCACAAATGGATCCACCGATGTCATTGCATGTCGGTTATTTTCACGAACCACACCTAGTGTCACTGCATGTGTCTTCTCCTAGCAAACCACATATGGATCCACCAGTGTCATTGCATGTGTGTTCTTTTCATGAACCACAGCTAGAGTCCACTAGTGTCATTGGATGTCTGTTCTTCCCATGAACCACACATCGATCCACCAGTGTCATTGCCTGTTTTTTCTTTTCATGAATCACAGCTAGAGTCATTGCATGTCTGTTACTTCCATAAACCACATATGGATCCACCTAGTGTGATTGCATGTCTGTTCCTCTATACAAACCACATAAGGATCCACCAGTGTCATTGCGTGTCTGTTCTTTTCATGAACCACACCCAGTGTCATTGCATGTGTGTTCTTCTAAACAAACCACACATGGATACATCAGTGTCATTGCCTATATGTTCTTTTCATGAACCACACCCAGTGTCATTGCATGTGTGTTCTTCTAAACAAACCACAT
Source organism: Avena eriantha (assembly GCA_910589775.1). NCBI lineage: Eukaryota > Viridiplantae > Streptophyta > Magnoliopsida > Poales > Poaceae > Avena > Avena eriantha. Next base: position 238,426,168 of record OU342745.1, read on the forward strand.
AAGTCATTGCATGTCTGTTCTTTTCATGAACCACACCCGGTGTCATTGCATGTCTGTTCTTTTCATGAACCATATCTAGAGTCATTGCATGTCTGTTCCTCTAAACAAACCACATAAGGATCCACCAATGTCATTGCATGTCTGTTCTTTTCATGAACCACACCTAGTGTCATTGCATGCGTGTTCTTTTCATTAACCATAGCTAGAGCCATTGCATGTATGTTAGTTCCATAAACCACAAATGGATCCACCGATGTCATTGCATGTCGGTTATTTTCACGAACCACACCTAGTGTCACTGCATGTGTCTTCTCCTGGCAAACCACATATGGATCCACCAGTGTCATTGCATGTCTGTTCTTTTCATGAACCACAGCTAGAGTCCACCAGTGTCATTGGATGTCTATTCTTCCCATGAACCACACATCGATCCACCAGTGTCATTGCCTGTTTTTTCTTTTCATGAATCACAGCTAGAGTCATTGCATGTCTGTTACTTCCATAAACCACATATGGATCCACCTAGTGTGATTGCATGTTTGTTCCTCTAAACAAACCACATAAGGATCCACCAGTGTCATTGGATGTGTGTTTTTCTCATGAACCACACCCAGTGTCATTGCATGTCTGTTCTTTTCATGAACCACAACTAGAGTACACCAGTGTCATTGGATGTTTGTTCTTCCCATGAACCACACATGGATCCACCAGTGTCATTGCATGTCTGTTCTTTTCATGAATCACAGCTAGAGTCATTGCATGTCTGTTACTTCCGTAAACCACATATGGATCCACCTAGTGTGATTGCATGTCTGTTCCTCTAAACAAACCACATAAGGATCCACCAGTGTCATTGGATGTGTGTTCTTCTCATGAACCACACCTAGTGTCATTGCATGTTTGTTCTTCTAAACAAACCACATAAGGATCCACCAGTGTCATTACCTGTCTGTTCTTTTAATGAACCACATAAGGATCCACCAGTGTCATTGCATGTCTGTTCTTTTCATGAATCACAGCTAGAGTCATTGCATGTCTGTTACTTCCATAAACCACGTATGGATCCACCTAGTGTGATTGCATGTCTGTTACTGTAAACAAACCACATAAGGATCCACCAGTGTCATTGCGTGTTTGTTCTTTTCATGAACCACACCCACTGTCATTGCATGTGTGTTCTTCTCACAAACCGCACATGGATACACCAGTGTCATTGCATGGGTAGCCGTTAGACCGAGTATTCTAGAAGGCACGCCCTAACACAGTTGTTCTGCTTGACGATTGTTACATACCGTTCGATTGGGGTGCTTGGACAATTGGGATGGTCTTCGTGAGAGCGATCCGCGAGTAGGCTGTTCTGCGGCATGATTGGCCATGCTTGCTCTGGACAAACTGGCAACACCGGGCGCTCCCCTGTTGTGAGTGTCACGTCTCACGAGTTCAGTGGGCCACATCCCAGTGACACGTCCCCGTGACTTCTCTTCCTCCCCTTACTTCTATTCCTTACCCTCGAAGCCACTTTCCCCACTTCACTCCCATCCTGCCGTAGCCACAAGCCGACGGCTCCTCCATCCCAATCCCCTCTCCGGCAGCCACCCTCCACCCCTCTCGCCATGGGTTCAAGGGGAGACGGCGAGGAAACGCGTCGTGACGACATGGACGGTGATTTCAATGTGAGTCGTCTTATCTCTATTTCTATCATCTGTGGACAGTTATATATTTTTTGAGCTAGATCTAATTTGTTTACTCATGCGCGTATGATGTGTTAGGCCAACAAGACGATGTATGACTCCGACTATCACGGTTTAGAGGATGAAGACAGTCCTCTGGTATGTAAACGTGGATATGTGTCCGCTAAATTTGTAGCCTTCGATGGAAGAAACGCAGGCAGGAGGTTTCTACGATGTCAAGGACATCGTGGAATGATGCAAGGCGGAAGTTGCGGTGTTGTCAAATGGGTAGATCCAGAGTGGCCCAAATCGATGCAGAAAATGCTGGACAAACTATGGGAAATGACTGTCGAGTTGAAAGAATCCGTATTCAGCTCACTTCTTGGCAGTGTTGAGATGAAGCTATGGGAACTAGTTGACACGACCAAGTATAAGCGAGATCTCAGGTGGGTGCAAGACAAGGTTATCGAAGTCGAGAAGGAGAGGGACGCGTCGTTGGCCCTGAAGGCTAAAGTAGAGCAAGAACTGACTCAAGAAAGGAACGATCTCCACCAGGCCAAAGTCCTGCAGTACACAACTACGAGTATTGACAAGTGCATGAGGAAAAATGCAGAGAAACAATTGAAGGTGCGCAAGGAAGATGCTAAAAGGAAGGAGCAGACAATTCGAGCCTTGCTCTCGCAGGAAGATGCGCATCGGGCCAAGATTAGGAAGATCAAGGAGATGTGTGATAACTAGTTCTATTTAGCTTAAGCTCCGTGCCTTTTTAAGTTGTAATATTTGTACTTGTTGACCTAGCGGTCTGAACTATTAGTTCCGGATTCTAGGGAGGAAAAAATTGCTCTGACCCTGCATTAATTTGTGGAAGAATTTGTGATTTAGATCAATTTTTGCCTCGATTTAGATCTCTGTGCCGGATTGGGAACATAACCGTGGACAAAAGACACCTTTTCTACTAGTGTATTCTAACATTGGTGGTTTGTTTAAACGTAATCTATGTGGATTGTGCCGCATGCAAATGGCACAACCACAACTTATAAAGTGGAAGCACGTACACCCGGTTACTGGAGATCCCGGAGCTTCGCCAGATGCAGGGGATGCAGGAGCAGAGAGGCGGTGAGATAGACGGGCTCAAGATTAGGCCAGAAAGTGGTACCCATTTCCTCCTCGTCTCGGCATTATCGGTGAGAACATTGCTGTTTATGTTGCCACGTCATTGTGCAGCATCAGAAATAAGTTGCTGCTTCGTGGAGTGTGGCAGCTTAAATAATTTATTTATGTGCCACTTACATCCCGTCGTATTTGGAGACCTCCTGCCCCTCAGCAATCGTGGAACCGGTGGATCCTTGTTTTCAGATAGCAGTGGCATAATCACAATTTCGGATTCAACTACTGACTCGGGCGTTTCCAAACCCTAAGTCGCGGTACATTTTACTCAGAGAACGTAGGTAGATTGTTTCGCCCAGCAACGTGCCACACACAGAGCGATCAGAATTTAACAGAATTACATATATAGGTTCAAGTTCAACACATTACTATGCATCTTCATTGCCAGCAGCCTTCTTCCGCAGCCTAGGTGCCAAGCCTTCACGTCCAATGGCTTCTTCATTTCCTGCCTTCTTCCTCTTCCTCGGTGCCAATTTTCTTAGCTTCACGTACTCTGCATCGCCGGGACAATGGGCACCAGAATCGTGTCCAGCATCATCTTTCCACTCGTTTTTAATTTCTTCGGGCAGCAAAATGACATCTTTCCACTCGTTTTTAAGTTCTTCGGGCAGCAAAATGACTGACCCGGCAGTCATGTTTCTAACCTTGCGGCGCTTCCTGTCAAAGAAACAAGACTGTTGCATAACTACCCAATATCTATAGAGTAAATAAAACAAAAATTACAATTCAGCATAAACATGCGAACCCCAAGAGACCTTTGCTTACCAGGAGCTAATTGGGTTCAAGCAACCACCCTGTCCAAGAATAGAAGGGCGACTCCTAGTTGCAGCAGCTTCCACATCCAGTACATCACATTTCAGCTCAAACATGGCAGCCGAAGCATACCTTTTCATCAACCCAATTAGCTGACTGTCACACGTTATAGGAACCATGATGCCACGTTCATCCATGAAGCTGAACTTTGCAGTCTGCTTTGGCCATAATTCAACATGATTACGCAGAGCAGCAACCATACCAGATATATTGCAGATATGCGCAGGCGCTTCTTCCATCGTGAAACAATGGTGTCCATACCTCTTGCCCTTAGAGTCGTACCTATAGAGGACTACCGTAACCAGGTAAGGGGGTCCCCGCAGATCCCACTTGATAGAAAACTGTGGACAAAATATGTTTGTCAGCGATGGGCTAACAAACAATTTGAGGTTCAGTAGCCAGCTAGCAGTTGTAACTAGTGCGAATAGCAAAGAGAAGGGTAGATCACCCGCTTGTAGACATAACTTCTTCTTTCTTGATAGTAGGATCTGCCATCCTCCGAGCTGCTCGGCTTTTCGGTGGCGGAGGCAGGCTAGAGCCTCGCAATGGTGGCTACGACATGCGCCATTGGAGCTCGGTATCAGCGACTGGGCACAGCAACTGGGCGCAGCAACTTGGCCCCGGAAGTCAAATGTCTGAAGGGATCGTCCTGCCTGGAGGGTGGATTCCGATGCCACCGGTGCTAGGGGAAAGCTGGGAATGGATTTGTGAAATTGGTCAACGCATCCAATCCACTTAGCTGCTCGATTTGCCTAAGAGGTTGCCGCGTTGGCGCCCGCGTCACGGACAGATAACCGACATGTGGGTCCCAACCGTCTACTTCATGGGGCGGTTTAATGGAATGTTTGTATTTGGCAAGGGTGAGATGAGTTTGCCTCGAAATGGCCCCTCTTAGTAGTTGGTGGCCCAACTTTTCGAAACGCGGTAATTTCAGGAAACTTAGGTACCGCCATGCGCTGGCCTGCCAACTTTGGTACCACAGACAAACAACCCCAGTTATTGGGGTCCTCCCTTGCTCGCCTCGCCTTCTCGATCTCTTTGAGAGAGTGACAATCAGCGGTGGTGTGGGTGGCGGGTTTTCCTTTCCTGCTATGGTAGATGTATGGCTGATTGAGCAGGGCAGCAGGGTCGAATTTTGGCCTCGCTGTGTTGTTGGAGCGGTAGTTTCCACTATCGTGGTAATTTCCTCCGTCGCGGCGGTAACTCTTGGTGTCGCGCTGGTCGTAGCTGGCATTGGCGACGAAGTCGACTTGCCCGTCCGTGCGGCGCTTGCCGGTGATGCGGGTGTTTTTGTAGCGCATGTCGCAGAGGCGCCCACTATCGTGGATGCTGGTTCAGTGCCGTCCTCCCGACTCGTCGTCAGAGTCTTGGTTGGGGTCCTCCTCCGCGTAGCGCTTGGCGATCTCGAGGAGGTCGGGGACGTTGTCGAGCGTCCGGTAGACCCTCTTGATCTTAGCAACCAGGGGTTTGTACCAGCACGTGTTCTTGAAGCAATGTATCGTCATGTCTAGGTGGATGCCGAAGGCGTTGATCCACAGTTCTTGCCATCTTTGAATCCAGTGGCGAGTCGACTCGCGTTGTCCCTGGATGCATCGCTCCAGGTCTTCCATGGTGGTGGCGTGGGTGTAGGAGCCCTCGAAGTGCCTGATGAAGGCTTCTCGCATTTCTTCCCATGAATCGATGATGTCAGCGGGGAGGGTGTTGATCCATTGCCGAGTCGCACCCTCCATCATCAGGGGGAGGTAGCGAGTGGCGAGAAGGTCGGTGTGTCCTGCGATTCCCATCGCCACGAGGTATGTGTCCAGCCAGACAGCGGGATCGTATGTCGGGTCGTACTTTTCGATCTCCTTTGGAGCTTTGAAGTTGGCGGGGTATTTTTCCCAACGAATCATGGGCCCGAAGCATTACGACCCGACTCAACTGAGCGAGCCTCTTGGTTCCGGGTCACCGCGGTTGTTGAGGGTGTGCCTCAAGTCGTTGGGCTGGCATGCCCGCCACGCCTGGTTGTTGATTATGTTCGTTCGGGCATCAAGGGGCTGCCCGTTGGCGGCGACCGTGTTATTCGCCGGTCGTGGCTCGTTGGTGGACAGCGCGGGGTTGGCGGCCTCTGCGACGGGGGCTGCAGTGGTGGGCAAGTCAATGCGTTGGCAACGGTGGGGTGGCCGCTTGATGCCGCCCTGCTTGCTGAGGAGCGGGAGTACGTCTGCCCCCGCGGGTTGACTCCCGCAGCTTGTTTCTCGACGGCCCTGACGAGTAGGGCCTTGGCATACTAGATCTGTAGCGCGTCGTCGCCTTGGACGTCGAGGTTGGCGATCGCGGCGTTGGCCGCGACGACGTTGTCCATCGGGGTGGAGTATAGTGGTAGTCCGTTGGCGTCACGGGATTGAGGCGAGATGATGATCCGCGGTTGGTCCGGCGGGGACGTGCGGCCGATGGGTGGTGGAGGGGCTTCGGTCGCCGGTGCGCCGGGTGGTGGTCTTGCGGGGTTGCTTCCGCATGGCGGCACGTTCTCGCAGTATTCGCGCTCGGCGGCGCGTGCAGGGTCGCTTTCATCGTTGAAGTTCAGGACACGGCCCTGGACATTGGAGTTCAGGCGGGTCCTAATGCGGCGCTGGTGATAGAGCGATAGCTCCTGCGTTGTTTCCCGCTTGAGGCGGTATTTCTCGCGCTCGGCGAGTTCGTTGCGTTGCACCTCCGTGAGCCGCAGGCGGGCTTCCTCCACCTCCGTGGCCGTTGCAGTCGGTGGGATCGGCGTGTCGAACGGATCTAACGAGGCGGACGTGCTGCCCGCCATGTAGATCGTGTTGAAGCGATTAGACCTGGCGCAGAAGTCTTCGGGCGATTCCGAGCCGGAGTAGGAGTCGAAGATCCCGAGGATGGAGGGGTCCTCAAAATCCTCCGGGTTGGAGACTCGCGTGATGGAGTCCTCTCGTGATGCAGTGGTGATAGATCCGTCGACCAAGGCAAGGGTCGTGGAGTCAGCGTCATTGTTTAGGGCCTTGTCGTTGGTGGCGGCGTTGGTCTCGGCCGCGTCGCTGGCGGCCGAGTCGTACTCGGTGACGAGGCTCCTGATGGAGCGGACCTGCTCCTCCGAGAGCAGATCGCGGTGCGGCGGCGATCCGCCGACGATCACCATTGCAGTTGGGTCGACCGCACCGGTGAAGCCGACGAAGAGGTTGATGGAGCCGACCAGCATCACCGCGCCGTGAGTGACCGGGCGTCATGCCGGGATGTACCTGCTGGGTAGGATCTGTAAGATCCCGCCGATGGCGATCATGCGACCGGTGGTGAGCGGCCGATCGATCGGCGAGTAGGGTCTCGCCGCAGAACTCAGGCCAATCCCGCTATGCCCCACAGTGGGCGCCACTGTCGTGAAAATGGCCACGGCAGTCGCTGCAATTTGCAGCGATTGATTGTAACGTGGGGAAGAGTTGGCGGCCATCTGCGGTGCGAGATGGGGGCAGATGCACATGGGTTTATCCAGGTTCGGCCCCCCGGAGGGTAAAGACCTACTCCTGCTAGATTAGATTATTGGAGAGTGAGTTACAGGGTTGGTGAGCTCGGCGTCTAAGCAGCGAGTCGCTAGAGGGGGTGTATGATGGAACGTGAGTCCTCAGGATACCCTAGGGAGGTTTATATAGGAGTCACCTCACTAGGGTTTACAAGTTACAACCGAGCCAGATATGGACTCGGAAGCTTTCTGACCTAATCCGACTGGGCTTCAGGTATGCTTCTGGGCCTTCAGCTTCCAGTCGCCAGGCTTCTCCTTCAGTCGTAGTCCAGTCGCCATCCCTAGGCACATCCACAGGCCCTTCGGCCCAATCGGAACATCCTGCTGGGCATACCCCCTTTGGCATATCCCCATCACTATAGTAGATCTCGTCCGCCACCTCAGAGTTGCCTACTCGAGGACTGCGCCTATAATGCCCTATAGCCACAAACACTAGGAGCCGATGCTCACAGGGGGCTCGCGGAGAGCGGATATCATCGGCATCGGGAAAGAGGGCACCGTGTTCGTCGCCCAAATTGATGGCCACACCACGGACATCGTCATATCCCCCAGGTTCATCAGTTCAGGGGCGTGCGAATCACCGCGGTACAAGGTGAAGAATTGGTCGCTGTCTCTGTGGCATGAGCTCCATACGGTCGAAATGGTTGTGACATCTGAGCTGACGAGCAGGCCATCATCAGCCAAAGTCACCCTAGAAGGGCTTAGGTCGTACCTATCGCAGCCGCGGTGTTACCTGGAAGCTTCCAAACCATTCGTAGGAATTCCTGTGGATTAGGAGTATTACATCAACAAGTTTCAAAAGTGAGATAAAACATCTAAATATTCTTTGTGATGATCCCAATGTTAAGATATGTAATGTCGTACTAATTAATTACTACTTTATGTTGGTGATAGATTCAATATGTATGGGGAGAGGTGGAACAAGTTTGCGGCAATGTATACCTATTTCCAATGTACGCTGCTGACATAGTGGGCCCACAGGCGACAGTGTGACAAGGAAAGGATAATAGGTAGGAAAGAAAGTGCTACCCGGACACCATTTGACACGATGTTGCGTTATGCCGAGTATTTTGTATGGAGGTCTTAACTTGCTACTACTTATCTATTTTGTAGTATACATATGTAGTGGTACTTGTTCAGATCGACCAATCGAGTGATGAATATGGACTCTCTTTCCTTATGAGTCATGACCTTGCTACAACTATTGAATTTCAATGTCTCCATTGCTAAATATGTCATTTCTTTTGGCTATTGTCTATACTGCTGAATCGGTCACTTTGAAATGCTGCTGAATCGGTCAAGTGGTGCTGAATATGAACTAGGAATCTGTAGATATTTTTCTGTCTTATTTTGTACTGCTCAAGCTTGAAATGCTACTCAATCTGTCAAATGTTATGTCGTTACTATTACTAAGGTATTTTCTAGAACTAATACTGATGTACTAGTACTTGTTTAGATCAAGTGCAGTAGATGGTCTTGCTTTCCTTTTTAAACTTGGCTTTGTCACAATCTAGATGAGGCTTGGGCATTTTGGGATGCATATATATGGGGGTCACACTAGTGTAATGTGAAGAGGAGGTATGCACACAAAAGCATACTTGATCATCAGTTATGCTTGCTCCAATGATCTAGTGTGTTTGGAGAAAAGGGCAAGTTGATCGCGCGACAAGGTTTTTAGAGCTGAAACATGAACAGGTTCTCTCTGTACTGCTATTGAGTTTTAGTGTCTGTATAGCTCAAATAGTCACTTTGGAATGCTGCAGAATCGGTCAAGTGTTGCTGAATATGAACTAGGAATCTGTCGATATTTTTCTGTCTTACTATGTACTACTGGATCTTTCAAATGCAACTGAATTTGTAAAAAAAGTTATGTCACTGCTGCTAGGTTGCTTGCACTAGCTATTGCCTGTGTGTCATTGGAACCATTGGATGTGTTTTGGACGGAAATGAGAGGGTACTAAGTGAAGTCATTGGATACCTGTCCAGTTTTGGCGCACACGGTCTGTGTCCCTTGTTCTTTAGATATTTTTACACGAATATATGTCAAAAGAATTATTGTTTATTTTTTCCTCCGGGAATGAGGTCTGTGTTCCGAATCCGGCCGAGCCATGCAAATTTTACTAAAGAGGAGATAAAATCTAGCCCATTCAACCCCTCTTTAGCCTAGAACAATTTAATTCGGCCTTGTAGGGGTCAGGGGACTTGCTAACGATAGCCCATTTAAATATTTATCAAGGAGCCCATAGAGAATAGCGTATGGAGTATAGCCCGTTGAGTATAATAGATGAATAATAACCCAAAATGTTTAATTCGGCCTTTGGAATTACCCTTTAAACAAAAACAAAAAACCCGCCTACCTATGTTTTTAAGAAACTACTCCATTATCTGGCATTTAATAAATTGAGATGTCCACGATTCTTCTAATATGAGGCTGACATAAAGGTCCCACCAGCCTGAATAAACGGCTGATGCAGAGAGAAAAGCTATCTAGTTCGGAACACGAATGCGCGACAGAGGGTAAAAAATCCATTATACACACCTTTCTTCTAATGAGAGGATGACATGTGGGGCCCAGCAGCGTGATTAAACGATTGATGCATCGAACAGCACTAGCAAGTTCAGAACAGGGTAGCGCGAGCGAAGGAAAAAATTCCATCATACACACGTTTCTTCTAATGAGAGGATGACATGTGGGGCTCAAGAGGTTTGTTAAACGGTAGATACGTCGAGCAGCGCTATCAACTCGGAACAGGGTAGCGCCAACAAAGGAAAAAATCCATCATACGTACACACATTTCTTCTAATGAGAGGATGACATGTGGGGCCCAGCAACGTGATTAAACGGTAGATGCATCGAACAACGCTATCAAGATCGGAAAAGGGTAGCGCGAGCGAAGGAAAAAAATCAATCATACACACGTTTATTGTAATGAGAGGATGACATGTGGGGTTTAGGAGGTTGGTTAAATGGTAGATGCGTCGATCAGCGCTATCAACTCGGAACGGGGTAGCGCCAGCGAAGGAAAAAAATCCATCATACACATGTTTCTTCTAATGAGAGGATGACATGTGGGGCCCATCATCGTGATTAAACGGTAGATGCATCGAACAGCGCTATCAAGTTCAGAACTGGGTAGCACGAGCCAAGAAAAAAATCCATCATACACACGTTTCTTCTAATGAGAGGATGGCATGTGGGGCTCAGGAGGTTGGTTAAACGGTAGATGCATCGACCAACGCTATCAACTCGGAACGGGGTAGCGCCAGTGAAGGAAAAATTCCATCATACACACGTTTCTTCTAATGAGAGGATGACATGTGGGTCCTAGGAGGTTGATTAGACGGTAGATGCATCGAGCAGCGCTATCAACTTCGGAACAGGGTAGCGCGAGCGAAGGAAAAAAATGCCATCATACACACGATCCTTCTAATGACGGGCTGACATGTGGGACCTAGTAGCCTGACTAAACGGAAAACGCCTCGAGGTACGTTATTGAGTTCAAATCAGGGAGGCGCGACCGAAAAGTATGGTCCGCTAGAGACACTGATGTCCGGGACCCACACACCTCAAAAGACTTCGGCAAGTCAACATCATGCGAGGAAACAAAAATCTTGCTTCTGCCACGCGCTGGCCAAGCTTTCTCCATGTTTTTAGAAGATCCGTTGTAGTAGAGGGCCGCAAAACTGGAAAAAAGTTTTCTATCGGCCACGACCGAGCCAATAATTTCGTCGCGGAAGACGTGCCTTCTACGACGACCGTCGATCCAATTCGTTGCGGAAGGAAACTTTTCTTGTAGTGTTTCTTCAACAGAATTTACCTTCTTACCTTGTGGAGATCTCTTAGTGTGCCATTCAGAATAGTTAACCATCATATTATCAAGGAGCTTTGTTGCAGCACCTAAAGTAATGGTCATAAAGGTGCCTCCAGCAGCAGAATCCAGCAGATTTCTTGAAGAATAATTCAGTCCTTCATAAAAAGTTTGGATAATCATCCAAGCAGTCAGTCCATGAGTGGGGCAATTCTTTACCAAAGATTTCATTCTTTCTCAAGCTTGAGCAACATGTTCATTCTCAAATTGTTTAAATTTCATTATTTCACTTCTCATAAATATGATCTTAGTAGGAGGATAGTATTTTTCAATGAAAGCATCTTTGCACTTAATCCAAGAATAAATACTATTTCTAGGTAGGGATAGCAACCATTATTTAGCTTTTCCTCTCAAAGAGAAAGGAAACAATTTAAGATTAATAATATCTCCATCTATATCCCTATGTTTTTGCATCTCACAAAGTTCAACAAAGTTATTAAGGTGAGAAGCAGCATCATTAGTACAAGCACCAGAGAATTGTTCTTTCATAACAAGATTGAGCAAAGCAGGTTTAATTTCAAAGAAAGCAGCTTCAGGAATAGGTTGAGCAATAGGTGTGCACATGAAATCATTGTTGTTTGTGCTAGTGAAGTCACACAACTTAGTGTTTTCAGGAGTATTCATTTTTGTAAGATTAAAGCAAGCCAACAGAAATAGAAACTGAAATAGGAACTAATTTTTTGTGTGTTTTTTATAAAAATAAACAAGCAAACAAAGCTAAATAAACTAAGCAAAACAAAAAAAAGTAAAGAGATTGGTTGTGAGGTACTCCCCTTGTAAGAATCTTCTTTCTCCCTGAAATGTGATTAACGAGGAGGAAGAGATTGAAGTTGTCCTTAACTCCCTGGTAGCAGCTCCAGAAAAAGTGCTTGATGGCTCAAAATGTAGAGCTCGTTGGGAACCCCAAGAGGAAGGTATGATGAGCATAGAAGCAAGTTTTCCCTCAGTAATGAAACCAAGGTTATCGAACCAGTAGGAGCAAGGAAACAACTCCAAGGTGTTGCAAACAACTTCGAATCCTGCACAACACAACCACCGAACTTTGCCCCAACTTACAGTGAGGTTGTCAATCTCACTGTTATTGCTAAATACAAAGGATTAAACGTACAATGTGGAAGATAGTAATTGCTTGCAGAAAGTAAAACAGTAAATGGTAAACAGTAGATGGTATATCAATGGTAAAGGAATGGGTTGGGGCCACAGTTCACTAGAGGTGTTTCTCCTTAAGATAAATAGCATGTTGGGTGAACAAATTCTAGCGGGGCAATTAATAGATTGATAAAGCATAACAATGCATATACTATACATCTTGACTCCTATGAGATTTGATTGGGCATTAAAACATAATACATAGACCGTAATCCAACTGCATCTATGACTAATAATCCACCTTGCGGTTATCGTCTGAACCCCTTTCAGTATTAAGTTGCAAGCAACAGATAATTGCATTAAGCAACGTGTGTAAAGTAAACAATACAATTGCCCCATGGACAAATGATTGTTGTTTTCTCCCTAGTAGCAAGAACACATCTACAACCTTAGAGATTTCTATCACTTCCCCAGATTACTAGAGGCATGAACCTACTATCGAGCATAAATACTCCCTCTTGGAGTTGCAAGCATCTACTTGGCCAAGATAGTTACTAACAACGGAGAGTGCGCAAGATCACAAATAACATAGACATGATAGAATCAATAATCAATCTAGCATAGTATCTCAATATCCATAGGATGCCCGATAACACAACATGTAGGATTACAAATAGATGATCTTGATCATGAACGGAGCTCACAAGATCTAAACATGATAGCACAAAGGAGGAGAACCAACCATCTAGCTACTATATGGACCCATAGTCCAAGGGTGAACTACTCACGCATCACAACGGAGGCATGCAGGGTAATGAAGGAGGCCTCCACGATGATCTCTCCCCTCTGGCAGGGTGCCGGGAAGAGCTTCGGATCCCCCCTGATCTAGGGATGGAGATGGCGGCGGCTACAGACTCTTTCGTGGATTTCTGATTGGATGTTTAGGGTTTTCGTATCGGGGTTCTTTTATAGGCGAAGGGGCGAGGTCGGTGCTAGCCCGAGGGGACTACACCAGGTGACGGAGTGCCCAGGGGGCTGCGCCACCCTAGGGTGTGGCCGCCTCGGCGCCCTACTTTGGCTGCTCTCCAGATTCCGTGTTTCTTCTGGTATATTGACTTTGGATTTTGTCCCGTCAAATTCCAAGAATATTTCCTTACTAGCTTTTCTGAAACCAAGAATAGCAGAAAACAGGTAACTGGCACTATGGCATCTTGTTAATAGGTTAGTTCCAGAAAATGTATAAAAATACCTCAAAGTGTGAACAAAACATAAGAAAGTTGATATAAAACAAGCATGGAGCATCAAAAGTTATAGATACGTTTATGACGTATCAGAGTTATGAAAGTCATCCTAAAACAAGATGTGAATGACATATTTTTGAGTGCGAGCAAAGTAAGTCTCAGATTCAAATATGTAGGATAGTATTTTGAGTAGGAGTAATGACTCATACTCAAATATATTGGGAACATATTTTGAGTGGGATCTTAGGGATTGATTCTTAAGTGTGTTTACGACACATTAAGAATAAAAGCGCAAGTACCAATAAATAATGAATTATAGAAATTAGAAGTTGATAATAAGTATGTTACGATATTATGTAGTATTCCTAAAGGGATTCTAAAAAGAGTTTCGTAATAGAAGTTAATTAAGGAACTGATCCTTGATAACTCAAAATGGGAATCGTATTAAGTTTAACATCATCAGTTGAAAGAAAGAATAGGATGATAATCATCCACTATGTTGAGACATAGGTTCTATCTTGGAAAACCATGATGATAACTTAACATAATATATGATCCAAGAAGGAACGTTTGAAGAGTGATTAAGCTTGAATCACGGAACATTGAGCTAAGTTAGTCCGTAGTGTCTAATAGAGAACTATAGAAATAATTCCAAATCCATGAAGGATGACACATCTTAAAGCATAAAGGTTTATATTATAAGGGGATATGTTGGAAACTCATATAGTGATAATACCGACTAAAGTCAAGTAGGAAGAGAGGTGAATAAAATATCGAAAGTTGCACAACATGCACTAGTGTTTCGATAATTACATTTATAATAATAGATAAGGGTACCATCTAAAGTGATGTATACTATTATGGCGGGATTAGTTCGTAGAATGATGTGTCCCAGGACATAGTGCCCATGAGAAAGCCCATGAGGTTGATCTAAAGTCAGTGTCGGCTCGTAGAAACTGGCCTCGTTCTACTGCCATAACGACGATGCATACACAAAGATGTTATCATGTGATGATAAATTATTAATGTCAATCAACGTGACATTAGTAAGCTGCAAAGGATTTGGGACTGTAAAGTACAGGCCCAAGACTCAACCTATTCCATGAGCAAGCATGTTCAAGGTACCGGGAAATATGGTGCCAATGATTAAGAAGAAATGTAGCTAGTTTACTTGTACTCTAGTGCAAGTGGGAGACTGTTGGAAATATGCCATAGAGACAAATAATAATAAGGATCATTATCATATTTCATAAAGATTATGGTTAAGTTTTATATCATGCTATGATTGTATTGAAAGGAAACGTTAATACACGTGTGAGATATGAACAACCAGGGGTTCCCGGTGAAACTCTAGTCACTGGTTCATTGGTTAACATATGATCAAGGTTTCCTGATCATGTGGCATTTATGCTAGTTGGAAATGGAGTCAACTCATTCTGAGAATGAGATGATGAACTAATACCCAACCTAAACATCGTGAACGGATCATGTCATGAAGTTCAAGTTACAATGATTAGAATAGACCTAGTAGACTATTCCCTAGACCGTGAGGCTATATCAATCACTGTCTCCCCAGGATACTTTGATAGCATCAAACTTCACTTGGTAACACAGTGATCATAAAAGTGTGTTTAGGTATTCGGAGGAACAATTGAGGCATTATATGTCAAGAGCGAGACTTTTCCATCCGCATGATGGAAAGATACTTGAGGGTCCACTCGGAGAAGTTATATCCAATAGCTGTGCAGCGTGTGATTTGATCACGGGGATATCACTTGTTGAAATGATTCAAGTAGCATTTGTTGGTAACGAGATTGAAAATGACATGGTTATGTCATTCATCAAATCTCAGGAAATGCAAGTATCGAGAGACAAAAGGAATAAGACGCGACAGTCACGGTTCAAACAACGAAATATTTCATGGAATGCACTAGGGTCACATCGCCATCCAGGTTCCTCTGTTGATCATTGGTCCGGGAGTGTCCCGACCATGTCTGGAGTGTTCCCGAACCGTGGGGTATCATGCTTAAGGGCTTGGTGATGCTTAGAGAGTGTTTATATGATCGGTAGAATCACCAAAGAATAGAAAGAGAGAAAACCGGAAGGGGTTCGGTAAGCCGGAGGATGTTCCGAGTGGAGGTGGAAGGTGTTCCATAGCCATGGAGATTGGATAATATGTGAATGAATGTTAAATATTGATTTAATCATTTATTCATAATTATTTAATAAAAGAGAAAATCAATTAAAGGGTCAAAAGGCTTAATGGGCCAATTCCCAGAGGGGAAAGGGCCCAAGAGGGGGGCCGAATCCCTAGGAGGGGCCAAGGGGGTAGTCGGTGCCCTAGTGGGCCATCCCCCCACGTGGGTCCCATGGTGGGGTGGCCGGCGGCGCCTCCCCCCACCCCTCTCCATTGTTTAATCCCACCCCGGGACTTTGAGGGAGGGTGTACCTCCCTCTTCCCCTATATATATAGTGGGGTATTTTAACCAGAAAATACACACAATATTCAATAAAGATTTCCTCAATTTTGGGGAGACTTCCAATTGATATTCTCTCTCTCTCTCTCGTGACCGTGGTCTCAAGTCCGAACTACGTGAACTAGAGACATCTTCACCGCGGAGCACCGTCGCGCTGCAGGATTCGAATCTAGGAGCTCTACTTCCGCAACTGCTATTGGATCAGGAAAGCAGGAGTCATCGCCAGGCACCGAATGCATGTAACTCCCTGCGAGGTGTCACACTTGAGGCACTACAGGTCGTTGGAGCCGCAGGAGCACAAGGACTTCAACACGACCTTGAGGTCGGCTTTCGCTCGTCTACATGAACCACGCACTCCTGAGTGTTGACAACACTTTTAGGTCTTCAAGGGTAAGTTCGCGAAAAGCCCCTCCCGTTACTGCATTACTAATAGATAGGTCCTGACAACAAAGGGATCAGGGGTGTAGGGTAAAAATTTATTATTTTCATACGTGAACCCCTACATATGCAGCAACATAAGAAGAACTAGCTGGATCGATACTAGATGAATACCATGGAAGCAACCCCACCTTACCTACATAGAGGGGAGTTTTCGGAATCTTCTATGAAGGCATGGAGAAAACAGTGAAGGAAACCAACACCAGAAGAGATCTGCATTGCTATTAGTAAAATGATACGCGTGTCTACCATCACAACAACCTCCCCACCGGTGTCGCTAACCTAGGGAGTTTTCACATGGTGATCGACCTTGTGATGGGAGGTTACTGCCTCGATTGGATCCACATGGATCGATGAGTCTACGTCAACTTGATATACATTAAGACACTAGGAATCCTCGGGTACTCTATCAAACCTAGCTCCACCATATTCCATGGAAGAATACTAGGTGTATATGCCCGTTCACTCGGACGTCTCACCCTAAATTTAGCATTCAGGAAAGAAGGAATCATCCGCCAATAAAAGTTGCCCTTCATAGTCACAACTTTCCACGGCACGTACCAAACACTCTTCAGCGGCCTTTTTTCACTCGATTCGGGCAATATCGAACTACATCTACCTTCTGATGAAGATACCTGGTACTAAGGGCACCATCATGGTCCAAGGGAGTAGTTTGCTTCCTGACATGTGTGGTCAAGAAATGGTACATCTCTCTTTCTCTCGTCCTGATAGGACAAGAGGACATCCAGAGTCATATCTTGTCCAAAACCAACCCCATGGGTCACCTGGAGAACACATGATATCATCTTTGTATTTGGATGGATCTCTGACCCCCACGTCAGATGCATACATACTCGATGCACCAATCTAGCTAACCACTCTCGCCCAAAAAGAACGGCAATCTCGGGACCAGTGTTGATCCCACCTCTAGCGACAGTCCCTAATCCGAACATCCCATCCTTTTTGGCATAAACCTTGACCTGGAGCCACCAGGATGGATTTAGGGGGCAAGGAGAGCAGTGTCAAGACGCCACCACCTAGTTTAAAAATAAGTCACTTTGTACCTTCTTCTTTAAAAGAGAAAACAAGAAACTCGTACGAATGCCATATATGTTTAGTTATCAGCAATTGGTCCAAGCGGTCACTCAAGGGATAGCTCATCATGTGCGACACCCTTACACCCACGCTCAGGGGATCGAGCTCGTTTCATTGTTTTGTATTGGATCCCTATCATGAGTAGCAAACACGAACCTCTCTGCCGCCTGCAGGTATCCGCATTTTTTTCTACAATGAACTCCTACATAGCAACAACACCACAAATTGGGAAATACTTTGACATATTGTTACAAGGTGCGATCAGAGAGCTCTCATGTAAACAAAAATACAGGTGATATTCATACAAGATAACAAAAACATTAAAAACATTATAAAATATGAATGGAACCATATTGCTGAAGGAGATATGCCCTAGAGGCAAATAACAAAAGGGTTTTATTGTCATATATCATTAGTTCATAATAGTTTTATATCATGCAATAACTGTATCAAGCGGAAACATTGATACATGTGTGATGTATAAACAAACCCAGGTCCCTAGTAGCCTCTAATCAACTAGTTCATTAGGTAGTTGATGATCAAGGTTTCCGGATCATGGTGCTATGAAAGGAAGCTTGCAATGAAGTCATATCATCTGGAATTTATGTGATGGAAATTTCCCACCAATGATTGTTGCAACACGATCATGTGACATAGTTCATAGTTGCAATTTTCAGAAACAGAGCTTCCTAATCCTTAGACCTTGAGATCATATCAATCACTATCACCGGAGGATTTCTTAGACTGCATCAACCATCATTTCCGTAAAAGGGTGACCATAAAGGTGCATGTTGGGTATCCAAAGGGGCATGTAGAGACCTTATGCATCAAGATCGTGATTTGTTCTCCTGTCTGATGGTAAGATAAACTAGGAAGACTCGGTGAATTACATCCATAGCTTGCGCAATGCATGACTAGATCACGAAGATGGAATTTCACGGGAATGAGTAAAACAGTACTTGTTAGAAACGAGATTGAACAAGGTATCATGATACCAATGATCAGATCTCGGACAAGTCTTGTATCGCGTAACAAAGGGAATTAGACATATTGTTTAAGTTCAACACAATGGTGATTCGTGGAGTGCATAGGGGTCAACATGGGCATCCCGGTCCCGTTGTTGATCATTGATAGAGATCATGTCTGCTTAAGGGTACTACGACGCTTGGAGATCCTCCTGTGATATGGAATCGCATAAGAGAGAGAAAACAGAATCGTTCCGGAGAGATCCGAAGTTGTTCGGAGAAAGAAGGAAAGGAAAAGGCTGAAAGGAGTTTCGGATAAATGGCAATTTATAATATGCATTTATTATATGTTAATTGTGAATTAATATATACTAAATAAATATTAAAATTAAAATTTATGAAGCCAATTTCTCATTAGGACAAAATCCCGGAGAAAATTAGCCTAGGAGAAAATCACGGCAAAAAGGAAACGTAAACAACAAATGAGGGCTAGTTTGACCAACCCAGCCAAAGTGGGTGGCGGATAATAGTTACCGCGCCTGCACAGCAAGCTCTATGGGCCACCCTGGCCACCGTCCCGCTTAATAGGCCACATAGACGGGGTCCTAGCCCACCTTGTCACCAGCTACATGCACCCCTAGCGCCGTTGGCGAGCCGCGCTTGCTCATTCACCGCCCCAGTCGGGCCACGTCGCTGCCAAGCAAGTCTCTGCCGCTAGCCACAGTGTGGCGGGCTGTGGTCGGGGGGGCGACCCACCCGGGGCCTGGAAGCCACTAGCGCTGGCCACCGCCCAGGGGCGCGACCTGGGCCGCATGGCCAGCCCGCCTAGCTAGCCGCTGCTGTTGCTCACTGCTGCCGCTGCTGGGCTCCATAGGGTGTCCCACCTGGCCACCCAATGGCCCAGCCGTCTGGGAGCTATTTTCCTTTTATTTTTCTTATACTTTTAGTCCCACATGGGGCACCTAAAGGGGAGCACACCTCCCTTCCTCTATATAAAGGGGTGCTCATGGGAGGGATGAAATACATAAAATACGATATTCTCCAAGGCAGTTTCCTTAGAGAAAAACCCCCTCTCTCTAGTTGCCTTTGTTGTGGCACGGTCCCAAGAAAGGACTATACGCACAAAGTCAAAGCATATGCGGCACACCGTTGTGCTACAGGGATTCCACCAGGAGGTCTACTTCCGCAACCTGAGCAGGGATCAAGAAGTTTGGGAGTCGTTGTATTGCACCGTATGTGTGTGATAACTTGGGGAAGCTGCACTCGTAGTGACTAGGCCATCGTACAAGGACCTGGATAAGAGGTGACATGCGAGGAGCTTCGCGACCTTGAGGTCGGATGTGTACGACTACATCATACACGCTCCTGCATGAGCGTAATGTGTTCTCGGTCTTCAGGATGTTTAATGAACATTAAATGTCAAAATGCTTGGAGAATTCTAGAAGTGTTCAGAAGGACCTAGTTGAGATTATGAAAGAAGTTTAGAATAGAAAACAAGCAAAGAATAAAAGATTCTTACTTGTGAGAGTAGGAGTAGCATCTGAGTAAAGACTCGGTATTTACGATAATGGTTAAAACAGGCAAAGCGATGCACTTCATCAACTATGCCTTCACCATAGTTTTTCAAGGTAAAACCCATGTTGCTTATACTTGACATGATGTGACTAGTAGAGGCGTCTAACTTTATGTTGCATGGAAGGTTTTGTGATGTGATATGGTTGTAGTCGTGAAAAGGTAAGTTAGTTTACTTTTCCTATTACTAAGAAGTATAGTAGTAGTCATCGTGAAGATGAACAACAAGACCGGTGGCGTCGTGGACTTGGCGTCAAACCGAAGCACCTGATGGAGATCATGGAGCGCGAAGACAACCATGTCACATTTTGATTAGATATGATTTAATCTTTTGCGTGCATCTTGTTTGAGTGCAAGTATTAGATACACAACGGTAGCATTATAGGATGATCCCTAAATTAATACCAACATAGTGTTTTCCCATTAGTGTGCACCACCAAGAAAGTTCGCCGTTATGAAGCAGGCCATGGCGATCAGGTGATAGACATATCTATGTTCGCATACGGTGAGTGCAAGCCATGTATGCACATCAAATACACTATGGTTGGATTGGTGAGCCTAGCATGTACAGACATGGCCTCAGAACACAAAGATCGAAAGATCAAGCACGAGTCACATGGATCATGTTATCGACGGATATAGTCCACCCTGGTAACCGTGTCAAATGCCTTGACGATCGGGGATGATGTGGTGTAAAAGGGTCATGTAGTCACTAATCTATCTTTAGGGATGATTGTTTTATGTGGGAGCACATTTGTTAACATGATTACAAATTTGAACTCCATATTATTAACTTAGTCTAAGTCCTTTTTGCAAATGCCTTGTAGATTATGTCCATTCCCTTACTTCAGGACATCTTTAGTCCATTAATGAACAGGAAGAAACTTAAGTAAGATGGGTCGAAATTCATCGACTGATACTAACGCCTAAGAAGGATCCTCATAGAAAACCATCTCATATATGTCCTTTGTGAACCCCTGGAAGATTTCCCTGATGAATCCGACGGTAGAGAACATACGACTCTTCGCGACCGTCGTGGTACCTTCACCAAGGTTGAACCCAAAAGCTGGGATCATCGTCACCGGAAAGTGTATATGTGATATACAAGTAATAAACGTTACCATGAAACACTTATGAAGTTTTTAAGTATTGTGTACTTCATCTTCTTTTATTGAAAACATGACCCTCTTCATGAGAGTTACAGAATCGAATGAGGCACTAATGGCGTGATGATGACAATAAAGCTAGTTGATGGTCGATGACACTCCTTCCCTCGAAGTTTATCATTAGGATTAGTAAATTTGAATAAAAGCTTTGTAATCAAGTTTGTGAAACTTATTAATGTGTCTTGCTTATTGCGAGATGGTTGTTCATATTAGTAAGAAACAATTCAGTTGTTCTGCTTTAATGAATAATTTCTTTATGATTCACATCAGGATTATAAACAAGTTATTCCAGTCTTTATCTGTACGATAAAAGGACATCTATAAAAATTGCCAAAAGATATTCAAGTTTAAATATTGAATAACACTATTGTTTAAGTCATTATGGTTATTGCATGTTTTTCATGTTTATGAAAATCGGGGACTTAGATATTTGATCAAGAGACTTTGCAAAACCATGCCTCGTAGGGAAGAATGAGTAAAACTCTGCATTTTGGTAAAATGGTGATATGCGAAGGATTGTTGAATTTTATACATATGATGTATTGCATTTTCAACAGATAGTGGAAATCATTATTTTTGGAGAGTTTAAGTAAATATGTGTATTTACTTAATGAAACACAAGTTTGAAACTATTTGAATTGTTCAAAGGATTTCAAAATGAAGTCGATATAAGATTAACAAGAATTAAAAATCCACGTCATTTGATCAAAGTGATTATGAATTCAAGTTAATGAAAAATTGGCATATAAGGACTTGTGAAAAACAGTTTCATGGAATTATGGTGATTGGACAAATCAAATAGTATTGATATGTCTACTACATCATAATCATAGTGTATAAGATACATATGGTCCAAATGATCTTCAGATGGATTAACGTTAGGAATTAGAGTTAAGATTGAATTAGTAAACACTTAAAAGTATTAGGAACATCTTATGATTTGCGGAAACATCACCATATGAGATATGGCAAACTCGGGTTTCTAGAGATTTTGATAGTTTGAGATCATTGCGAATAGTAAGTATTTGTGGTGTATCCATAGTAAGATTATGAATACAAATTCCTAATTAATACCTGAAGAAGCCAAAGTTTGTATTGTCTCGGCGAGGTACTTCTTTGAGAAATTGTTTTATTATAGAAGTGTTAGTGGAAGGGTATAAGTGCAAGCATAAGTTTCTGCTAATGCTTTAAAAGTAGGATCCAAGAACTTGTTCTTCCATTTGTAGAATTTCATTCTTGATCTACTTGTCCTATTATTGAAATAAGACATACCTACGAACTACAAAGAAATGTTGATGGACCCAAGTACAAGAAACGACTTAGTGTCATGAAATTGGCAAAGGACGGATCAAAACCACAAAGTGTTCAAGAGTTTGAAGAAAAAGGTTGCAATTAGTACAATATGAAGGGTCTGACCAATCTGGAATTGGTAAGTCTTGTAGCTGAAAATTCTCGATTTGATGTAAGATCACAGAATTTTGGATTTGCAGGATTATAGAGAAAAAATCTTTAAGTTGAGTGGGAGCTAAGAAGTTTTCCAAATAGAATATGTGGACAAAAAATTTGAGTGGGAGATGAGTGACATTCTAGAATTTCAAATATTGATGAAATATTTGAGTGGAAGTGTGAAAATGTCCTTCAATATGTAATTGACATATTAGTGAACAATGTGTTTGGTATTAGGAATGATTAGATCATTAGATGGATGAAATTTGACTTAAATTAAATATAGAGGATCTATGTGATTAGATCAGGATGTTTAATGAACATTAAACATCAAAATGCTTGGAGAATTCCAAAAGTATTAAGACGGACCTAGTTGAGATTATGAAAGCAGTTTAGAATGGAAAACAAGCAAATAATAAAAGATTCTTACTTGTGAGACTAGGAGTAGCATATGAGTAAAGACTCGATATTTACGACAATGGTTAAAATAGGGTAAAGCGATGCACTGCATCAACTATGCCTTCGCCATAGTTTTCAATGTAAAACCCATGTTGTTCATGCTTGACATGATGTGACCCATGTTCTTAGTTGTAAAGAACAAAGATTTTAGAGTGATTTCTGAATCAATCGCTGAATCAAAGTTAAGTTTGAACACAACAATAGCGTGGATGGACATCAAAGTGAAAGTATTGCACTTTGATTGAATCTGCATAGATATAGAAGTATTAGAATACTTCAGTATTAACAAGTATAATTTTGGTTTAAAGAAAGTTCAACTTTTGACTAAGTGTGTTTTATAGTTATACATGACATCTTGAAAGTTCTATTGACTGATACATCATCGTTGTATACACTAGAAAATAGAAGTCTCACTTTGTTACCAAAATGCTACAAAACATTATATGATAATGGCCTGAATGTCAAAATAGGACCTTATGAGTCTAGTGAAACAAATTTTGGACAGGAAGTCCTCCATGAGCAAGCATGATCAATAAACACATATGATATATGGTTTATGATTAGTAGCAATGCAGCTAGATTATTTGTACTCTAGTGCAACTGGAGAGACTGAAGGAGATATTCCCTAGTGGCAAATAATAAAAGGGTTTTATTGTCATATCTTATTAGTTCATAATAGTTTTATATCATGCTATAATTGTATCAAGCAGAAACATTGATACATGTGTGATGTATAAACAAACCTATGTCCCTAGTATCCTCTAATCAACTAGTTCATTGGGCAGGTGATGATCAAGGTTTCCTGATCATGGTGCTACGAAACCAATTGACAATGAAGTCATATCATGTGGAATAGTGTGATGGACATTTCTGACCAATGATTGTTGCAACATGATCATGTCACATAGTTCACAATTGCAATTGTCAGAAACAGAGTGTCCTAATCCTTAGACAGTGAGATCATATCAATCACTATCATCGGAGGATTGCTTAGACTACATCAACCATCATTTTTCTGTAAAAAGGTGACCATAAAGGTGCATGTTGGAAAACCAAAGGGACATGTAGATGCCTTATGCATCAAGATGGGGATTTGTTCTCCTATGTGATGGGAAGATACACTGGGCCCACTCGGTGAATTACATCCATAAGTTGCGCAACATATGACTAGGTCACGGGGATGGAATTTCACAGGAACGAGTGAAATAGTACTTGTTGGAAACGAGATTGAACAAGGTATCATGATACCAATGATCAGAATTGGACATATTGTTTAAGATTCTACATGATGGTGATTCGTGGAGTGCATAGGGGTCAACATGGGCAACCCGGTCCGGCTGTTGATCATTGATAGAGATCATGTCTATGACATTCCCGAACCATAGGGAAACACGCTTAAGGGCATTACAACGCTTGAAATGAAATCGCAGAAGAGAGACAAAATGAAATCGTTCTAGAGAGATCCGAAGTTGTTCGGAGAAAGAAGGGAAGGAAAATGCCGAAAGGAGTTTCGGATAAATGGCAATTTATAATATGCATTTATTATATGTTAATTGTAAATTAATATATACTAAATACATATTAAAATTAAAATTTATGAAGCAAATTTATCATTAGGCCAAAATCATGGAGGAAATTGGCCTAGGAGAAAATCGCAGCAAAAAGGAAAAGAAAACAACAAAGGAGGGGTGGTTTGACCAGCCCACGGGAAGTGGGCGGCGGATAACAGTTACCGCGTGTGTGTAGTAAGCACCATGGGCCATCCTGGCCACCGCCTTGCCTAACAGGCTGCCCAGATGGGGTCCCGGCCCACCTGGTCACCTGTTGCAGCTGCCATTAGCGTCGTTGGCGGGCTGCGCTCGCTCACACATCGGCTCAGCCGGGCCGCGTCGCTGCCGAGCCGGTCTCTGTCCCTGGGTGCAGTGTGGTGGGCTGCGGTCCGGGGGAGGGGCAGCCCACCCGGGGCCTGGAAGCCGCTGGCGCTGGCCATCGCGTGGGGGCGCGAGCTGGGCCACGTGGACGGCTCGACCGGTTGGCCGCTCTAGCCGCTGCTATTGCTCATTGCTGCCGTTGCTAGGCCCGGTGGGGTGGCCCACCTGGCTACCCAATGTCCCAGCCGACTGGGAGCTGTTTTCCCTTTATTTTCCTATACTTTTAGTCCCACGTGGGGCACCTAAAGGGGAGGGCACACCTCCCTTCCCCTATATAAAGGGGTGCCCATGGGAGGGATGAAATACACAAAATAAGATATTCTCCAAGGCAGTTTCCTTAGAGAAAATCCCCCTCTCTCTTGTTGTCGTGGCATGGTCCCAAGAAAGGACTATACGCGCAAAGTTAACACATCTGCGGCATACCGTCGTGCTATAGGGATTCCACCAGGAGGTCTATTCCGCAACCTCGATTGGGATCAATAAATTTGGGAGTTGTTGTATTGCATCTTATATGTGTGATAACTCGAGGAAGCTACACTTGTAGCGACCGGGCCATTGTACAAGAACCTGGACAAGAGGTGACGTTCAAGGAGCTTCGCGATATTGAGGTTGGACGAGTACGACTACATCATCCACGCTGCTGCATCAGCGTAACGCTTTCTCGGTCTTCAAGGGTACGTTACCGCTATCTTCCTCTGTTACTACATTACTTCTAGATAGATCCTTGGGCAATTAGGGTGTTTCACATAGTAAATTTTTGGTTATCTGCTGGGGAAACCCTACAATTGCACTAGGGATTAAACAACAACTACAACAATACACCACCATAATCGACCAAGGTCTGGGCAGGTTCTCCTACCTCATTAATCAACATATCCAGGACCTTGTCATAGTGTCCTAAGGAAATCCCCCGGAGGACGCGGTCGACTTTGAGGCATGTTTAGTGAGCTTTTCACTAGAGGAGTGCATTGTGCACTCCGACATGGGCGCACTAGTTCAACCGATCCCACAGAAGGTCAGTAGACTCGCAAGGAGAACCAAGGTGTATTTCACAGTCGGTGGATTAGGCAACAACTTATCCAAGGTCACAGAAACTTCAGCCTGCAACCATTGGAGATCCTCTCAGGACTGTTCAAGCTTCCCAATCACCTCTACATGAATTTAGGTGGAGGTTAGGTGAAATAAAAACTACATGGAGGAGATGAAAGGTCGAAAAGCAGTGCACACCTATCAATATTAGGGATGGAAATGGGGCCCTGAATCCCGCTAACCTGATGGATACCCACCTTAAATGGGGAGGGTTTGGTAAAGTAAAAACCCATGGGGGTGCTTACCGGTAAAACGCTAGACCCGTCTGGTCTGGCGGGGGAGGGTCTGGAGGTGGTAGACCCTTACCCACAGACCCGACTATCCGACAAATAATAATTCTAATTCCAAATCCTAACCATAAATCCCTAACCCCAACTGTCCCACACCCCTCATCCCACGTGTACACGACAACACGAGAGCACGACGCACACGCACCCACACCCCATGGCATCATCTACTCCCCATCGCGCAATCCTCTCTTCACACTCTTCTAGCACTATCTCTGCCTCCCTTCTAGCGGAGGAACGCACCGGCGCCTCCTGTCTTCCTCCTGCACCACCGGCCTCCATCAGATCCCAGTAGAGGAGGGATGCACCACCACCAGATCTCAATCAAGGAGGGATGCACCATCGCCAAATCCCACCTCTCGTGCCTCCCTTCCACCGCACCTTCCTGTGTCGCATGGGGACTCACTCGAGCCACTGTTGGTAGAGGTCGAGGACCACGAGGAGGGGAGCTCCGGCGACCACCTGTGCCACCGGTCAAGGTCGAGGACCATGGGGTGGGGATCTCCAGCGACCACCGCCGCCTTGCATACCGCCTCCCAGCGCCACCGCCACCTTGCAGAGTGACAATGCTATCGCCTCGCAAACCTCAGTGGGTACTGATGACCCACAAGTATAGGGGTGTATCGCAATATTTCCGATACGTAAGAGTGTCGAACCCAACGAGGAGTAGAAGGTGCTGGCTAGTGGTATGGATCAGGAATTCTCTGCAAATACTTAGCAAACGGATTTTTAGGGGTTTTTGATAAAGCAAGTAAACAAAGTATGAGTAAATAAAAGATAGTAGGAATAAATGCAGCAAGTAGCCCAATCCTTTATGCAGCAAAGGACAAGCCGGTTGTATTACTTAAGATGACCAAACATTCTCGAGGACACATGGGAAGACTGTCAAGTGCTTTCGCTTCATATAGCTGATTAATCTTCTTTAGCTTGCTAAGTGTTGTGTGGGTGAACCTGTGCTAATGTACTGCCCCATCCAAGACTAATACATACTTGTGATTATACCCCTTGCAAACATCCATAAGTACAAGAAAGTAATTAAGGTAGAAACCAAACCACAGCTTTATACTCTAAGACCCTTACGCCCCTTGTGCAATGGTTTCCTAACGGGGGTTCAGGTTTCTGTCACTCCGGCAACCCCTACGATTAGTAGCCAAATACACAATGAATTCCCCTAGGCCCTTATAGGGGAAGTGTCATCTAGTCGACGTTCACATGACACCACTAGAAGAAGTACACCTCAACTTAAATAACAGTCTATTGAATCTTTCTCAACGCAACTCCACTACTAACAACAAGACTTCTCCCATGTCCTCAAGAACAAAACGAACTGCTCACAAGACATCATATGGATCATGATCAAAGATGGAAAAATGATGTATAACAATCTGAACATAAACAATAATTCAACGGTTCCCTCAATAGCATCAACTACAAAGAGTAATCAACACCGGGAAAGTTTCCCCTATGAACTAATGCAAGATTCAACCCAATTGTTACAGCAATATGGAGATGGTGATGAGGGTGCTGATGGTGATGATGGTGGTGGTGATGATGATGATGATCCCGATGAAGTCCAGCTTGATGGTGGTGTTGATGGTGACAATCTCCCCTCTCTGGGAAGGAATTCCCCCAGCAGAAATCTGTCTGCCAGAGAGATTTTTCTCTCTCGGTGTTTTCCGCCCCGTAGAGGCGGAGGAATCTTTCTGTGGTCACTCCCCGAGTCTTAGGGTTTTGGGAGGATAATATACGCTAGAGGGGAGAGGCTGGAGTGGACCAGGGCGGCCACAACACCTCCAGGCGTGGCCTAGGCCTGCCCGCGCCATGGGGTGGTGTGGGGCCCCTGTGGCCCACCTCCACTCCATCTTCTGGCATCCTTAGTCTTCTGGAAAAATAGGATTTTCCGTATATTTTCCCGGATTTTCTGATCTTCGCGGATTTTGCCTCCAAACAGCACTTTTTCCATCAGAATCCTGACTACAGCGGTCCATGCTCCAAAAGTCATCAACCATGCAAAAGTAGATGAAATAACATAAGTATCACCTCTCAATACGAAATATATCAATGAATAATAGTGAATTAAGACATACAATAGTGATGCAAAATGGACGTATCAACTCCCCCAAGCTTAGACTTCGCTTGTCCCCAAGCGAAACTGAGCTCAATAAACATGACCTCTGGTTTATGGAGTGAAGAGTCGATAAAAGAATACGGACAAGAAGCATCACATTCATCAAATACATAGATCATAATAGAAGACAACTCACTATTATATAACTCAACTTGCAATGAGTAAAGGAAACACAATAAAGATACATAGAGTAAATCATAATTGGTAATGGCAAACTTAGCTCTTGGTCGAAGAATAGTTGATAAATTGCTGGAGTTCACAAATAGCTGGTTTTTCAATGATAGCTTTCATAGTAGTAAACATCAAGATAAGAACAATGTGCAAAACAAGGAACATACGAAACATGATTGAATAAATCATCATATGAATGAATGAAACACATCAACTCAAAATACTTGTTGATATAGAAGGGAATAGGTTTACTGACTCAACTACAAAGTAAAAGAAAGGGCCCTTCGCAGAGGGAAGCAGGGATTTCTAGTATCATAAAGAGCTCCCAAAAATTATGATACTTACTAGCTTTCAGCTCTCATTGCCCCTATCATAGGCATCTTTAGGTGATTAAGGTTAAAGTGACACAACTAAGAGGATACGCTTGACAAGTTATAAGTTGAAATCTCATGCCCCTTACTTATGAGTACCGATCCTCATGCTACTCAACTTCAGTCACGAGCGAGCTCTTGTCATTGTAAATACATGTATATCATTAAGAACCGCCAACGGGGTACCCCTTGCACATGACACAGGAGCTATCCCATAATCAAAATGACAAGGTAAGCAGATAGTGAGCATCTCAGCGATCTTTTTATTTGCTATTTGCATAGGTTTTTATTGAGGATGCTTCATAGAATGCGCACTATAGTTATGCTGCAAGTTTGCACCATGATTAGGCATGGCTTAGGCTAGTGGCCCAGGCGTTTCTCTAACACACATATAAACTCCATGATCTTACAAGTTCCACTTTTATTTCACACCGCCGGGATCCATAAGCAAAAGAACATGATATCAACTAGGTACAAGTACCAATGAAGTGTTGAAAGTGGTCCCCATGATACATGGTTCTGCTAACTTCAACTCATAAAGCGCAAGCATATACGCAACAAAGAAGGACCCAATGGTTCAAGTTTATTAAATGCAAGAAAGTAAAGTGTGCCATCAAGTTCGTGAGAGCTTTAATCAGTAATTTTCACATAACAAGTTTAATTTGGGAGGTAGACAAAACAAGAATTTACTTGGAATAGCAATAACGCTACTAGGTAGGTATGGTGGACACAAATGGCAAAGGTTTTGGTTTAAAGCAGTGGATGCACGAGAAGAATACCCTCTCAGTACGGGTTTTTGGCTAGCAAGGCTAGGTAGCAAGTATAAGAGTTGAAGGAAACAAACAAGCATACAAATGATAAAGACAAACATGCAATCTTCCTTGGAAGCACAAAAGATCTTAACTAGAGAATACTAAACTTATGGGCAAATCAAGAAAGAAAGATGATGAAATTATTTTTTTCTCTAGAGTACTTCTATCTTTTTATTTTCTTTTCAACTCTCAAAACGGTGTTGCTACTGACCGAGCCAGGTTTGCCAAAACCAACTAAATTAACTCAATGATCCCAAAGTGATACCAATACTAACAACAAGACCAATCATATAACCACAAATTGAAAACTAGTATAAGCTATGCAAAAGAGTGAATGATAGAACTTCTCATTAATATTCCATAGTGGCAACTCACACCAAGGGATACATATCTAACGAGAGAGGGGACACTTCCATAATTTGTTGGGGATATACTTTCCGGGTATCCTCACAGTTCCTCACTGACCAGGGTGACCCACTTTGGGTTAGAGCTTTGCTTCACGGGCGGCCCAGTATGGGAGAAGAGACGGAGTTCAGTCTGGCTATAGGAAGGACCAGAAGACTTACCGACTTAGGCCCATAATGTTACTTGTAGTTCAAGATGTAATCTGTAACTGACTCTTAGTCGTAGCCGGATAGATCTCTCCTGTAAACCCTAGGCTGGATATCTATATAAGCCGTCCTAGGGAGAGCCTTTAGGGCAACACTCTAGACCCTCAATAGTCTACAATCTCAACTCGCACAGGAGAACCCTTGTAACCCATATTCCGGCTCTGCCGTATTACTGGATTGCTAGCAGGAGTAGGATCCCTCCAAAGCCGGCGGATTCAAACCTGGGTAAACTTGTGTGCTCACCGTCCCGGAACACCGTACGTCTAACACCCCTCTCTTCCGCACGCCTAGAGGACCCCCCCATGGCGTACTTGTCATCAATCCGACGACAGTTGGCGCCCACCGTGGGGCAGGTGAGCTTCGGATCTGCGTTCCGAGCGGAATCTGCAAGAATCGGAATCGGCGAGACTATCTTCGTCGGTCGCATCCTCTACGCCAGCGACGTCCCTCTCATCGTTCTCGACGAGACGTGGATTCCGGCTAGGGAGGTTGTGACTGCCTACACCATCATGTATTTTGGCGAGATCGATGTTTACATCGGTTTTGCTGAACCTGTCCCACCCACCTCAGCGGTGATGATAGAGGCAGAAGAATTTTCTGGGTCCCCTTTGTCCACGGAGGCGGCAGAGTTCGGATCTCAGAAAACCCTAATCCCACCCAGCCCGCACCAGTTGCGGAGATAATGGAGAAATTCGAGCCTGAGGAAGACCTAGCGCTCCAAGTCGAATCTGGAGTGGATATCCTTGGAGAAGCCGGATCCCAAATCGACCCACCCGCGGAAGTCGAAATCCAGGAGGAGCATATCAACGACATTGATTCCGGCTCTGATGACGCCGGGACAGACAGGCCTTTCCTAAGGTACACACTACGACGTATGATACTGCAAGGCGAAAGCGTAGACGCAATTCTCGAGACCATCAAAAGTTTTGATGAAGCTGATCGTGAGAGCCGTAGGTACCTTAGGAGGAACGCGTCGCACTTCGTCGGATATGTTGGATCCGGATCCGGCTCTGCCTATGCTAGAGAAAACACCGACTCTGTGTTAGAGGCAATTGGAACAAACGCCGATGTACCCGCATCCTCGGATGAATCGATGACGTCAGCGGATTTCCGAAAGTTCTCCGCGGAATATGAAGAGGAGTACAACTCCAAAGCTACAGAAGAAGGAGAAGCCATGGATGAAGGATCCAGGGAACACTCTCCCAAAGCGCAGGATGACATGGAAGTCGGAGATAATACCGAAGTCTAGATGTCCGAAAGTACTGATCAGAGTTTGACTCCGGGAAACGGACCCAAAGCCCTCTTTGCTACCAGCGCTGCGAAGAAGGCAAAGAAGAAGAACAAGAAGAACAAGACCCCGACAAAAGACCCTCTGACAGAGGAGGTGATTGCCGAGGAATATGAGGAAGACTCGGATGGAGCGCTTATCCTAGACGAGCCGAAAAAAGAAGAATCGGTGGATGGACACGTGATCACTGAAGGTGCATGTAAACTCATCGATGTTGCATTAACCGCACCTATCCCTACAGCTGCAGAACTTACTGCTGAAGAGCTGGACGAAACGACCCAAGCCCTAGAAGCGCGTCATCAACAACTCCTGGATGAAGCCAAAAACATTCAGGAGGAAAATAAACGCATGGCAACTAAGGACTACATGCCCCGGCTGCATCAGAATACACGGAAACGTTACACACATGACGGTCAATTTCCGGAAGTAAACAGGGTCCTCTTTGAAGGAGATCCAGGGATGCCTCGTCTCGACAGCAAAGGAGATCTGGTGTATCCGACACCGGTACAAAACACTGTCGTAGCTCGAGATATTCTGTCAAATAACCCAGGCCCAGAACAGGTTCGATTGGGCATCAAGCTACTGACCAAGGGTCTGGAGCAACAGATGGCTGCAAAATCCAGAAGTGGAAAGCTGGTATACAAATCCGACCAATGTCACATGGACTCAGCCTGGAATGTTATAAGGCCCCAGCGTGTTTTGGAACAGCATCACCATTCCGACCGACGGGAAGACAACCACTCCAGAACCGGATCGTCATGACAGCATCACAGAACTGCGCGTGACTAGAGCAACGTCGCCCCAGTGGCCGAACAAGAGGCCATTGTTGCACTGTATCCGAGAAATCCTCCCCGACGAGAGTCGAACGATCAAAGGGGAGAAGATAAAGAGAAACGTCGGGAGGAGGATCTTCAAAGAATGCCACCTCCTAGACATGCAAGCCGTCCAGCCGAGCCTCACCGTAGTGGGAACGATGGATGAAGGAATGACGGAAACCATGCCGGCACAAGCCGATAGGGGGCTCGTCATAGTGAAGATCCTCCCCGGAACCAGAATAATGACGCTCCAGACGGAGGCTGGCGATCGGCCGGAAACAATCTAGCTGCCCCACCTTCTCCACCAACCAGTCATCACAACGGCTCTCAAGGGGGACAAGGAGGACGACATGATGGAGGAGGTGGTGGGAGAAGCCGAAGTCCGGCTCCAAGGCACCGCAGCCACAGCCGACATTCGGGACGATCTCTATCCCCAAACGACGCAAGGCACACAACTCCAACATAGAGGCACGGCGCTACAAAAACGATGATATCTACGTGGGCCCAAAATTCTTCGGACCACGCATCAGAGCTACAAGATTCCCGGAAGGATTTGCTATCTCAAGGCATATCCAAGCCTACGATGGCATTGCTCGGCCAGATACCTGGTTACATGATTTTTTCCAAGCTTGCTGCATCGCCAAAGGTGGAAACAACCTGGTCGCAACCCGATATCTCCCACTTATGTTGCGGAAGACGACACGATCATGGCTCAATGAACTTCCGGAGAACACCATCCATAACTGGTATGACATGCAAAGTGCGTTCTTTCGGAATTTCGAAGGCACATATCGGAGGCCCTGTACGGTCGGAGACCTACAGCGTTGCACCCAGAAAGCCGGAGAAACTTGCCGGGATTACCTCAGACGATGGATCGACACCAAGAACTCCTATGAAGGAGTAAATGATCAAACTGCGATTGAAGCTTTCATTGGAGGTATCCCAATTGGTTTACTGCATCATCGTCTGAAGTGTGACAAAGTCACTGATTTGGGAGAGATGATAGAAACAGCGAGCAAGTATGCGGATGCTGACGACGATGCAGAGGGATTGATCAATGCCCTAGATGTGCCTCAGTCGGCAAAACAACCAAAGCAACAAACTCAGAAGCGCAAAAATACCTCGGAAGAGAAACCCAACACGGAAACGGCAGTAGTCACTGCTTCTTTCGGGTCTGGAGGACGAGGAGGACGCGGCGGAGGCCGCGGGCGTGGCCGTGGAACTTCAAGAGTCCAAGGTAGAGGAGACCAACAACCAGGCAAAACCTACTCTTGGGCCGACATTGGCAATAACCCATGTGTGCATCACCTAGACGCCAATGGGGGCTCGTCCCACACCAACACCGAATGTCGTTTCAATGACGACATCAAAAGAGATGACACCACGGGATACAAAGCTAAGCGGAAGAAGGGAAAGAAGAATCCCGAAAAAGACAAAGAGACCAAGGAAGATTCCGACATGGAGGAAGCTGATGCTTCAAATCCCAAGCCGGAAGGTAAGAAAACTTTTCCGACCAAGAAAGACACTTATGTCACCTTCCTCGGATCTCAACCAGAAAAGGTCAAGAAAGCAGTTCTACATGAACTCAACACAACAGTTCTGGCTGTCCCCTAGTTTATGGACTGGTCGGAAGTGGCAATCACATTTGACCGCGCTGATCATCCGCCTAAGCTACACAGGCAAGGAAAATATGCCTTAATCGTCAATCCACTTATTGACGGTTATGGTTTATCCAAGACCCTCATGGACGGTGCTAGCAGTATCAATATTCTCTATGTCCAAACGCTATGCCGGATGAAGATCTCGGAGACCCAGCTAAACCACAACACTGTGATTTTTCACGGAGTTGTCCCAGGAAGATAAGCCAATTCCCTGGGAGAAATCACTTTGGATGTTACCTTTGGAACTCCAAAGAACTATCGGACGGAGGCACTTTCTTTCGAAATAGTCCCGTTCAAGAGCGCGTACCACGCTATATTCGGACGTCCGACTTACTCGGCTTTTATGGCTCGTCCATGTTACATTTACAATATGATGAAAATTCCAGGTCCCAACGGCGTAATCACTATCAGGGGAGACCCGAAGAAAGCGCGAGAGTGCGAGGATGCAAATGCTACCTTTGCTGAAGTCGTGTTGCACACCCAGGAGTACCAGGAGATCAAGAAGAGCATAGATTTGTCCGAGATGCCCGCAACGAAGAAGGAGCCGACAAAGCCAAATCCGGAATTCAAGGCATCAGAAGAGACGAAGAAGACGCCATTGAAGGATGATGACCCCTCCAAGGTGACCTAGATAGGCGTAGGCCTAGAAGCGCATAGGAAAGCACGCTCGTCAAGTCCCTCCAAGCAAATCAAGATATCTTCGCATGGCAGCCATCTGACATGACCGGAGTACCTAGGGAACTTGCCGAGCACTCTTTAAATGTAAACCCGAAAGCTAAACCCGTGAACCAGTCCTTAAGGCGTTTCGGCGATGAAAAGCGTAAGGCAATAACTAAGGAACTAGCACGGCTCGAGTTAGCAGGATTCATAGAAGAGGTCATCCACACTTAGTGGTCGGCTAATCCTGTAATGGTCCCTAAAAAGGACACCACTGATTTAAGGATGTGTGTTGATTATACTGCCTTGAACAAGGCTTGTCCAAAAGATCCGTTCGCTCTGCCTAGAATTGAACAAGTTATCGATTCTACGATAGGCTCGGAACTCCTCTGTTTTCTCGACGCATATTCCGGTTATCACCAAATCCGGATGACGGAATCTGACAAAGTCAAAACTTCATTCATAACCCCCTTCGGAACCTTCTGTTTTATTACGATGCCCTTTGGGCTGAAGAATGCAGGAGCTACCTACCAGCGCACGATGCAGCGTTGCCTCCACGACCAACTCGGACGCAATGTACATGCATACGTGGATGATATTGCGGTGATGTCCAAAAAGAAGGAAACGCTGATTTCCGACTTGGAGGAAACATTTGCCAATCTACGAAAATACAACATCATGCTTAACCCGAAGAAATGCTTCTTTGGAATAGTAGCCGGAAAATTGTTAGGTTTCATCGTGTCTCAAAGAGGCATAGAGGTGAACCGGGACAAAATCAAGGCTATACTCAATATTTCCAGGCCAACTCTCCTGAAGGACGTACAAAGATTAACTGGTTGCATCACTTTGGTCAGTCGATTTGTAAGCCGGCTTGGTGAAAGAGCCACACCATTATACAAACTCCTGAAAAAGACCAAGGATTTTGTTTGGACTGACGAAGCTGAAGCTGCACTACAAGACCTGAAGAAAGTACTCTCATCTTCTCCTATCCTTGTAGCGATGGAAACTCAGGAACCGATGTTGCTCTATCTTGCTGCGACAAATAAGGTCGTTAGTATCGTCAAGGTGGTGGAGAGACCAGAGGAAAATCAGGAACACTTGGTGCAGCGTCCGACTTACTATGTCAGTGAGGTCCTGACAGAATCAAAACAGCGGTATCCGCACTATCAAAAATTGGCTTATGGTGTTTTCTAGCATCTCGTAAGTTACAACACTATTTTCAGGAGCACCCAATTACCGTGGTGAGCACAGCTCCCATGAGAGATATAATCAACAATAGTGACGCCACAGGACGTGTCGCCAAATGGGGCATAGAGCTTTCAGCTTTTGATATTGAGTATAAACCCTGGACAATAATCAAATCCCAAATCCTTGCCAACTTTGTCGCTGATTGGACAGAGACGAAGGAGAACATGACCCTCCCTGAGTCGGAATATTGGACCCTCTACTTTGATGGGTCTAAGGCTCGAGGGGCTCGGGGGCTAGCGTGGTGCTCAAATCACCCCAAGGAGATAAACTTCTATACGTGTTGCAGATCCACTTCACAGCGACAAACAATATTGCCGTGTGTGAAGCACTGCTGAATGGAATCCAGATTGCTAAGGATATCGGCATCCGACGTTTGATGTGTTACGGAGATTCGGATCTTGTTGCTCAACAAGTGTCAGATATTTGTAATGCAAATAAACACATGGCAGCATATAAAGCTGTCGTGGATGATCTATCTAAATCGTTCGAAGGGTTTGAGGTTCAACACATCCCTCGAGGAGAAAATGAGGAAGCAGATGCACTATCTCGGATAGGCTCTGTGTGGAAAGAGGTCCTAGATGGCGCTTTTTTAGAGCACCTCAAAGTTCCCTCAATAAAGGGAGTAGATGAGGAATATCCGACCAAATCCGACTCACCTCTAATAGCAGTTCTGGCTGTAATTCCCAGCTAGACTCAACCCTACCTAGATTATCTGGTAGATGGCAAATTACCCGAAGACGAGGTGCTGAGCCGGCAGATCATCCGATGAGCGAAAGCCTATACTATTGTTAAAGGTGAGCTCTATAAAATGAGTGTTTTTGGGGTTTTTTAGCGCTGCGTATCTTCGGAAGAAGGAGTGGAAATCTTAGGGGAAATCCACGAAGGCGAGTGTGGTCACCACGCTGCAATCAAATCTTTAGTGGCAAAAGCTTTTAGACACAGATTTTTCTGGCTCACAGCTCAGGCAGATGCCGAACGATTAGTCAAGACGTGCAAAGGCTGCCAAAAGTACGCCAAACAAGCTCATGTTCCGGCTGATCAGCTGCGAACAATACCTATAACATGGCCTTTTGCGGTCTGGGGCTTGATATGGTAGAACCATTTAAACGAGCTCCAAGTGGATTTACTCACCTCTTAGTGATGGTGGATAAATTCACTAAATGGATTGAGGCTACACCTATCACTAGTTGTGATGGAGCAACAGCCAAAAGATTTGTCGAGGATGTTATAATTCGGTATGGTTATCCACATAGCATTATCACGGACAATGGGAGTAACTTTTCTATGGGAGAATTGGCTGAATTCTGCAACGAACAAAATATCTGGCTTGACATTGCATCAGTCGCACATCCGCAGGCTAATGGACAAGTTGAAAGAACAAATGGTTTAATCCTACAAGGCCTAAAACCGAGACTCGATGCACCACTATGACGTGATGCGGGGGCTTGGGCAGAGGAATTACCCTCTGTAATATGGAGTTTACAAACAACTCCAAACAGGTCAACAGGATACACACCTTTCTTCTTGGTCTATGGTGCAGAAGCAGTTCTTCCTAGTGATTTAATTCATACTTCTCCTAGAGTGGCCGCGTATATTGAAGAGGATGCCAAGATTTCTTGACAAAACGATCTCAACTTAGTCGAAGAAGTTCGCATTGTTGCTGAAATGAGATCAACAGCCTATCAGCAGAAGTTACGCAAGTATCAAAGCCAGAGAGCCCGAAACAGATCTTTCAATAAAGGTGATTTGGTTCTCTAGCTTGTGCAACAACGAAAGCACAAACTTTCCCCAATATGGGAAGGGCCCTTTTTAGTTAGTCGAGTATTGCACAATGGTTCGTACTACTTAACTAACATGAGGCCAGTGAAAGAAAGACCTGTTACTAAGAAGAGAAAGAGAGCTGGAAGCAGTACAAATCCAGATGAGTTAGACAGACCATGGAATATTGCTCAGCTATGTCCCTTTTATTCTTAGTTTATACTTCTTTGTAATCATATATATGTACATGTTTTGTGAGAAATAAAAGTTTTGGTTGCCTCAAGTTTTTCTGAGAAGTTTTTACCATCTTATTTCTGAATG
The DNA here is from genome assembly GCA_910589775.1 of Avena eriantha. Classification (NCBI taxonomy): domain Eukaryota; kingdom Viridiplantae; phylum Streptophyta; class Magnoliopsida; order Poales; family Poaceae; genus Avena; species Avena eriantha. The sequence continues at coordinate 238,464,294 of OU342745.1, forward strand.
ATCATGTCATAGTGAAAAAATCTAGAATGCTTGAAAGTACTTTATGCTCATGTTCGTTCTGGTTTAGATTTCCAATTCTAAAACTGCTACCCTCGGGTATAACTCTAAAGTTTCTAGTCTTTACTTTGGTTCTTTGTCTGATTGCTAGATGTGGGTATTTTCCGAGTAGTGAAATTGTTGGTACTAGAAGCCGGCTTTGTTTCTGAGTTTAAACTAGTTTAGAAATTGAGCTCCGTTGCTTGGCAAAGTTTCCGAGCAGAAGGTTTAGCCGGCTCACGAAAGGGACGAGGCGGAAAGCCAGATAAACGATAAGTATAGACGAAAAAATACAAGTGCTTATGTAAACATTTCAGGCACGCAAAAAATTTAAAGCCAAAAGTGTTGAATAGATCAAAAGCTTAGCACTAGCAAAATTATAGTATTGCATATTTATAGGCCCATCATGTTTTTCAGAATAACACAAATGTTTCCGAGATTCTATGATGCAGGAGAGGAAGGAGCTTCCGGCTCGCTGGATACGTCGCCTTGATATCGTTCCGAGATGTCCACATCCGAGGTGGTGCGTTCATCGTTGGAAACTTCTGCTGAATCTTCTAGAGGCGGAGGCGGAGTGTCCACGCGGGTGAAGAAAGGAGTCTCGTAGCTGGTCAAATCAGCCACGTGACACCCATATCCGGCATAGGAGTCCATAATGGCCTTGATGTCCTACTCCTGGCCGTCTTCATCTACTTTGCAGTACCCTCTAGTCAATTGCCATATTTCCATGTTTCCATGGTGGCTCATGACCATGGTGAGAGCATTTTGCGCCGCGGTCCGCGCGTAGGAGATGTTCCAATCCTGGACAAGTTGCGGCATCTCCTTTGCCTTGTCCCGCACCTAAAAATCCGACATGATATGCATGTCCGGAATCTTGAGAGCTTCGCCAATGTCCTCAAGGGATTGGCGGAAGTCATGAAGTAGGTCACCGAGTTCGGTAAGCCGGTGGGTGCGGGGCTCAACGGAGGTGGAGTCCGTCAAGTTCAGAGGACCTATAGACAAAAACAGTTAAAGAAAATCCGACATTGAAAGAAGTCAAAGAAAATAGATAAGTCAGACAGATGGAACGTACCGAAAATGACGTCGTCAATCTTGGTCTTCTCTTCCTAATGACTCTGGAGTTCAGCCCGGAGCGCCTCAGAAAGGTCCCTCTCTCTGGACAGCTCATTATTGAGGTCCGAGATTTTTTGATCTTGAGCAACAATCTTACGATCACGCTCATCAGTAGCCATGGAGGAGGACTCAAGGATTTGAGAAATGCTCTTTTCATGATCCGCCTTGAGCTGATCCAGCTCTTGGCGAAGCTCCTTGTTCTCCACCACCAAAGTCTTGAGGTTCTCGGCCTCTTCAATCATGGCGCAGGACTGTTTTACCAGCGCTATAAGTCAAAAAAGAACAACAGTTCAAGAAAAAAAATTCGACTATGAAAACATGAAAGACAAGGTTTGAGTCTCGGAATGTTTACCTTCGGCCTCATCCTTGGCAACTTTAAGCTCAGCCTTTTCAAGTCGGAGAACTTTGATCTCTCTTCGCTTGTCACAGACATTCTTCAACAAATCCTGGTTATAGGAATATACTTTCTATAAGTCAGAATACCCAAAGTCAGAAGTCTACTAAAGACTCGGGCTAATATTTTTACTAATATCAGCATGAGCCTTGGGGGTTACACTAGTTCGCTCTTTGGCATCCTAAGGAAGCATAAACCCGGATTATTTATCCTACTTCATGCTTGGGGGCTAGAGGATATGATATGAAATAAAGGAAAACAGGAGTTAGAATTCCGACTTACATATTGTTCGTGAGTAAGTTTATCCAAACTCGCGTTCACTTCAACTGCAACCTTCTCAGCGAGAGTCAGAGGGGTCACAAGAGCAGTTGGAAGCTCACCGAACCTGATCCTCTCGTTGCAAAGACGCACATGTTCAAGAAGATCAGAGTGCTTGATGTCCTCTGCTTCTTGCGCTTCTTCTTCGGCAGATAAGTTTCTTTTCTCCAAGCATTGCCTGGCCAGCAGCTGGATATCTTCAGCAGATTTCCGGGACAGGCCAAACTTGGCAAGTCCCGGATTGCTGATAAGGTTTTTGGGAAAAGTTTCTGCCGAGGGATCATTACCCAAAGAGGGTTCACCCTTATCTAAACCTGACTCACCCATAGTGACGTCAGTTTGTGATTCAAGGATCACGGGCTCCGCTGAAGGAGACGGATCTTCTGCGACAGCCAGAGAAGGAATGATCACCGGCGTTGTGGAAGGTTGAGGGGCAGGAGTCGGAGGAACCACGGCAGGAGAAGCTATGGTAAGCTTCTTCTATCGCAGGGGCTTCGAGGAAATTCCCTTCACCTTGCCCTTGATGAGATGTTTAGCTCTGAGAATGTAATAGAGCTGGAAACATTACATCTCGGAAGAAAATTCGAGTAAAGTGCAAAGGCAGAAGTTGTGATTGAAAGTTACCTCTTCACGACAGGCACCTGCTTTGTGGCAACAGCCACTGTTGGAGCTTTGCGCTTCTTGAGCGCAATGTCTGGCAATGGGACCACCTCTGTCTCCTGAGAAAACTCTGGAGGATATCCTTCGAGTGGAGCAAATTCCGACTTGGGGAGGTCAGCAAGCCAAAAAGAAGAAAACTTATCAGTATTGCAATGTAACTTAAAGATTGAAACACATAAAAAGGTTTACTGTTAGAAGCTTACTGGCACTACGGGGTTTTCCGCCGTATGCATATCCAAAGAAACCTCCGGGATCCTCCTCTAGATCCACTCCCTTATCAACCATTTTATCTGGCTTATGTAGCCTTGCGTGGTGTAGGCTCTAGAGCTGATGCGGAGGGAGTCTTTCTTGGACGACGTGATGGAGTGCATCAGTCGGTCTCCGTGGTACTGAAGGGGCTGGATCCGGCGTGAAACCCAGCATTGGACTAAGTCAGATCCCTTCAGTCCTTTGTGTTTGATCAAGTATTCGATCCGCCTCTTAGCGAGGATCAGATCGTCAGTGAGAGCCGGAGGAGCCTCGTCCCAAGACGGTTGGGCCGTGGTAGCTCCATCGATGAAAGCCGGCAAAGCAGTAGCTTTGCCGGGACCCGAAATATCCTTATGATAAAAGAATGTGGCCGGCCATTGTTTGACCGAGTCACTAGCTAAGATCTTGGGATATGCACGCTCGCGTCTAAGTGAAAATTTAATGGTACCGGTGATGTAAGGAACACGGGCAGTGCTAGAATTTCTCCGGACATGAAAGTAACACCGGAATAAGGTCAAACTTGGCCTAATGCCGAGAAATCCCTCACACAAAGAAGCATAAGCGCTCATCTCTAGGAGAGAGTTTGGAGGAAGATGGTGGAGTTGAACACCATAATGGTCAATCACCTCGGAGAAGAACTCCGAGGGAGGAAACGACAAACCTCTGTCGAGGTGAGTGCCGAAGTGGACCCGCTCATCGTCGTGCGGGTTGGGGATGGTCTCCTCGGCGCTGCTCCGCCAGTCGCCGGCGCGGAGGAGCCCTTCTGTCTCCACGCCGCGGAGCTTCTCATCATCTAACACGCAGGGGATCCAGACCCCGCGGAAGCTTTCCTTCTCCACCGCCGCTTCCGTCGCTGCCGTGGCCGCCCCTGCCGCCAAGCCGAAAGAGGAAGAAGAAACCATTTCTTCGGTGGGCAGATGACCTAGGATGGGCGGCGCTGGGAGTTTTTGGGGGAAAGCAGAGGAGCTCTGTGCGCGCGGGAGAGATTTGTAGGAGAGGAAACGGCAAGGGAACAGGTGAAGAAAGGAGGAGGAGAATCCTCACCCCTTATATCCACCTAACCGCGCCAAGATTCGTGCAAATGCTACAGTGTAACCGCCACGCATCGTGGAAGGAACTGGGAAGGAGCCACGCGATGATTACGTCGCCTCGATCTCCGCGTACGCATTGAAACGGCGCCTCGGTTCCTCGAACTGCGGACCCACCAATGGTCGTGCTGACAGGATGTCTGTGAGATGACGTGACTTGACCATGACTTGTGTCAGGTGGCGTTAGAAACCAAGTTCCGGTTTAGTGTGAAATCAAGCTGGAAAATCAGAGTAACCTGTTGATAGGTCCGACTTATTTTTAAGACCCGGATCGTATTTTATTGTTGTGAAGTTTCAGGAACCCTTCAAGATTCTGCAAGCCGAAGATCAAGCTAGACGATGATAAATCCGACTTTGGATCTTGGAGGCCTCCGGGGGCTGCTGTTGGGGATATACTTTCCGGGTATCCTCATAGTTCCTCACAGACCAGGGTGGCCCACTCCGGGTTAGAGCTTTGCTTCGCAGGTGGCCCAGTCAGGGGGAAGAGACGGAGTTAGGTCCGGCTACGGGAAGGCCCAGAAGACTTACCGACTTAGGCCCATAATGTTACTTGTAGTTCAAGATGTACTCTGTAACCGACTCTCAGTCGTAGCCGGATAGATCTCTCCTATAAACCCTAGGCCGGATATCTATATAAGTCGTCCTAGGGAGAGCCTTTAGGGTAATACTCTAGACCCTCAATAGTCTACAATCTCAACTCGCATAGGCAAACCCTTGTAACCCATATTCCGGCTCTGCCGTATTACTGGATTGCTAGCAGGAGTAGGATCCGTCCGAAGCCGGCAGATTCGAACCTAGGTATATTTGTGTCACCGTCCCGGAACACCGTACATCTCACACCCCTTGATGACTTACAAGTATAGGGGGTGTATCGCAGTATTTTCGATAAGTAAGAGTCTCGAACCCAACGAGGAGCAGAAGGTGCTGGCTAGTGGTATGGATTAGGAATTCTCTGCAAATACTTAGCAAACGGATTTTTAGGGGTTTTCGATAAAGCAAGTAAACAAAGTACGAGTAAATAAAAGATAGTAGGAATAAATGCAGCAAGTGGCCCAATCCTTTATGCAGCAAAGTACAAGCCGGTTGTATTACTTAAGATGACCAAACGTTCTCGAGGACACATGGGAAGACTGTCAAGTGCTTTCGCTTCATATAGCTGATTAATCTTCTTTAGCTTGCTAAGTGTTGTGTGGGTGAACCTGTGCTAATGTACCACCCCATCCAAGACTAATACATACTTGTGATTATACCCCTTGCAAACATACGTAAGTACAAGAAAGTAATTAAGGTAGAAACCTAACCACAGATTGAAACTCTAAGACCCTTACGTCCCTTGTGCAATGGTTTCCTAACAGGGGTTCAGGTTTCTGTCACTCTGGCAACCCCTACGATTAGTAGCCAAATACACAATGCATTCCCCTAGGCCCTTATAGGTGAAGTGCATGTAGTCAACGTTCACATGACACCACTAGAAGAAGTACACCACAACTTAAATAACAATCTATTGAATCTTTCTCAACGCAACTCCACTACTAACAACAAGATTTCTCCCATGTCCTCAAGAACAAAACGAACTACTCACAAGACATCATATGGATCATGATCAGAGATGGAATAATGATGTATAACAATCTGAACATAAACAATAATTCAATGGTTCACACAATAGCATGAACTACAAAGAGTAATCAACACCGAGAAAGTTTCCCCTATGAACTATAGCAAGATTCAACCAATTGTTACAGCAATATGGAGATGGTGATGAGGATGCTGATGGTGGTGATGATGATGATGATCCCGATGAAGTCCAGCTTGATGGTGGTGTTGATGGCGATGATCTCCCCTCTCTGGGAAGGAATTCCCCCGGCAGAAATCTATCTGCCGGAGAGATCTTTCTCTCTCGGTGTTTTCCACCCCGCAGAGGCGGTAGAATCTTTCTATGGTCGCTCCCCGAGTCTTAGGGTTTCATGGGGATGATATACGCCAGAGGGGAGAGGCTGGAGTGGACCAGGGCGGCCACAACACCTCCAGGCGCGGCCTAGGCCTGCCCGCGCCATGGCGTGGTGTGGGGCCCCTGTGGCCCACCTCCACTCCATCTTCTGGAATCCTTAGTCTTCTGGAAAAATAGGATTTTCCGTATATTTTCCCGTATTTTCTGATCTTCGCGGATTTTGCCTCCAAACAGCACCTTTTCCATCAGAATCCTGACTGCAGCGGTCCATGCTCCAAAAGTCATCAACCATGCAAAAGTAGATGAAATAACATAAGTATCACCTCTAAATACGAAATATATCAATGAATAATAGTGAATTAAGACATACAATAGTGATGCAAAATGGACGTATCAACTCCCCCAAGCTTAGACTTCGCTTGTCCCCAAGCGAAACTGAGCTCAATAAACATGACCTCTGGTTTATGGAGTGAAGAGTCGATAAAAGAATACGGACAAGAAGCATCACATTCATCAAATACATAGATCATAATAGAAGACAACTCACTATTATATAACTCAACTTGCAATGAGTAAAGGAAACACAATAAAGATACATAGAGTGAATCATAATTGGTAATGGCAAACTTAGCTCTTGGTTGAAGAATAGTTGATAAATTGCTGGAGTTCACAAATAGCTAGTTTTTCAATGATAGCTTTCAAAGTAGTAAACATCAAGATAAGAACAATGTGCAAAACAAGGAACATAAGAAACATGATTGAATAAATCATCATATGAATGAATGAAACACATCAACTCAAAATACTTGCTTAGATAGAAGGGAATAGGTTTACTGACTCAACTACAAAGTAAAAGAAAGGGCCCTTCGCAGAGGGAAGCAGGGATTTCTAGTATCATAAAGAGCTCCCAAAAATTATGATACTTACTAGCTTTCAGCTCTCATTGCCCCTATCATAGGCATCTTTAGGTGATTAAGATTAAAGTGACACAACTAAGAGGATACGCTTGACAAGTTATAAGTTGAAATCTCATGCCCCTTACTTATGAGTACCGATCCTCATGCAACTCAACTTCAGGCACGAGCAAGCTCTTTTCATTGTAAATACATGGCTATCATTAAGAACCGCCAACGGGGTACCCCTTGCACATGACACAGGAGCTATCCCATAATCAAAATGACAAGGTAAGCAGACAGTGAGCATCTCAGCGATCTTTTTATTTGCTATTTGCATAGGTTTTTATTGAGGATGCTTCATAGAATGCGCACTATAGTTATGCTGCAAGGTTCCACCATGATTAGGCATGGCTTAGGCTAGTGGCCCAGGCGTTTCTCTAACACACATATAAACTCCATGATCTTACAAGTTCCACTTTTATTTCACACCGCTGGGATCCATAAGGAAAAGAACATGATATCAACTAGGTACAAGTACCAATGAAGTGTTGAAAGCGGTCCCCATGATACATGGTTCTGCTAACTTCAACTCATAAAGCGCAAGCATATACGCAACAAAGAAGGACCCAATGGTTCAAGTTTATTAAATGCAAGAAAGTAAAGTGTGCCATCAAGTTCATGAGAGCTTTAATCACTAATTTTCACATAACAAGTTTAATTTGGGAGGTAGACAAAACAAGGATTTACTTGGAATAGCAATAACGCTACTAGGTAGGTATGGTGGACACAAATGGCAAAGGTTTTGGTTTAAAGGAGTGGATGCACGAGAAGAATACCCTCTCAGTACGGGTTTTTGGCTAGCAAGACTAGGTAGCAAGTATAAGAGTTGAAGGAAACAAACAAGCATACAAATGATAAAGACAAACATGCAATGTTCCTTGGAAGCACAAAAGATCTTAACTAGAGAATACTAAACTTATGGGAAAATCAAGAAAGAAAGATGATGAAATTATTTTTTTCTCTAGAGTACTTCTATCTTTTTCTTTTCTTTTCAACTCTCAAAAAGGTGTTGCTACTGACCGAGCCAGGTTTGCCAAAACCAACTAAATTAACTCAATGATCCCAAAGTGATACCAATACTAACAACAAGATCAATCATATAACCACAAATTGAAAACTAATATAATCTATGCAAAAGAGTGAATGATAGAACTTCTCATTAATATTCCATAATGGAAACTCACACCAAGGGATACATATCTAACGAGAGAGGGGACACTTCCATAATGCAAACCATACTACATAATAATCCTCTATTCATGATATGACTCTACTAATAAGGTAAAAAGATAGAAGATAGTGATATGATACCGCGGCATTCCCCCAAGCTTGGAACAAACCAAGGGGATGCCAAACCTGATGACGAATTACTCCTTCGGTGGTGGTGGTAATATTTTCTTAGTCTTCCAGCATCTTGCGAAGCCTATTATTCTCCCATTGAAGCATGCCCACCTTCCTCCTCAAGTCTCGGTACTTATCGCAGAACTCTTTAGTGACTCGCAGGGCTTCCATTGATGCAGGGCAAGAGACTAAAGGTACCAGCCCCTGCTCGGGGTCTTGGAGGTCTTCCTCCATGGGCCCCTCCCCTTTATCCTTGGCAGACACCATTCTGCTTCTAAACTTTCAAAGAGTATGTCCTGGCAGAAACAGATCGAAACAAAAACACGATGAAAACACGATATACGAACCTCAGGGGGGGGGGGTCCAGGGGGTTATATATTACGAAGTTTCATATCAAAAGGAAGGTACTGGGAGAAAACGAGTCGGAGGCGGAGTCCGGGGTGGACTCACCACCTGGTGGCGTGGCCAGGGGAGGGCCCGCGCCACAGGGTGGTGTGAGCCACCCTGGCTCCGTTTCCGTCCCTTTTTCGCTTCGTAGCTTTCCTTATCAACTGAAAACTGCAAAAATATAGTTGTATTGTATTTTCGCGGAACTTTTCTTACCAGAACTGTCACCTATTTGAAAACATACTCTACAGGTCTCTGAATTTTATATCTAGTAGATTCTTCCGGAGTCATCACTTGAATATCAATATCTTCATCTACATACACTTATTATTGGAGTCATAAAACCTTTCTCTTCCTTATTACACCATTGTCTCCACTTCCTGGAAATTTTTTTCACACAATTCTTATTAGCAACATTAGTATAAGTAAAGTGATAAAACCTTTTGAGTCCAACTTCAACTGAAAACCATCAAAACATAAGCGACTGTAGCAACTCCTTCCGAAAACCCAAAAAGAATTCAAAAAGGAAATTGAATAAAGAAGCAAATGCAAGAGTGGCAAAATCTGTCAAAACAGACCAGCAGCTAAAGATCAATTTTTTCGAAAATCTTCTGTTGCTCCAATCAAAAAGTGCAAAACTAACTAAAGTTAAATAACAACCTGGGGCAGAAGCACAAAAAATTACAGCTCAATCCGACATACAGAGATCTCTCACGAATTTTTGCGGTGAGGCAACAAAATCTGTTTCGGGACAGCAACTTCCCCAAATCTGATAAGGAGCTGTTATTACTGAAGTAATAACTTCCAAGACTCAAAGGAACAAAAAAAACTAAAAGCAAAAACAAATTGGGTTGTCTCCCATAAAGCTCTTTCTTTATAGCCATTAAGATGGGCATGATAATTTGAAGATGCTCTCATAGGGTTATGAATTGAAGTGAAAGATAGCATTAAGAAGCAAAAACATACACATTTAAGTCTAACCCACTTCCTATGCAAGGGGATTTTGTAAACAAACGAGCTATTTAAACCAAAGGCAACTTGTATAAGAAGGCAAAAGAAGTGCAACATAAAAACTTTCAGCATAAAACAAGGAAACTTGATATTATTGAGATGCATAAGAACAATTTTCCCTCTTTCATAGTAACTTTCAGTATCATGCATAAACTTAACAATATAGCTATCACAAGTACCATCATAGCACTGATCACTTCTTCTAACAGAGGATAGTGTGTCCCTCTTTTTCATACTAGCTCTCATAACACTACTATGTGAAACAATATTAGAGGTATCCTTACAAAGGATAGTGTGTCCCTCTTTTTCATATTTAGCAACAAAGTCTTTCACATTTGCTACAATAGGTTCATCAACCATTTGTTTATCAGGTTCAACAGCTTTATTCATACTTTCATCTACCATACTAGCCATCATAGAATGTTCCTTTACCTTAACTGGGAAAGGCATTTTCGCAATATAAGGTTTAGGTAAAACATGATTAGCAGTATAAACTTCAGTATTTCTTACAGGAACACTCTTAGCAATATCTTTATAAGGTTCATGATACTTATTCCACTTCTTTTTAGGCACTTCAATGTAGGAAGCAAAAGCCTTAAAATAATAAGCAATAGCTTGAGAGTCTAGACCATAAGCATTTTTTATATTTTGAAAGTCATCAGTTCCCATAAAAGATTCAATGCATTCATAATCATAATTTATACTTGACTTTCTACCTTTTTCATTCTCCCAAGCTTCAGCATTGTCTTGAATACGGTCTAGAAGATCCCATTTAACTTTTTCTTCCATACGAGTGAATGATCCAGCACAAGAGGCATCCAAAAAATCTTTGTCATGTAGAGGGAGTCTTGCATAAAAGTTATTGATAATAATATTGTTGGGGACCTCATGAATGGGACATTTGAGCATTAGTAACTTCAGTCTCCCCCAAGCTTGATCTGTACTCTCTCCGTCAAGAGGCCAAAAGTTGTATATTTGATTCCGATCTTTATGAATCTCACTAGGAGGATAAAACTTTGAATAAAAGAGAGGCACTATTTCCTCCCATTCCAGAGCTTAACCATTCTTCAGCATCTTATACCATTCCTCAGCTCTTCCTTTTAGTGATAATGAGAATAACTTCTTCTTAACTTGATCTATAGTAATACCTGCACACTTGAAAAACCCGCATAATTCGTGTATAAAGAGTAAATGATCACCGGGATGGACAGTTCCATCCCCAACATAGTAGTTATCCATAACACGATCAATAATTCTTGTAGGTATTTTGAAAACATCATTCTTAGCAGGTGGTGGCTTATCTACTACCTTAGCAGTGGTAGTAGCATTACCAAGTAAGAAACTCAGTGAATTATCCATAACGAAAATAAAGCGACTAGCAGAAGTAAACAATACTCACGTGAGAAGTTTCCTTTACCAGTTCCACTCTCCAATAGCGCTTCACTCCCTGGCAACGGCGCCAGAAAATAGTCTTGACGACCCACAAGTATAGGGGGTGTATCGCAGTATTTTCAATAAGTAAGAGTGTCGAACCCAACGAGGAGCAGAAGGTGCTAGCTAGTGTTATAGATCAGGAATTCTCTGCAAATACTTAGCAAACGGATTTTTAGGGGTTTTCGATAAAGCAAGTAAACAAAGTATGAGTAAATAAAAGATAGTAGGAATAAATGCAGCAAGTAGCCCAATCCTTTATGCAGCAAAGGACAAGCCAGTTGTATTACTTAAGATGACCAAACATTCTCGAGGACACATGGGAAGACTGTCAAGTGCTTTCGCTTCATATAGCTGATTAATCTTCTTTAGCTTGCTAAGTGTTGTGTGGGTGAACCTGTGCTAATGTACTGCCCCATCCAAGACTAATACATACTTGTGATTATACCCCTTGCAAACATCCATAAGTACAAGAAAGTAATTAAGGTAGAAACCAAACCACAGCTTTATACTCTAAGACCCTTACGCCCCTTGTGCAATGGTTTCCTAACGGGGGTTCAGGTTTCTGTCACTCCGGCAACCCCTACGATTAGTAGCCAAATACACAATGAATTCCCCTAGGCCCTTATAGGGGAAGTGTCATCTAGTCGACGTTCACATGACACCACTAGAAGAAGTACACCTCAACTTAAATAACAGTCTATTGAATCTTTCTCAACGCAACTCCACTACTAACAACAAGACTTCTCCCATGTCCTCAAGAACAAGACGAACTACTCACAAAGCATCATATGGATCATGATCAGAGATGGAATAATGATGTATTACAATCTGAACATAAACAATAATTTAATGGTTCACTCAATAGCATCAACTACAAAGAGTAATCAACACCGGGAAAGTTTCCCCTATGAACTATAGCAAGATTCAACCAATTGTTACAGCAATATGGAGATGGTGATGAGGGTGCTGATGGTGATGATGGTGGTGATGATGATGATGATCCCAATGAAGTCCAGCTTGATGGTGGTGTTGATGGTGACGATCTCCCCTCTCCGGGAAGGAATTCTCCTGGCAGAAATCTGTCTGCCGGAGAGATCTTTCTCTCTCGGTGTTTTCCGCCCCGCAGAGGCGGCATAATCTTTCTGTGGTCTCTCAACGAGTCTTAGGGTTTCGTGGGGATGATATACGCTAGAGGGGAGAGGCTGGAGTGGGCCAGGGCGGCCACACCAGCTCCAGGCGCGGCCTCGACCTGCCCGCGCCATGGGGTGGTGTGGGCCCCCTGTGGCCCACCTCCACTCCATCTTCTGGCATCCTTAGTCTTCTAGAAAAATAAGATTTTCCGTATATTTTCCCGGATTTTCTGATCTTCGCAAATTTTGCCTCCAAACAGCACCTTTTCCATCAGAATCCTGACTACAACGGTCCATGCTCCAAAAGTCATCAACCATGCAAAAATAGATGAAATAACATAAGTATCACCTCTCAATACGAAATATATCAATGAATAATAGCGACATAAGACATAGAATAGTGATGCAAAATGGACATATCACCCCTCTCTTACGCACGCCTCGAGGACCCCCTCATGGCATACTTGTCATCAATCCGACGACATAATGCAAACCATCCTACATAATAACTTCTCTATTTATGATATGACTCTACTAATACGGTAAAAAGATAGAAGATAGTGATGTGATACCGCGGCACTCCCCCAAGCTTGGAATAAACCAAGGGGATGGCAAACTTGATGACGAATTACTCCTTCGGTGGTGGTGGTAATATGTTCTTAGTTGACGTGAGGAAATCTTCTAGCATCTTGCGAAGCCTATTATTCTCCCATTGAATCATGTCCACCTTCCTCATCAAATCTCGGTACTTATCGCAGAAGTCCTTGGTGACTCGTAGGGCTTCCGTTGATGCAGCGCAAGTGACTAAAGGTACCAGCCCCTGCTTGGGGTCTTGGAGATCTTCCTCCATAGGCTCCTTCCCTTTATCCTTGGCAGACACCATTGTGCCCCTAAACTTTCAAAGAGTATGTCTTGGCAAAAACAAATCAAAACAAAAACACGACGAAAATACGATATACGAACCTCGGGTGATCCGGGGGATTATATATTACAAAGTTTCAGAACAAAAGGAAGGTACTGGGAGAAAACGAGTTGGAGGCGGAGTCCGGGGTAGACTCACCACCTGGTGGCGCGGCCAGGGGTGGGCCCGCGCCACAGGGTGGTGCGAGCCACCCTGGCTCCGTTTCCGTCCCTTTTTCGCTTCGTAGCTTACATATTGACTGAAAACTGCAAAAATATAGTTGGATAGTATTTTCGCGGAACTTTTCTTACCAGAAATGTTACCTATTTGAAAACAGACTCTGCAGGTCTCTGAATTTGGTCTTTGATAGATTCTTCCGGAGGCACCACTTGAATAACATCAATATCTTCATCTTCATACACTTACTGTGAGTCATAAAACTCTTCTCTTCCTTATTACACCATTATCTCCATTACGTAGAAATTTCTTTCTCACAAAACTCCACACAGTTCTCATTAGCAACATTACTATATATGAAGTGATAAAACCTTTTGAGTCCAACTTCAACTGAAATCCATCAAAACATAAGCTACTGTAGCAATTCCTTGCGAAAACCCAAAAAGAATTCAAAAAGGAAATCGAATAAAGAAGCAAATGCAAGATTGGCAAAATCTGTCAAAGCAGACCAGCAGGTAAAGATCAATTTTTTCGAAAATCTTCTGTTGCTCAAATAAAAAAGTGCAAAACTAAAGAAAGTTAAATAACAACCTTGGGCAGAATCACAACATTACAGCTCAATCCTACATACAGAGATCTCTCACGAATTTTTACAGTGAAGCACAAAAATCTGTTTCGGGATAGAAACTTCCCCAAATCTTACTTCTCTCTCATTAGAGGTTGATCTTGACACAAAAACCAAACAAAATGGATAAGGAGCGGTTATTACCGAAGTAATAACTTCCAAGACTCAAAGAAACAAAAACAAACTGAAACCTAAAACAAATTGGGTTGTCTCCCAAAAAGCTCTTTCTTTATAGCCATTAAGATGGGCATGATAATTTTGAAGATGCTCACTCAGGAATATGATTTGAGGTGAAAGAGAGCATTGAGAAGCAAAAACACACACACATTTAAGTCTAACCCACTTCGTATGCAAAGGAATTTTTTAAACAAACAAGTTGTTGAAACCAGAGGCTACTTGCATAGGAAGGCAAAAGAAGTGCAACATAAAAACTTTCAACATAAAACGAGGAAACTTGATATTATTGAGATGCATAAGAACACTTTTCCCTCTCTCATAATAACTTTCAGTATCATGCATAAACTTAACAATATAACTATCACACGTACCATCGTAGCAATGATCACTTATTCTAACAGAAAACACAGGAATACTAGCTCTCATAACACTACTATGTGAAACAATATTAGAGGTATCCTTACAAAGGATAGGGTGTCCCTCTTTCTCATATTTAGTAACAAAGCTTTCACATTTGCTATTATAGGTTCATCAACCATTTGTTTATCAGGTTCAACAGCTTTATTCATACTTTCATCTACCATACTAGACATCATAGAATGTTCCCTTATCTTAACTAGGAAAGGCATTTTCTCAATGTAAGGTTTAGGTAAAACATGATTAGCAGTATAAACTTCAGTATTTCTTGCAGGAATACTCTTAGAAATATCTCTATAAGGTTGATACTTATTCCACTTATTTTTAGGCACTTTAATGTACAAAGCAAAAGGCTTAAAATAAGAAGCAATAGCCTGAGAGTCTAGACCATAAGCATTTTTTATATTTTAAAAGTCATCAGTTCCCATAAAAGATTCAGTGCATTCATAATCATAATTTATACCTGACTTTCGACCTTTGTCATCCTCCCAAGCTTCAATATTGTCTTGAATACGGTCCAGAAGATCCCATTTAGCTTCTTCTTCCATGCGAGTGAATGATCCAGCACAAGAAGCATCCAATAAATCCTAGTCATGTAGAGGGAGCCTTGCATAAAAGTTATTGATAATAATATTGTTGGGGAGCTCATGAATGGGACATTTGAGCATTAGTAACTTCAATCTCCCCCAAGCTTGAGATCTACCCTCGCCATCAAGAGGCCAAAAGTTGTATATTTGATTCCGATCTTTATGAATCTCACTAGGAGGATAAAACCTTGAATAAAAGAGAGGTACTATTTACTCCCATTCCAGAGCTTGACCATTCTTCAGCAGCTTATACCATTCCTCAGCTCTTCCTTTTAGTGATAATGAGAATAACTTCTTCTTAACTTGTTCTATAGTAATACCTGCACACTTGAACAACCCGCATAATTCGTGTATAAAGAGCAAATGATCACCGGGATGGACAGTTCCGTCCCCAACATAGTAGTTATCCATAACACAATCAATAATTTTTGTAGGTATTTTGAAAGCATCAATTTCAGCAGGTGGTGGCTTATCTACTACCTTAGAAGTGGTAGTAGCATTACCAAATAAGAAACTCAGCGAATTATCCATAACGAAAATAAAGCAACTAACAGAAGTAAACAATACTCACAGTAGAAGTTTCCTTTACCAGTTCCACTCTCCAATAGCGCTTCACTCCCTGGCAATGGCGCCATAAAATAGTCTTGATGACCCACAAGTATAGGGGGTGTATCGCAGTATTTTCGATAAGTAAGAGTGTCGAACCCAACAAGGAGCAGAAGGTGTTGGCTAGTGGTATGGATCAGGAATTCTCTGCAAATACTTAGCGAACGGATTTTTAGGGGTTTTTGATAAAGCAAGTAAACAAAATACGAGTAAATAAAAGACAGTAGGAATAAATGTAGCAAGTGGCCCAATCGTTTTTGCAGCAAAGGACAAGCCGGTTGTATTACTTAAGATGACCAAACATTCTCGATGACACATGGGAAGACTGTCAAGTGCTTTCGCTTCATATAGTTGATTAATCTTCTTTAGCTTGCTAAGTGTTGTGTGGGTGAACCTGTGCTAATGTACCGACCTTCCTAGGACTAATACATACTTGTGATTATACCCCTTCCAAACATCTGTAAGTACAAGGAAGTAATTAAGGTAGAAACCTAACCATAGCTTTAAACTCTAAGACCCTTACGTCCCTTGTGCAATGGTTTCCTAACGGTGGTTCAGGTTTCTGTAACTCCGGTAACCCCTACAATTAGTAGCCAAATACACAATGCATTCCCCTAGGCCCATATAGGTGAAGTGTCATGTAGTCTACGTTTACATGACACCACTAGAAGAAGTACACCACAACTTAAATATCATACTATTGAATCTTTCTCAACACAACTCCACTACTAACAACATGACTTCTCCCATGTCCTCAAGAACAAAACGAACTACTCACAAGACATCATATGGATCATGATCAAATATGGAATAATGATGTATAACAATCTGAACATAAACAATAATTCAACGGTTCACTCAATAGCATCAACTACAAAGAGTAATCACCACCAGGAAAGTTTCCCCTATGAACTAATGCAAGATTCAACCCAATTATTACAGCAATATGGAGATGGTGATGAGGGTGCTGATGGTGATGATGGTGGTGATGATGATGATCCCGATGAAGTCCAGCTTGATGGTGGTGTTGATGGCGACGATCTCCCCTCTCCGGGAAGGAATTCCCCCGGCAGAAATCTGTCTGCCAGAGAGATCTTTCTCTCTCTGCAGAGGCGGCGGAATCTTTCTGTGGTCGCTCCCCGAGTCTTAGAGCTTCGGGAGGATAATATACGCTAGAGTGGAGTGCTAGGCGTGGACCAGGGCGACCACACCACCTGGTGGCGCGGCCTGGGCTGGCCCGCGCCAGGGGGTGGTGTGGGCCCCCTGTGGCCCATCTCCAGCCCCCCTTCTGGATTCCTTCGTCTTCTGGAAAAAATAGGATTTTCTGTATATTTTCCCGGATTTTCTGATCTTCGCGAATTTTGTCTCCAAACAGCACTTTTTCCATCAGAATCCTGACTGCAGCGGTCCTATGGATCGTGTTTCTTTGTACATTCCAACAAAAGATTTACTATGGCAGGTTGTAACAATTTTTCTTTTTTTT
Organism: Avena eriantha; assembly: GCA_910589775.1. NCBI lineage: Eukaryota > Viridiplantae > Streptophyta > Magnoliopsida > Poales > Poaceae > Avena > Avena eriantha. Next base: position 238,481,335 of record OU342745.1, read on the forward strand.
GTGGTGTAAGGAAATTTGTATCTCACTGATTATCATAGATAAGAAAGTTTTCATAATTTATTAGAACTGTACTTTTAGTTTTGTAGAAACAAATATAACTACTGAAATAAAAAAAGTATGAGTCATAGACAACATGATAACAGTATGGGACGATTAATCAAAAAGACTCATAAAATGAACACTCCAACATATGTCTGACTAAAATTGGTCAATTTACAGACACATGGATATATCAAGCAACAAAAAATTGAGCTCTTTTCCATGGATCCATGGTTATTTAAGAGATTTACTCAAAGGAACCCTATATATATCCTAATTTTCTTATTTAATATACAAGGACAATTATGAACTTCAAAATGAAATTTAACTTGTTTAGAGTTTTAATGTTCATGAATTTGGCAACCAATTAAAATAGGTTGGACTAACCAACAACCTAAAAATCTACTCACTAGCTACAGCATTAACCAAGAACCTAAACCATCCTCAAGAACTAGACCAAGATGATCTCTAACAATTAAAGTTATGTCTGTTTAGATAGGATTGCACACTAACCGTGGGGAAGGGGAGGAAGACATGATCAAAGGAAGTATGATCTTGGAGGCCACCGAGACTATGACGAGCTACCAACCTAGTCGTTCATTGATACGAGGACGATCGGAGTGCGGCGGTGACCGCGAGCTAAAGGAAGAGCCACCGAGGGGAGAGATTAGCGGGATTGGGGTGGAAGAATCCAGGGTCGCGACTAGGTCAAGGGCACCTGTCGCTGCTGGTCGACCCCTTGGCGAGTGGAAGGCTGTTGGCCGGTGCATGCGACGGCCGGTGACGAACACACCAGATCTTCATGGCAGATCTATTCGTAGATGGACAGTTGCCAATGAGTTTGGTGGAGGGAGGAGCGAAGGTGGATGAAGGGGCTCAGAATCAGATATTTTCATGAAGGGGCTCACGTCCTTGCATTTAATGGAACAAATAGCAACAAATGGAAGAAGTAAATAGTAGTTTACCGGGGAGAATGGGGCACGAATCTAAATATAGTTGGGACCATGGATGCGACGCCGGCACATACCGTCAACAGTAGAATCACCGTGTTTAGTTGCACCCCCTGCTAGGGGTGTTTTACCCAACAGTTCTCGTCCAACATTGTTACCGAGGATGGGGGCCAAGTTCTTATACACCATAGATGTTTAGGGCACTCTTCTCGTGTTTATGGACGGGATGCCTAACCTCCAACCTTCATCCATTGACCGACACCCATTCATGGAATCAGGCTACATTGCTTTTCTCTAGGACAAGTTGTTAATGCAGCTTCAACGTGGTTTGACTTGGATTGATGTTGGACCGAGTGCAGCCCTCGAAGTGGCAGGTGAAGGCTATGTATGATGTTGTTGGAGTGTCCGACCATTCTTGTGAGTATTCTGAGCGGTTATTCAAGGCTGCCGTGTATGCGTCTCTAGCAAGGTAGTTGTGAAGGATGATAGGGTTCGACAACATCCGTTACCCGACCCATTCTCCTTGTTGGATCATCATCCATTGGTAACACTTCTTAGGATAAACTTTATCAAGTTAACGCATGTGGTCTTCATTGTTTGTTTGTAATCCATTGCATGGTTTGGGAAATCTTTGAACCTCACTTGCCGAATGAGACTCCTACCTGAATGGCCAACCCCCTGAGCAGAAACGACTGGAGGAAGCGTCATTATGCAAAGAGGAGGGATATTGTTCACAACATCCTGGAGCCGAGCTGGGGAGAATAGCTTTATGAAGATGATGTCCTGCTGTCCGATTGACTAAGGAGGAAGAATGCTTGTTCCACGGTAGGCTCCCCTTCCAATAATTCATTTGTGTGAGTGTTTCTGCTTCACTAGTCATGAACCATCCTTCATCTTCAGTTGCAGATGTGGGTTAATTCAGAGTAACCTATGACTTCTTGAGGAGCCACCAAATCCACTGGTGGGACCCCTTTCATCTTTGGCGGGTGTATCCCTTTGATGCGTCCCTAAAGCGAACCAAAATTGATGACCATGTCGAATGGGATGCCTGGAGGAGTTTAGGAGTCCAGCTAGATGAATTTGAGAAGTTGGGTTATCTTTTGTTGAAGACCTTGCAGAAAATCTGTGCGGCAGAGTCCTCCATGAAAATGGAAGAGTTAGTTGTCGTCGTGGTGAAGGAGGTTAAAGACACAAAGATCTTGTTCAATGCCCAAGCGATTCCCATTCTTCATGCGAGCTCTTTAAATCTTATGAGTGCCTAAGACTATATCCCCTGATCTCCTTAACATGTCTCTACAAGATTTCGGATCGAGGAATCTTCACCCTATCCTTGCCTCGGGAGTCTTGACCTTCTTAGGAGCTTCCCGATGACTCTCAGACCAAGTATGAGTTTGTGAATGACTACATTGTTGTTCCGCATTCTGCCCTAAGTGTGGAATGTTGAAAAGTTTGCCAACTCAAGGAGGGAGCGACCGCTGAGATCTGCATCAAGCATGCGAAAAGTGCACTCTATCATGTTATGTGAGATTTGACGGTTAGTCACTTTGTCCTTTGGCTTTCATTTCCTCCTTTTATTTTTCATTAACCCTTTTTCTTCCTTCTTGTAGCTTTGAGGACGGAGAATGAGCGCCTTTGTTCTGATCCCCCATACCCTTCCCCTAGAGAGGGGTCGGCCTTGGGTCACCCTAGATCGTTCCTTGATGTCCTATCTCTTATGGGTGAGTTGGAGCAGATGAAGAACATAGTGAAGCTTGCTGAAGTCTCCATGGCAAACTGCTAGGAAATCTTGATTAGGGATGGCACCCTCGGGTTTGGGTCTGCCTCCCATACCCGCCCCCGCCCCATTTCCCCACACCCGCGACCCACCCAGAATCCATTGGCGGGTACAAATCCCAGTAGACCCGCCACCCTCCGGGTAAATGAGGATCCGACGGGTACCTGATACGTCCATTTTGCATCATTATTTTATGTCATAATTCACTATTATTCATTGATATATTTCGTATTGAGAGGTGATACTTATGTTATTATGCACTGTTCTATGGATCGTGTTTCGAGACATCACGTGATGATTGGGTGTACTCGACTCTACGCTTTCATATAACGGGTGTAAGACAGTTTTACACACGTGAATACTAAGGTTCTTACTTGCCAAGCCTAGCATGTACAGACATGGCCTCGGAACACGTACCGAAAGGTTAAGCATGAGTCATATAGTTGATGTGATCCCATATTGATGCTCGCCTTTGAAGCTACACCGACTCACGTGATGATCGGACTTGGTGTAGTGGATTTGGTTCATGTAATCACCAAAAAGGCACGAGGGATGTCGTTTTTGAGTGGGAGTTCATTTCTAATTTGGATTAGTCGAACTCAATTTGTCATAAACTAAATCGAATGAATTTTCATAATTTGTTGTAGTCATTGGCATCAGCTTACTACCTTGTGCTTAGTTTTAATTGAGATAATAGAACTATATAATTCTGGATATTTACTTTACGAACTGGTATCGTATTGTTTTGAATGTCAATTTAAAGTTTAAAAGTCCTATTGCAAACTTTCAGCAAACTCTATTTACTCCATGAAGTTTAATAAGTAGTATTAAATCAAGAGTAAGAATTCCAATGTTAGTATCTAAAGTATGTTTGCCTCCATGATTATTGATATTCAAAAGTTGTTTTAATATCAAGATTATCTAGGAGCTGAAAAATTGTTTCAGAAACCATCATGTGTGGAAGATATTGTGATATCTGAACAATGTTTTTGGTTGCATTATGATAGAGTATAATTTAGCAAAATACATGTTCTCATATTGTATGAGAATTTGTGAAGGATGGAGATGCCAGGCATTCGAATCTCCCAAAAGGTTTTGGGAACTAAAATTATACTCGTCATTCTTCCTTATAGGCTATAGTAGCTTGATCATGAAAGTTTTCATGATAAGGATGAATAGAAGATGTAAGTAAAATGTTTACTACACTAAAAGATTACTAAAGAATGGATTTTTGAAAGAATACCAAACATTTGATGATGGTGATCCACTTCAAAGTGCAAGTCCAAAGGTATTAGTATTTGACTATATACAAGCTTTGTACCATGTGTCATGTGAATGACACCACTATTGATGTTGATAGATTCTTTTAAAAGAAAAGGAATTTCTGAAAGGGAATCTATAAAATATTTGGCAGAAAATAAAAGGTTGGAGATGTCCAACTTAGGTATATAGAAGATATACATGTTATGGCTGTATTCCTTGCTTGTTAAATAATGTGGTTCTTAGGTATTGGATACCAAATTGGTTGGTGTGAAGTATCATACAGAACAACACAATTGATGAACTGCAACGGCCTAGGTAACTGGAAAGAGAATAAGTGATGATGTTCATCGAAAACAAATAAAGTGTTATTGTGTTTTTCGTTGTCGTCAAACCTAGCCTTCAAGATTTGTTTTAATAATTGTTATTTTGTTCCGGTATTACGAGAACAATGGTTGTTCAAATAATTACCATATTCCATAAAGGATGGATGAACTTTTACAAGTCTAGTGGGAGAAATCACATCCATAAACACTATTGCTAAAATGTCGCAAGACAAATGATTGAAAGATCACTTATGAAGTGACATCGCTGTTTAAATTATATTGTAAAGAAAACATGAAGAAAATCCATGTTGATGGATTTTTGGAGTCTTTGATTTTGATCAATTGACGCTTGTGAGACTTTCCTTGAGATAATTGAAACTCCGTTCATAGGCCAAAGAGGAACGGATGACTAGCTTATTGGAAATTGTACATGCTGATGTGCATAGTCCATTATGTGTAGCCATATGCGATGAATCTTTTGCTTCATATACTTTCTCCAGAAATTTGAGTGAATATATTTATATATTTACTTAATAAGGAATAAGTATGAAACATTTAAAAATTGTTCAAAGACTTTCAAGATGAAGTGAAAAATCATTGTAACAAGAAAATAAAGAGTTTATGATTCGAGCATAAAGGAAGATATTTTGAGTTACATGTTTAGCAAAACACCTAAGATTTGAGGAATTGTTCCATGATTTGTGTTTCCCGATAAACCACAGGAGTATGGCATAGTCGAGAGATGAAATCAAACCATGTTTGACATCGTAAGATCAGAGGTGCCATTTATAAAACTGCCATTATGTTTTAATGATTGAAGATTTAGAGACTACCGCTTTTACACTGAAAAGAGCACCATCGTGATCCGTTTAAATGACACCATATAAGTTATTATTTGGGATAAAACCCAACTTGTCTTTTCTGAAATTTTGGTGTGCTATGCATAAGTAAAATGTTTACAACCAAAGTCAGATAAGCACGTCTTTGTAGGTTATCCCAAAGAATTTGTTGGGAATTTATCCATAACACCGAGGACAAAAGAGTTTGTTACTTGGAACGTCAAGTTTCTTGAGAAGGAATTTTTCGCGAAAAGTTAAGTGGGAGGACAATAGAACCTTGATAAGGTTGTTGAACCTTAGCTATATGTGCTAAGTAGCGCAGCTCCGGAAAGTGTCCCGGTGGCGGCCACAATGCTCATGGCACCCATGATTACAAAGGTTATGATCTCGGAGATTAGAGTTCCTATTGAACCGTGTGGGTCGGTAAGAATCAAATAGTGTGATTTGATAAGCAAGTCGTTATTGTTTTAACAATGATGAACCGACTACATGCAAAGAAGCGATGATGGGACCTAACTCCATAAAATGACTAGAAGTCATAGAATCCGTGATAGTATCCATACATGAGAAATCAAGTTTCCGAACATGGAAGACCCTCCGGAAAAGTGTGAAGCCTATCGGTCATGTTTGTATCTATAAAGAAATAGACATGGATGTTAACATCTATGAAATAGTGGACATGTTGGAAAGAAGTTTACGACAATGTTCAAGGAGTTGACTATGACAAGATTTGTTTTTTCATAGCGATATTTAGTCTTCACAGATTAATGTAGCAAGCACTACATATAATTTGATGTATGGTAGTTGAACAAATAAAACAATGCCCTTCCAATAGAATGGTTACCTAGGACGTGTACAAGACACGGTCCGAAGGGTTTTGTTAATTCAAAGGGTGCTAAAAGGGCATGGAAACTTCAATAGTTGAAGTAAGCATAGCGGAGTTGGAATCTTCACCATGATGAAACTGTTAAAAGAGTTTAAATTCATCAGAGATGATGAAGATGCTTGCATTTCAAGAAATTAAGTGGGAGTACTGAGACATATTTCTAATACATTATGTAGAGAACATATTGTTGATTGGAAATGATGTATCTTGTATTGACACAAGTTAAGAATTTCATTAAAATAAGATTTCGATGAAAGACTTGGGCAAACTCGAAATATTTGGCATCAATATCTATATGGATAGATTGAGGCGCCAATATGGTTGTGCCAGACATACATATATGAGATATTGAAAGGGTTCAATATGGAAACAACAATAAAGGTTCTTGCTGCATGGAAAGGATTGTATCAAGATTCAAGTATTTCAACACTTGGTGAGTAAAATCACATGACGATTTTGATCGATTGTACCATGATATGTATATATCCAGAATGCCCTATACTCCAAATGTTATGAGCACATACCAGAATGATTCATAAGATGATCATTGGAAAATAGTAAAGATATTCTTATGAGCTTTGGAAGAACTAAGAATATATCATGTATAAGTGACAAATAGTTGAAGGTAATTCATTGTAAAGTGTTACATTGATACTAGTTTGGTCACAAGATACAAATTAAATTTATCTCAATTTAGACTATGGGTGGCACAATGTAATGGAAAATATGTTCCATGATGGATATGGAAGTTGAGACATTGTGACGGATACTACAACAAAAGGCTAAGTATATGACTGCTATAGTAGCAGCAAAGGAGGGCATTTGTGTTAAGTAGTTTGTTATCAAACTAGGTGTGTTTCAAAGTGGGCTAATACTATGAAGATATATTGTATGACAATAATATCAACATATTTTAACCCGAACGAACTAAAGGTCTCACCAAAGGACCAAATTTATACAATGCCATCTCATTTGAGAATGAGTGATGCATAGAGACGCAAAGACATGCAAATACACACGGACCTGAAACTGTCACATCCGGAGATTATGTTAATCACTAGCAATCGCGTATATGCAAAACCAGAAAGCGATAGGTGTTCAATACGCAAAGTTTTTCAAACTAGATTATTGACTCTAGTGCAAGTGGGAGACTGAAGGGAATATGCCTGAGAGGCAATAATAAAGTGGTTATTATCTTATTCCATGTTTATGATAAATGTTTATTTTGCATGCTATAATTATATTAATTGGAAACATTAATACATGTGTGTTTAATAAACAAAATACAAAGTTCCTAGTAATGCCTCTCATATAAACTAGCTCGTTGATTAACAAGATGATCCAGGTTTCCTGATCATGGACATTGGATGTTGTTAATAACGAGGTCACAACATTGGTGGAATGATGTGATCAACATTCATCCAAAGTATAGAATTACGATCAAAGCCATTATGTTTATATTGCTATAACATCATACGAAGTAATCTTAGTCTTTAGACCACGAGATCATGTTAATTGCTAACACCGGAAGAGTGTCTTGATAACACCAAATGTCACACCGTAACATGGTGACTATAAAGGTGGGTTCAGTACTACGAAGGTGTTATGTTGAGGCTCATGGATCAAGAGAGGAATTTGTCAATCCTGATGACGGATAGATATACTCTGGGGCCCCTCGGTGATATCACATTAAGATAGCTTACAAGCAAGTGATGTGATCACTAGAATGTTGTATCATGGGAACGAGAAAAGAGTGCATGTCGGTAACGAGATCAAACTAGGTATTTGGATACCGATGATCGAATCTCGGACATATATTATATCATGAGACAAAGGGATTTAGTTACTAGCGTTAAAGGTTCTCACGATCACAGAAGTCATCGTTGAATGTGTAGGAGTCAATATGGACATCCAGGTCCCGCTTCTGATTATTGATCTGAGAGGGGTCTCGATCATGTCTGCATTATTCGCGAACCGTAGGGTGACACACTTAAGGGATACCAACACCATTTGGAGAAAATATGTTTTAGATAAAGATTTAAGAAAGCGCTCGAATTATTTCAATAGACACCGAAATTGTTTCAGGTGAAATTGCTGAAATAGGTTCTGCATATAATATTGAAATGTTGCAGGGGGTTTTATGTGAATGTTAGTTAATTAAAGTAATTAACAAAATTCTGAATAAAATTAATAAAAGAGTTTTATTAAATGAGAGAGCATTAAATTTGGAGAAATTTAATGCATTTAAAGTGGGGACTTTAAAAGAGAATGTGAAGGGGCAAATTTATGTGGAGGGAGTTACCACCACATGAATGAGGAGGTGAGGGGTCACCCCTTGGGCGCCGGCCATGGGGAGGGGGACACCCCTCCTCCTATAAAAGTCCCCCCTCACACCCCTTCTTCCTCACACCTCCTCGTGAAGGATCTCTCTCCCCCTCTAGTATTATTCCCCATGGTCTCGGATTAGCGAGATACATGTTCCTGGTGGCTTTATCTGGAAACGAGTTGCTGCTTCCGCTGCTTTGCTGGAGCGAGGGATGGAGGTTGTCGGGGTACCAGACATGTGTGCGATCACTGATGCACCGCTTCTTTGCGGTGCTGGACTTGGTGGTGCTGGACTTGCTGGAGCTGGATCTGAAGGACATGCTGGAGCTGGACCTGCTGGACTTCATCACGATCTTCAGATTGGCAAGTGTATGACTACATCATCCACGAGTTCCAACTCGTTAACAAAGCTTTGTTATCTTCGAGGGTAACTTCTCTATGGATGTATATCCACCCGTTGCTTGTATCTAGTAGATAGATCTTGGCGTATAGTTCCCATCGTAGGAATTTTTTTGTTTTCTATGCTGCGAACCCAACATTCAGATCTCTTGTACCCTGCAAAAAAGCTCTTCCTAGTTCATATCGATTCAAGCGCAATCTCTATCTTCAACCACTCAAAGGCTTCAGGATTTGGGGAATCGAAGGAGGAGACTTTGATCTACATCGGCATCCATCAAGATCTTCACTTCCCCTCCATTCACTTGGAGGATTCTTGATCTAGTGTTTCTTGCAAATCTCTATATCTCAATTTCGGTTATTGATTAACTTGTTCTTGTGGCAGCTTGTTTTCATCACGGGAGCCTCCAATTCATTTGTGGATGTGTGCCCCGTTAGAGTTGTAAAGGCACCAGTTCCCGCCTAGAAGGGTGCCAAATAGTGGAAGGTGGATCATGGCTTTGGTGGCAAGATCCATCGGAGAATAGGGTGAGGCCTATTGTGGCATGGTGGTCTTAGTACCACCAACCCCTCCAACACAGACGTACTTCCCTTAACAAGGAAGGAACTACGGTAAAACAAATCATGTGTCTTCGCGTGCTCCACTATGGTTACCTCATTCCACTCTCTCCATCTTTACTTGCTTAGTAGTTAGGTTTAAATATAGGAAAATTTCTCGTAGTTGCATATCTAGAGAATTTTTCTTTGTGTTAAGCCTAAATTTTAAAAACAACTAAAATTTGGAGTAGCACCTGTTCACCCCCCCCCCCCTCAAGGTACTCATATGATCCATTTCAATTGGTATCAAAGACTCCGCTCTTTATTCGGGCTTTACCGCCTAGGAGAGTATGAGTACTAAGGGATATGGTAGTGAGGACATGGACAAGGTCACTATGGATGATCTCAAGTCGTTGGAAACAAAACCTTCGTGAAAACCATGGAGGCCCAAATGCAAGAGATGTGTGAAATGATAGCACATCTCTCGCCACTAATGGTTATTCCTCCATATGCTACTGAGGCTTGAACTCCTATTTCTAAGGACAAAGCAAAGGCTAACTCCGAAGAAAAGGAGTTAGAAGGTGAAGATAAAAATAATGGCTGCTCTTCCAAAAAGGGAAGTGGTAAGGAGGACTATAGTGAGGTTTCTCACTTATATTCACCTGATCCACCAATCCCTCACCCTCATATAAATAATAGGGGTGATCCACCCAACCTTACTACATCTTCTATTAATCAATGGCATTTTTGATGAAATATCATGTGTGCAGTTCATCCATTGATCTATGGAGGATCACTGAAGGTGGTCTTCACATAGGGGATCCAAACAACTTGACAAGAAGAGAAGTTGTAGATAGTCAACTCAATGTGACCTCTTTGCACATGATTCAGCTAGGCGTGGGTCCCAAGGACATGCCACACATTGAACACTTCAACACTTCTAAGGAAGCTTGGGATGCCTTCACCGACCTATTCATTGGAAATGAGAGCATGATAAGAAATAGGTATGATTCTCTAAGCAATGAAGCCAAAGGTTTCTATATGTTGGATGGCGAGGACCATGAAGACATGTATAGAAGGCTCAAGGGCATTGCCAAAACCTTTAGAAAGCATGGTGCCACACATGTTGATGTTGCATGGATCAAGAGGAAATATGTGAGTGCTCTCGTGCCATTTGAGCCCACAGACTTGAAGAGCTTACAAGGTAGACACAACTATCACCAAATGACTTCCAATGAAGTCATGCAAGAAATGGCTACATTCAAAGTTGTGGCAAAGAACGTCGAAGATGCTCATGCCCGAGCTATTAGAATGCAAAAAGGTGCGAATGTTGCGTTGATGGCCAATGTCAGTGAGCAAGATGAAGACGATAGGAGTTTTGGCATAGTCTCCAGGAGCTGTCCCGAGGAGGTCAAGCGCACTCATGGTGAATACATGGCGTTCTACATAAGAAATTTTTGGAAGGACCCGGCCAAAGCCAAATATGAACTTGAGCGCAAGAATGGGTCAAGTGGAAGGAAAGAAAATGGTCCAAAACTGAGGTCTTGCTACAACTGCGGTGACCGTATGCACTTTGTAGCTGAATGCCCCTATCAAAGTAGAGAAGATCATGGGGGAAAACTAATTCTCAAAGAAAATTCAAAGGCTCCTCGCAAGAATCCGTTTGTCAAGAAGAATGGCTCTTACAAGAAACAAGCAAATATTGTGTTGGTAGCCCAAGAGGAGTACTCATCCACAAGAGAAGATGAAGAAGGTGATGATAGTTCAAGAGAGGTGGTTAAAATAGCCACTACATCTACACCAACCGCTTCACTCTTCAGTTCTCCAAATGAGAATATCTACAACAAGAATGTCACTTGCCTCATGGCAAGAGGTTCCGAGGTATCACCTTCCATCACTTCCTTTCCTAAGACTACCATGAATTCCAATATGGATGATGCCACTAGTCTTAAGGTTAAGGAAGAAGTTATTGCATTGGATTGTTTTATGACTAACTTGCAAGGTGAATGTGAAATGCATTTTGAGGCTCTCATGAGTCAACTTGCTCACTCGGAAGAACTTCTTGAAGAAAAGAGCAGAATTGAAAGGGAGGATGCAATGGAAATAACATCCTTGAAAATGCTCTAGAAGAAGATATGCGTGCCTCTCTTGAAGAGAGACTTGATTCAATTGAGGAGTCCAATGATGAACTCATGGCCAAACTTGTGAAGGAGCGGGATCGTGCTATTGCTAAGGTAAAGAAGCTAAAAGTAGATAAGATTGAATTTGGGGCTGCTCATGCTAGACTTTCTGAGAAGTATGAGACACTTAACATTGCTCACAATGCTTTGGAGAGTGAATACTCTATTCTCAATGAGTCTCATGATCAGCTCCAAACTCGACTAACCAAGTATGATGTCCCTAGCACCTCAACACCAATGTGCAATCATGAAGACATTCTTCAAGAAAATGCAAGGTTGAAAGTTGAGCTTGCCAAATCATCTCAGCCCAAAGGCAAGGAAGTCCTTGATGAGATCTTGAGAAATCCAAGGTCAAACAATGGAAAGGAGGGACTTGGCTATGTTCCCTAGACCAAAAAGAATAAGAACAAGAAAAGGAAGGCCAAGAATACTCAAGCAAAGACAAGCACCATTGAAAAGAACATCATGAAGGACAAGACTGATTATGTTGGTTTTGCAGGTCTAATAATCCTTATTATGAGTTATTTCGTGATTGTTATGGTGACGTTTATGCTAGTTATGTAGGTCCTTATGATAATTATATTGCTTGGTCTATTTGGGTTCCAAAGACCCTTGTTACTAACATGAGAGGACCCATTTAAAAATGGGTACCTAAAACCAAGAAGTAATTTTCTTATAGGGCTATGCTTCTAGTGGGTCGAAATGGGTATTTGATAGTGGATGCACAAGTCATATGACCAGAACCAAGGAGATAATCACGGAGATGAGGCAAAATCATGATCAAATAACCGTCTCCTATGGTGATAAGTCCAAGTCTATGGTATATGGTCTTGGCAAGGTTGTTGTTGCCCACGATAGCTCTCTCATGGACATCATGCTTGTTGAGACCCTTGGTTACAATTTACTTTCTATTCGTGCACTTGGTAAGATGGGTTTTGCATTTTTCATTGATGATGATATCGTGGTACTCTTGTGGAGCAAGTATCTCAAGGTCGCTTTCGTTGGGTATGTTGAAAACGACTTGTATGTGGTGGACTTTTCGGGGAAAACACTGCTGGTACAATATGCCTATTCAAAAAGGCCGGTGTGGGTTGTCTATGGCATCACCGGCTAGCTCATGTCAATATGAGAACTTCGCAAAGTCTTCACAAGGGTGGCCACATCCTTGGACAAAAAGAAAATGTTTCATTTTCCAAATATCGTGTTTGCAGGGCGTGTGTTCAAGGAAAGATGCATGACTCTCCCCATCGGAGGAATACTATTATTTCATCAAAGAGGATCTTAGAGCTTCTCCATGTGGATCTCTTTGTTCCTCCATCTCATGCAAGCCTAGGTGGGAAGAAGTATTTCCTGGTGATTGTTGATGACTATTAAAGATATACATGGGTTCACTTCTTCAAGCAGAAAAGTGAAACTCAACAAACTATCATTGACTTTGCCAATGAGGTGCAACATCAACACAATGTCCCCATATTAGCAATAAGAAGCGACAACGGTTCCTAGTTCAAGAACTACACATTGAATGAATTCTTGAGTGAAGAGGGTATAAGACATCAATATTCCACTTCGTATACCCCCAACAAAATGGTGTAGCCGAGAGGAAAAATTGGACTTGGATGGATATGTCAAGATCAATGTTAGCTGAATTCAAGTATCCATACAACTTCTGGGCTGAAGCCATATTCATCGCTTGCCACTCGTCAAACCGGCTTTACCTCCGCAAGATCTTGGACAAGACTCCCTATGAGATACTTACCGGTAACAAGCCAAATTATTCTTACTTCTGGGTATTTGGTTCTAAGTGTTTATTTCTCATTAAATGATTTTGTTTATCTTAATATGAGTCTAAGGCTTTAGAAGGCATTTTTATTAGTTATGGTTCTGAATCACACACTTATAGAGTCTACAACAAGACCACCAGGATTGTTCTGGATTCTTGTGGTGTGGTGTTCGAAGAGAATGACGGCTCCCATGTGGGGCAAATTAATGTTTGTGACACAGATGTTGAAATACCCCAAGATGCCATAAGAAGAATGGGTGTGGGATTCTATTGCCCATTGAGTAACTCCTTGTGGCGGATCGGGAAGGACAATGCTCTACTCAAGTAGAGCCCTCATCTACACAAGATCGACAAACTCCACCTGCTGAACCAACTACTGCATCGACTCAACAATCTTCTATAGATTATCAAGCCGGAAGTCCTAGGCCAGATTATCTGGCCTTGCATCACCTTCACCACCCAGGAATGATGAAAATATTTCTGAAACTCCCAGGCCGGATTATCCGGTACTGGAAGCTTAGAACAGCACCCTCCTATTACAGGTGTTGATCAAGATAAAGGACATGCTTCATCTCCAACTGCTAGTGCTGAAAAATCTACTGAACAAGCTAATAGTCAAGATTAAGAGCAAGACGATGAATATATCCCTCCAAGGAACAATGAAGAAATTGAAATTCATCACAAGGCTCGAGCTAAAAGGAATCTTGAACTCAGAGGTCACACACTTGATAAAGTGGTGGGTGATCTAAGGATACGAGTGTCCACTAGGAGTGAACTTGCAAAATGCAGCGACCATCAAGCACATATATCTATGGTTGAACCCAAGAATTTTTTTTGAAGCTCTTGAAGATCCAGACTGGGTTGTGGCTATGCATGAAGAGCTCAACAATTTTGAGCGCAACAAAGTCTGGAAGCTCATTGAGAATCCTAAAGAGTGCCGCAATGTTATCGACACATAGTGGATCTTGAAGAATAAGCAAGATGAGAATGGAATTGTTGTAAGAAAAAAGGCAAGACTTGTGGCACAAGGCTTTTCCCAAGTGGAAGGCGTCGACTTTGGCGAGACTTATGCTCCAGTGGATCACCTTGAGTCCATGTGTATCCTCCTTGCTTATGCATCTCATCATAATTTTAAATTACAGCAAATGGATGTTAAATGTGCCTTTCTTAATTGTCCATTACATGAGTTGGTCTATGTTAAGCAACCCTCGGGCTTCAAGGACCCCAACTTTCCGAACCACGTATACAAACTCGATAAGGTTCTCTATGGCCTTAAACAATCCCCAGGTGCGTGGTATGAGCATCTTAAAGAGTTATTAATAAGAAGGTTAATGGGGAGTTTTTCGTATGCCAACTCTATATTGATGACATTATTCTTGGCTCAACTAACCAACCTTTTGACGATGAATTTTCCAAGCTTATGACTGACATGTTTGAGATGTCTATGATGGGCGAGTTGAGGTTCTTTCTTGGTTTCGAAATCAAACAACTATGAGAAGGGACTTTTATTAATGAAGCAAAATACATTCAATACATTCTCAAGAGATTCAAGATGAGCGATCTTAATGGTGTTGCTACCCCAATGCAAATGAAGTTTCACCTTGAATTAAATCCCAATGGTAAAGATGTGGACCAAAAGGTATACCAGTCCATGATCAGCTCTATAACACCTCAAAAATATTAAACAAGATTATCAAGTTCTAATCACCCAAGTTTAGGGTTAACAAAAACTTTTATTATTAAACTTTATATGAATGCATGTGTGATTTCCATTAATGCATGAATGACTGCATTTTCCATGATTGATTGCTAGAAATGATAAGGATTAGATTAAATATGAATACCACATCATATAAATCTTTTCCAAGCAAAATCAAATAAAAAGAAAACCATATATGAAGCATATGATCATATGGTCACTTTGGCCAAAGTTAACCACTAGCCTACTTTGGCCATCTCTAGTAAAAGATTTCTAATAGAAACAATTATAATTCTTTTCACCCCTTGCTAGATCAAGTAAAAATGAACCTAAGCAAACTTTACAAACCTATAGAAACTATTTTCAAATTCATTTGAGAGGCAATTCAAAATGGAACCAAGTGTAGGTACATAGATCATCATTTTACAAAAATCACTCAAACCAACACCACTTGACAATTCCTAGCAACCAGTGACTACCAAGTATGTGACCAGCTCACCCACCAAAAATCATTGAAAAATTCAAAGATTAAGTTCATGTGGCCATTTAGTCGAACACTTAGCAGACAAAGTACGAGTCCAACAACTATCTACTGTTTTGATCAATCAAGCGATCATCTCTTGTACTGCAATCACCCAATAAATCTCCCACGATCACCCCAGTACCTTGGCCGTGCAATGGAGCAACCTCACTTGCCCCCTATGCTAGTGCCATGACCGTACCGAGCATGTCATGTCGGTCAACCATGGACAAGACATCACACGCCGCACCGCACTCTCCCACGATGTCTAGCGAGTAGCCATGACCTCACCGCCCCTCTTTGTCCACCCACTGACCAACAACGAGAAGTGGAGAAGCTGGAAGAACCGCGCCCATTTAAGCCTCTACCATGCCGAGAGCACGACGAAGCGCCAAAGCCACCTCCCACAGCCATGCCGCGCCTCGCTCTCTCTGCTCATACCAGCACCCGCCGCGTCACGAGCGACCACCCAGACATGACCATTCGTCGCCGCGCGCCCCGTGATCATTGTACTCGATGACGAAAAACACCGTACCTGAACAGAGCACCGACGTTGCCCGACCAACTGAGACCGCCCCTTGCCATGCCACTATGCGCGTGATGACCACAACAGTCCACCGCGTCGACCCATCCATCCGCCATGCCTATCGCGACCTGTAGCAGCATCGTCGATGAAGCCCAACCATGCCGCCCTGCCTCCACTGTCGGTGTATAAATAGGAGCCACCCCAGTCCTCAAATGGCACACCATCTCACTCCTCTCTCTCTCTCTCGGAACCACCCCAGACCCTTCCCCGGAGCAAGGTGAGCACCACCCAGCTGGAATTTGACCGAAGCCCGCCGCTACAGTGAAGAAAGGGAGCCGTTGATTGGAGCCACCCTAGGAGCCGCCGTGACTGCCAATCGACTCGCCGCCATCGACAAGCCCGTTCACCCCCATCGCCGGACCTAGCTGGAGCCCTAGTAATCCCCCAATGACCCCCGCCATGCCGCTAGGTATAGAATCTCGCTGGAGCACCGCGACATAGACGATGAACCTCAGTCGTAGATCTTATTCTAATCGTAGCGCTGAGATTTGTTGATACCGTTTCGATTAGATAGAGCCACTGACGTGTAGGACCAACCTATCAGCAGCCCGCTGCACGCGCATTGTGTAGTTGGGCTGGCCCATTTCTTTTCCTGCGTAGAGCCCAACAATTCAAATAGGATTTATCTATTTAGTTAAAAACTCTGTTCTGCCAGTAGATTCAAAATTCAATTCTAGGAGATGTACTAAACCAAATTGCATGATTCTAATTTTGTTAAGAAGGTATTGAAAATATCAACACACTCCCATCGGATTCAAACCATTTGAAATTATAGGTCACCTATACTAAAAATAACAAGACAGATACTTTTATCACTTCAAACATTTTTATAAAATCAACCATAAATGCTTTTGAGTTGATTCCAACTCTCTAAAATCACATTTTCCATGATCTACATGAATATGTAAAAATATTTGGTTTTACAGATATTAAACATGGACTAGTATTAAAAGAATGCTATATAGGAATTTCTAGTCCCTTTAATATTATTAAATAGTAATATTAAATCTTGTAATATATGACCACCACTTTAAATCTCATTCCCAAGTATTAGAATATGTGGTGATGACAAGTGTCAATATGATTCCATATTTTAATTAGAGGATATTAAATCTTAAGTACTTTTAATGAGTAGAAATTACTTTTCCAGAGTAAGATAAATAAGAAAGTGTAAATATTACATGTGATGATAGAGATGATGCTAGATGATCTAGTGTGAGCCATGTTTGCTAAATATAAGTAGTTAAGGATTGTTTGGTGATTGTGTACATTGAATGTATTTATAGACGCTATACCGACCTAGGATACGATGAGGAGGAGTACTTCGAAGAAGAGGAAGAGAACTTCAACGACTGCACTGCTCAAGGCAAGCTATCAGTGCAAGCTAACTAATACAAGCCATCCATGCAAGCTAACCTATGCAAGATGCACTAGGCATGCTTGGTTATGCAACTTTGATTATACCCGTCCCAAGTTTTACTTGCAAGCTTTACTTTTCCTTTTGCTAAAGTTTCTTACTTAGTTAATGAATTGTGATTAGTGGAAAATAGGATGGATACCATCAAAATCATAGAACTAGTCTTGGATACTTATACTTGATTAGCACCCCTCAATAGTGATACCCTCAATACTAGTGGCTAGTGCTAAACTAAAACTTGATCACTTTAGATGGGAGCACTTGGTGAAAATGATTATGAAAACCTTGGAATGATGATTCATTCTATTGAAATGTTTTGACATGTGTTATGAAACATAATGGGTTGATGATGAAACTAAATAGGGCATGAGCCTTGACTTTGATAAAAACTGATGGTTGGGTTCGGATGCGATACCATTCCAATTTTACCGTACAACCACAATACCTGAGTTGGGTAGGGCTTAACTGGAAGTTACATGTCTTAGTATGGGTTCCTTTGTGGAAGAGGTTGAGCTGAGGCTACCTCGTGAATATGAATGTCCACCTATGCAGTTCCCGGGATGGCAGTTGGCCATGGCTGGGAGGCCAAGCTCATAGGGGAGGTGCCTATACTAGGGTGTGTAGTTGAAAGGTTAGGATTGATTATCCGCATACCAAGTATGATGATTCAGGGTTATCCCTGACGGATGTATTGAATTTTGTGGTGAAAGTGTACCACCTTTGTAGAGTGTCAAACTATTCAAATAGCCGCGTCCACGGTTATGGACATTTGAAGTGGCCATATTGTTCCGTTGTCAGATGTTTTCAAAATGACTTGTGACTTGAAATATGACTTTGACTTGACCACAACAGAGTTGTGGACATGAAATCTAAGTCCCCACTTAAGTGATGTAGAGAACTAAAATTAGGTCTTTTACTCTTAAGTCTTTAGGAAATAAACCTAGATTTTTACAAACAAACCTAGAGCTTAAGATTCCTACTAGATTTTTACCCTACCTATGTTAGTGGTAGTTTGCGAGTACTTAAAGAGTACTCATGGCTTTGTCACTGGCTATTCCCATGGCCAGAGTACGAGGAAGACTACCCAGAAGATGGACAGCAAGAGGTCTATGACAACTAGGATCATCTCCCATCGTCAGCATTGCTTGTGACCCTGAAGATGGAGCCCTACTACGTTTACTTTCCGCTGCTTTGATTGTATTAAGACTGGATCATGAGATCCTCTATTTGTAAGACCTTTAATATGGTTTGTAATGGATGATGTACTGTGGTACCAATTCTGTTATGTCTCACAAAAATGGTAATCCTGGGATTGCGATGTACGGCATAATAAGCATCTGGACTTAAAAATCCGGGTGTTGACAAGTTGGTATCAGAGCCATCCTGACCATAGGAGACCCTAGTTAGAATGGACGCCTGAAAAAACTAGTTTCAAAACAAAAGAAGTGAGTATTTACAAAAACCTATTCTCACTGTTATCCTTGAGATCCTTTCCAAAAAGAGATCACTTACTCCTCAAAATTCTTGCAATTCTACATAAAATTTGACACACTTGATCACTTCACTAAGTTACTCAGCTTAATTGCTTATAGATGGAGGTCAAATATAACAAGTTTTACCAGTTGGGCAATGGAGGGGAGATGATCTTTGAGAGGGATTTGGACCAGCTCTCGGAGTATCTTGGACACCTGCACCCGGAGTTCTTCAGAGCGCAGCTCAACGACCAATCCGGAGGGGAGCTATAGTGGCTGATTGTTCCCGATCTGATAGGCAAAATGGAGCCACCGCTTTTAGAGGAGATTTAGTTCAACTTGAGGGAGAACAACTGGTTAGATAGTCGAGCCAGGGCAATGTAGGAGGCACTTGCTCGCTTGTGTGCTCAAAACATCAACCAGATCAGCGGCACCCGTTTTGCCCACTATGCAAGACGTGACTCTATGGGACAGCCTTTGGCCATGCCGTCACATCCGGAGTTAAGGCATCACGTGGACCACATGGACTTCATGCTACATGAGACTCGGAAGGAGTTGGACAATGCCCGTGCATACGCCAATCAGAACCATGCCGAAGATGTTGAAAGGAAGCAAACCCTCGCCATCCTTGCCAAGGAGCACAAGTCACTCTGTCGCCAGTGCGATAAGAAGGATTGCATCATCGCCCGTCTTCGTTAGAAGGTAGCATCCCTGGAGGAGACCATCCATGACCAGGAGATCCAGCAAGAGGAGAAAGAAGGGAAGGGGAAGACATCCGTGGAGATCCTTACTCTTACCTCAGTGATGATGATGACTACCTGGAGGACGTCGCCATGGAGGACCACACTAATGAGGATGATGCTGACTTCATTGATGACGAGGAGCCTGACAATTTTGATGATTAGTAGTCGCACCTGAGCACTATCGTAGGTGTGAAGTTGTATCTGGTCCGCTTTGTATCGTAGCTTGCCAGAATGGTCCTTACGACCATCTTCTTTGATATTTGTGGTGTGTGTTTGTACTGTGTGCCTAGAATGAATGAATGAGAAGAAGTTGTTAGTTTTCAAACCTTAGTCATGCTCAAAGTTTAAAGCCTTTTGAAACAAACCCATGAACCCTAGAAATTTCCCTCTTGTCTCATTATCTATCTCAATCTTTAGATGACTCACGGTGACCCCGGAGGAAGCAGCTCATCTCAGGACCCAATGCGGCAGATTTTGCAAATGTTAGTTTCTAACCATGAAGCCGGTAGAGCAGAGCGCCAAGCCAACTTAGCCACTCTTCAACAGATAGCCGAGATGGCTCACAATAATCAAGGCCATGGAAACCAAGATTACCATGGATCCAAACTCAAAAACTTCCAGAATACCAATCCTCCTATGTTTAGCAAGTCAGAAGAGCCCTTAGATGCTGATGACTGGCTGCAGACCATGGAAAACAATTTAGAAGTCGCAGGAACTGATGCCAATGAGAAGGTACTATTTGCCACCCACTACCTGTCCGGTTATGCCAGATCCTGGTGGAATAGCACATGTACCATGAATGGAGGTTAGATGATGATGTGGGAAGAGTTCAAGCTCAAGTTCAGTAGGACCCATGAGCCCCCGGGTTTGATCAAGAGGATGAGAGATGAGTTCAGAGATTTAAAGCAAGGAAGGATTGAAAGGAATATGCTCGAGAGGCAATAATAAAGTGGTTATTATCTTATTCCTTGTTTACGATAAATGTTTATTTTGCATGCTATAATTGTATTAATTTTGAAACGTTAATACATGTGTGTTTAATAAAGAAAAGGAAAGTTCCTAGTTATGCCTCTCTTATAAACTAGCTCATTGATTAACAAGATGATCACTGTTTCCTGATCATGGACATTGGATGTTGTTAATAATGAGGTCACAACATTAGTGAAATGATGTGATGAACATTCATCTGAAGTATAGCATTACGATCAAAGTCATTGTGTTTATATTTCTATAACATCATATGAAGTAATCCTAGTCCTTAGACCATGAGATCATGTCAATCACTAACACTAGAAGAGTATCTTGATAACATCAAGCATCACACCGTGAAAGGGTGATTATAAAGGTGGGTTCAGTGCTACAAAGTGTTATGTAGAGGCTCATGGATCAAGAGTGGGATTTGTCCATCCCGATGAAGGATAGATATACTCTGGGCTCTCTCAGTGATATCACATTGGTTAGCTTGCAAGCAAGTGATAAGATCACTAGAATGTTATATCACGAGAACGAGAAAAGAGTACATGTCGGTAACGAGATCAAACTAGGTATGGAGATATTGATGATCGAATCTCGGACATGTAATCTATCACGAGACAAAGGGATTTAGTTACTAGCGTTAAAGGTTCTCACGATCACAGAAGTCATCATTGAATGTGTAGGAGTCCGTACGGATCTCCAGGTCCCGCTTCTGATTATTGATCTGAGAGGGGTCTCGATCATGCGATCATGTCTGCATTATTCGAGAACCGTAGGGTGACACACTTAAGGGATACCAACAACATTTGGAGCAAATATGTTTTAGATAAAGATTTAAGAAAGCAATGGAATTATTTCAATAGACACCGAAACTGTTTCGGGTGAAATTGCTGAAATTGGTTCCGCATGTAATATTGAAATGTTGCAGGGGGTTTTATGTGAATGTTTGTTAATTAAAGTAATTAACAAAATTCTGAATAAAAATAATAAAAGAGTTTTATTAAATGAGAGAGCATTAAATTTGGAGAAATTTAATGCATTTAAAGTGGAGATTTTAAAAGGGAATGTGAAGAGGCATTTTAATGTGGAGGGGTTACCACCACATGAATGGAGGAGGTGAAGAGGCACCTCCTCCATGCGCTGGCCATGAAGGAGGGGCACCCCCTCCTCCTATAAAAGGCCACCCTCTCCTCACTTCTCACACACACCTCCTTGTGAAGGATCTCTCTCCCCCTCTAGTATTATTCCCCATGGTCTCGGATTAGCAAGATACATGTTCCCGGTGGCTTTATCTGGAAAGGAGTTGTTGCTTCCGCTGCTTTGCTGGAGCGAGGGACGGAGGTTGTCGGGGTACCGGACATGTGTGCGATCACGGATGCACCACTGCTTTGCGGTGCTGGACTTGGTGGTGCTGGAGCTGGATCTGAAGGACGTGCTGGAGCCGGACCTGCTCGGACTTCCTCATGATCTTGAGATCGGCAAGTGTACGACTACATCAACCACGAGTTCCTACTCGTTAACAAAACTTGTTGTCTTCGAGGGTAAGTTCTCGTTGGATGTATGTCCACCCGTTGCTTTGTACCTAGTAGATAGATCTTGGCGTGTAGTTCACACCGTAGGAAATTTTTTGTTTTCTATGCTGCGGACCCGACAGTGGTATCAGAGCCTGATCTATGCGTAGGTGCTTTGCACGGGTAGTACACATATGTTTATATGTGGGCGATGATGATCATGTTATTACATCTTCTATGTATTTTGGATATTGGTGGCATAGTGGGATGAAGCGGCCCGGACCAACCTTACATGTCATCGTACATGAGACCGGTTCCACGACTGACATGCAACTTGTTTTGCATAAGTGGCTGGCGGGTGTCTGTCTCTCCTACTATAGTCAATATATGATTTACAACAAGTTGGTAATAACTTGGTTATCCTCGTTGTGGTTCATGTTCGTAGGTAAGAACGGTTCTATCTCCGAAAGCCCTAACCCACGTAAAACTTGCAATTGATAAATTAGAGGCGTCTAGTTTAGATCGTTGCTGGGCTAGTGTCTTGATATGGTATTGTTGTAAGTAGATGTATGATATATACTCTTACAACACACTCAAAGTGTAAGTTCCATAGACCTTGTCCTTACACACAAAGGAATGATAGAGATCATACCACGATGCAAGTGATAGAGATCAAATGCATGGACCATATCATCTCACTTTACACATTAGATGTTAGCATCTTATACTACTAGTTTGGCGCTTTCTATAGCATTGTAAGATGATCCCTCATTTTGATATCAAGATAAAAATGTGTTCTTCCTTAAGTATGCACCGTTTTATGGATCGTGTTTCGAGACATCACGTGATGATCGGGTGTACTCGACTCTACTCTTTCATACAAATGGGTGTAAGACAGTTTTACACATGCGAGT
Organism: Avena eriantha; assembly: GCA_910589775.1. Lineage (NCBI taxonomy): Eukaryota > Viridiplantae > Streptophyta > Magnoliopsida > Poales > Poaceae > Avena > Avena eriantha. The sequence continues at coordinate 238,504,464 of OU342745.1, forward strand.
ACTAAGGTTCTTACTTGGCGAGCCTAGCATGTATAGACATGGCCTCGGAACACGGACCGAAAGGTTAAGCATGAGTCATATAGTTGATATGATGCCCATATAGATGCTCGCCTTTGAAGCTACATCAACTCACGTGATGATCGGACTTGGTGTAGTGGATTTGGTTCATGTCATCACCAAAAAGACACGAGGGATGTCGTTTTTGAGTGGGAGTTCATTTCTAATTTGGATTAGTCGAACCAAATTTGTCATAAATTAAATCAAAGTGAATTTGCATAGTTTTTTGTAGTCATTGGCATTCGTTTTCTACCTTATGCTTAGTTTTTTATTTGAGATAATAGAACTATAGAATTCTGGATATTTACTTTACGAACTAGTATCATATTGTTTTGAATGTCAATTTAAAGTTTATAAGTCATATTGCAAACTTTCAGCAAACTCTGTTTACTCTATGAAGTTTAATAAGTAGTATTAAATCAAGAGTAAGAATTCCAATGTTAGTATCTAAAGTATCATGATTGCCTCCATGATTATTGATATTCAAAAGTTGTTTTAATATCAAGATTATATTGGAGATTAATTTTTTTTCAGAAACCATCATGTGTGAAAGATATTGTGATATCTGAAACAATGTTTTTGGTTGCATTATGATAGAGTATAATTTAGGAAAATACATGTTCTCATATTGTATTAGAATTTGTGAAGGTTGGAGATGTTAGGCATCCGAATCTACCAAAAAGGTTTTGGGAACTGATATTATACTCGCGATTCTTCCTTATAGGCTATAGTAGCTTGATCATGAAAGTTGTCATGATAAGGATGAATAGAAGATGTAAGTAAAATGTTTACTACACTAATAGATTACTAAAGAATGGATTTTTGAAAGAATGCCAAACATTTGATGATGGTGATCCACTTCAAAGTGCAAGTCCAAAGGTATTAGTATTTGACTATATACAAGCTTTGTACCATGTGTCATGTTGATGACACCACTATTGATGTTGATAGATTCTTTTAAAAGAAAAGGAATTGCTGAAAGAGAATCTATAAAATATTTGGCACAAAATAATAGGTTGGAGATGTCCAACTTGGGTATATAGAAGATATACATTTTATGGTTGTATTCCTTGCTTATTAAACAATGTGGTTCTTAGGTCTTGGATATCGGTATTGGATACCAAATTGGTTGGTATGAACTGTCATATAGGACAACACAATTCATGAACTGCAATGGCCTAAGTAACTAGGAAGAGAATAAGTGATGATGATCATCGAAAACAAATAAAGTGTTATTGTGATTTTTCGTTGTCGTCAAACCTAGCCTTCAAGATTTGTTTTAATAATTATTATTTTGTTCCGGTATTACGAGAACAATGGTTGTTCAAATAATTACCGTATTCCATAAAGGATGGATGAACTTTTACAAGTCTAGTGGGAGAAATCACATCCATAAACACTATTGCTAAATGTCGCAAGACAAATGATTGAAAGATCACTTATGAAGTGACATCGCTGTTTAAATTATATTGGAAAGAAAACATGAAGAAACTCCATGTTGATGGATTTTTGGAGTCTTTGATTTTGATCAATTGACGCATGTGAGACTTTCCTCGAGATAATTGAAACTCCGTCCATAGGCCAGAGAGGAACGGATGACTAGATTATTGGAAATTGTGCATGCTGATGTGCATAGTCCATTATGTGTAGCCATATGCGATGGATCTTTTTGCTTCATATGCTTTCTTCGAAAATTTGAGTGAATATATCTGTATATTTACTTAATAAGGAAGAAGTATGAAACATTTGAAAGTTGTTCAAAGACTTTCAAGATGAAGTGAAAAATCATTGTAACAAGAAAATAAAGAGTTCATGATTCGATCATAAAGGAAGATATTTGAGTTACATGTTTAGCAAAGCACCTAAGATTTGAGGAATTATTCCATGAATTTTGATTTCCCGATAAACCACAGGAGTATGGTATGTTCGAGAGATGAAATCAAACCATGTTTGACATGGTCAGATCAAAGGTGTCATTTATAAAACTGCCATTATGTTTTAAGGATTGAAGCTTTAGAGACTACCAATTTTACACTGAAAAGAGCACCATCGTGATCCATTGAAATGACACCATATGAATTATGGTTTGGGATAAAACCCGAATTGTCTTTTCTTAAATTTTGGTATGCTATGCATAAGTAAAATGTTTACAACCAAAGTCGGATAAGCACGTCTTTGTAGGTTATCCCAAAGAATTTGTTGGGAATTTCTCCATAACACCGAGGACAAAAGAGTTTGTTACTTGGAACGTCAAGTTTCTTGAGAAGGAATTTTTTGTGAAAAGTTAAGTGGGAGGACAATAGAACTTTGATAAGGTTGTTGAACCTTAGATATATGTGCTAAGTAGCGCAGCGCCAGAAAGTGTCCCGGTGGCGGCCACAATGCTCATGGCTCTCGCGATTACAAAAGGTGTGATCTCGGAAATTAGAGTTCATATAGAACCGTGTGGGTCGGTAAGAATCAAATAGTAAGATTTGATAAGCAAGTTGTTATTGTTTTGACAATGATGAACTGACTACATGCAAAGAAGCGATGATGGGCCCTGACTCCATAAAATGACTAGAAGTCATAGAATCCGTGATAGTATCCATACACGAGAAATCAGGTTTCTGAACTTGGAAGACCCTCCGGAAAGGCGTGAAGCCTATCGGTCATGTTTGGATCTATAAAGAAATAAGACATGGATATTTAACATCTATGAAATAGTCGACATGTCGGAAAGAAGTTTACGACAATGTTCAAGGAGTTGACTATGACAAGATTTGATCTTTCATAGCGATATTAGTCTTGACGGATTAATGTCGCAACCACTACATATAATTTGGTATATGGTAATTGAATAAACAAAACAATGTTCTTCTAATAGAGCGGTTACCTAGGACGTGTACATGACACGGTCCAAAGGGTTTTGTTAATTCAAAGGGTGCTAAAAGGGCATGTAAACTTCAATAGTTGAAGTAAGCATAGCGGAGTTGGAATCTTCACCATGATGAAACTGTTAAAAGAGTTTAAATTCATCGGAGATGATGAAGATGCTTGCATTTGCAAGAAATTAAGAGGGAGCGCTGCGACATATTTCTAATACGTTATGTAGAGGACATATTGTTGATTGGAAATGATGTATCTTGTATTGACACAAGTTAAGAATTTCATTAAAATAAGATTTCGATGAAAGACTTGGGCAAACCCAGAATATTTGGCATCAATATCTGTATGGATAGATTAAGGCGCAAATATAGTTGTGCCAGACATACATATATGAGATATTGAAAGGGTTCAATATGGAAACAGTAAGAAAGGTTCTTGCTACATCGAAAGAATTGTATCAAGATTCAAGTGTTTCAACACTTGGTGAGTAAAATCACATGAAGATTTTGATCGATTATACCATGATATGTATATATATCCAGAATGTCCTATTCTCTAAATGTTATGAGCATATACCAGAATGATTCATAAGATGATCATTGGACAATAGTAAAGATATTCTTATGAGCTTTGGAAGAACTAAGAATATATCATGTATAAGTGACAAATAGTTAAAGGTAGTTCATTGTAAAGTGTTACATTGATACTAATTTTGTCACAAGATACAAATTAAATTTATCTCAATTTATACTATGGGTGGCACAATGTAATGGAAAGGATGTTCCATGATGGATTTGGATGAGTTCCAAAGATGAGACATTGTGACAAATACTACAACAAAAGGCTAAGTATATGACTGCTATAGTAGCAGCATAGGAGGGCATTTGTGTTAAGTAGTTTGTTATGAAACTAGGTGTGGTTCAAAGTGGGCTAATACTATGAAGATATATTGTGTGACAATAATATCAACATTTTTTAACCCGAACGAACTAAAGGACTCACCAAAGGACCAAATTTATACAATGCCATCTCATTTGAGAATGAGTGATGCGTAGAGACGCAAAGACATGCAAATACGCACAGACCTGAAACTGCCAGATCCGGAGATTACGTTAAGCACCAGCAATCGCATATATGCAACACCAGAAAGCCATAGGTGTTCAATACGCAAAGTTTTTCAAACTAGATTATTGACTCTAGTGCAAGTGGGAGACTGAAGGGAATATGCCCGAGAGGCAATAATAAAGTGGTTATTATCTTATTCCATGTTTATGATAAATGTTTATTTTGCATGCTATATTTGATTTGATCGGAAACGTCAATACATGTGTGTTTAATAAACAAAAAGGGTTCCTAGTTATGCCTCTCTTATAGACTAGCTCGTTGATTAACAAGATGGTCAAGGTTTCCTGATCATGGACATTGGATGTTGTTAATAACGAGGTCACAACATTGGTGGAATGATGTGATGAACATTCATCCGAAGTATAGCATTACGATCAAAGTCATTATTTTTATATTGCTATATCATCATACGAAGTATTCTTTATCCTTAGACCATGAGATCATGTTAATTGCTAACACCGCAAGAGTATCTTGATAACATCAAACGTCACACCGTAATAGGGTGACTATAAAGATGGGTTCAGTGCTACGAAGGTTTTATGTTGAGGCTCATGGATCAAGAGTGGAATTTGTCAATCCCGATGATGGATAGATATACTCTGGGCCCTCTCTGTGATATCACATTAAAATAGCTTGCAAGCAAGTGATGTGATCACTAGAATGTTATATCACGGAAACGAGAAAAGAGTGCATGTCGGTAACGAGATCAAACTAGGTGTGGAGATACCGATGATCGAATCTCGGACATGTAATATATCACGAGAAAAAGGGATTTAGTTACAAGCGTTAAAGGTTCTCACGATCACAGAAGTCATCGTTGAATGTGTAGGAGTCCGTACGGATCTCTAGGTCCCGCTGCTGATTATTGATCGGAGAGGGGTCTCGATCATGTCTGCATTATTCGAGAACCATATGGTGTCACACTTAAGGGATACCAACACCATTTGGAGCAAATATGTTTCAGATAAAGATTTAAGAAAGCGCTGGAATTATTTCAATAGACACCGAAACTGTTTCGGGTGAAATTGCTGAAATTGGTTCTGCGTGTAATATTGAAATGTTGTAGGGGGTTTTATGTGAATGTTTGTTAATTAAAGTAATTAACAAAATTCTGAATAAAAATAATAAAAGAGTTTTATTAAATGAGAGAGCATTAAATTTGGAGAAATTTAATGCATTTAAAGTGGAGAATTTAAAAGGGCATGTGAAGAGGCATTTTAATGTGGAGGGGTTACCACCACATGAATGGAGGAGGTGAAGATGCACCTCCTCCATGCGCCGGCCATGAAGGAGGGGCACCCCCCTCCTCCTATAAAAGGCCACCCTCTCCTCACTTCTCACACACACACCTCCTTGTGAAGGATCTCTCTCCCCCTTCTAGTATTATTCCCCATGGTCTCGGATTAGCGAGATACATGTTCCCGGTGGCTTTATCTGGAAAGGAGTTGCTGCTTCCGCTGCTTTGCTAGAGCGAGGGACGGAGGTTGTCGGGGTACTGGACGTGTGTGTGATCACGGATGCACCACTGCTTTGCGGTGCTGGACTTGGTGGTGCTGGTGCTGGATCTGAAGGACGTGCTGGAGCCGGACCTGCTCGGACTTCCTCACGATCTTGAGATCGGCAAGTGTACGACTACATCAACCACGAGTTCCTACTTGTTAACAAAACTCGCTGTCTTCAAGGGTAAGTTCTCGTTGGATGTATGTCCACCCGTTGCTTTGTACCTAGTAGATAGATCTTGGCGTGTAGTTCACACCGTAGGAAATTTTTTGTTTTCTATGCTGCAGATCCAATAGTTCTTAGGTATTGGATACCGGTATTGGATACCGGATTGGTTGGTGTGAAGTGTCATACATAACAACACAATTCATGAACTGCAATAGCCTAAGTAACTAGCAAGAGAATAAGTGATGATGTTCATCGAAAACAAATAAAGTGTTATTGTGTTTTTCGTTGTCGTCGAACCTAGCCTTCAAGATTTGTTTTAATAATTGTTATTTTGTTCCAGTATTACGAGAACAATGGTTGTTCAAATAATTACCGTATTGCATAAAGGATGGATGAACTTTTACAAGTCTAGTTGGAGAAATCACATCCATAAACATTATTGCTAAATTGTCGTAAGACAAATGATTGGAAGATCACTTATGAAGTGACATCGTAGTTTGAATTATATTGGAAAGTAAACATGAAGAAACTCCATGTTGATGGATTTTTGGAGTCTTTTGATTTTGATCAATTAACGCTTGTGAAACTTTCCTCGAGATAATTGAAACTCTGTTCATAGGCCAAAGAGGAACGGATGACTAGCTTATTGGAAATTGTGCATGCTGATGTGCATACTCCATTATGTGTAGCCATATGCGATGGATCTTTTTTGCTTCATATGCTTTCTCCAGATATTTGAGTGAATATATCTATAAAGTTTATGATTGTAACAAGAAAATAAAAAGTTTATGATTTTATCATAAAGGAAGATATTTGAGTTACAGGTTTAGCAAAACACCTAAGATTTCAGGAATTGTTCCATGAATTTGCACTTCTCGATAAACCACAAAAGTATGGTATGTTCGAGAGATCAAATCAAACCTTGTTTGACATGGTAAGATCAAATGTGTCATTTATAAAACTACCATTATATTTTAAGGATTAAAGCTTTAGAGACTACCGCTACACTGAAAATAGCACCATCATGATCCATTGAAATGACACCATATGAGTTATGGTTTGGGATAAAACCTGAATTGTCTTTTCTTAAATTTTGGTATGCTATGCATAAGTAAAAATGTTTACAACCAAAGTCAGATAAGCACATCCTTGTAGGTTATCCCAAAGAATTTGTTGGGAATTCCTCCATAACACCAAGGACAAAAGTTGTCGCTTGGAACGTCGAGTTTCTTGAGAAGAAATTTTCGTGAAAAGTTATGTGGGAGGACAATAGAACTTTGATAAGGTTGTTGAACCTTAGCTATATGTGCTCAGTAGCGCAGCGTCGGAAAGTGTCCCGGTGGCGGCCACAATGCTAATCGCTCCCATGATTACAAAGGGTGTGATCTTGGAGATTAGAGTTCCTATTTGAACCGTATGCATCTGGTATGAATCAAATAGTGAGATTTGATAAACAAGTTGTTATTGTTTTGACAATGATGAACCGACTGCATGCAAAGAAGCGATGATGGGCCCTGACTCCATAAAATGACTAGAAGTCATAGAATCCGTGATAGTATCCATACACGAGAAATCAAGTTTCTAAACTTGGAAGACCCTCCGGAAAGGCGTGAAGCCTATCAGTAGTGTTTGGATCTATAAAGAAATAGACATGGATGTTTAACATCTATGAAATAGTCGACATGTCAGAAAGAAGTTTACGGCAATGTTCAAGGAGTTGACTATGACAAGATTTGATCTTTCATAGCGATATTTAGTCTTGACGGATTAATGTAGCAACCACTACATATAATTTGGCGTATGGTAGTTTAACAAACAAAACAATGTTCTTCTAATAGAATGGTTACCTAGGACATGTACAAGACACAGTCCGAAGGGTTTTGTTAATTCAAAGGTTGCTAAAAGGGGATGCAAACTTCAATAGTTGAAGTGAGCATAGCGGAGTTGGAATCTTCACCATGATGAAAATGTTAAAGGAGTTCAATTTCATCAGAGACGATGAAGATGCTTGCATTTGCAAGAAATTAAGTGGGAGCGTGATGGCTCAAAAATATATTCGAGCTCGTTGGGGAACCCCAAGAGGAAGGTATGATGAGCACAGCAGCAAGTTTTCCCTCAGTTATGAAACCAAGGTTATCGAACCAGTAGGAGCAAGGAAACACCTCCAAGGTGTTTTTTTCAACTTGGAATCCTACACAACACAACCACAGAACTTTGCCCCCAACTTACAGTGAGTTTGTCAATCTCACCGGTTTTGCTGAAAACAAAGGATTAAACGTATTGTGTGGAAGATAGTAATTGCTTGCCGAAAGTAAACAGAAAACAGTAAATAGTAGATTGTAGATTGATGGTAAAAGAAAGGACCAGGGTCCAAAGTTCACTAGTGGTGATTCTACTTAAGATAGTTGACATGTTGGGTGAACAAATTACAGCGGGGTAATTGACAAACATCGAGAAAGCATACATGCATATACTAATCATCTTGACTCCTATGAGATTTGATTGGGCATTACAACATTATACATAGAATGTAATTCAACTGCATCTATGACTAATAATCCACCTTCAGGTTATCATATGAACCCCTTTCAGTATTAAGTCACAGATAATTGCATTAAGCAAAGTGTGTAAAGTAAACAATACGATTGTTCTATGAACAAAGGATTATTGTTTTCTCCCTAGTAGCAACAACACATCTAGTACCTTAGAGATTTCTGTCACTTCCCATGGTTCCTAGAGGCATGAACCCACTATCGAGCACTAAAACTCCGCCTTGGAGTTGCTAGCATCTACTCGGCCAAGATAGCTACTAACAACGGAAAGCATGCAAGATCACAAATAACAAAGACATGATAGAATCAATAATCAATCTGAAATAGCATCTCAATATCCATCGGATCCCTGCAAACACAAAATGTATGATTACAAATAGATGATCTTGATCATGAATGGAGCTCACAAGATCTAAACATGGTAGCACAAAGGAGAAGAACCAACCATCTGGCTACTACATGGACCCATAGTCCACGGATGAACTACTCACGCATCACATCGGAGGCACGCATGGTAATGAAGAAGGCCTCCAGGGTGATCCCTCCCCTCCGGCAGGGTGCCGGGAAGAGCTTCAGATCCCTCCTGATCTAGGGATGGAGATGGCGGTGGCTACAGACTCTTTCGTGGAATTTTTGATCGGGTCCTTAGGGTTTCTGTATCGAAGGCTTCTTATTGGCGAAAGGGCGAGGTCGGTGGAGTACCAAGGGGCCACACACCCACTAGGAATAGGCTAGGCATGGCCGCGTGGCCAGGTGGTGTGGCCAGCCCCTGGCCCATCTCCGTCTCGTCTTCTGGCTCTGTGTTCCCCTTGGTGAAATATTGACTGTCTTTTGTCCCGTCCAATTCCGAGAATATTCATTTTCTGGATTTTCTGGAACCAAAAATAGCAGAAAACAGGCAACTGGGTTGTTAATAGGTTAGTCCAAGAAAGTGTATAAAAATACTCCAAAGTATGGACAAAACATAAGAAAGTAGATATAAACAAGCATGGAACATCAAAAATTATAGATATGTTTGCAACATATCAGAGCATTGAGACAAATTTCCAATACATTATGCAGAGTACATATTGTTGATTGGAAATGATGTATCTTTTATTGACACAAGTTAAGAATTTCATTAAAATAGGATTTTGATGAAAGACTTGGGCAAAACCAGAATATTTGGCATCAATATCTATATGGATAGATTGAGGCGCTAATATGGTTGTGCCAGACGTACATATATGAGATATTGAAAGGGTTCAATATGGAAACAACAACAAAGGTTATTGCTGCATGGAAAGGATTGTATCAAGATTCAAGTGTTTCAACACTTGGTGAGTAAAATCACATGAAGATTTTGATCGATTATACTGTGATATGTATATATCCAGATATGTCCTATGCTCTAAATGTTATGAGCACATACCAGAATGATTCATAAGATGATCATTGGACGATAGTAAAGATATTCTTATGAGCTTTGGAAGAACTAAGAATATATCATGTATAAGTGACAAATAGTTAAAGGTAGTTCATTGTAAAGTGTTACATTGATACTAGTTTTGTCACAAGATACAAATTAAATTTATCTCAATTTAGACTATGGGTGGCACAATGTAATGGAAAAGATGTTCCATGATGGATTTGGATGAGTTCCAAAGTTGAGACATTGTGACGGATACTACAACAAAAGGATAAGTATATGACTGTTATAGTAGCAGCAAAGGAGGGCATTTGTGTTAAGTAGTTTGTTATCAAACTAGGTGTGGTTCAAAGTGGGTTAATACTATGAAGATATATTGTATGACAATAATATCAACATAATTTAGCCTGAACGAACTAAAGGTCTCACCAAAGGACCAAATTTATACAATGTCGTCTCATTTGAGAATGAGTGATGCGTAGAGACGCAAAGACATGCTGATGTCTACGCACTTCTATTCTTGTAGACAGTTGTTAGGCCTCCAAGTGCAGAGGTTTGTAGAAAAACAGCAAGTTTCCCTTAAGTGGATCACCCAAGGTTTATCGAACACAGGGAGGAAGTGGTCAAAGGTATCCCTCTCAAGCAACCCTGCAATCAAGATACAAGAAGTCTCTTGTGTCCCCAACACACCCAATACACTTGTCAGGTGTATAGGTGCACTAGTGCGGCAAAGAGATAGTGAAATACAAGTCGTATGGATATAAGACAAGGGTGCTCGAAAAGAGCTTGATGAGAGGAAAAGACTAAAGGCAAAAATATAGAAGCAAGCAAACATGTAACAGATCTAGTTGCAAACGGTGTTTCAATGTTTAGAAAAAAGGCCTAGGGATCATACTTTTTCTAGTGAACACTCTCATATAAATATCTTCTCTTCATGATACTACTCTGAACTACTCTCCGGTTGGACACTCTAATCCATGGTAGGGCTATAACAGCACTCCTCGAAGTTCGCTTTCCCCATCTAGATAACCCCTCACTATCACCTTGAGCGCTAGATGGTTCCAACAAACACCACAATTTCATAGAGACATCCAACTCCAAATATAACTCATAACAAGTATTTGTAATCTCTAGCCTAAGTGCCACCATGGTGTGCACACTATCACTTTCACACACGTGGGGAGAGCCAGAGATCTATTAAAGCACTTTAGTAGCAAGGTAGATCTACTTGATTACAAAGCTCATGATCACAATATGATCATGCATAGAGAGAGAGATGAACACATAGCTACAGGTAGAACCCTTAGCCTCATGGAAGAACTACTCCCTCGCCATCATGGGAATCAACAACGGCGATGGAGATGGTGGTGGAGATCGATGGAGATGGCTCCGGGGGCACTTCCCCATCCTGGCAGGGTGCCAGAACAGAGACTTTCAGTCCCCCGAATCTCCCCTTTGGTGGTAGCGGAGTTGTGGAGGTTTTCGTGGTTTTCTCCTGGATTATTTAGGGTTTCTGCATCGGAGGCTTCTTATATGTGAAGAGGTGAGGCAAGGAGGCATCCAGGGGTCCCACACCCCCTGGTGTCACCACCAGGGCTGGCCCCGCGCCACCATAGGGTGTGCCCACCCTCGTGCCCTACTCCGTCTCTGCTTCGTGTTTCCGTGTTGCTCTGGGAAAAAAACCATATTAGCTTTTGTCCTGTCCAATTCCGAGAATATTCATTTTTTAGCTTTTCTGAAACCAAAAACAGAAGAAAATAGGCAACTGGCACTACGGCATCTTTTCAATAGGTTAGTTACAGAAAGTGTATAAAAATACCTCAAAGTGTAGACAAATCATAGGACAAATGATATAAAACTAGCATGGAGCATCAAAAATTATAGCTACGTTTACGACATATCAAGCATCCCCAAGCTTAACTCCTTCTCGTCCTCGAGTAGGTAAGTGATAAAAAGAATAATTTTTGAGGTGACATGCACCATCACAATCTTGATCAAACCATTTGCAAGCATTAAAAGCTAGGATCAAAGTAATCTAAACATGACCATGAAAGATGAAGTTCTAACAATAAGACATAGTAACTATGTTGTAACATGAAAAGGTACAAACAAAGATCATGAATAACAATGCATTGGAAGACGTTTGTTTGTTTCACATATAGAAAACATAATGAGAATGGTATTTAGCTTGTCCCTCATGGAGTAGCAAAACATAAATGCATAGGACACCTTCAAAGTTCATAAAGGTGACTAGATACAAATAGTTCAAGAACAAGCAATATCAACATTATGAATCAATCAATAAGTTTTGGGACAATGCACATAGAACTAAGATGACAACTATGCTCTCTCAATAGGTGCATAAAGATAGAAGATGGAGACTCAACATAAAAGTAAAAGAAAGGCCTTCATAGAAGGAAGCAGGGATTCAAGTCTCATAAAAAGCTTCCAAAAATTATGGTACTTATTAGCTTTCAGCTCTCATTTTCCCTATCATAAGCATCTTTAGGTGATTAAGGTTAAAGTGAACAAACTATGGAGTATATGCTTGACAAAGTATAAGTTGGCAATCTCATGTCCCTTGAATACAAGGGCCGCTCCTCATGCTACTCAGGTTTAGTTACCGGTAAGTTCTTGTCATAGTAAGTACATGTGTATCATAGAGAACCACCAACGGGGTACCCCTTGCACATGATATAGGAGCTATCCTATAATCAAAATGACAAGGCAAGCAGACAATGAGCATCTCAGCAATCTTCTTATTTACCATGGGAAAATGGTGCTTTTTTCTCTCTTTCCTCTTTTCTCATCTTTTTTTATTTTTCTCAATCTCTATCTCCTTTTTTATAAGAAGAATGCTTCATAGATTGCTCACTATGGTGATGCTGCAAGTTTCCACCATGATTAGGCATGGCTTAGGCTAGCGGCCTAGGTGTTTCTCTAACACACATACATAACTCCATGGACTTACAACTCCCCTTTCATTTCACACCGACGACATCCATAAACAGAAGAGCATGATATCAACTGGGTACAATGTACAAGTGCAATGTTGAAAGCATTCCCCATGACAACATGGTTCTGATAATCCCAACATATAAGTGCAAGCATATACAACACATATGACACAATGCTTCAAGTTTATTAGGGGAAAGAAAAGTAAAGTGTGCCATCAAGTTCGTGAGAGCTTTAATCACTAATTTTCACATAACAAGTTCAATTCGGAAGGTAGATAAAAACATGAATATACTTGGAATAGCTAATGTTAATAGGTAGGTATGGTGGACTCTTTGGAATAACTTGGTTTTATTTGGAGTTGGATGCATGAGTGGAACTCATACTTGGTATGGAGGCTAGCAAAAGACTGGGAGCGAACAACTAAGAGAGCAATAATGGCCATAATCATGCAAAGCGACAAATCATTATTAATTAAAGCATAAAGTGGTACCACAAGTCAAAAACTAAATGATCATAGAGACTAAGGTGACTGGTTCATAGTCATAACATCGTGTGAGCATGTGCCAAGTCAACCGAAACAAAGCATCAAAGGAGAATACCATAGGATTATGCCTTTGTATGGTAAAACAACGCATGATTCTGTCAAGGCACATTAAGCAATATAAATTGTTTGGAACAAGTCATGCTACAGCAATAATCACTAAGCATAAGGTCAAAGCAACATCTAGCATGACATGATAAAGTCTAAGTCACAGTCAAAACAAGCTCCCTTTTGTACCACTAAAGCATGAAGCTTTCTACTCTCTTCCAACACCAATAGACTTATTTGAAAGAACTCACAAAGATAATAATAAATAAAGATCAGTGAGCTTGCCTCACAAATCCAATAAAGCAGAACTAAAAAGTTCTAAGCTGAAAGCACAAGAAAACTAAGGCTAAACATAGTGCTAGCAAAAGAGAACACTCACAAAACAATAAGAATGAAAACTAGAGTGTTCTAAACAATGAAAGCAGAGTGTGTCTCTCTCCAAAAGAAGTGCTGGGATACAACCAACTTATTGCAGCAAACAAAGCAAAAGAAAACTAAAAACAAAAACAAATACGCTCCAAGAACAACACAATAGTGCATGAAACAATAAAAATGAAGTGTCTAGAAAGACCTGGGATTTTTATTGTTGAAGAAGGGGATGCCTTGGGCATCCCCAAGCTTTGACACTTGTACCTCTTGAATATTTCTTGGGGTGATATGGGGTGGCATCCCCAAGCTTGAGCATTTGTCCATTCTTCATCTCATTACATCATTCTTTCCCTACACCTGAAAATTTCCTTCATACAAAACTTCACACAATCTTCATTAGCAACATTAGTGCATTCAAAAGATAATAAACCTTTGGGTTTTCGTTTTAAAACAGCAAAACTTTCATTAAAAACACAAGATATTGTAGCAATTCCCTCAAAAATCTCAATTCACCAAAAGAACCCAAAAAAGAAATCGATAAAGAGGCAAATGCAAATAATGGCAGAAATCTATAAAAACAGACCAGCAGGTGAAAACCGATTTTTTTGAAGACCTTTTGTTGCTCAAATCGCAAAGTTTTGAACTAACGAAACTTAGCTAACAACAAGGGGGATTTATACAGAACATTATAGCTCAATCTGACATACAGAGATTTTTCACGAATTTTTACAGTGAAGCAAAAAAATCTGTTTCGGGACAATACTTCCCCAAATCTTACTTCCCTCTCATTAGAGGTTATTCTTGGCACAAAAATCAAAAAAAAGGATAAGGAGAGGTTATTACAGAAGTAATAACTTCCAAGACTCAAGAAAACTATTGGGTTATCTCCCAAGAAGTACTTTTCTTTAACGCCTTTAAGTTAGACATGATAGTTTGAGAAGATGCTCACGTAAGAAATATGAATTGAAGTAAAAGAGAGCATCAAGAAGAAAATTCAAAGAACATTTAAGTCTAACCCACTTCCTATGAAAAATAATCTTGTAAATAAACAAGTCATGAAAGCACAAAGCAACAAGCATAGGAAAGCAAAACAAGTGCAACTTCAAAAATTTCAACATAAAGAGGGGAAACTTAATATTGTTGAGATACATAAAACCATGTTTCCCTCTCTCAAAATAACTTTCAGTAGCATCATGAATAAATTAACAATATAACTATCACATAAAACATTCTTATCATGATCCACATGCATAAAATAATTATTACTCTCCCTATAAGCATAGTCATTCTTATTAATCATAGTGGGAGGAAATTCAACAAAATAGCTATCATTATTATTCTCATCACCATAATCATCAAATATAGGAGGCATATTGTAATCATAATTAATTTTCTCCTTAATAGTAGGTGGACTGAAAATATCATATTCATCATTGTAATCATCATATATTGGAGGTATAGTATCAACAAAGTAAATTTTCTTCTTTAAAGCTGGGGAACTAAAAAGATCATTTTCATAAAAACTAACTTCCCCAAGCTTAGACGTTTCCATAGCATTATAAAAAAGGTCTTCAAAAGATTCATACTAATAACATTGCTATTAGCATGCAAAGAAAGTTCCATGGGTTTTTTAATTTTCTTTTCAGACCATTCATGTTCTAACTTAGGAAAAATACTAAAAAGCTCTCTAATTTTTTGGTTGTTTTCCATTAAGCCTAACTAGTGAAAATAAAAACAAGAAACAAAAAGAAATAATTGCAGAATCTAAAGGAAATAACTTCGAGCACTCACACACCAGCAACAGTACTAGAAGATAGCTTAGTAGCCAGAGGATGTGAGTACCTTTTACCTTACCTCCCCAGCAACGACGCTAGAAAATAGCTTGATGTCTATGCACTTCTATTCTTGTAGATAGTTGTTGGGCCTCCAAGTGTAGAGGTTTGTAGAACAATAGCAAGTTTCCCTTAAGGGGATCACCCAAGGTTTATCGAACTCAGGTGATGAGGACATCTCTACAGTTACACCTACCCCAATTGATAATGAAGATGTTCCAATTGCAAAGAAGGATCAATCCAATGAGATACGGATTGGACCAATCACAAGAGCTCGTGCTAAGCTACTAGAACAACAGGTGAACTTGTTTCTTAATGTACCTGGTGTTTTAATCAATGAGAATTTTATACTACCTAAGTATTTGAACTATTGCATGATCAGGTACTTAGGAGGAGAAGGCATAGCAAGGAGCAAGGAGAAAATGGAACAAGGCGTGTTGATCAATGAAGAATGCATGAGGGAGGTGAGGGAGGAAGCGCAAGGAGCTGTCCAAGACAAAGATCAACAAGAGATGGAAGTTCTCTGCCGCTGCAGAGAAAAGCCCCAGTTCTCTGCACCGGCAGGCTGCTACGACAGGAAAACAGAGTCCAACTCTGCCACGACAGGCTGCCGCGGCAGAGAAAGTGACTACAACTCTGCCACGGCAGAGTCAAATTGACCGAACCCAAGTTGGGTCGGTTTGTATCCATAGGCCGCCGCCCCTTGGACCCTTAAATAGATGGGGGCGGTTTAGCTTTATTTTTTAGACCACGTTAAAATATTTTGGAGTTGTTTCTTTCATAGAACCTCTGGAATTACCCTGTGTTCGAATCTACCAACTATAATTGAGTGTGATTTGTTGTTCCATTGGGAATTAGTAGATTGCATACTATCGTTTGTGGTCACGGCTGCATGCGCAAGAGCGTGGTGTTGTGAATATCCTACAAGGTTCGAGAGCTGTTGCATTGGCATCAGGGATCGAGCAGGAGAGTTCATAGCTACAGGCTAGTTATCTATCATCCACCATATCCACCGACAAGTGCTTCCTGAGAAGATCGGGCCACCCCATATCATCTTGGTATCAGAGCGCTGGGTTTACTCGGTGAGCAATATCATCTTGGTATCAGATTTCCTTGTTGCCTTGGTAAGCAATCCGCAATCCATCCATAGATTAGAGAGTGTTTTCGTCCTATATAGAAAATAGCCCCACAAAAAGATTTGACATAGCCTACATTACATCGTAGACGAGTAATAGTTGTTGGTCGTGTTCATCAATTAGTCTAGATCTGTTTTTGTGTTCATCGTTTTCTTCTTTCTAGTCGTGTTCATCACATGTTCTTCTGCGCCATAGTCAGATCCGATCTACCTTGAAGAGTCCTTGTTATTCCCTCTTGGCTGAGTCGGATTCACAAAAAAAAATTAGACTTACTGATTTCTGCCGCGACACAAAAACGCTTGTTTTTCTGCCGCGACACAAGTCCGATCCAAACTCTGCCGCGACACACTTTTCCTGCCGCGCGCTACCGCTGCTCTGCCGCGGTACGTTTTCCGCGCGATTTTCTGCCACGCGCTGCCGTCGCTCTGCCGCGGCATGATTTCTGCCTGTTTTGCTGCCGCCACTCTGCCACGACAGGATTTCTGCCTAGTTTTCTGCCACGACAGGATTTTGAGTTGTTTTTCTGCCACGACACCATAATTACGAAGTGTGATCAATTTGCACTTTTCCAAAACCCTTAGCCACAGGCAATCTACTACATCGGTGCAGGAACTTGCCTATTGAGACAAGTTTCCGCTCCTACAGGCTGCTCTTAGGATTTTTGGTGCTATACTTTGTAATTGGCCGTGTGTTATCTATAAAAAAAGAGAAAAAGCAAGATAGCAAAAGAAAAGGTATATAAAAAAGAGCTATACAAAAGAAAAATTGTGGATAAAGAGAATTTGAGCAAGAGGCCTAGTGATATCTTTGTGCATCGGTAGATTGAGCAATCTTGTGCATGTTTACTTTGAGCTTTGCTAGTGTCTCTCGAGCGTAGTGCAACACCCTTCATAGTTGCATTACCACGTTTCTCTCCACGTGTGTGTTCTTGGGTATTTGTACGATCAGCACTAGGACTTGTTTGCGGTGTAGATAGGATACCATACCTATAGCTCCACCATAAATAACCTATGTGCCCTGTGATCGTTCTCTATACCTTTGATATTCACTTCATCACTTTAGTGCATCAGTCGTTGACCTTGTTTGGTAGAGTATCTCTATTCACTTTGGAACAGTAAGATCTCCTTTATTATTAGTTGTGAGTGAGTTGTGAGAGTTTCCACCATACAAATTTTGATTTTTGCACTAACCTACTAATCATGTCTACTAGTGATGGTGATGTTGTGTCACAGAAAAAGAAGGATGAGGAGCTTGTCAATTGGCGTGAATATGAGGCTTTGAGGTCTCATTTGACACTTGTGTTTACTAACACCACAGATGGAATTGACAAGAATCTCCAGGACATAAATATGAGGCTAGATCAGAATATTGGAGCGGTTGATACTATCCAAACGCAAGTGGCTACACTCACTGCCAACTTCGCCACTTTGCAGCAGTCCATTGAGGGTTTGACAGCCGCCATACATAGAAGGCAAGAGCCTCAACCTGATGATGCCTTTGATGATTTTGATGAGGGTAGCGCTGTGGATGCTGCTCCACATGTTGGTAGGGGACGTGCAATTCCCCCTGCCCATGCACCTGCTCATGGCCGTGGGCTTGCCCCTCTTAGGCGTGCTCAGCGTGTGCTCAACCAACCTATTGACGATGGTTTGGGCAAGCCAAAATTCTCAATTCCCAAGTTTGATGGTTCCATTGATCCTAAAGATTACCTCACATGGGAGTTGAAGATTGAGAAACTCTGGCGCTTATTTTACTATCCATAAGATAAGAAGGTAAAGCTTGGAGCATCTAAATTTGATGGTTATGCTTTGCGTTGGTGGGATGCTCTTGTGCAACATAGGAGGGAGGACAATGAACTTCCTGTGATGGATTGGCGCGAGATGAAGCAAATCATGAAGGCACATTTTGTACCAACCAACTACTTGAGATCATTTTTTGATAAATTGACGCAATTGAAGAAAGGCACCATGACAGTTGATGAGTACTACATGGATATGGAGATGCTTATGCAGCGTGCTAGAATTCGTGAGTCCATTGAGATGACCATGCAGCGATTCCTAAACAATCTGAAGTTGCCAATCAAGAGCATAGTTCGTCATCACAAGTATGAGACCATGAATGAGCTATTCACCATGCTAGAGAGGCCGAATCCCAGTTGGCAGAAGAGGCGAAGTCACGCACTCGTTTTCCATCCTCCAGCAGATTTTCGGCCAGATCTGCGACACCAGCTACTGCTCCGTTTACACCATCGGCCAAACCAGCAAGTACACCTTTGTTTGGTTCTAATGCTCAGAAACCCGCTGCTCCTGCTGCTAGCTCGGGTTCCAACATGTCTACGGCATGTACTCGTGATGTGGTGTGCCATACTTGTGGAGGTAGAGGTCACTACAAGAAAGATTGTCCAAACAGCAAGGTTATGTTTGTTAATGAACAAGGTGAAGTAGAAAGTGGAGATGAAGCTTCTTGTTGGGGGGATACCCCCGGGTAGGGTCACGTCGGGGTATAAAGGCTGAGTTAGCCGAGGTACAGCAAGGTCAAAGCAAGTGCAGGCTGAGTCACCGCAAGGCAGGCCGAATCACGGAGTAACCCGGACCGGAGGATGTCCGCCTAACTGAGTCCCGGCCGACCAATGTCGTATGCCGGCAGGATGTGTCTAACTTGTATGCAGGTACAGGTGTGGCCAGATTAACCAGGCATGATCCGGGTTATATCAGGCTTGCAAGAGAAGGAAGGTATCTCGCTGGTCAAAAGGAGGTCACTGTACGGTGGAGCGTGCGAAGCAGACAGAGTCTAGGACCACCGAGGCATGGCCGACAAAGGTGACGTTGCCTGTGTCGGATGAAGCTGGTGCCGCAAAGGCTCGTGTAGCCTCTGCATGGCTTGCGACGGGGAAAAGTGACCCAGTCGGTTTACTATTTTGGGAAGAGGCATATTCCTTGGAATATGCCTCCACGTATGCCCTAATTGGAGACCTAGCCAGCCCTATATAAGGAGGGCTAGGGCCTCTGTAGAAAGGATTGATCTCTAGTTGGTTAGTTCTTGGTTCCTGAGAGCTAGCTAGTGGTGAGAGTAAGAGAGTTCCTTCTTCCTCCTCTCCCCAATACAGCTCAAGGAGCATTTGTAACCTTGGTAACCCATTGAATACGAAGCAACTGTGTGTGGAATCACCATACTATCCCTCCCTGGATTCCTCTAGTGCATATTGTCCCCACCTTTAGCCTATCCATGGCGTCTACCGTGACACCACCACGACAGTTGGCGCCCACCGTGGGGCTAGCGGCGCTAGCAGGAGTGAAGATCCGGACGGGAAACCTCATCGGCATCGGCGAACGCATCGTCTCCGGGCTTGTTCAGCGCTTTGGAACGCTAGACTTTGTCAGCGACAATGCTGGCTGCTTCGGCAAACGACCTCTTCCGCGCAACGACCTCTTCGTCAAGCTTGGTGCACACAAGATCTACGTCGCTCTTGATGTCTCGTGCGTTCACCCGCGGCACGTCGTCGAGGGAGGTGAGCCACCCCTTAGTGCGGCTCGTGGGGCGCGTATCACTCGCTCCCCTGACCGTGCCGAGGTGATGATGACTGCGCCTGGCGCTGGCGCGAGCAAGGATCCAGCACCAGATCCGAAGGTAACACCTAAAGCACCGAGGAAAAGTAGAGGTCCTCCGCTAGATAGGCCAGAGAATGTGCTGCAATAGGCGATAGATAGCTTGGCGAGCCCCGTAGCAGCAGTGGTAGATCCGGCTCAGGCACAGGCCGAGTTAGAGGAGACTAGGCAGAAAATACTAGAGGGTGCGAAAAAGATAGCCGCGGCTCAGCAGTCGCTGAACATGACACTGTGTGAGTACGCAAAGGCAAATAAGGTTGATGCCATAAAAGTGAAGGAGAGAAACCTCATTAGTGAAATGAAAAAAGAGGGTGATACTAGAATTGAGGAATCAGAGAACTGTCTGTCCGTGGGGCTGCTGAAGTACAGTACCCCGGCAAAGAACCTCAGAGTAGCAGATGCAGCTGCATCCGAGTTAGAGAGTTTGACGGGTGAAGCCCGGCAAAGACAGTAGGAAAGGGTCAATGAGTTAGTTTGGATCACAAACAGACAGAATGAGGAGTTGCTCAGGGCTAACCCGGAAAGAGCTGGGGCCTCCAAGATCATTTATTCGGCAGTGGGTAACCCGGAGAAATCCGCTGGAGCTGCATCGTCTCCTCATGGTGGTCCTGGGAGAGAAGAGGTAGTAACCTCAGCCAGAAGGAATAAACAGATAGTCCCATATGACCCGGTAAGGGCAGGGAAAGGAAAAGCAGTGCAGGGAAATGAGGATCGATGAAGTGTGAGCCGAGGTGAAGCTGGCCGAGGTAACCACGACCAAGGCAATGCCGATCAAGGAAACGTTGTGAACAGCAATGCCGGACAGCGCAACCCGGTGGGTGCAGGGCAACTGCAGCAGCGGAATACCACGGCAAGAGCGTAGTGCCGGCCAAGGTATGCAACAGAGAGCAGCTCCACAAGAGAAAGATAGATATAACGATGGTGATTCGGAGATGGTGAACGCTGGGTATCCTAGGCCGGACTATCACGTGATAGGGTCAAGATTGGGAAGCAGGAACTTGATGCCTGACGACGCCAGGTTAAAACTGGATCGGCTTTATAGGTCGGAGAAAATTGAGTGTCAAGGTCCTCCGGGTCCAGCGTGTTTTGGGCCCTGGATCATGAAGGAGCCCCCGGTACCTAACTTCCAGCTACCTAGAGGCACTAAGACATATGACGGTAGCACAAAGCCGGAGGATTGGTTGATTAACTACGCAACAGCGGTAAAAATTGCTACAGGCAACTTGAGATGGGCTATGAGATATGTACCTCAGATGCTGGAGGGACCAGCAAGGGTATGGCTAAACAATTTGCCACCCGGAAGTATTAACTATTGGATCGATTTTGAGGAAATGTTTGTCAGCAATTTATCAAGCACGTATCAGAGGCCCAACAGACCACAGACACTAGCAATGTGCAAGCAGAGACCGAATGAGACAGACCAGGAATTCTTAACCCGCTGGTGCACGATGCAAAACTCATGTGAGGGTGTAATTGAGTCACAGGCCATAGCTTGGTTTGCGCAAGGGTGCAGATATGCAAGCATGCTATGGCAAAGGTTACAAAGGGACATGCCAACTACACTGGCAGAAATGATCCGGATTGCTGATTCATATGCCTTGGGTGATCTGACTCAACCTAGGCTTGTGTCAAATGAGTCAAATGAGGAATACTACCAGCGAGATGGAGCCGGATCATCCTGGCGGAATGATTACCGGGGTAAGAGAAGAGATGATAGACCGGATTACCGGTATAGTTCGCAACAAGTTGCTGCTGTGAATCAAGATCAACCTGGAGAAGGAAGCAATCAACGTTAGAAAACTGGAGGGCATCAATGGACCCCAAGGAGTGATGGCAAGAAAACATGGACGCTCGAAAAAAAAGACAGTGGCAGGAGAA
The DNA here is from genome assembly GCA_910589775.1 of Avena eriantha. Lineage (NCBI taxonomy): Eukaryota > Viridiplantae > Streptophyta > Magnoliopsida > Poales > Poaceae > Avena > Avena eriantha. The sequence continues at coordinate 238,526,509 of OU342745.1, forward strand.
GAAGGACAGGCCGAGGTATACTTATGAGGCAATGCTGGATCAGCCGTGTAAATTTCACACGCCAAATCGAAGTAACCAAGCGGGTCACACAACCCGTCAGTGTGAGTGGATGAGGAAGATAGAACAAAGTGGTTCAGGGAATGCTCAGGCAGCCCGGAATGATCAACCTCGGCAGGAGTTACCCCGGCAGCAATTGCTCTCCGGAGCGAACACGCAACAGTTAATGTTGCCACCACCTCCGCCGAGGTATGAAAACCATGAGAGAAGGGATGCAGTGCATCAGGTGGAAAACCAGCATCAACCAGATCAAAGGTACCCCGGAAATGAGGGGAGAAATAACTACAGAGAGCATCACCAGAGTTACTGTGTGTTCACCATAGAAGAGACAGATAGAAAGAGCTTGCAGCACCGACACATGGAAGTCAATGCGGTAATGCCAGCGGTGATGAGGTATATGCCTTGGTCGGATTAGGAAACTACCTGGAGCATCAAAGATCATCCCAAGCTTATGCCGAGCCCATGTTCGTATGCGCTGGTGTTGGACCCAACGTTCATCGGGCCAAACATCAATGTGAGGTTCTCAAAGGTGCTGATTGACAATGGCAGCAGCATCAATATCATGTACATGGACATGATGCGCAAGTTGGGTATCTCGGAGAACATGCTCCAACTACAAGGACAACTTTCCATGGCATTGTGCCAGGCATCACCTGTGAACCCATTGGCGAGGTCCGGGTTGATTTATTGTTTGGCACGAGAGATAACTGCCGAACTGAGAATTTAGAATTCGAGGTTGTCAATTTGGAAAGCGCATATCACGCGTTACTCGGCAGGCCAGCCCTGAACAAGTTCATGGCAAGTACTCACATCAGTTACTTGAAGATGAATCTGCCCGGGCCAAATGGTGTGATTACCATAATTGGTGATTTCCGACGTTCCATTGAGTGCGCATCAGCCGGGAATAACCTGGCCGAGTCACTCGTGATTGCGCAAGAGAAGAGAAAAATCCAGGAGGTGGCGGCATTGGCTCAATCCGCACAGCAGTATATGCCGGCGCTGAGTAACCCGCATGGAAGTGTATCATTTCAAGCGACAAAGGATACCAAGAAAGTGCCAGTTGATGATATGTTCCCAGAGCGCACCGTAACAATTGGTGTCGGGTTAAATGATAAATAGGAAAGCGAGCTCGTCAACTTCCTCCGTGAGAATCGGGATATCTTTGCTCGGTCCACACAAGACTTGCAAGGTGTTCCGAGGGAGTTGGCCGAGCACTCTTTGAATGTGAGACCCGGAGCGAAGCCGGTGAAGCAACCTCTCCGCCGCTTCAACGAAGACAGGAGAAAGGTCATCGGAGATGAGATAGCTCGGCTCCTAGCAGCTGGGTTTATCTTGGAAGTGCTTTACCCGGATTGGCTATCTAATCCGGTGATGGTGGAGAAGAAGAAGGATGATCCGAACGTGGCAGTGGTTTGGCGTATGTGCATCGATTACACGAACCTGAATAAGGCGTGTCCGAAAGATCCACTTCCAAGGATAGACCAAGTCATAGATTCTACTGCAAACGTTCGCGAACCTGAGAAGGTTCCGAATGAAGCTTAACCCGGACAAATGTACCTTCGGTGTCCCGGCTAAAAGATTACTCGGATTTCTTGTCTCTAGCCGAGGTATCGAAGTTAATCCAACTAAAATCTGAGCCATAGAGCGAATGGAACTGCCGAAGTGCCTTAATGATGTCCAGAAGTTCACTGGTTGCCTGGCATCCTTAAGTCGGTTTGTATGTCAGTTGGGAGAAAAGGCACTGCCTCTCTATCAACTCATGAAAAAGTCGGACAAGTTCACTTGGACGCCGCAGGCCAATGAAGCCTTTATCTAATTAAAGAAAATGTTAGCCACTGCACTAGTGTTAGCCTCTCCACTATCAAAGGAGCCAATGTTGCTCTATATACCACAACCAACCGTGTTGTAAGTGCAGTAATTGTGGTAGAGCTCTACGAAGAGGGTAAGTCAGTGCAAAGGCTAGTATATTATCTGAGCGAGGTATTATCAGCTTCGAAACAAAACTATCCCCATTATCAGAAGATGGCATATGGTGTGTATATGGCGGCTAAGAAGCTAAAGCACTATTTTGAAGAGCACCCCATCAAAGTAATATGTGAAGCCCCCATATTCGAGATAATGAGTAATAAGGATGCAAGTGGCCGGGTTGCAAAATGGGCAATTGAGCTAGCCCCTTATGCGCCACAATATGACAGGAGAGAAGCAATCAAGTCTCAGGCTGTGGCCGACTTTTTTGTGGATTGGGCCGAGGTGCAATATGAGCCACCATTGCCAGATCTGAACTATTGGAGAATGCACTTTGATGAGTCAAAAACAAAAACCGAGTTAGGCGCTGGAGTTGTGCTTACCTCGCCCAAGAAGGACCAGCTGAAATACGTGCTACAGATCCACTTCGCAGCATCAAACAATGTTGCAGAATATGAAGCACTTGTGCATGGGCTCAAAGTAGCAAAATAAGTTGGAATACGTCAGATCCAATGCTTTGGCTGAGGTTATGCCACTAGATCAGATGGAAATTGATGAGGATGTGTTCCTAGTACGAGCTATACCAGCTTGGGCACTGCCCATATTCCAATTCCTAAAAGATGGAACTTTGCCCAATGAGGAGGTGCTTTCCAAGCAAACTCAGAGGAGGGCAAAAGCATACACGATCATCAATTCCGAGCTATACAAGAGGAGTGACAAACATCCTCCAACGATGTGTTGACCCGGAAGAAGGGCTTGACATCCTCCAAGATATACATCAAGGGGAATGTGGGCATCACGCCTCGTCTAGAGCCTTGGTAGCAAAAGCTTTCCGTCATGGGTTTTACTGGCCAAGTGCCTTGGAACAAGCAGAGGATCTGGTAAGAAAATGCAATGGTTGTCAAAGATATGCTACCAAGACACATATGCCAATGTCGGAGCTCAAGACCATACCAATCACCTGGCCATTTGTCGTATGGTGTTTGGATATGGTTGGCCCGTTTAAACCAGCAAGAGGGAACATGACCCACATCTTGGTCATGGTTGACAAGTTTACAAAATGGATTGAAGTGAAGCCAATAAGAAAATGTGATGGAGCTACCGCCGTGACATTCCTCAAAGATATCATGTTGAGATATGGTTATCCTCACAATATTATAATAGACAATGGCACAAATTTCGCTGAAGGAGCATTTGCGCGATTCTACCGAGATAAGAAGATCCAGCTGGACATAGCCTTGGTAGGCCACCCCGCATCGAACAGACAAGTGGAGAGATCCAACGGATTAGTATTATCCGGGATAAAACCCCGGCTCATTGAGCCGCTGCAAAGATCAGCGGGGTGCTGGATAGAAGAACTACCAGCGGTACTGTGGAGTTTAAGAACAACTCCGAAACGATCAATAGGCTATACGCCATTCTTTCTGGTATATGGGCAAGAAGTTGTATTACCAGCCGACATAGAGCATGATTCGCCTAGGGTCACCCAATACACAGAAGCCGAAGTGCAAGAAGCCCGACAAAATGATGTTGATCTGCTAGAAGAAGCAAGAGAATTGGCATTGTCCAGATCCGCCATATATCAGCAAAATCTCCGATGCTACCATAGCCGGAAAGTAAACCCCTGAATTTTCCGGGAAGGTGATATGGTACTCCGGTTGGTACAACGTACTGCTGGCATGCACAAGTTATCCCCCAGGGGAAGGGCCATTCATTGTGAGCAAAGCATTGCACAATGACACTTATTATCTCATCGATGCAAAACCACAGGAGAAGAACAAGGCAGACTGGTCCGGTGAGGAATCTAAGCGTCCATGGAATGTAGCTCTACTCCGTCCATTCTACACTTAGCAAAGAAGTGTGTGTATCTGAATCTCTCATATGTCGGTATGTATGCCGGCGATGAGCCTATCAATGAAATGGTGGCACCTCGAGCAGTAACTTGGGGACTGCCTTAATAATATTTGTTGTCTCCTGTACTTGTTAGAATTTGTATGTCGGCTCGTTTAAGTTGCTTCTTCCTAAGCCGGATTAGTAGTGTGTGAGCACCAAAAGACTCAACTCTTCGACTTGCGGCTGTCCAACAAGATTTGGCTTCATGGCAAGAAAGAGAACAAGTTTGGAATTGCGTAGCACACGAAAAACAACTAAGGAAAAGAACGTAATCGAGCCGACATTTGTTATTTGGACTAACTTTATGTTTACCTTGTTTTTGCTATGTTGAATTATTTTGAGCTAGTCCTAAAGTTTCTAAGTATTGTTAATTCAATTTTTGAAAATCGGACTCGTAAGTCATGAAACCAAACCAAGGTAGACACGAGCCGAGCCAAGAAATTGGAGAAACAAGAAAATGAAACTCGGGGACTACGACGAAGTTAATCTGGCACGAGCAACTTAGTAGCAAAATATGATCATTGTGCTTAATACATTTGCACCCGGCATACCGGGGATCTGATAATCTTTAAAGTGTTTGTTATCAAGGAGTAGCAGGAGGAGGTAACTCGGCACCAGCAGGTGGAACTCCGGCCTCGGCTTTAGCATTATCTTCATCTTCTTCAACGTCCGAGGCTTCGTCCTCATCCTCTTCACCCGAACCATATTCGACGTATTCGTCGTCCACAGCGTCAAGGAAGCTTGGTCCTTCATTCCATTGATGGATGGGGGCATACTGAATGAGGCTATGGGCGCAAGCCTTGCGCCGAGCTATCCAATCCGGATCATTGGACCACCTTGAACCGGTGCGCATGCGCTCCAGAAGATTGAGATTTATTTTCTCATACCAAGTGAGCACGTAGTGGAGGACGGTTTCAGCTCCGCCACGTCCGGCGGATTCTCTCCAGAGATCAAGCTGGGTCTCGCACTCCATTAACTTGTTAATCAGAGCAGCAACACCCTCCAGAATGTCTTCACCAGGCCAAAGGGCGTTGAAGATCCGGATGGCTGCATCTAGGATATCCTTGCCGTAGTTCTTCATGATTTCAACTCGGGAGGACAAGCTGACTATCAGATCCTCCAGATCAAGAGGGATGGTGCCAGGACCAGATGGAGTACCTCTCTGCTGGCGGAACTTAGTAACGGCATTGGATGCAATGGCATCACCCTCCGGGAATTTGTCTGAAAAACAAGGCAAGTGAGATAGGTAAAAGAGGTTGACCCGGAGAGATTCATGCTGGCCGAAGAAAAAAGAACTTACGAGAAATATGGTTGTGGATCCGGGTCAGCTCCTTGGTGCAGTTGTCATGCCTCTTCCGGAGTTGCACAAGTTTAGCATTAGCCGAATCAAGCTTAATGTCGGCCTCCTTCAGCAGTTCTTGGTCCTTGGCAATCTAGAGGTTGAGACGTTCTCGCTCTTCAGTAAAGTCTTGGCCAGCCTTCTCTATCTCGGCTTTGTGGAGTGCCTTGAGCTTTTTCATTTCTGCCTTGAGCTTGGCAATCTCATCATCCTTGGTCCGGAGGAGGGCGAGCTCATCATCTTTCTTCTTGAGTTCAGCTTGATGCTGCCCTGCTTGTTCGAGAAAATGCAGCATCATATCAGGCATGGGCAAACTATCTACAAGAGATGCTGAAATAGTTTGTTAACCCGGCAAAGCCGAGGAATGAATATCTGCCGAGCCAAGAAGAAAAGGAGAGAGGGCGTAGAAGGAGACTAAGCGAAACGGACTTACCTTTTATCTGGTCCAAATTTTTCCGCATGATGGTGTTCTCAGCTTCCACTCTAGCTGCGTGAATGATGAATTAGTACGGCTGGAAAAACAAAGAAAGATAGGAAAAAAGATATGGAGAAAACTTACCCCTTTTCTCGAACTCAGCGAGAAGTGTAGAATTTTCGAGCGCAGCGCCTTGTGTGTGTCCAAGAGGCGTTGAAACTCAGCGCTCCGGCGATTGGTGGTAACCTGTGAAAAGCAAAGTTGATTTGATCATGTGCATATTCGAAGTGTACAAAATCCGGGCCAAGTGGAACTTAACCCGGCTCTAGGTGTATGCATATTCGAAGTGTACAAAATCCGGGCCAAGTGGAACTTAACCCAGCTCTAGGTGTATGCATATTCGAAGTGTACAAAATCCGGGCCAAGTGGAACTTAACCCGTCTCTAGGTGTGTGCATATTCGAAGTGTACAAAATCCGGGCCAAGTGGAACTTAACCCGGCTCTATGTGTGTGCATATTCGAAGTGTACAAAATCCGGACCAAGTGGAACTTAACCCGGCTCTAGGTGTGTGCATATTCGAAGTGTACAAAATCCGGGCCAAGTGGAACTTAACCTGGCTCTAGGTGTGTGCATATTCAAAGTGTACAAAATCCGGGCCAAGTGGAACTTAACCCGGCTCTAGGTGTGTGCATATTCGAAGTGTACAAAATCCGGGCCAAGTGGAACTTAACCCGGCTCTAGGTGTGTACATATTCGAAGTATACAAAATCCGGGCCAAGTGGAACTTAACCCGGCTCTAGGTGTGTGCATATTTGAAGCTACAAGATCCGGGCCAAGTGGAACTTAACCCGGCTCTAGGTGTGTGCATATTCGAAGTTATTAAGGAGCTACAATAATTCTCTAAGGAGCATTCGGCCGAGTAACAAGTTACTCCCCCAGAGGCTCGGGGACTAATGGTTATATAACTAAGCACTAGTACATGTTAAAGAAAAGACGAAGTAGCGTACTGATGCGCTCGACTTTCAACGTAGAGCTCGTTGGGAACCGCAAGAGGAAGGTATGATGAGAACAGCAGTAAGTTTTCCCTCAGTTATGAAACCAAGGTTTAATCGAACCAGTAGGAGCAAGGAAACACCCCAAAGGTGTTACTAGCTGAGCTTTGGCAGGGCGCACTACCGGTGCTAGTAGCAACGTGGAGACCTGCACAACACAACCACAGAACTTTGTCCCCAACTTGCGACGAGGTTGTCAATCTCACCGTGTTTTGCAGAAAACAAAGGATTAAACGTAATGAATGGAAAGAAGTAAAAGTTTGTTGAAAGTAAACACAAAGCAGTAAAAGATTGTAGATTGTATGTAAAGAAAAAGGACCGGGATCCATAGTTCACTAGAGGTGGCTCTCCTTAAGATAGATAACATGCTGGGTGAACAAATTACAGCGGGGCAATTGACAAACACCGAGAAAGCAATACATGCATATACTAATCATCTTGACTCCTCTGAGACTTGATTGGGCATTACAACATAATACATAGACCGCCATCCAACTACATTTATGACTAATAATCCACCTTCAGGTTATCATCCGAACCCCCTCCAGTATTAAGTTGCAACCAACAGATTATTTCTTTACGAACTACGTGTAAAGTAAACAATACGATTGTTCTATGAACAAAGGATTGTTGTTTTCTCCCTAGTAGCAACAACACATCTAGTACCTTAGAGATTTTTGTCACTTACCTAGATTACCAGAGGCATGAACCCACTATCGAGCATAAATACTAACTCTTAGAGTTGCTAGCATCTACTTGGCCAAGATAGCTACTAACAACGGAAAGCATGCAAGATCTCAAATAACAAAGACATGATAGAATCAATAATCAATCTGAAATAGCATCTCAATATCCATCGGATCCCCGCAAACACAACATGTATGAATTACAAATAGGTGATTTTGATCATTAACGGAGCTCACAAGATCTAAGCATGAAAGCACAAAGGAGGAGAAACCAGCCATCTAGCTACTACATGGATCCGTAGTCCAAGGATGAACTACTCACGCATCACACCGGAGGCTTGCATGGTGATGAAGAAGGCCTCCAGGGTGAATTCCCCTCTCCGGCAGGGTGCCGGGAAGAGCTTCAGATCCCTCCCGATCTAGGGATGGAGATGACGGCGGATACAGACTCTTTCGTGGATTTTTGATTGGGTCCTTAGGATTTTTGTCCCGAGGGCATCTTATAGTCGGAAGGGGAGGCCGAGGGGGTGCCTGGGCTGGCCACACCACCCCTTGGTGCGGGCCAGGCCTGGTCGCCGGCCAGGTGGTGTGGCCGCCCTCTGGCTCCTCTCCGTCTCGTATTCTGGCACTTGATCACATCCGGAAAAATAGGCACTTTGGCTTTTGTCCCGTCCAATTCCGAGAATATTCATTTTCTCACTTTCCTGGAACCAAAAACAGCAGAAAACAGGCAGCTGGCACTGTGGCTCTTGTTAATAGGTTAGTCCAAGAAATCATATGAAAAGTACTCCAAAGTTGGAACAAAACACAAGAAAGTGGATAAAACCAAGCATCGAACATCAAAAATTATAGATACATTTGCAATGTATCAACATCCCCAAGCTTAACTCCTGCTCGTCCTCGAGTAGGTAAGTGATAAAAAGAAAGAATAATTTTTTAGGTGACATGCACCATCAAAGACTTGATCAAAGTATTTGCAAAACATTCAAAGCTGGGATCAAAGTACTTCAATCATAACATGAAAGACAAAGTTCTAGCAATAAGACAAAGAAACTATGATGCAACATGAAAAGGCACAAACAAAAGATTCATGAATAACAATGCTTTGCAAGACGTTTGTTTGTTTCACATAAAGAAAACATAGCATAATAGTATTCAGCTTGTCCCTCAATAGAGTAGCAAATATAAATGCATAGGACACCTTCAAAGTTCATAAGAGTGACTAGCTAAAATAGTTTAAAACAAGCAATATCAAGTTATGCATCAATCAACTAGTCTTGGGACAATGCACATGGAACTAAGAAATGTCCACTATGCTCTCAAAGTAGGTGCATAAAGATAGAAGGTGGAGACTCAATATAATGGTGGAAGAAAGGCCTTTTGTAAAAGGAAGTAGGGATTAAAGTCTCATAAAGAGCTTCCAAAAATTATGGTACTTATATCTTTCAGCTCTCATTGCCCCTATCATAAGCATCTTGAAGGTGATTAAGGTTAAAGTGACACAACTAAGAGGATATGCTTGACAAGTTATAAACCGAAATCTCATGCCCCTTACTTACGAAGACTGATCCTCATGCTACTCAACTTCAGTCACGAGTAAGCTCTTGTCATTGTAAGTATATGTGTATCATTAAGAACCGCCAACGGGGTACCCATTGCACATGATACGGGAGCTTTCCCATAATCAAAATGACAAGGCAAGTAGACAATGAGCATCTCAGCGATCTTTTTATTTGCTATTTGCATAGGTTTTTATTGAGGATGCTTCACAGAGTGCTCATTATGGTGATGCTGCAAGTTTCCACCATGATTAGGCATGGCTTAGGCTAGCGGCCCAGGCATTTCTCTAACACACATACAAACTCCATGACCTTACAAGTTCCACTTTTATTTCACACCGCCGGGATCCGTAAGCAAAAGAACATGATATCAACGGGGTACAAAGTACAAGTGCAATGTTGAAAGCGTTCCCCATGAAACATGGTTCTACTAATTTCAACTTATAAAGCGCAAGCATATACGCAACAAATAAGGACCCAATGGTTCAAGTTTATTAGAGGCAATAAAGTAAAGTGTGCCATCAAGTTCGTGAGAGCTTTAATCACTAGTTTTCTCATAACAAGTGGAAGGTAAACAAAAGATGAATATACTTGGAATAGCATAAGCTAGTAGGTGGGTATGGTGGACTCTTTGGAATAACTTGGTTTAGGGAGTTGGATGCATGAGTGGAACTCATACTTTGTTGTGGAGGCTAGCAAAAGACTGGGAGCGACAAACTAAGAGAGCAATAATGGCCATAATCATGCAGAGCGACAAAACATCATTGATCAAAGCATAAAGTGATACTACAAGTTGAAAACTAAAGGATCATAAAGGCTATGGTGACTTGAGATAGTCATAACATGGTGTGAGCATGCGCCAAGTCAACCCAAATAAAGCATCAAAGGAGAATACCACTATACTATGCTTTAATATGCTAAAACAACGCATGATTCATCCAAGGCACATTACGCAATCTCAATTGTTTATAACAAGTAATGCTACAGCAAAGAATACTAAGCATAAAGCCAGAACAATATCAAGCATGGCATGACAAAGCATAGGCCACAGTTAAAAACATGCTCTTTTTACCACAGAAGCATGAACTTTCCTACTCTTTTCCAAACCAAACCAAACTATTTGCAAACCAAATGTATGAAAGAGGGGGTCCAACCAATTTATTCAGAAAACTAAGAAAACCAAGAAAACTAAAAACCAAAACGAAAACGAAAAAGAAGAGGCTACAAGAAAAACACAACTGTGCATGAAACAATAAAAATGAAGCGTTTGGATAAAACTTGGGATTTTTATTGATGAAGAAGGGGATGCCTTGGACATCCCCAAGCTTTGACGCTTGTAATTCTTGGATATTTCTTGGGGTAACACGTGTGGCATCCCCAAGCTTGAGCTTTAGTCCATCCTTCATCTCATTAGTCATTCCTTCCATAGACCTCAAATTTTTCTTCATACAAAACTTCACACAATCTTTATTAGCAACATTAGTGCACTTAAGATAGATAAGTCTTAAGGTTCAGTTATAACAATAAATAAACTTCCATTAGAACACTAGCTACTGTATTACTTCCTCCAAAAAGCAAAATTCCCCAAAAGAACTCAAGAAGGGACCAACAAGAAGCAAATACAGAAAATGGCAGAAATCTGTCAAAACAGACCAGCAGGTAAAGACGAATTTTTTCGAAGACCTTCTGTTGCTCAAATCAAAGAGTGTTGAACTAAATAAAGTTAGATAACAACCTGGGGCAGAATCACAACAAATTACAGCTCAATACGACATACAGATCTCTCTCACGAATATTTACGGTGAAGCACAGAAATCTGTTTCGGGACAGCAACTTTCCCAATCATTACTTCTCTCTCATTAGAGGTTACTCTTAGCACAAAAAGCAAATAAAAAGGATAAGGAGAGGTTATTAAATAGGTAATAACTTCCAAGACTCATCTAAAACTCTTGGGTTATCTCCCAACAAGTACTTTTCTTTAACGCCTTTAAGTTAGGCATAAGAAGCAAAGAAAGAATCAAGTGTTCTCAAATGAAGAAGCATTAAAACCAACTTTCTTGCCCTTAACTCTCTTATTTTTAATCTTAACCTTGGGGAAAATATGATTGTTTTGTGGAGAAGAAAGGTGCATGGTCCCCTTTACCACATCTATTATTGCTCCAAGGAGTTCTAATAGGGACCTTCCAAGTGTAATTTGTCCTTTTCCTGCACATTCAATAACAAGATAATCAATAGAAATCATTTTCCCAAGGATCTTTGTAAACACTCCTTCAGCTATTCCAAGAGGTAATATGGTAGTATTATTAGTAAGAGATATTTCTTTTCCTCCCTCAGTGAGCCCCCAAGTATTCAGAGATTTATAAATATCTTTGGGCATAAGGCAAAATTCAGACATGATATCACAGCGAGCTTGAAAAGTTTCAGTGTTCATCTCAATCTTTACTGTAGGGAACCACTTTGATGGTTCAGAGTTTTTTGGAACATAATTGTGATGCTCCCTAAGCGTATTATAGCAACTTTCTAATCTAGTAACGCTAGCCTCAAGAGTGTCCAGCCTAGCAAATATTTTTGCGAAAGAAGTATCAGTTTGGCTAGGCAAGTTGTAAGTGAGGATCAATTTCTTTATAGAATTAATAGCATCATCCTCATTACAATGGAGGAAATCTCATCCCACAACAGCATCCAAAGCATATCTATGGAAAAGAGCAATTCCAAGCTAAAAATGCTAAGGAACAAGCTTTGAGTCATTTTAGGCTCAGTTTTCTCATGTAGATCAGAGATTCTAGACCAAGCTTCCTTAAAACTTTCCTCAATTCCTTGTTTAAAAGTGAAAATCATATCCTCGGGTGACATAGTGATTGGAGCAAGGCTAGACATAGTGACAACTTAGGATAGGAACTAATTTTTTTGTGTTTTTCAAATAAGAAAGCAAAAGAGTAAAACTAATTTTTTTTTGGATTTTTGAAGAACAAAATAAGAAAACAAAGAAAAAAGAAAACTAAGCAAAACAAAAACAACAATGTAAAGAGATTGGGTATGAGGGACTCCCCTTGTGAAGATGTCCTTGACTCCCCGGCAACGACGCCAGAAAATCTCTTTGATGGTGCCTAGTTGACGTGGGAGTTTCTTCTTCTTCGTTCCCAGGCAACGGCGCCAGAAAAGATCTTGATGCGCTCGACTTTCAATGTAGAGCTCGTTGGGAACCCCAAGAGGAAGGTATGATGAGCATAGCAGTAAGTTTTCCCTCAGTTATGAAACCAAGGTTTAATCGAACCAGTAGGAGCAAGGAAACACCCCAAAGGTGTTACTAGCTGAGCTTTGGCAGGGCGCACTACCGGTGCTAGTAGCAACGTGGAGACCTGCACAACACAACCACAGAACTTTGTCCCCAACTTGCGACGAGGTTGTCAATCTCACCGTGTTTTGCAGAAAACAAAGGATTAAACGTAATGAATGGAAAGAAGTAAAAGTTTGTTGAAAGTAAACACAAAGCAGTAAAAGATTGTAGATTGTATGTAAAGAAAAAGGACCGGGATCCATAGTTCACCAGAGGTGGCTCTCCTTAAGATAGATAACATGCTGGGTGAACAAATTACAGCGGGGCAATTGACAAACACCGAGAAAGCAATACATGCATATACTAATCATCTTGACTCCTCTGAGACTTGATTGGGCATTACAACATAATACATAGACCGCCATCCAACTACATTTATGACTAATAATCCACCTTCAGGTTATCATCCGAACCCCCTCCAGTATTAAGTTGCAACCAACAGATTATTTCTTTACGAACTACGTGTAAAGTAAACAATACGATTGTTCTATGAACAAAGGATTGTTGTTTTCTCCCTAGTAGCAACAACACATCTAGTACCTTAGAGATTTTTGTCACTTACCCAGATTACCAGAGGCATGAACCCACTATCGAGCATAAATACTAACTCTTAGAGTTGCTAGCATCTACTTGGCCAAGATAGCTACTAACAACGGAAAGCATGCAAGATCTCAAATAACAAAGACATGATAGAATCAATAATCAATCTGAAATAGCATCTCAATATCCATCGGATCCCCGCAAACACAACATGTATGAATTACAAATAGATGATGTTGATCATGAACAGAGTTCACAAGATCTAAACATGAAAGCACAAAGGAGGAGAAACCAGCCATCTAGCTACTACATGGATCCGTAGTCCAAGGATGAACTACTCACGCATCACACCAGAGGCTTGCATGGTGATGAAGAAGGCCTCCAGGGTGAATTCCCCTCTCCGGCAGGGTGCTGGGAAGAGCTTCAGATCCCTCCCGATCTAGGGATGGAGATGACGGCGGATATAGACTCTTTCGTGGATTTTTGATCGAGTCCTTTGGGTTTTCGTCCTGAGGGCATCTTATAGTCAGAAGGTGAGGCCGAGGGGGTGCCTGGGCTAGCCACACCACCCCCTGGGCGGGCCAGGCCTGGCCGCGCGGCCAGGTGGTGTGGCCGCCCTCTGGCTCCTCTCTGTCTCGTATTCTGGCACTTGATCACATCCGGAAAAATAGGCACTTTGGCTTTTGTCCCATCCAATTCCGAGAATATTCATTTTCTCACTTTCCTGGAACCAAAAACAGTAGAAAACAGGCAGCTGGCACTGTGGCTCTTGTTAATAGGTTAGTCCAAGAAATCATATGAAAAGTACTCCAAAGTTGGAACAAAACACAAGAGAGTGGATAAAACCAAGCATGGAACATCAAAAATTATAGATACATTTGCAATGTATCACGTACCTCCATCATTTGACCCGCAAGGTTTATAGCCTTAGCGGCTGTGTTCATCTGTGCAGCAAACTCCGCAGGCCCAAATTTCTCAGGGAGATCGTCGTTATGGACAAACTCCGCCTTGTTCTAGTTGTTAACAAACTCGATCAAGGCCGAAGGATAGCGTTCTCCGCTAAGCATGTGGGGCGCGATCAAACCCTTGGCGTGGGCCTCCCTTCTCTCAACTTGTGCAACAGCGGGGCTGGTGTGCAAGACAAGTTGCGCATCAGCTGACCCGGCAGAGGTGTCTTTCTTTGGTGGGGTCTTCTGCGGAAGCATGGACGCGAGCGCGCGCTGTCCAGCCTCGATAGTTGCTGCCCTGGCGGCGTCAGAAGCTTTCTTGCCCTTGGGCTGCTGCTGAGAAGTTGAGGTTTGGGGTGCGGAGTTTCCCTTGGGCACGGCCTTGGGCACAGCCTTGGTGCTAGCCTTGGTGCTAGTTGTGTCTTCTCGCCGGGTCTTAGAAGACTCGGACAAGGCGAAAAGAGTTGGTGTTGCTGGCACTTGTGCTGCTGGTGCTGATGTTGGTCTTGGCGGGGGTGCTGTAGGTACCTCGGTGGTGGCTGGTTGCGACTGAGCTGAAGAGGAGCTGGGAGCAACCGCAGCGTCGGCAGAACCACTTCCCCCTGCTCCGAGGTTGCCCTCCTCCTGATGAGGTGGGCTAGAACCCAGAGCAACCGCTGAATCCTCCTGAATGGGGCTCAACGGGCGTGAATCATCGCCACGAGGGGGTGAAGGGCTATGCCGGAGGGGCGAAGCAATGCTCAATCCGCTCTGAGGGACTTCCACTATAGCCCTGCCAAATCAAATGACGAATAATAAGTTACCACAGAAGAAAAGTGTGAACCAACGCGTTGGACAGAGAGAAAAAGCAACTTACTCATCCGAGGTCAATGGCTCCTTGGGCTTCCGAGCCCTCCGAGTTATGGCCTTAGTTGTAGGCTTGGTGGCGGCTTTGTCTGCGGACTTCTTCCACCTCTTGGTTGGCTTAGGAGGTCCGGAAGAACAAGCAGAAGCAGCTCCCCTTTTCTTGGACGCAACCGGGACAGGCTCGCCCGTGGCGAGAGGAGGGTCTTCATGAATCTGCCCACCCGGGTTAGCTGATGCCGGAAAGGCATAAGAAAGGGGGACAGTGTCAAATGCTTCCATCACCTCAACGTTGGAATCATCTTCATCGTACGGCCAATCTCTAATGGAAGAGAATTTACCGGTGTGTCGCTTGGTCGCGTCGGGGAGTGGCAGGAACATTTCCTGATCCAGCTCCTCCTCGTCCGGGGCAACTCGATCCTTCGCCCATTTGAGCAAAGGCTCGGTGCCATCTTCAAGAGTTTGCTGAAGAAACAGCTGAGAGAGAAATACAAAAAGATCAGATAAACAACATACTCCGACATAGAATATAACTCGGAAAGAAATTGGAACACGAGAATTACCACAGGAGAAAGCCTATCCCGGCAGAAATGTTCAATTCCCCACTCCCAATCAGCGGAGAAGTTTTTGTCAGTGGTGAAGAGGGCCTTGACCCGGCGAAATATCTCGGTATTGCTCAGTTCAAAGGAGGAAGTCCGGTTGGGGTCAAGACGCCAGCTCATATGGCACAGCTTGTGTGTGCGTTTCTGGAGAGGGGATATTCGGTTGCGGACGAAAGTGATCATTGCATCCTCGTTGCGCATCCTAGCATCTTTCAGCTCCTGGAACCGTTTGTTGACTTGGTTCGCTAGGACTATGGGTTTCTTGGGCATCAGGTCCCACAGATCTGGATTAGGAGGACCCGGAGCGTAGGGGCGCAGCCGGATCAGATCTTCCTTCGTGCTATTTCTAACATAAAATAAGGTTCGGGCCCAGCCCTTGCAAGAATCAAGCCCCATGACTCAGGGAAAGACGGACTGTTTCCGAGGAGAAATAGAGGCAGCGCCGAACTGCGTGAGTTGTTTGTCCTCCGGGTCAAGCTCCTTATTCGGAATCACATTCCGGCGCAGACCGAAAAACCGGATCCAGAGCTCCTTAGTGGGCAGATGACCCACAAGTATAGGGGTGTATCGCAGTATTTTCGATAAGTAAGAGTGTCGAACCCAACAAGGAGCAGAAGGTGCTGGCTAGTGGTATGGATCAGGAATTCTCTACAAATACTTAGCAAACGGATTTTTAGGGGTTTTCGATAAAGCAAGTAAACAAAGTACGAGTAAATAAAAGACAGTAGGAATAAATGCAGCAAGTGGCCCAATCCTTTATGTAGCAAAGGACAAGCCGGTTGTATTTCTATAGATGACCAAACATTCTCGAGGACACATGGGAAGACTGTCAAGTGCTTTCGCTTCATATAGTCGATTAATCTTCTTTAGCTTGCTAAGAGTTGTGTGGGTGAACCTATGCTAATGTACCGCCCCATCCAAGAATAATACATACTTGTGATTATACCCCTTGTAAACATCCGTAAGTACAACAAAGTAATTAAGGTAAAACCTAACCACAGCTTTAAACTCTAAGACCCTTACGTACCTTGTGCAATGGTTTCCTAACGGGGGTTCAGGTTTCTGTCACTCCGACAACCCCTACAATTAGTAGCCAAATACACAATGCATTCCCCTAGGCCCATATAGGTGAAGTGTCATGTAGTCGAAGTTCACATGACACCACTAGAAGAAGTACACCACAACTTAAATAACAATCTATTAAATCTTTCTCAACACAAATCCACTACTAACAACAAGACTTCTCCCATGTCCTCAAGAACAAAACGAACTACTCACAAGACATCATATGGATCATGATCAGAGATGGAATAATGATGTATAACAATCTGAACATAAACAATAATTCAATGGTTCACTCAATAGCATCAACTACAAAGAGTAATCAACACCGGGAAAGTTTCCCCTATGAACTATAGCAAGATTCAACCAATTGTTATAGAAATATGGAGATGGTGATGAGGGTGCCGATGGTGATGATGGTGGTGGTGATGATGATGATGATCCCGATGAAGTCCAGCTTGATGGTGGTGTTGATGGCAACGATCTCCCCTCTCTGGGAAGGAATTCCCCCGGCAGAAATCTGTCTGCCGGAGAGATCTTTCTCTCTCGGTGTTTTCCGCCCCGCAGAGGCAGCGGAATCTTTCTGTGGTCGCTCCCCGAGTCTTAGGGTTTCGTGGGGATGATATACGCCAGAGGGGAGAAGCTGGAGTGGGCCAGGGCGGCCACACCACCTCCAGGCGCGGTCTGGGCCTGCCCGCGCCATGGGGTGGTGTGGGCCCCCTGTGGCCCACCTCCACTCCATCTTCTGGCATCCTTAGTCTTCTGGAAAAATAGGATTTTCCGTATATTTTCCCGGATTTTCTGATCTTCGTGAATTTTGCCTCCAAACAACACCTTTTCCATCAGGATCCTGACTGCAGCGGTCCACGCTCCAAAAGTCATCAACCATGCAAAAACAGATGAAATAATCATAAGTATCACCTCTCAATACGAAATATATCAATGAATAATAGTGAATTAAGACATAGAATAGTGATGCAAAATGGACGTATCAACTCCCCCCAAGCTTAGACTTTGCTTGTCCCCAAGCGTAACTGAGCTCAATAAACATGACCTCGGGTTTATGGAGTGAAGAGTCGATAAAAGAATACGGACAAGAAGCATCACATTCATCAAATACATAGATCATAATAGAGGACAACTCACTATTATATAACTCAACTTGCAATGAGTAAAGGAAACACAATAAAGATACATAGAGTAAATCATAATTGGTAATGGCAAACTTAGCTCTTGGTCGAAGAATAGTTGATAATTTGCTAGAGTTCACAAATAGCTGGTTTTTCAATGATAGCTTTCAAAGTAGTAAACATCAAGATAAGAGCAATGTGCAAAGAAAGGAACATAAGAGACATGAATGAATAAATCAACATATGAATGAATGAAACACATCAACTCAAAATACTTGCTGAGATAGAAGGGAATAGGTTTACTGACTCCACTACAAAGTAAAAGAAAGGCCCTTCGCAGAGGGAAGCAGGGATTGCAAGTCTCATAAAGAGCTCCCAAAAATTATGATACTTACTAGCTTTCAGCTCTCATTGCCCCTATCATAGGCATCTTTTGGTGGTTAAGGTTAAAGTGACACAACTAAGAGGATATGCTTGACAAGTTATAAGTTGAAATATCGTGCCCTTTAGTTATGAGTACCGATCCTCATGCTACTCAACTTCAGTCACAAGCAAGCTTTTGTCATTGTAAACATATGCGTATCATTGAGAATTGCCAACGGGGTACCCCTTGCACATGACACAGGAGTTATCCCATAATCAAAATGACAAGGCAAGCAGACAGTGAGCATCTCAGCGATCTTTTTATTTGCTATTTGCATAGGTTTTTATTGAGGATGCTTCATAGAATGCTCACTATAGTTATGCTGCAAGTTTCCACCATGATTAGGCATGGCTTAGGCTAGCGGCCCAGGCGTTTCTCTAACACACATATAAACTCCATGATCTTACAAGTTCCACTTTTATTTCACACCGCCGGGATCCATAAGCAAAAGAACATGATATCAACTAGGTACAAGTACCAATGAAGTGTTGAAAGCGGTCCCCATGATACATGGTTCACCTAACTTCAACTCATAAAGCGCAAGCATATACGCAACAAAGAAGGACCCAATGGTTCAAGTTTATTAAATGCAGGAAAGTAAAGTGTGCCATCAAGTTCGTGAGAGCTTTAATCACTAATTTTCACATAACAAGTTTAATTTGGGAAGTAGATAAAACAAGAATTTACTTGGAATAGCAATAATGCTACTAGGTAGGTATGGTGGACACAAATGGCAAAGGTTTTGGTTTAAAGGAGTGGATGCACGAGAAGAATACCCTCTCAGTACAGGTTTTTGGCTAGCAAGGCTAGGTAGCAAGTACAAGAGTTGAAGGAAACAAACAAACATACAAGTGATAAAGACAAACATGCAATCTTCCTTGGAAGCACAAAAGATCTTAACTAGAGAATACTAAACTTATGAGCAAACCAAGAAAGAAAGATGATGAAATTATTTTTCTCTAGAGTACTTCTATCTTTTTCTTTTCAACTCTCAAAAAGGTGTTGCTACTGACCGAGCCAGGTTTGCCAAAACCAACTGAATTAACTCAATGATCCCAGAGTGATACCAATACTAACAACAAGATCAATCATATAACCACGAATTGAAAACTAAAATAAGCTATGCAAAAGAGTGAATGATTGAACTTCTCATTAATATTCCATAACGGAAACTCACACCAAGGGATACATATCTAACGAGAGAGGGGACACTTCCATAATGCAAACCATACTACATAATAACTCCTCTATTCATGATATGACTCTACTAATAAGGTAAAAAGATAGAAGATAGTGATATGATACCGCGACACTCCCCCAAGCTTGGAACATACCAAGGGGATGGCAAACCTGATGACGAATTACTCCTTAGGTGGTGGTGGTATCCTCTTGATGAGCTCTTTGATCAATTTCCCAAAGTCCTCAATCTCGAAGGTGAGATTACGAATCAGCTATGAGTTTTGCTCAATGCGGCTCATGATCATGTCGTGTTGAGAATTCCAGCTCTTGCTATTATTTCCCCACTCTTCCTCCTTGAAGTCTTCTTTTCCTGCATGGCTAGAACGAGGCAAATCCCAATTGGAGGGTAATTTCCCTTTGGGCATATTCTGGTATTGATGCTCATGGATAAGGGTATGGAAAGGATTCTTGGTGCGTGGAGGAAGTGACCGTGGAGCCAAACTATGACGAGGAGCTTTTCCCCCAGTCTGCATCCGTGCAGTCATTCTAACCCTGGCAGGTTTCGTCACCACTCCAATGCTTGCAATGGTAGTGTCGGTGTGCGGATGTTGGCCTTGCTCCTCTTCACCTTCACTCTTGATCTCCTTCTCCTTCCCGGGGTCTTGGAGGTCTTCCTCCATGGGCTCCTTCCCTTTATCCTTGGCAGACACCATTGTGCTTCTAAACCTTCCAAGACTATGTCCTGACAAAAACAAATCGAAACAAAAACACGACGAAAACACGATATACGAACCTCGGGGGATCTGGGGGGGTTTTATATTACAAAGTTTCATATCAAAAGGAAGGTACTGGGAGAAAACGAGTCAGAGGCGGAGTCCTAGGTGGACTCACCACCTGGTGGCGCGGCCAGGGGAGGGCCCATGCCACAGGGTGGTGTGAGACACCTTGGCTTCGTTTCCATCTCTTTTTCACTTCGTAGCTTTCCTTATTGACTGAAAACTGCAAAAACATAGTTGGATTGTATTTTCGCGGAACTTTTCTTACCAGAACTGTTACCTATTTGAAAACAGACTCTGTAGGTCTCTGAATTTGGTATTTAGTGGATCCTTCCGGAGTCATTTCTTGAATACCATCGATATCTTTATCTTCATATACTTATTACTTGAGTCATAAAACCCTTCTCTTCCTTATTACACCATTGTCTCCACTTCCTGGAAATTTCTTTCACACAAAACTTCACACAGTTCTCATTAGCAACATTAGTATAAGTGAAGTAATAAAAACCTTTTGAGTCCAACTTCAACTGAAAACCATCAAAACAAAAGTTACTGTAGCAAATCTTTCCAAAAACCCAAAACTAATTCAAGAAGGAAATCGAATAAAGAGGCAAATGCAAGAGTGGCAAAATCTGTCAAAACAGACCAGCAGGTAAAGATCAATTTTTTCGAACATCTTATGTTGCTCAAATAAAAAAGTGAAAAACTAATGAAAGTTAAATAACAACCTGGGGCAGAAGCACAAAAAATTACAGCTCAATCCGACATACAGAGATCTCTCACAAATATTTACGGTGAAGCACAAAAATCTGTTTTGGGACAGCAACTTCCCCCAAATATTACTTCTCTCTCATTAGAGGTTGATCTTGACACAAAAACCAAACAAAACGGATAAGGAGCGGTTATTACCTGAAGTAATAACTTCTAAGACTCAAAGAAACAAAAACAAACTAAAGGAAAAAACAAATTGGGTTATCTCCCATAAAGCTCTTTCTTTATAGCCATTAAGATGGGCATGATAATTTTGAAAAAGCTCTCATAGGGATATGAATTGAAGTGAAAGAGAGCATTAAGAAGCAGAAACACACACATTTAAGTCTAACCCAGTTCCTATGCAAGGGGATTTTGTAAACCAACAAGTTGTTGAAACCAGAGGCAACTTGCATAAGAAGGCAAAAGAAGTGCAACATAAAAACTTTCAGCATAAAACGAGGAAACTTGATATTATTGAGATGCATAAGAACACTTTTCCCTCTTTCATAGTAACTTTCAGTATCATGCATCAACTTAACAATATAGCTATCACAAGTACCATCATAGCACTGATCACTTATTCTAACAAAAAACACAGGAATACTAGCTCTCATAACACTACTTTGTGAAACAAAATTAGAGGTATCCTTACAAAGGATAGTGTGACCCTCTTTTTCATACTTAGTGACCAAGTCTTTCACATTTGCTATTATAGGTTCATCAACCATTTGTTTATTAGGTTCAATAACTTTATTCATACTTTCATCTACCATACTAGCCATCATAGAATGTTCCTTTACCTTAACTGGGAAAGGCATTTTCTCAATATAAGGTTCAGGTAAAACATGATTAGCAGTATAAACTTCAGTATTTCTTGCAGGAACACTCTTAGCAATATATTTATAAGGTTCATGATACTTATTCCACTTCTTTTTAGGCACTTCAATGTAGGAAGCAAAAGCCTTAAAATAAGAAGAAATGGCTTGAGAGTCTAGTCCATATGCATTTTTAATATTTTGAAAGTCATCAGTTCCCATAAAAGATTCAATGCATTCATAATCATAATTTATACCTGACTTTCTACCTTTGTCATTCTCCCAAGCTTCGGAATTGTCTTGAATACGGTCCAGAAGATCCCATTTAGCTTCTTCTTCCATGCGAGTGAATGATCCAGCACAAGAAGCATCCAATAAATCCTTGTCATGTAGAGGGAGCCTTGCATAAAAGTTGTTGATAATAATATTGTTGGGGATCTCATGAATGGGACATTTGAGCATTAGTAACTTTAATCTCCCCCAAGCTTGAGCTATACTCTCTCCATCAAGAGGCCAAAAGTTGTATATTTGATTCCGACCTTTATGAATCTCACTAGGAGGATAAAACTTTGAGTAAAAGAGAGGCACCATTTCCTCCCATTCCAGAGCTTGACCATTCTTCAGCAGCTTATACCATTCCTTGGCTCTTCCTTTCAGTGATAATGAGAATAACTTCTTCTTAACTTGATCTGTAGTAATACCTGCACACTTGAACAACCCGCATAATTCGTGTATAAAGAGTAAATGATCACCGGGATGGACAGTTCCATCCCCAACATAGTAGTTATCCATAACGCGATCAATAATTCTTGTAGGTATTTTGAAACATCATTCTCAGCAGGTGGTGGCTTGTCTACTACCTTAGCAGTGGTAGTAGCATTACCAAATAAGAAACTCAGCGAATTATCCATAACGAAAATAAAGCAACTAGCAGAAGTAAACAATACTCACAGTTGAAGTTTCCTTTACCAGTTCCACTCTCCAATAGCACTTCACTCCCCGGCAACGGCGCCAAAAAATAGTCTTGATGACCCACAAGTATAGGGGGTGTATCGCAGTATTTTCGATAAGTAAGAGTGTCGAACCCAACAAGGAGCAGAAGGTGCTGGCTAGTGGTATGGATCAGGAATTCTCTGCAAATACTTAGCAAACAGATTTTTAGGGGTTTTCGATAAAGCAAGTAAAAAAACTACGAGTAAATAAAAGACAGTAGGCATAAATGCAGCAAGTGGCCCAATCCTTTATGCAGCAAAGGACAAGCCGGTTGTATTTCTATAGATGACCAAACATTCTCGAGGACACATGGGAACATTGTCAAGTGCTTTCGCTTCATAAAGTCGATTAATCTTCTTTAGCTTGCTAAGTGTTGTGTGGGTGAACCTATGCTAATGTACCGCCCCATCCAAGACTAATACATACTTGTAATTATACCCCTTGCAAACATCCGTAAGTACAAGAAAGTAATTAAAGTAAAACCTAACCACGGATTTAAACTCTAAGACCCTTACGTCCCTTGTGCAATGGTTTCCTAACGGGGGGTTCAGGTTTCTGTCACTCCGGCAACCCCTACGATTAGTAGCCAAATACACAATGCATTTCCCTAGGCCCATATAGGTAAAGTTTCATGTAGTCGACGTTCACATGACACCACTAGAAGAAGTACACCACAACTTAAATAACAATCTATTGAATCTTTCTCAACACAACTCCACTACTAACAACAAGACTTCTCCCATGTCCTCAAGAACAAAACAAACTACTCACAAGACATCATATGGATCATGATCAGAGATGGAATAATGATGTACAACAATCTGAACATAAACAATAATTCAATGGTTCACTCAATAGCATCAACTACAAAGAGTAATCAACACCGGGAAAGTTTCCCCTATGAACTATAGCAAGATTCAACCAATTGTTACAGCAATATGGAGATGGTGATGAGGGTGCTGATGGTGATGACGGTGGTGGTGATGATGATGATCCCGATGAAGTCCAACTTGATGGTGGTGTTGATGGCGACGATCTTTCCTCTCCGGGAAGGAATTCCCCCGGCAGAAATCTGTCTGCCGGAGAGATCTTTCTCTCTCGGTGTTTTCCACCCGCAGAGGCAGCGGAATCTTTCTATGGTCGGTCCCCGAGTCTTAGGGTTTCGTGGGGATGATATATGCTAGAGGGGAGAAGCTGAAGTGGGCCAGGGCGGCCACACCACCCCCAGGCACGGCTTAGGCCTGCCCGCGCCATGGGGTGGTGTGGGCCCCTTGTGGCCCACCTCCACTCCATCTTCTGGCATCCTCAGTCTTCTAGAAAAATAGGATTTTCCGTATATTTTCCCGGATTTTCTGATCTTCGTCAATTTTTCCACCAAACAGCACCTTTTCCATCAGAATCCTGACTGCAGCGGTCCACGCTCCAAAAGTCATCAACCATGCAAAAATAGATGGAATAATCATAAGTATCACCTCTCAATACGAAATATATCAATGAACAATAGTGAATTAAGACATAGAATAGTGATGCAAAATGGATGTATCATGGGGCACAATCCGATATACCCCTCAATGGTGGAGGCGAAGGAAGAAAGAGATGTGATGGCGTTCGCCGGAAGGTGGTGCGGTTGAAGCTCATAGGTGTTGAGCCAATCGTGGAAAAAATCACTAACGGGGATCCCGAATCCGCGCTGGAAGTGGGAGAGAAACACTACGAACTCACCCGGATTAGGTGAGGGAGCGAGCTCCTCGGCGGTGAGACAGGCAACGACGCCTTCCGGGATACGGCGCGTGCGGTAGAGCCAGTCGAGGTCGTCCTGGCTTACCCAGGACCTAGCCCAGGCGCCGCGCTCGGCGTTCTCCGCATCCTCCTCCATCTCCTGTTCTGCGACGGTGAGATCCTCTTCTATCATATCTAGGTCGTTGTCCTCACTGGCCCTATCGGTGGTGGGGGGCAGTTCCTTGGACTGGCGCGGACCCGTGGCGGTGCAGATGCGCGGGAGTGGCGGCGGTGCTGGTGCGCAGGGAACGGTGTAGTGGCAGCGCTGCTAAGCAGGTGCGGCGGCGGTGGTGCTGTCGATGGGAGGAAGAAGAAGAAGAAGAGGCAGAGGGGCGCGAGAATGGGGAAAACACCAAGGGGCGCGCCCCTCCCCTTTTTAACCGCGCCCAAGCGTGGCTAGTGGGATCGTGCGGTGCGCCAGGGCCACAAGGTGTGGCCGTGTATTATCCGGGTCAGCCAATCAGAGGCGAGCCACAGGAAGGGCCACAGGGCACAGCGGATCCCACGACGTGACGTTATGTTACAGTTAACGAGGATACAGACACGATGTGACGTGTGCAACAGTAACACCTGACATTAACTACGGCAGTAACTAGCGCAGGCCCTTAAAATGAGGCAAGCTAATGATTACCCTCCACGTGGGATAGCGTACGAGAGAAGGAAGAATAACCCGGATAACCGAAGGATGACCCGGCCAGCGAGTAAAAACTCGGTATGTGCCAAGGGAAAGTTAGCCTATGGAATCCAGACTATGAGATAACTCGGAAAAAGGAGCAAAGCGTTTGGAAAATGGAACCTGCCGTGGCCTTAGCGGCTGGAGCTGCTAAGACCGCACCAGCTTCGGGGACTAATGTTGGGGGATACCCCCGGGTAGGGTCACGCCGGGGTATAAAGGCCGAGTTAGCCGAGGTACGGCAAGGTCAAAGCAAGTGCTGGCCGAGTCACCTCAAGGCAGGCCGAATCACGGAGTAACCCGGACCGGAGGATGTCCGCCTAACTGAGTCCCGGCCGACCTATGTCGTATGCCGGCAGGATGTGTCTAACTTGTATGCAGGTACAGGTGTGGCCGGATTAACCAGGCATGATCCGAGTTATACAAGGGTTGAAGGTATCTTGCTGGTCAAAAGGAGGTCACTGTACGGTGGAGCATGAGCGAAGCGGACAGAGGCTATGACCACCGAGGCATGGCCGACAAAGGTGATGTTGCCTGTGTCGGATGACGCTAGCACCGCAGAGGCTCACGTAGCCTCTACATGGCTTGCGACGGGGGAAAGTGACCTGGTCGGTTTTTACTATTTTGGGAAGAGGCATATTCCTTGGAATATGCCTCCACGTATGCCCTAATTGAAGACCTAGCCAGACCTATATAAGGAGGGCTAGGGCTTCTGTAGAAAGGGTTGATCTCTAGTTGGTTAGTTCTTGGTTCCTGAGAGCTAGCTAGTGGTGAGAGTAAGAGAGTTCCTTCTTCCTCCTCTCCCCAATAAAGCTCAAGGAGCATTTGTAACCTTGGTAACCCATTGAATACGAAGCAACTGTGTGTGGAATCACCACACTATCCCTCCCTAGATTCCTCTAGTGCATATTGTCCCCACCTTTAGCCTATCCATGGCGTCTGCCGTGACACCACCACGACACTTCTGATGATGATATTGATGATGGCGAGGATGGTGCTGATGCATATGCTGAGTGTGCACCAACTATTGTTGTATCTTCACGTGTACTTAGTGTCCAACCGGTTGAGGAATCCTAGCGTTGCAACTTTGTAACACCCTCGAATCAGCCCTATGCAGATTTTAGCGCTTCCCGCCAAACACGCATAGAAACGATTCAAGGACGCCCACCAGGCACTTGCGTGCGGGTAGAAAACGAAGTAATATCAGTACACAATAGTTCACGATGGAACCCACAGAACATATATGTACAACAACGACTCAAGGAGTCAGGAATACAGATATACAGTACAAAGATCCAAATCACCTTGAAAACGATACAACATCCGAGTACAGATAAGATGCAAATGGGGCTAAGAGCCCTGAAGAATAACCAATGGCGTCCATAACCCTGCCCAGGCCAAGCCAGAAGGTTAACCCTGCTAACGACGTCGATCTCAAACCTGCTAAAACAAAAGGGGTGCCGACAAAGGGCAAAGGAAAAAGAGGAGTGTTAGTACTGAGGCCAGTACACGCCGAGGCTAGAATTCGGCGGCTCTCACCTACATAGGTATGGTGGACTGAAGCTGCAGTGCAGCATGCACTAAACAACCTATAGAGACCCGATGCAACTGTCGGCTATTAGAGAGGGATAAGAAAGACCTATTCGGATCCAACCTGATAGTAACACCAAAACATACCCATCCTGGTATTTTCCCCTCGAGACCAAACGAGGAAGTTAGACCGAGGAACTCACACAGTTGGCAGTTTTATTCATTCATTCCATTATAGTTGAAGCACTTACTACTCAGATATAGAGCATGAGTCATCCTGATAGCATAAGTAGTGGGCAGTTTTAGTTAACCATTCAGTTGTAGTTGTAGTACTTACTAGTCAGATACAATTAGCATGTGACATCCCAAACCCAGCAGTTGTTGGCACTTTTATTTCATTCCATTGGAGTTGCGATACTTATTAGGAAGGTATAACATGACATGATACACCCCAATTCCAGCAGTTGTTGGCACTTTTATTATCCATTCCATTATAGTGAAACTGATTACTAGTAACATATTAAGTCAAATTTATAGGACTACTTTAGTTATGCTTGTCTATGATCGAGATACTATGCTCCAAGTCGTCCATAACCGCGGACACGGATTTCAGAAAGATTTACCCTGCAGGGGTGCACAAATAGCAACACACAAACGATCAACCTCGGAAAAACCAAATCAAAACCCAACGAGGCTTTCACGACAAAGCAATCACAGGATTCATAAATCATTTCAGGGGGCCACCCCACTAAGCTACCCGCAACGAAGTTGGCCGGCTCCGAGATGGACCTAGGGTTTGTGTAGACGGCGGTAAACGACTGGGAACCCAAAAGTGTGACTGGGCTTGTCGATACAGCGAAAACGTGTCACGATCCAAAATAGTACAGGTGCTCCACGCACAATCGAAAATAAAGCAGTAAAGCATGGCATAGGTACAGGATAGTAATAAAGCCCCAAACTAGTTTGTGGCCCCAAGAAATAAGAAATGAATCAAGCTCTGGCTAAGGGGATTCATGGCCCCACATGCAGATAGTGTGATAGTCAAGGAACAGGTATCAAGTACTCGGGGATTACGGGACACAAGTGAGCGGTTAAAAACCAAATATTAGCTATTGCCCACCGATGCCTCTACATTAGTTATATCTATTCCCAGCATTTTATTTGACAAGTTGTAATTAAAGCCATGATCATCTCCACCATTAAGCATCCCCACCATTCAGCATGTATCAACCTTCCAACAACTGTGGAACGACAGCGACACGAAATAGCACATGCGCAAGCAACTACGACTCGTAAGGCCGACTATCTATCAAACAACAGGCAATAGGATGTGTCCAAGGCAATATAGAGACTGCAAGGAATATAAATGGTGCACGAAAACTAAAGCATCGCAATACGGGTAGCAATAGATCAACAGGAGGAAGTAAAGACTATAAATGCAAAATAGGTAGAAAGGGGAGATTCCTCGCCTGGAAAACATAGCCGAAGGTTCATTATCCGAAGAACTTGTCGATACTCGCATCAACTCAACGGCTTAATCCGCGAAGAACGAAAGCACTAGAAGAAACACCGGATGCACTATTTAATACTACAGTAGAAGATCGGGCATGATGCATGTATGATGTATGACATGGCAATGGTGCAATGCAATTAGGCAATATTATGTGGAACCGGGGTCCCGACAATTAATGAGAAGGTTCATGTTGTTTAGGTACCCCGCAATTTAAATGTTGCATGAACAAGGAAAAACATGGCACGAGTTCGCTACTCAAATTTAAATGGAGCCATTATAAAACTAAAATAGCATGCATATGGTCTCCATATTTAATTTAGGTGAATCATCGAAATACCCCAAACACCCACATTATGTATGCGACATGAACAATTTATATGCAGCAGGTATATAGATGGCATTTATAAAATCGGGTTCTCGGAAAGGGGATCACTTTAGGGGTCGAAGATCTTGGGGTTCTGAGGGGTCGACGATCGGTCTTCGGATCGGGCTCCGGTTCCGGTTCCGTGTGGGCGATCTTGGTGTCCGGGATTCTTCAGGCCTCGACCATCGGATCCATGTGGGAGGTCACGTTGTTCCATGTAGAAGACGCGGCATCGGATTGGTCTTGTCGACGCAACAATCTTGGCGATAAAAGGGGATCGATGCACTCGTTACGGGGTCGGTCTTGTATCTCCGTGGTGGTGAAGATCTTGTCGAGATGTTTTCCAGGCAACTAGTATCATCACCACAAGGGCATCATAATATCCCCATACACCGCTTCACTATCAAACAATACCATCGCCACTTCACTTCTTCACCACGTCATCCGCACATGGAATCATCGAGTTCAACACAGAGGATCATGGTCTCTGCGGCCGCGGACGCACGTGGCGAGGAAGCAGCGGGCAGGAGGGCGCCCTCGCGACTGCTGAAGCACACGCATGGTAGCAGGACGAGCCAGGCAGAGGCGGGGGCAACCACGGTCTAGGGAGGCGCCAGGGATGGCCTTGGCGCGTGCGGGAGGGGAACATGGAGGCAGCGGAGAGAGGAGCCTGATGCAGGGTCGGGGTCATGCTCGAACAGCGAGGCAGTGGCAGAGATGCATGGTCCGGCGTGCAGGACGGAGCTCTGGGCGGGGCGTTGGCGATGAGCCCGACAACGGCGATCGCGACGCCGACCTTGGCGACACGGAGCTCGCGGTAGAGGAGGTTCCAGGCAGCGTCCACGCTAGAGAGGAGGGCGGTGCCTGCGGGCAGAGGAGGGCACACAACCAGCGACGGCGCTCGCGGGAGGACGATGGGCTCGGGAGCTTGCAGCGGAGAGGAGCCCGGTGGCGGCGGGTCAAGCTCGGCAGTGACCTTGCGGGAAGGGAGGCGAGGGAGAGGTGGTTCGCAGGGGCGGCCAGAGGTTGCAGGCGAGGAGAGGTGGCCGGCGCAAAGGTCGCATGTGCTGGCATGGCTGGACTTGCGGGAGGGCCGCGGCCGACGGTCAATCTCGATCGGGGGGAAACAACGAGGTGGGGAACGCGGCGATAGAGGAGTGGATCGGGGGATCCCGACGTAGGGTGTGCAGGTGCGACCACGCGGGGGTGGGGCCGAGTGGCAATAGGGAAGCGAGAGGGAGGGACGTCGCGCAGTACGTGGGTGAGAACGTGTCGACGCGTTGGTTGCGTGTACCACGCAGGGGGGTGGGATGGACCAGGCGGGAGCGAGCCAGTGGTGGGAGCGGCAGGAGGCGTGCGACGCGGGGAGGCTTTGCGAGCGGGGTGGAGGGATGTGGTGGCGGCAGGTGGAGGGAGTGGGTAGGATCAGGTATGGGTCTAGGGTTTAGCTGGGATAGATTTTTAGACAGCCTGGGTAGTAGGTAGTCTGGTCGGTTGGGCCTCTGGCCTGACCGGCTGGACTGCCTCCCCGGACAAAATCTTTTATTTTTGTTAGATTACTATTTATTTTAAAAGCCTTTCGTAAATAGTATTTAGACAAAACAAAATATCCGGAAGGACCAGGTTTACATTGAAATAGAGAGGGGGTATTTAGAAAACAAAGATAGGATTTTGGAAAGTAGTTTTTGGCAAACAAATGCATGATGATATGACGATGCTTAAATGCAATGTTACATGATTACATGAGCATGTGGTCATGATGATGCACAAAAATAGAAATAACAAGCGATTTTCTAGTGGTGGTTTTATCGGGGTGCTACAATTCGACACAATTAACAATGGATCTCGCCCTCGAGATCCGCCTCATGGTACAGAGAAGAAGGCCGACAATCTGGGTCATCTGGCTTCGCGTAGATCCTCACGACACCACTAACAAAGATTCTGCTCCATCTTGAATTAGGCGACACCACCAACAAGGGGTTGTTGCTCACGTTCATCGAGAGAACTCTGCGGTGAACAAAGGACGAAGGTAAAGGCATCAAAAGGTCAGGCCTCCTCTAACTTCATTAGAAGGAGTAATTGCAGATCCACTGATTCAATGTACAAGAGCGAATGATAAGAGTAGTCGGATGGGGATCAGTCCATCGCGCACCCAAAGCATTACTCCGTACATGAATAGAAGAATTATGCAACCAACTCTCATAATTCAGACTAAAGATCTTTACAAGCAATGTTTGGATACAAATGATCGATGTAGGCTCTTCTGATGTAGATGATGTCGTCACTTTGGAAACCACCGGAGGATACAAAGAAAAAAATTAGTGGATTTTGAACAAAGAAGGGTACAAAAGATGAAGGATTCCTCAGATAACATGAAGACCAGATGTGGAAACACCGTTGCAAGAGGAAGGAACCTAAAC
Organism: Avena eriantha; assembly: GCA_910589775.1. Lineage (NCBI taxonomy): Eukaryota > Viridiplantae > Streptophyta > Magnoliopsida > Poales > Poaceae > Avena > Avena eriantha. The sequence continues at coordinate 238,557,156 of OU342745.1, forward strand.
CCTGAAGGTACGACGGAAAACCCAACCATGAGAAATCTTGGACTCGAAGAAAAGATAAGAGAATAGATTTAAAACACGTAGAGGTAAGAGGAGAATAGCACAGAGGTAAGGAGTAAAATCAGACCTAATCAGATCTATCCAACCGATTTTGCAAAATAGTTTTGACACTCAACCTCGGCCGTTAGCTAGGTTATCCTACAGGCTAGACCAGTGGGGTATCGCAACTGCTGAGCTCTGATACCACTTTGTAACACCCTCGAATCGGCCCTATGCAAATTTTAGCGCTTCCCGCCAAACCCGCATAGAAACGATTCAAGAGCGCCCACTAGGCACTTGCGTGTGGGTGGAAAATGAAGTAATATCATTACACAATAGTTCACGATGGAACCCACAGAACATATATGTACAACAACGACTCAACGAGTAAATACAGATATACAGTACAAAGATCCAAATCACCTTGAAAATGATACAACATCTGAGTATGGATAAGATGCAAATGGGGCTAAGAGCCCTGAAGAATAACTAATGGCGTCCATAACCCTGCCCAGGCCAAGCCGGAAGGTTAACCCTGCTAACGACGTCGATCTCAAACCTGCTAAAACAAAAGGGGTGCCGACAAAGGGCAAAGGAAAAAAGAGGAGCGTCAGTACTAAGGCCAGTACATGATGACCCACAAGTATAGGGGGTGTATCGCAGTATTTTCGATAAGTAAGAGTGTCGAACCCAACGAGGAGCAGAAGGTGTTGGCTAGTGGTATGGATCAGGAATTCTCTGCAAATACTTAGCAAACGGATTTTTAGGGGTTTTCGATAAAGCAAGTAAACAACGTACGAGTAAATAAAAGACAGTAGGAATAAATGCAGCAAGTGGCCCAATCCTTTATGCAGCAAAGGACAAGCCGGTTGTATTACTTAAGATGACCAAACATTCTCGAGGACACATGGGAAGACTGGCAAGTGCTTTCGCTTCATATAGCTGATTAATCTTCTTTAGCTTGCTAAGTGTTGTGTGGGTGAACCTGTGCTAATGTACCGGCCCATCCAAGACTAAATACATACTTGTGATTGAACCCCTTGCAAACATCCATAAGTACAAGAAAGTAATTAAGGTAGAAACCTAACCACAACTTTAAACTCTAAGACCCTTACGTCCCTTGTGCAATGGTTTCCTAACGGGGGTTCAGGTTTCTATCACTCCGGCAACCCCTACGATTAGTAGCCAAATACACAATGCATTCCCCTAGGCCCATATAGGTGAAGTGTCATGTAGTCGACGTTCACATGACACCACTAGAAGAAGTACACCACAACTTTAACAATCTATTGAATCTTTCTCAACGCAACTCCACTACTAACAACAAGACTTCTCCCATGTCCTGAAGAATAAAACGAACTACTCAAAAGACATCATATGGATCATGATCAGAGATGGAATAATGATGTATAACCATCTGAACATAAACAATAATTCAATGGTTCACTCAATAGCATCAACTACTAAGAGTAATCAACACCGGGAAAGTTTCCTTTATGAACTATGCAAGATTCAACGCAATTGTTACAGCAATATGGAGATGGTGATGAGGGTGCTGATGGTGATGATGGTGGTGGTGATGATGATGATGATCCCGATGAAGTCCAGCTTGATGGTGGTGTTGATGGCAACGATCTCCCCTCTCTGGGAAGGAATTCCCCCGGCAGAAATCTGTCTGCCGGAGAGATCTTTCTCTCTCGGTGTTTTCCGCCCCGCAGAGGCAGCGGAATCTTTCTGTGGTCGCTCCCCGAGTCTTAGGGTTTCGTGGGGATGATATACGCCAGAGGGGAGAAGCTGGAGTGGGCCAGGGCGGCCACACCACCTCCAGGCGCGGTCTGGGCCTGCCCGCGCCATGGGGTGGTGTGGGCCCCCTGTGGCCCACCTCCACTCCATCTTCTGGCATCCTTAGTCTTCTGGAAAAATAGGATTTTCCGTATATTTTCCCGGATTTTCTGATCTTCGTGAATTTTGCCTCCAAACAACACCTTTTCCATCAGGATCCTGACTGCAGCGGTCCACGCTCCAAAAGTCATCAACCATGCAAAAACAGATGAAATAATCATAAGTATCACCTCTCAATACGAAATATATCAATGAATAATAGTGAATTAAGACATAGAATAGTGATGCAAAATGGACGTATCAACTCCCCCCAAGCTTAGACTTCGCTTGTCCCCAAGCGAAACTGAGCTCAATAAACATGGCCTCAGGTTTATGGAGTGAAGAGTCGATAAAAGAATACGGACAAGAAGCATCACATTCATCAAATGCATTGATCATAATAGAAGACAACTCACTATTATATAACTCAACTTGCAATGAGTAAAGGAAGCACAATAAGGATACATGAAGTGAACCATAATTGGTAATGGAAAACTTAGCTCTTGGTCGAAGAATAGTTGATAATTTACTGGAGTTCAAAAATAGGTGGTTTTCAAAGAAAGCTTTCAAAGTAGTAAACTTTCAAGATAAGAGCAATGTGCAAAACAAGGAACATAATAAACATGAATGCATAAATCATCATATGAATGAATGAAACACATCAACTCAAAATACTTGTTGAGATAGAAGGGAATAGGTTTACTAACTCAAATGCAAAGTAAAAGAAAGGCCCTTCGTAGAGGGAAGCAGGGATTGCAAGTATCATAAAGAGCTCCCAAAAATTATGATACTTACTAGCTTTCAGCTCTCATTGCCCCTATCATAGGAATCTTTTGGTGATTAAGGTTAAAGTGATACAACTAAGAGGATATGCTTGACAAGTTATAAATTGAAATCTCAAGCCCCTTACTTATGAGTACCGATCCTCATGCTACTCAACTTCAGTCAGGAGCAAGCTCTTGTCATTGTAAATACATGCGTATCATTGAGAACCGCCAACGGGGTACCCGTTGCACATGACACAGGAGCTATCCCATAATCAAAATGACAAGGCAAGCAGACAGTGAGCATCTTAGCGATCTTTTTATTTGCTATTTGCATAGGTTTTTATTGAGGATGCTTCATAGAATGCTCACTATAGTTATGCTGCAAGTTTCCACCATGATTAGGCATGGCTTAGGCTAGCGGCCCAGGCGTTTCTCTAACACACATATAAACTCCATGATCTTACAAGTTCCACTTTTATTTCACACTGCCGGGATCCATAAGCAAAAGAACATGATATCAACTAGGTACAAAGTACCAAATGAAGTGTTGAAAGCGGTCCCCATGATACATGGTTCGGCTAACTTCAACTCATAAAGCGCAAGCATATACGCAACAAAGGAGGACCCAATGGTTCAAGTTTATTAAATGCAAGAAAGTAAAGTGTGCCATCAAGTTCGTGAGAGCTTTAATCACTAATTTTCACATAACAAGTTTAATTTGGGAGGTAGATAAAACAACAATTTACTTAGAATAGCAATAATGCTACTAGGTAGGTATGGTGGACACAAATGGCATGGGTTTTGGTTTAAAGGAGACGGATGCACGAGAAGAATACCCTCTCAGTATAGGTTTTTGGCTAGCAAGGCTGGGTAGCAAGTACAAGAGTTGAGGGAAACAACCAAACATACAAATGATAAAGACAAACATGCAATCTTCCTTGGAAGCACAAAAGATCTTAACTAGAGAATACTAGACTTATGAGCAAATCAAGAAAGAAAGATGATGAAATAATTTTTCTCTAGAATACTACTATCTTTTTCTTTTCAACTCTCAAAAAGGTGTTGCTATTGACCGAGCCAGGTTTGCCAAAACCAACTAAATTAACTCAATGATCCCACAGTGATACCAATACTAACAACAAGATCAATCATATAACCATGAATTGAAAACTAACATAAGCTATGCAAAAGAGTGAATGATAGAACTTCCCATTAATATTCCATAACGGAAACTCACACCAAGGGATACATATCTAACGAGAGAGGGGACACTTCCATAATGCAAACCATACTACATAATAACTCCTCTATTCATGAGATGACTCTACTAAAAAGGTAAAAAGATAGAAGATAGTGATGTGATACCGCGACACTCCCCCAAGCTTGGAACAAACCAAGGGGATGCCAAACCTGGTGACGAATTACTCCTTCGATGGTGGTGGTATCCTCTCATCTTCGTCCGTCTTCCAGGGTAAAGGCTTCCCATCAACAAAGGACATCGTGGTTTCCAACATCCTAAAACATGCAGCAGCACTTATGCGTTTAAATCTAGCCTCATACTCACAGTTTTGATTTTGAACATCATAAAACTGTGCTTGCAGTTTGTTGGTTGTTTGGCGGAGTGAAAGGACTTCGTGTTTGAGTTCAGCAGTCTCCTTTTGGTGCTCGACGATGAGTTCGGAACAAATCTTGTGGATGATGTCCACTCCGCGGCCATCTTCCTGTACCTAAAGACTTCTCGCTCCAGTGCTTCCATCCTGTCCTCCAGACTTCCTTCACCTTTAGGGCCTTGAACCTCCTTAATCCGGACCTCCCCACCTTCGAGCAACAACTCCTTGGGATGAATCTTCAATTCTCTCATGTATGGGTTGATGATATCCTCTAAAGAATCTCCCTTGGATGATCTAGAGGAAGACATTATGGCTCCAAATCTGGGATTCTACCTGGCAGAAACAGATCGAAACAAAAACACGACGAAAACACGATATACGGACCTCGGGGGATCCAGGGGGTTATATATTACGAAGTTTCATATCAAAAGGAAGGTACTGGGAGAAAACGAGTCGAAGGCGGAGTCCTGGGTGGCCTCACCACCTGGTGGCGTGGCCAGGGGTGGGCCCGCGCCATGGGGTGGTATGAGCCACCCCGGCTCCGGTTCTGTTCCTTTTTCGCTTCGTAGCTTTCCATATTGGCTAAAAACTGCAAAAATATAGTTGTATTGTATTTTCGCGGAACTTTTCTTACCAGAACTATTACCTAGTTGGAAATGGACTCTGCAGGTCTCTGAATTTGGTCCTCAATGAATTTCTTTGGAGTTATAACTTGAAGGGCATCTACATCTTCATTGTAAGAATCTCTAGCAATATAGTGTTTGAGTCGCTGTCCATTCACTACTTGTGTAGTATTATCTTTTAGAGAGGAAATTTTTATTGCTCCTGAACGGTATACTTCTTCAATGATAAAAGGTCCTTCCAATTTTGATAGTAGCTTACCTGCAAAAAATCTGAGACGAGACCTATACAATAGAACTTTCTCACCAACATGAAAATCTCTCTTAAGTATTCGCTTGTCATTCCATCTTTTAACTTTTTTCTTAAAGAGCATGGCATTCTCATAGGCTTCACTCCTCCATTCATCTAAAGAACTTAAGTCAAATAATCTCTTCTCACCAGCGAGCTTACAATATCTATTTAGTTCTTTCACCGCCCAGTAAGCTTTATGTTCTAATTCTAAGGGTAGGTGGCAAGCTTTCCCATAAACCATTTTATAAGGGGACATTCCCATAGGATTCTTGTAAGCAGTTCTATAAGCCCATAAAGCATCATTCAACTTCTTAGCCTAGTTTTTTCTAGACCTATTGACAGTCTTTTGCAAGATAGATTTAATTTCTCTATTTGATAACTCTACTTGCCCGCTAGTTTTGGGGTGATAAGCTGAAGCAATTCTATGATTAACATCATATTTAGCGAGGGTCTTCCTAAAACCGCCATGAATGAAATGAGAACCCCCATCAGTCATGAGATACCTAGGCACTCCAAACCTAGGAAAGATAACGTCCTTAAGCATTTTTAGAGAGGTTTCCCCGTCAGCAATTTTCGTAGGAATGGCTTCTACCCACTTAGTAACATAATCAACGACGACAAGAATATGAGTGTAACCCTTCGAAGGAGGGAAAGGACCCATAAAGTCGAATCCCCAACAATCAAAAGGTTCAATAACTAGAGAGTAGTTCATAGGCATCTCATTGCGTCTAGAAATATTACCAACACGCTGACATTCATCACAAGATAAAACAAATTTTCTTGCATCTTTAAAAAGACTAGGCCAGTAGAAACCTGATTGTAGTACCTTTTGTGCAGTTCTATCCCCTGCATGATGTCCTCCATAGGCGCTACCATGACATTTACGCAATATCTCTTTTTGCTCATATTCTGGAACACATCTTCGCATAATACCATCAACTCCTTCTTTGTATAAGTGTGGGTCATCCCAAAAATAGTGCCTCAAATCATAAAAGAACTTTCTTCTTTGCTGAGCTATAAAAGTTGGAGGCAAATACTTGGACACAATATAGTTAGCATAATAAGCATACTAAGGGCTTCCTCGGGAGCTCACCCCTACTACGGCTAACTGTTCATTTGGGAAACTATCATTAACAGGCATAGGATCAAAAGAGATGTTTTCCAAGCGAGATAAATTATCAGCTACAGGATTTTCAGCACCTTTCCTATCTACTATGTGTAGATCAAACTCTTGTAAAAGCAGCACCCATCTAATAAGCCTAGGCTTAGCGTCCTTTTTTGTCATAAGATATTTAATAGTAGCATGATCTGTATGAATGGTTACTTTTGAGTCCACAATATAAGGCCTAAACTTATCACAGGCAAAAACAACAGCTAGAAATTCCTTTTCAGTAGTGGCATAATTCCTTTGAGCAGCATCTAGAGTCTTACTAGCATAATGGATAACGTTTAACTTTTTATCAATTCGTTGCCCAAGGATAGCCCCTACAGCAAAATCACTAGCATCACACATTATTTCAAAGGGTAAACTCCAATCAGGTGGTTGAACAATAGGGGCTGTAGTTAAAGCCTTCTTAAGAGTTTCAAAAGCTTCCCTACAATCATCATCAAAAACAAAAGGTACATCTTTTTGAAGAAGATTAGTGAGAGGTTTTGATATCTGATACATTGCAAATGTATCTATAATTTTTGATGTTCCATGCTTAGTTTTATCCACTTTCTTGAGTTTTGTTCCAACTTTGGAGTACTTTTATTATGATTTCTTGGACTAACCTATTAACAAGAGCCACAGTGCCTGTTTTCTACTGTTATTGGTTCCAGGAAAGTCAGAAAATGAATATTCTCGGAATTGGACGGGACAAAAGCCAAAGTGCCTATTTTTCCGGAAGGGATCAAGTGCCAGAATACGAGACGGAGAGGGGCCAGGGGCTGGCCACACCACCTGGCCGCGCGGCCAGGCTTGGCCCGTGCCAGGGGGTGGTCTGGCCGACCCCAGCACCCCCTCGGCCTCTCCTTCCGCCTATAAGTTGCCCTCGGGACGAAAAACCTAAGGACCCGATCAAAAATCCACGAAAGAGTCTGTAGCCGCCTGCATCTCTGTCCCTAGATCGGGGGGATCTGAAGCTCTTCCCGGCACCCTGCCGGAGAGGGGAATTCACCCTGGAGGCCTTCTTCATCACCATGCAAGCCTCCGCTGTGATGCGTGAGTAGTTCATCCTTTGACTACGGATCCATGTAGTAGCTAGATGGCTGGTTTCTCCTCCTTTGTGCTTTCATGTTTAGATCTTGTGAGCTCCGTTCATGATCAAGATAATCTATTTGTAATCCATACATGTTGTGTTTGCGGGGATCCGATGGATATTGAGATGCTATTTCAGATTGATTATTGATTCTATCATGTCTTTGTTATTTGAGATCTTGCATGCTTTCCGTTGTTAGTAGCTATCTTGTCCAAGTAGATGCTAGCAACTCCAAGAGTTAGTATTTATGCTCGATAGTGGGTTCATGCCTCTGGTAATCTGGGGAAGTGACAGAAATCTCTAAGGTACTAGATGTGTTGTTGCTACTAGGGAGAAAACAACGATACTTTGTTCATAGAACAATTGTATTGTTTACTTTACACGCAGTTCGTAAAGCAATAATCTATTGCTTGCAACTTAATACTGGAGGGGGTCCGGATGATAACCTGAAGGTGCATTATTAGTCATAGATGCAGTTGGATGGCGGTCTATGTATTATGTTGTAATGCCCAATCAAGTCTCAGAGGAGTCAAGATGATTAGTATATGCATGTATTTCTTTCTCGGTGTTTGTCAATTGCCCCGTTGTAATTTGTTCACCCAGCATGTTATCTATCTAAGGAGAGCCACCTCTAGTGAACTATGGATCCCGGTCCTTTTTCTTTACATACAATCTGCAACTGTTTACTACTTTGTGTTTACTTTCTGCAAACTTTTACTTCTTTCCATTCGATACGTTTAATCCTTTGTTTTCTGCAAAACACGGTGAGATTGATAACCTCATCGCAAGTTGGGGACAAAGTTCTGTGGTTGTGTTGTGCAGGTCTCCACATTGCTACTAGCACCAGCCAAAGCTCAGCTAGTAACACCTTTGGGGTGTTTCCTTGCTCCTACTGGTTCGATTAAACCTTGGTTTCATAACTGAGGGAAGACTTGCTGCTATATTCATCGTACCTTCCTCTTGGGGTTCCCAACGAGCTCTACGTCGAAAGTCGAGCGCATCAATATCCTAGAGAAGTCTTTAATAAACCTCCTATAGAAACCCGCATGACCAAGGATACTACGAATACCTTTGACGTATCTTGGACATGGAATCTTTTCAATTGCCTCAACCTTAGCTCTATCGACCTCTATGCCTCTTTCAGAAACTTTATGCCCAAGAACAATCCCTTCATTAACCATGAAGTGGCATTTCTCCTAATTAAGAACAAGATTAGTTTCTTCACATCTCTGCAAAACTTTATCAAGGTTATGCAGACAATTATCAAAAGAAGTTCCATAGACAGAAAAGTCATCCATGAACACTTCTACAATCTCTTCACAAAAACCATGAAAGATAGCAGACATGCACCTTTGGAAAGTAGCAGGAGCATTACATAAACCAAAAGGCATACGTCTATAAGCATAAGTTCCATAAGGGCAAGTAAAAGTAGTTTTTTCTTGATCTTGTTGTTTAATAGCAATTTGAGAGAAACCATGAAAGATAGCAGACATGCACCTTTGGAAAGTAGCAGGAGCATTACATAAACCAAAAGGCATACGTCTATAAGCATAAGTTCCATAAGGGCAAGTAAAAGTAGTTTTTTTCTTGATCTTGTTGTTTAATAGCAATTTGAGAGAAACCAGAATAACCATCAAGAAAACAAAAATGGGTCTTTTTAGACAACCTTTCCAACATTTGATCAATAAAAGGAAGCGGGTAGTGGTCTTTCTTAGTAACTTTATTGACTTTCCTAAAATCGATGCACATCCTATAGCCTACCACTATTCTTTGAGGAATAAGCTCATCATATCATTAGGGACAACGGTAATGCCTCCCTTTTTAGGAACACAATGAACAGGGCTAACCCATTCACTATCAGCAATAGGGTAAATAATACAAGCATCAAGGAGTTTCAATACCTCATTCCTTACCACTTCCTTCATCTTAGGATTTAAACGTCGTTGGTACTCCACTACTGGCTTCGCATCTGGTTCTATGTTGATAGAATGCTGACATATAGTAGGTGAAATCCCTTTCAAATCATCCAGAGTATAACTCATAGCTCCTCGGTGTTTCCTCAAAACTTCCAATAATCTTTCTTCTTCCTCCCCTGAAAGTTTAGCGCTAATAATAACAGGATATATCTTTTTATTATCAATAAAAGCGTATTTAAGATCATCAGGGAGAGGTTTTAGATTGAAAACCGGATCCTTTTTAGGTGACATCGTGGTACCTAAGTCTTCCACAGGTAAGTCGACTTAAGCATCTTAGGTTGATTACGGAGGATCCTGTCAATCTCATTCCTTTCTTCCATGAAGATTTCACTTTCATGATCTTCCATAAATTGCTGCAAAGCATTGTTAGGAGCAAGAGAAATAGAAGCAAGTTGTTCAACCCAAAAATCCTCATTACTAGTTTCCTCTTCGCAAGGTTCTTTAGAAAATTTTGAAAAATTAAACTCATAGGATTCCCCATCAAACTTAGTCAAGATTTTCTCCCTCTTGTAATCAATAATAGCTCCACAAGTACTCAAGAAAGGTCTACCAAAAATGATAGGATAGGTTTTACTAGCAGCCGAACCAAGTACTAGAAAATCAGCAGGGTACTTAATCTTACCACAAAGAACTTCCACGTCTCGTACAATACCAATTGGAGACATGGTCTCTCTATTAGCAAGGTGAATAACCACATCAATCTCTTCCAACTCGCAAGGACTGATTTCATGCATAATTTCTCTGTAAAGCTCATAAGGAATAGCACTAGAACTTGCACCAATATCACACAAACCATAATAGCAATGATCACCAATTCTAACAGAAAGCACAGGAACACTAGCCTTTTTAGTTCTATTGGGATGTGAAACAATATTAGAAGCATCCTCACAAAAGACTCTGTGCCCATCTTCTACGCTTTTAGTGACAAGGTCTTTCACAATTGCTACCACAGGTTCAATGTTTATTTGTTCATCAAGTTTTACAGTTCTTTTTTCACTTTTGGTGATTACATTAGTTATCAAAGGATGGTCCTTTACCTTTTTGGGGAAGGGAATCTTCTCGATATAAGGTTCAGGTAAGATGGGATCAATAATGCAATACTCAACAATATCTTTATAAGGTGCATGGTATTTGTTCCATCCCCTTTTTGGAATTTTGATATAGGAAGCAAAAGCTCTAAAGCAATTCGCAATAACTTGCAAGTCAAGACCATAAATATTACTAATATTTTGAAAGTCGTCAGTTCCCATAAAAGATTCAATGCATTCATAATCATAATTTATACCTGACTTTCTACCTTTGTCATTCTCCCAAGCTTCAGCATTGTCTTGAATATGATCTAGAAGGTCCCATTTAGCTTCTTCTTCCATGCGAGTGAATGATCCAGCACAAGAAGCATCCAAAAAATCCTTGTCATGTAGAGGGAGCCTTGCATAAAAGTTGTTGATAATAATATTGTTGGGGATCTCATCCTGAGTCTTCTGGAAAAATAGAATTTTCCGTATATTTTCGCGGATTTTCTGATCTTCGTGAATTTTGCCTCCAGACAACACCTTTTCCATCAGAATCCTGACTGTAGCGGTCCATGCTCCAAAAGTCATCAACCATGCAAAAATAGATGAAATAACATAAGTATCACCTCTCAATAGGAAATATATCAATGAATAATAGTGAATTAAGACATAGAATAGTGATGCAAAATGGACGTATCAGTACACGGCGAGGCTAGAATTCGGCGGCTCTCGCCTACATAGGTATGGTGGACTGAAGCGGTAGCGCAGCATGCACTAAACAACCTATAGAGACCCGATGCAACTGTCGGCTATTAGAGAGGGATAAGAAACACCTATTCGGAGCCAACCTGATAGTAACACCAAAACATACCCATCCTGGTATTTTCCCCTCAAGACCAAACGAGGAAGTCAGACCGAGGAACTCACACAGTTGGCAGTTTTATTCATTCATTCCATTATAGTTGAAGCACTTACTAGTCAGATATAGATAGCATGAGTCATCCTGATAGCATAAGTAGTGGGCAGTTTTAGTTAACCATTCAGTTGTAGTTATAGTACTTACTAGTCAGATACAATTAGCATGTGACATCCCAAACCCAGCAGTTGTTGGCACTTTTATTTCATTCCATTGGAGTTGTGATACTTACTAGGCAGGTATAACATGACATGATACACCCCAATTCCAGCAGTTGTTGGCACTTTTATTATCCATTCCATTGTAGTGAAGCTTATTACTAGTCACATATTAAGTCAAATTTATAGCACTACTTTAGTTATGCTTGTCTATGATCGAGATACTGTGCTACAAGTCGTCCATAACCGTGGACACGGCTTTCAAAAAGATTTACCCTGCAGGGGTGCACAAATAGCAACACACACACGATCAACCTCGGAAAAACCAAATCAAAACCCAACGAGGCTTTCACGACAAAGCAATCATAGGATTCATAAACCATTTCAGGGGGCACCCCACTAAGCTACCCGCAACGAAGTTAGCCAGCTCCGAGACAGACCCAGGGTTTGTGTAGACGGCGGTAAACGACTAGGAAGCCGAGAGTGTGACTAGGCTTGTTGATACAGTGAAAATGTGTCACGATCCAAAATAGTACAGGTGCTCCACGCACAATCGTAAATAAAGCAGTAGAGCATGGCATAGGTACAGGATAGTAATAAAATCCCTAAACTAGTTTGTGGCCCCAAGAAATAAGAAATGAATCAAGCTCTGGCTAAGGGGATTCATGGTCCCACATGCGGATAGTGCGATAGTCAAGGAACAGGTATCAAGTACTCGGGGCCTACGGGACACAAGTGAGCGGTTAAAAACCAAATATTAGCTATTGCCCACCGATGCCTCTACATTAGTTATATCTATTCCTAGCATTTTATTTGACAAGTTGTAATTAAAGCCATGATCATCTCCACCATTAAGCATCCCCACCATTCAGCATGTATCAACCTTCCAACAACTGTGGAACGACAACGACACGAAACAACACATGCGAAGCAACTACGACTCGCAAGGCCGACTATCTATCAAACAATAGGCAATAGGATGTGTCCAAGGCAATATAGAGACTGCAAGGAATATAAATGGTGCACGGAAACTAAAGCATCGCAATATAGGTAGCAATAGATCAATAGGAGGAAGTAAAGACTATAAATGCAAAATAGGTAGAAAGGGGAGATTGCTCGCTTGGAAAACATAGCCGAAGGTTCATTATCCGAAGAACTTGTCGATACTCGCATCAACTCAACGGCCTAATCCATGAAGAACTAAAGCAGTAGAAGAAACACCGGATGCACTATTTAATACTACGGCAGAAGATCAGGCATGATGCATGTATGATGTATGACATGTCAATGGTGCAATGCAATTAGGCAATATTAAGAAGAACCGGGGTCCCGACAATTAATTAGAAGGTTCATGTTGTTTAGGTACCCTGCAATTTAAATGTTGCATGAACAAGGCAAAACATGGCACGAGTTCGCTACTCAAATTTAAATGGAGCCATTATAAAACAAAAATAGCATGCATATGGTATCCATATTTAATTTAGGTGAATCATCGAAATACCCCAAACACCCACAGTATGTATGCGACATGAACAATTTATATGCAACAGGTATATAGATGGCATTTATAAAATCCGGTTCTCGGAAAGGGGATCACATTTGGGGTCGAAGATCTTGGGGTTCTGAGGGGTCGAGGACCGGTCTTCGGATCGGGCTCCAGTTCCGGTTCCGTGTGGGTGATCTTGGCATCCGGGATTCTTCGGGCCTCGATCATCGGATCCATGTGGGAGGTCACTGTGTTCCATGTAGAAAACGCGACATCGTATCGGTCTTGTCGACGCGAAGATCTTGGCGATAAAAGGGGGTCGATGCACTCGTTACGGGGTCGGTCTTGTATCTCCGTGGTGGTGAAGATCTTGTCGAGATGTTGTCCAGGCAACTAGTATCATCACCACAAGGCCATCATACTACCCCCATACACCGCTTCACTATCAAACCATAGCATCGCCACTTCACTTCTTCACCATGTCATCCGCACCTGGAATCATCGAGTTCAACACAGAGGATCATTGTCTCTGTAGCCACGGACGCACGTTACAAGACCAGCGCGTGGCGAGGAAGCAGCGGGCAGGAGGGCGCCCTCACGACTGCTGAAGCACACGCACGGCAGCAGGACGAGCCAGGCAGAGGTGGGGGCAACCATGGTCCAGGGAGGCGCCAGGGATGGCCTTGGCGCGTGTGGGAGGGGAACATGGAGGCGGCGGCAGAGAGGAGCCTGATGCAGGATCGGGGTCATGCTCGAACAGCGAGGCGTTGGCGGAGATGCATGGTCTGGCGCGCAGGACGGAGCTCTGGGCAGGGCGTTGGCGACGAGCCCGACAACGGAGACCGCGGCGCCGACCTTGGTGGCACGGAGCTCACGCTAAGGTTCCGAGCAGCGGCCGTGCTAGAGAGGAGGGCAGCACCCGCGAGCAGAGGAGGGCACACAACCAGCGACGGTGCTCGCAGGAGGACGACGGGCTCGGGAGCTTGCAGCGGAGAGGAGCCCGGTGGCGGCGGGTTGAGCTCGGCGGTGACCTTGCGGGAAGGGAGGCGAAGGCGAGGTGGTTCGTAAGGGCGGCCAGAGGTTGCAGGGTGAGGAGAGGTGGCCGGCGTGAAGGTCGCACGTGCTGGCACGGCCGGACTTGTGGGAGGGCCACGGCCGGCGGTCGATCTCGATCGGGGGGAACAACGAGGTGGGGAACGCGGGGATAGAGGAGGGGATTGGGCGATCCCGATGCGGGGTGTGAGGGTGGGACCGCGCGGGGGTGGGGCCGAGTGTAAAGAGGGAAGCGAGAGGGAGGGACGTCGCGGTACGTGGGTGAGAACGCGTCGACGCGGTGGTTGCGTGTACCGCGCAGGGGGTGGGATGGACCAGGCGGGAGCGAGCCAGTGGTGGGACCGGCAGGAGGCGTGCGACGTGGGGAGGCTTTGCGAGCGGGATGGAGGGATGTGGCGGCGGCAGGTGGAGGGAGTGGATAGGATTAGGTGTGGGTCTAGGGTTTAGCTGGGATAGATTTTGAGACGGCCTGGGTAGTAGGTAGTCTAGTCGGTTAGGCCTCTGTCCTGACCGGCTGGATTGTCTCACCGGACAAAATCTTTTATTTTTGTTAGATTACTATTTATTTTAAAAGCCTTTCGTAAATAGTATTTAGACAAAACAAAATATCCGGAAGGACCATGTTTACATTGAAATGGAGAGGGCGTATTTAGAAAACAAAGATAGGCTTTTGGAAAATAGTTTTAGGCAAACAAATGCATGATGATATGACGATGCTTAAATGCAATGTGACATGATGACATGAGCATGTGGTCATGATGATGCACAAAAATAGAAATAACAAGCGATTTTCTAGTAGTGGTTTTATCGGGGTACTACAAACTTGTTTCAAACAAAATCTCTAGTTGGACCTAACAAAGATTGCAAGATAATTATTGATGGAGGTAGCTGCAGAAATCTTGCAAGCAAGGAACTATGTGTCAAACTAAATTTGACATACTTACCTCATGTGAAGCCATACTACATACAATGGTTGAGCAACAATGGTCAAATGAAGGTAAATTATATGGTACGTGTGAATTTTCAAATAGGTCCATATAAAGATTCTATTAATTTTGATGTGGTTCCTATGACTGTTTGTCACCTACTATTGGGTCGGCCTTGGCTCTATGATCGCCATGTTCAACACAATTGCCGAGCCAATACATATCACTTGGAATTTAAAGGAAAGAAGATTACTATGCAGCCAATGACACCACAAGAAATTGTGAATGATTCTCTCCAGAAGATAGAGGTGAACTTGAAGGAAGATACTACCACTCGATGAGATTGTGTGACAGCTGTTCCTGATGTAATTGAGCCTAAATTGAGTGATATAACGAAAAGTGAGAGAGTGCCTGGGTTATTAATACTAGCCACCAAAGAGGATATGAGAGAGTTTCGTGAGGATCCTATAGCCATGCCGCTTGTGCTCATGTATAAGGGCGAGGTATTGGTTTCTAACGACATGAACCCTATTTCTCTTGGTGTCTCTTCTGTTTTGCAGGACTTTGGGGATGTGTTTCCAGAAGATGTAACCACAGGTTTACCTCCATTGCATGGTATAGAACATCAACTGGACCTAATTCCTGGCACCACACTTCCCAGCCATGCACCTACAGGACTAATCCTGAAGAAACTAAGGAAATTCAGAAGCAAGTACAAGCGTTGTTGGATAAAGGGTACATTCGTGTTGCTCTTAGCCCTTGTGTTGTTCCTGTTATTTTAGTTCCTAAGAAAGATGGTACATGGCGCATGTGTGTAGATTGTAGAGCGATTAACAACATCACTATTCGATATCGTCATCCTATTCCACACTTAGAGGATATGCTAGATGAATTGAGTGGTGCTGCTCTTTTCTCTAAGATAGACTTGCGTAGTGGTTATCATCAAATTAGGATGAAAGAAGGGGATGAATGGAAAACTGCTTTCAAAACTAAATTCGGCTTGTATGAGTGGTTAGTCATGCCGTTTGGTCTTACTAATGCACCTAGTACTTTCATGTGTTTGATGAATCATGTTTTGAGAGAGTTTATTGGTCGTTTTGTGGTTGTTTACTTTGATGATATACTCATATACAGCCAGACCGAATCTGAACATTGCACTCATATTAGACAAGTTTTGCAAGTGTTACGTGACAATAAATTGTATGCTAATCTTGAGAAGTGTACATTTGCAAAAGATAAGGTCATATTTCTAGGATTTGTTGTTTCTAAGCATGGAGTAGAGGTAGATCAATCTAAAATTGAATCAATTCAGAATTGGCCTACTCCAATGAATGTAAGTCAAGTGCGTAGTTTCCACGGTCTCGCTCGTTTCTATAGGCGCTTTGTGAAGGATTTTAGCACCATTATTGCACCATTGAATGATTTGACAAATAAAGGTGTTCCTTTTGTATGGGCGCGGCCCAAGACATTGCATTTGATACATTGAAATGTTTGCTTACTTCTGCAACATTGCTTGCATTACCTGATTTTTCGAAGCAATTTGAAGTTGAATGTGATGCTAGTGGTATAGGCATAGGTGGCGGTTTGATGCAAGAGGGTCGGCCTATTGCTTATTTTTCTGAGAAATTGACTGGTGCTCATTTGAATTATTCAATCTATGAGAAAGAATTGTATGCACTTGTTAGAGTACTTGAGGTTTGGCAACATTATTTGTGGCCAAAGGAATTCATCATACATTCTGATCATGAAGCATTGAAATACTTGAAAGCTCAATCAAACTTGCATAGAAGATTAGCTAAATGGGTTGAGTTCATTTAGTCTTTTCCTTACATCATTAATTATAAGAAGGGAAAAGAGAATGTTGTTGCTGATGCGCTATCTAGGAAGAATATGCTATTAACCAATCTTGATGTTAAAATTCCTGGATTAGAAGCTATTTGTGCACTTTATGCAACTGGTCAAGATTTTGCTGAACCATATCGTTTTTGTGCTCTTAGAAACGCATGGGATAAGTATCATATACATGATGGATATTTGCTTCGAGCTAACAAACTATGTATTCCAGAATCGTTGTTGCGTTTGTTCTTAGTGCAGGAATCACATGCTGGTGGTTTGATGGGTCACTTTGGGCATGAGAAGACGTTGCTCATGCTTGCTAATCACTTTTATTGGCCCAAGATGAGGCGTGATGTGTACAGATTTGTGAGCTGATGTATTACATGCCACAAGTCGAAATCTAAGCTGAAGCCGCACGGTTTGTATAAGGTATCCCTCTCAAGCAACCCTGAAACCATGATACAAGAAGTCTCTTGTGTCCCCAACACACCCAATACACTTGTCAGGTGTATTGGTGCACTAGTTCGGCGAAGAGATAGTGAAATACAAGTGGTATGTATATAAGACAACGGTGCCCGAAAAGAGCTTGACGAGAGGAAAAGACTAAAGGCAAAAAGATGGAAGCAAGCAAACATGTAACAGATCTAGTTGCAAATGGTGTTTCAATGTTTAGAAACAAGGCCTAGGGATCATACTTTCGCTAGTGAACACTCTCATATAAATATCTTCTCTTCATGATACTACTCTGAACTACTCTCCGGTTGGACACTCTAATATATGGTAGGGCTATAAAAGTACTCCTCAAAGTTCGCTTTCCCCATCTAGATAACCCCTCACTATCACCTTGAGTGCTAGATGGTTCCAACAAACACCACAATTTCATACAGACATCCAACTCCAAATATAACACATAACAAGTATTTGTAATCTCTAGCCTAAGTGTCACCATGGTGTGCACGCTATCACTTCCACACACGTGGGGACAGCCAGAGATCTATTAAAGCACTTCACTAGCAAGGTATATCTACTTTATTACAAAGCTCATGATCACAATATGATCATGCATAGAGAGAGAGAGATGAACACATAGCTACCGGTAGAACCCTTAGCCTCGAGGAAGAATTACTCCCTCATCATCATGGGAATCAGAAACAGCGATGGAGATGGTGGTGGAGATCGATGGAGATGGATCCGGGGCCACTTCCTCGTCCCGGCAGGGTGCCAGAACTATGACTTTCTGTCCCCCGAATCTCCCCTTCGGTGGCGGCGGCGCTGTGGAGGTTTTCGTGGCTTTCTCCCGGATTATTTAGGGTTTCTGCATCGGAGGCTTCTTATAGGCGAAGAGGCGAGGCAAGGAGGCAGCCAGGGGCCCACACCCCTGATGGCGCCACCAGGGCTGGCCCGCGCCACCATAGGGTGTGCCCACCCTGATGCCCTACTTCGTCTCTGCTTCGTGTTTCCGTGTTGCTCCGAGAAAATAGGCGTATTAGCTTTTGTCCCATCCAATTCAAAGAATATTCATTTTTTAGCTTTTCTGGAACCAAAACCAGCAGAAAACAAGCAACTGGCACTACAGCATCTTGTCAATAGGTTAGTTCCAGAAAGTGTATAAAAATACATCGAAGTGTAGACAAAGCATAGGACAAATGATATGAAACAAGCATGGAGCATCAAAAATTATAGATCCGTTTATGACGTATCACATGCAAATACACACGGACCTAAAACTGTCAGAACTGGAGATTATGTTAACCACTAGCAATCACGTATATGCAACACTAGAAAGCCATAGGTGTTCAATACGCAAAGTTTTTCAAACTAGATTATTGACTCTAGTGCAAGTGGGAGACTGAAGGGAATATGCCCGAGAGGCAATAATAAAGTGGTTATTATATTATTCCATGTTTATGGTAAATGTTTATTTTGGATGCTATAATTGTATTAATTGGAAACGTTAATAGATGTGTGTTTAATAAACAAAAATATAAAGTTCCTAGTAATGCCTCTCATATAAACTAGCTCATTTATTAACAAGATGATCAAGGTTTCCTGATCATGGACATTGGATGTTGTTAATAACGAGGTCACAACGTTAGTGGAATGATGTGATGAACATTCATCTGAAGTATAGCATTACGATCAAAGTCATTATGTTTATATTGCTATAACATCATACGAAGTAATCTTAGTCCTTAGACCATGAGATCATGTTAATTGCTAATATCGGAAGAGTGATTTGATAAAATCAAACATCACACCATAAAAGGGTGACTATAAAGGTGGGTTCAGATACTCTGAAGGTGTTATGTTGAGGCCCATGGATCAAGAGTGGAATTTGTCAATCCCGATGACGGATAGATATACTCTGGGCCCTCTCGGTGATATCACATTAAGATAGCTTGCAAGCAAGTGATCTGATCACTAGAATGTTATATCACGGGAATGAGAAAAGAGTGCATGTTGGTAATGAGATCAAACTACGTATTTGGATGTCGATGATCGAATCTCGGACATGTAATATATCACGAGACAAAGGGATCTAGTTACGACATTAAAGGATCACATGATCACAAGAGTCATCGTTGAATATGTGGGAGTCAGTACGGATCTCCATGTCCCGCTGCTAATTATTGATCGAAGAGGGGTCTCGATCATGTCTGCATTATTCGCGAACTGTAGGGTGACACACTTAAGGGATACCGACACCATTTGGATCAAATATGTTTCAGATAAAGATTTAAGAAAGCGCTAGAATCATTTCGATGGAAACCAGAATTTTTTCGGGTGAAATTGCAGAAACTAGTTCTGCATGTGATATTGAAATGTTGCAGGGGGTTTTATGTGAATTTTTGTTAATTAAAGTAATTAACAAAATTCTGAATAAAATAAATAAAAGTGTTTTATTTAAAGATAAAATGCATTTAATTTGGTGGACATTAAATGCAAAGTGAGTGGAGTTGAAATTGATGTGAGTGGGCTTAGTGGAAGCTCCACCCACATGAATGAGGGAGAGGAGGGGGAACCCACCATGGCCGGCCAGCCATGGTCTTGGGGCTGCGCCCCCTCCCCTATAAAAGGATCCCCATGGCTCCTCTCCTCTTGTCCCACCTCCTCGTGAAGGTTCTCTTCTCCCTCTAGTTATTCCCCATGGTCTCGAATTAGCGAGATAGATGTTCCCAGTGGCTTTATCTGGAAAGGAGTTGCTGCTTCCGTTGCATCGCTAGAGTGAGGAGGCGGAGGTTGTTCGGTGGACCGGACGTGTGTGTGATCATGGATGCACCGCTACTTTGCGGTGCTGGACTTGATGGTGCTGGACCTGATGGTGCTGGAACTGCTGGACCTAAAGGACTTCATCATGATCTTGAGATCGGCAAGTGTACGACTACATCATCCACGAGTTCGATCTTGTTAACAAAGTTTTATTGTCTTCAAGGGTATGTTCTCTATGGATATATATCCACATGTTGCTTGTATCTAGTAGATAGATCTTGGCGTATAATTCCCATCGTAGGAAAAAAAATTCTATGCTGTGAACCCTTCAAATGCAGCGTTTTCAACTAAAAGGGAAGCTTGCCCCAAGATATATTGGGCCCTTCAAAATCTTAAATCATTGAGGAGAAGTATCCTATAAGTTAGAACTGCCTAAGGAGATGTCATCCGTACATGATGTGTTCCATATCTCGTTACTTAGGAAATGCCTAGAAGTTCCGGAGAAGACCGAAGTTTTCAAGAACATCGATCACAGAGCCATATATATAAACAAGGATTTAACCTATCGTGTAGTACCCATCCGTATTTTGGAAGAAGCCTTCAGAACCACCAGGACCAGAAGTATCAAGTTTCTCAAAATCCAGTGGAGTAACCATACCAAAGAAGAAGCTACTTGGGAACGAGAAGATTATATTAGGACTGAGTTTCCCAATCTCTTTAGTTCCTAGTTTTTCTTTAATCTCGAGAAGAGATTCTGTTTAAGGAGGGGAGGTATGTAACACCTCAAAAATATTAAACAAGATTATCAAGTTCTAATAACCCAAGTTTAGGGTTAACAAAAACTTTTATTATTAAACTTTATATGAATGCATGTGTGATTTCCATTAATGCATGAATGATTGCATTTGCCATGTTTGATTGCTAGAAATGATAAGGATTATTTTAAAGATGAATACCACATCATATAAATCTTTTCAAGGCAAAATCAAATAAAAAGAAAATCATATATGAAGCATATGATCATATGGTCACTTTGGCCAAAGTTAACCACTAGCCTACTTTGGCCATCTCTAGTTAAATATTTCTAACAGAAACAATTCTAACTCTTTTCACCCCTTGATAGACCAAGTAAAAATGAACCTAGGAAAACTTTAAAAACCTACATAAACTATTTTCAAATTCATTTGAGAGGCAATTCAAAATTGAATCAAGTGTAGGTATATAGATCATCATTTTACAAAAACCACTCAAACCAACACCACTTGACAATTCCTATCAACAAGAGACTACCAAGTATGTGACTAGCTCACCCACCAAAAATCATTGAAAAATTCAAAGATTAAGTTCATGCAGCCATTTAGTCGAACACTTAGCAGACAAAGTACAACTTCAACAACTATCTACAGTTTTGATTAATCAATTGATCATCTCTTGTACTGCAATCAATACAATAAATCTCCCACGATCACCTAGTACCTTGGTCGTGCAATGGAGAAACCTCACTCGCCCCCTGCGCCAGTGCCATGACCATACCGAGCATGTCACGCCAGTCGACCATGGACAAGACGCCACATGCCACATCGCCCTCTCCCATGATGTCTAGTGAGTAGCCATGACCTCACCGCCCCTCTCTGTCCACACCTTGACCAACGGCGAGAAGTGGAGAAGCTGGAACAACCACGCCCATTTAAGCCTCTACCATGCCGAGAGCACAACGGAGCGCCGAAGCCGCCTCGCGCATCCATGCCACTCCTCGCTCTCTCCGCCCGTACCCGCACCTGCCGCGTCACAAGCGACCGCCCAGACATGACCATTCGCCGTCGCGCGCCCTGTGATCACCGTACTCGATGACGAACACCGCTGTACCCGAACAGAGCACTGACGTCGCCCGACCGACAGAGACCGCCCCTTGCCGTGCCACTACATGCGTGACGACCGCCGCAGTCCACCGTGTCAACCCATGCCATCCACCATGCCTATCACGACCTATAGCAACATCACCGATGAAGCCCGACCATGCCGCCATGTCTCCACCGCTGGTGTATAAATAGGAGCCACCCCAGACCTCAAACGGCACACCATCTCACTCCTCTCTCTCTCTCTCAGAACCACCCAGACCCTTTCTCGGAGCAAGGCGAGCACCACCCTGCCGGAATTTTACCGGTGCTCGCCGCTGCAGTGAAGAAAGGGAGCCATTGATTGGAGCCACCCAGGAGCCACCGTGACCGCCAATCGACTCGCCGTCATCGATAAGCCCGTTCGCCCCCATCGCCGGACCTAGATGGAGCCCTGGTAAGCCCCCAACGACCCCCGCCGTGCCGCTAGGTTTAGAATCTCGCCGGAGCACCGCGACGTAGACGAAGAATCTCAGACGTAGATCTTATTCTAATCGTTGCATTGAGATTTGCTGATACCATTTCGGTTAGATAGAGCCACTTACGCATAGAATCAACCTGTCAGCAGCCCACTGCCCGCGTGTTGTGCAGTTGGGCTGGCCCATTTCTTTTCCCGCACAGAGCCCAGCAATTCAAATAGGATTTATCTATTTAGTTAAAAACCTTATTCTGTCAGTAGATTCAAAATTCAATTCCAAGAGATGTACTGAACCAAATTGCATGATTCCAATTTTGTTAGAAAGGTATTGAAAATATCTACACACTCATGTTGAATTCAAACCATTTGAAATTATAGATCACCTATACTAAAAATAACAAGACATAGACTTTTACCACTTCAAACATTTTTATAAAATCAAACATAAATGCTTTTGAGTTGATTCCAACTCTAAAAAATCACACTTGCCATTCTCTACATGAATATTATTAAACATGGACTAGTATTAAAAGAATGCTATATAGGCATTTCTAGTCCCTTTAATATTATTAAATAGTAATATTAAATCTTGTAATATGTGACCACCACTTTAAATCACATTCCCAAGTATTAGAATATGTGGTGATGACATGTGTCAATATGATCCCATATTTTAATTAGAGGATATTAAATCTTAAGTACTTTTAATGAGTAGAAATTACTTTTCCAGAGTAAGATAAATAAGAAAGTGTAAATATTACATGTGATGATAGAGATGATGCTAGATCATCTAGTGTGAGCCATGTTTGCTAAATAGAAGTAGTTAAGGATTGTTTGGTGATTGTGTACATTGAATATATTTATAGACGCTAGTACCGACCCAGGATACGACGAGGAGGAGTACTTCGAAGAAGAGGAAGAGAACTTCAACGACTGCACCGCTTAAGGCAAGCTATCAGTGCAAGCTAACTAATACAAGCCATCCATGCAAGATAACCTATGCAAGATGCACTAGGCATGCTAGGTTATTCAACCTTGATTATACCCATCCCAAGTTTTACTTGCAAGCTTTACTTTTCCTTTTACTAAAGTTTCTTACTTAGTTAATGAATTGTGATTAGTGGAAAATAGGATGGATACCATCAAAATCATAGAACTAGTCTTGGATACTTATACTTGATTAGCGCCCCTCAATAGTGATACCATCAATACTAGTGGCTAGTGCTAAACTAAAACTTGATCACTTTAGATAGGAGCACTTGGTGAAAATGATTATGAAAACTTTGGAATGATGATTCATTATATTGAAATGTTTTGACATGTGTTATCAAACACAATGGGTTGATGATGAAACTGAATGAGGCATGAGCCTTAACTTTGATAAAAACTGATGGTTGGGTTCAGATGCGATACCATTCCAATTTTACCGTACAACCAAAATACCTGAGTTGGGTAGGCCTTAACTGGAAGTTTACATGTCTTAGTATGGGTTCCCTTGCGGAAGAGGTTGAGCTGAGGCTACCTCGTGAATATGAATATCCACCTATGCAGTTCTCGGGATGGTAGTTGGCCATGGCTAGGAGGCCAAGCTCATAGAGGGGGTGCCTATACTAGGGTGTGTAATTGAAAGGTTAGGATTGACTATCTGCATACCAGGTATGATGATTCAGGGTTATCCCTGGCGGATGTATCGAATTTTGTGGTGAAAGTGTACCACCTCTACAGAGTGTCAAACTATTCGAATAGCCACGTCCACGGTTATGGACAGTTGGAGTGGCCATACTGCTCCGTTGTTAGATGTTTTCAAAATGACTTATGACTTAAAAGATGACTTTGACTTGACCACAACAGAGTTGTGGACATGAAATCCAAGTCCCCACTTAAGTGATGTAGAGAACTAAAATTAGGTCTTTTACTCTTAAGTCTTTAGGAAATAAACCTGGCTTTTTGCAAACAAACCTAGAGCTTAAGATTCCTACTAGATTTTTACCCTGCCTATGTTAGTGGTAGTTTGCGAGTACTTAAAGAGTACTCATGGATTTGTCCTTGGCTATTCCCATGGCTAGACTGCGAGGAAGACTACCCAAAATATGGACAGCAAGAGGTCTATGACAACTAGGATCATCTCCCATCGTTAGCATTGCCTGCGACCCTGAAGATGGAGCCCTACTACGTTTACTTTCTACTGCTTTGATTGTACTAAGACTAGATCATGAGATCCTATATTTGTAAGACCTTTAATATGGTTTGTAGTGGATGATGTATTGTGGTACCAATTCTGTTATGTCTCGCAAAATGGTAATCCTAGGATTGCGATGTATGGCATAACAGGCATCTGGACTTAAAAATGCAGGTGTTGACAAGCTCTCTTCTTTATCTCTGCACATCTAGACCCGATATTGTGTTGAGTGTAGGTGTGTGTTCAAGGTATCAAGTGGATCCTAAAGAAATCCACTTGGTCGTGGTCAAGTGAATCTTCCGATATTTGGTACATTCCCCTAATATTGGTCTATGGTATCCCAAAGGCTCTAATTTCTCTTTATGTGGTTATACGGATTCCGATTGGGCTGGTGACAAGGATGGTAGGAAGTCAACTTATGGAGCTTGTCAATTTTTCGGAAGGTCTTTGGTATGTTTGTCTTCTAAAAAGCAAAATTTCATATCTCTCTCCACCGTCGAAGCAGAATATGTTGCTGCTTCAAGTGCGTGCACTCAATTACTATGGATAAGGCAAACTTTAAAGGAATATGGTGTCAATTGTGACAAAGTGCCTCTTTTATGTGACAATGAAAGTACCAATAAAATTGCTTACAATCCGGTGCAACACAAAAGTACTAAACATATTTAGATCCGCAATTATTTTATTCGAGACCATGTGGCTCGTGGAGATATTGACCTTCTTTTGTGAGCACAAAGAATCAGCTTGCGGACATTTTCACAAAGCTACTTGATGAAGCAAGGTTTTGTTACTTGAGGAATGAGCTAAATACCATTGATTCAAGGAGCTTTACTTGATCACCCTTGCATACTCCCCTATATTTCTTCCTTTATTTGGTTTAGGTGTGGTCATGGATATAGGGAGAGTGGTCCTAATTATTGGGCTAACCCTCCCCCATAATGTCGAAAGCAAGACAAATCATTTCTCTTAATATCATTTTGTGATATCTGAGTTTATTGATGAGTATTGGCTATGAACCCAACATACATCTTCGTGGTGTCATGCCATCTACTCCTACGTGGTGGCTTCGGCCACCGCCCTCTTCTTTATGAAGAGTTGGTTCTTTGAGGTTCTTTCATTGGTTTTTATTTGCCCATCTTGTGTCCTTATGGAAAACACACCAATAATTGGTTGTTCACTCTCTTGGTTTTTGCAATTCTTGGTGTGTAGTACCATCTCAGTTTGGTTATCTAAACCTAAGCCTTTCTCCCACCTTGAACCATCTATCTTGCACACAGGTCCACTATTTATCTTGTGAGGGTTTTGAGGGGTTATGCTGGCCCAATTTCTATGTAAACAGAATAATTGGTGAAGGCCGGATTATCCGCCCCCTAGGTGGCCAAATTATCCGCCCCTAGTGGTGGCCAGATTACCCGTCCCGGGCGGTTTCATCTACTTAGAGTTGGGCGTCAGGTGGAAGGGCTCAAATAGAGCAGCCAGTCCACCCCGACCCCCAACCTCTCTCTCTCTCTCAGTCGCCGCTAGCCTCCCCGGTGCCGTTCCGGCCACCGAATTCTTTGGGCCTCCCCCGGATATTCTTTGCAACTCCCCCGGGTACCTTCTCTTCCGAGTTCTTCCTCCATTGAGTGAGGGTAAATTCCCTACTCTCATATTTTGTATAGATGGTGTTGTTTGATGTTGGAACTCGGTCTAGAAGTTACTCTTGTGCTCTCTTGCTTGTTAGAAATCGTAGGCTAGGAACCACGCTGCCCGATCTATGTTTGAACTATGCATCTGAGATGATCTGCAAAAATTTGCTAGGGCTGGATTATCCGCCCCTTGGCTCTTCCGGATTATTCGGCTGGTCGGATTATCCGCCCCTGACTAAGACGGATTATCCGTCCTAGAAGGTTTGCACCTGTTGCAGTTAATCTTAGACTATGGTTTGATATTTGATTGCTTTCTGGTTGCTCCTCTCCTGTTTTTAACACTCCTCCTAGACTTGTGTGTGTTCTTATCTACTTTCTATCTACCTCATTCACTTCACATGTGGCTCTTGTGAGGTCTCTCAAATGTACAAGCGACGTCCACGTGCTCGCTATTTCATGCCCAACGAAGAAGGTGTTCTTGTTGATGAGGTTGAGTTGAGGAGGCAGAAACGAGCATCTGATATGATGGCAGAAAGGGCTAAGAAGGACAAGAGGTCTCGGGCTGGTTCCAAGAAGAAGGGTAAGCAGCCCAGGGTCAGCTACAAGGACATGGATAACATTTCATATTCAGCTATTCGTCAGTGTGACCTGTATGCGGAGGCTAATATTGATGAGGAGCTTGATGACCCTCACTTTTGGTGTGCTCACCATAAGTTTATCTTTGATGATGTTTATGACCGCCTGAAGATTCGTCCCATGCATCCTATCGATCTGACCTAGGATGGTCATATGCCTCAATGTGCTAAAGCTTTGGCTATGACTAAGAAGATGGGGCTGCATCATCTCATGGATCTCTAGTGTTCTTATGACTCTTCCATGGTGAAGCAGTTTTTCTCCAATCTCGTGGTATGTGGGGATGAGTGTCGCACCATGAAGTGGATGACAGGCGAGAACTATCCGGAGTCTGATTTCTACATGTTCACTGAGGTTCTTGGTTACTCCTTTGCTGGCAGCAATTAATCTTGTGGGTATCGCATCATCTCTGTTATCAAGCCCAACAAAGACACACTTCTTTCACCATGATGTGGTCCCAATGGTGTTGTTGGTAAGGTTACCGGTCTCTCTCCACTATATGCTCGCCTGGTTGGTATGTTCTGTGATTACATCACTTCGAGTGGGGGCAACAATGACATCATCCATGGTCACCTTGTTCAGCTGCTGGGCTTTGCATATGAGGTTGCATCTTCTGAAGACCCTACTGCGAGCTACCAGCTGGATGTGATGGATCTCATCTTCCAAGAGATTACGGATGCTATCTACAACAGGCTCTCTATCCCATATGCTCCCTACATCATGATGCTCATCAAGCATATGCTCCCACATGAGGATTTCGATGACAATCTTGATGGTGTTCACACAAAGTCAAGAAGATCTACAAGACTAGGAATACATCTCACCCCTCTACAGCTCCCGAGTCCTTTATGGGAGATGCTAGGGCGAGTGGGAGGAGGCCCTCGGTGCCATCTATTGCCAGGGAAGTGAAGCAACTAAACAGCTTCTAGCGCAACATTCTTTGCATGGGAGTTGACACCCACAAGGGGCAGTATGAGGTGTACCGGCAACATCATGACATGGCTCACACTCAGCATCTTATTCTCCACCATGTCTCTAGGGCATCAGGCCCTCCTCCTACCAAGTCAGCTCCTACTCTGTATGCTCAGTGGAACACCTCGTGCACCAACTATGGTGAGCTCGAGCGCCATTTGTTTCCGAGAGAGCCTACTCCGCCAGCCGATGATGATGAGGATGACGATGAGGAGTATGATGATGATGAGTGTGCCTATGACGAGGAAGAGGACAAGGATTAGGACGAGGACAAGGAGTGATCTCTTGGGACTCTAGCATCACTCTTTTCCCTTTTGGCATTCCGATGCCAAAGAGGGAGAAGTAATTCTAGTAGGTGTTGACGGAATTTGCCAGGGTCGGGCACAAGAACATTTGGCATTTTATTGTTTTTCTTCATTCTTGTGTGTGCCCATTTATCGTTGAACTCTCCTATTTGCTATTTGGTTTGTTTGTGTGAAACTATTATGGTCCATATTGTGTCATCAGACTATGTATTCATATTTATGGATCTATCACTATGGATTTCTAGAATTATCTATGTGGATGTATCGTTATGTCTTTTATTCTTGGAAGTCTCAGTATGGGGTTTCTTCAAAAGTATCTATCATTATCTTATTGAGGACTCCATTATGGTGGTATGATACATCTCTCTTCCTAACTCATCATTTGTTCCTTAGCTTCCAATTCATGAAAAGGTATTGAGCCTATGTGTGTGTATTTGTATTCAAATGCAAACTTAATATATGCACACATATCGGAGGAGTTCTTTATTGTCCTTGGAATGATGTGTTAGTAGGGCTATATTTCAAATCCTAGTATTTTCATCTAACACCAAAAAGGGGGAGATTGAAAGAACATTTTATGATCCCTGGTATTTTGTGTGTTAGATAACAATGCCAAGGATTATTTAATTGTGTGTTTAGTGTGCAGAACAATGTTTCCACCCAAATAACGCTAAACCAGAGTTTTGGGGGTGGATTATCCGCCCCACCAAGTTCGCCAAAGCCAATAAGGCGCGTCATGCGGTAAGGGGGTGGAATCCCCCCGGATGAACCGACTAGGGCCGGAGCATTCGCCTAGGCTGAATAATCCGCCCCCAGGGCATTGACAATGCCACTAAGGTGTGTCACACAGTAAGGGGGTAGAATTCCCCCGGATTAATCGGCCAGGGCCGGAGCATTCGCCCAGGCCGGATAATCTGCCCCTCCAGGGGGAGGATATTCTACCCCTCCAGGATTTTTGGCAAAGGCAACCAAGGCGCGTCACTTAGGTAGGGGCCGGACTTCTAGTCCGGATTGTCCGAGCTAGGGCTGGATGTTTGCCCTGGCCAGATAATACGGCCCCCACTTAGGCCAGATAATCCGGGCCCAAATCGTCCAATAACAGCTTTTTGAGTGGGGCTATAAATAGCCCCTCAGATCGCCATTTCAGATCTCTTAGATCCTTCAAAAAAAGCTCTGCTTAGTTCATATCGATTCAAGAGCAATATCCATCTTCAACCACTCAAAGGCTCCGGGCTTTAGGGAATCGAAGGAGGAAACTTTGATCTACATCATCATCCATCAAGATCTTCACTTCCCCTCCATTCACTTGCAGGATTCTTGATCTAGTCTTTCTTATCTAGTCTTTCTTGCAAATCTCTAGATCTCAATTTCAGTTATTGATTAACTTGTTCTTGTGGAAGCTTGTTGTCATCACGGGAGCCTCCAATTCAGTTGTGGATGCGTGCCCCGTTAGAGTTGTAAAGGCATCGGTTCCTACCTAGAAGGGTTCCAAATAGTGGAAGGTGGATCAGGCCTTTGGTGGCGAGATCCATCAGAGAACAGGGTGAGGCCTATTGTGGTGTGGTGGTCTTAGTACTACCCACCCCTCCAATATAGACGTACTTCCCTTAATAAGGAAGGAACTATGGTAAAACAAATCCTGTGTCTCGGCGCCACTAAGGTTACCTCGTTCCACTCTCTCTGTCTTTACTTGCTTAGTAGTTAGGTTTACATATAGAGAAATTTCTCGTAGTTGCATATCTAGAGAATTTACCTTTGTGTTAATCCTAAATTTGAAAAAGGAACTAAAATTTGAAGTAGCACCTATTCACCCCCTCTCTAGGTACTCATACGATCCATTTTAGCTGTCAGCGCCACTTTTTATTGATATAGAGGAATGCCCACTTGAATCCTATGGGATTAGATACCTACATGATTTTGGATCAAGTGTAGTGTTTGATTGCTCAGGACCAAAGAAATTGTACAAAGAGGTTGGAGTGGATGGAAATTTTCCTCCAAAATAGAGTGGAAAGGAATCCTTTGAAGGAAAGGATTATAATATTTTGAATCAAATAACATTTATAGGACAAGTTCCTAAGGATACAAATCCTACATAAATCGTAAAGAATTCCTCTGAATCCCAAGGAAATCCAAAGGAAAAGATTGGTGTCCTCCAAAATTCCTACAATCTGAGGAGGAATTGAAAGTAAAAACAAATAAAAAAACATGGCTTCATTGTGTTGCGCTCACATTTGAGATGCTGGTAAATACCTTTCATATTTTTACAATGGAACGACCTTACTAGTGCAGGGACACTATCATACACTATATTTTTTGAAGACTTATTAGTGGTACTAATTCATTACTAGCAATGGTTCATTCATTTTCAAATAAACGGTGTGCTCATTCAGTCATATGAAAGGTAAAACATAATCAAGGTAGTTAAAGAGAAACTTCATTGAATCATTCATAATGTACCATGGAACTAGAATTACCTTCCAATGTGGGATCCCAGCAGTAGGTGCAACCTTAACTTGTGATCGCAAAAATGAGGCCACCGTGTTCAATGGCATCATGGTACTGTCATCTTCCATCACCTGAATGGTCAAGACGTCTCCAAACTTAGTTACCGCCTTTGAGGTAGACGATTTCACTATCGAACAACATGAGGAGCTTGTAGTCTGCGTAACACCCAACCTCCGTGGGCACTCTACAGATTACGATCTTCAACAAGTCAAGACATCTAGCCCACTGCATGGTGTACTTTTCTACAACCCTGTGGATTCACCAAAATAATCTTTTAAAACATGCATGAGTATAGAAATGAGTACAGGTGACTGTGGGAACCTCGACTGGCTAGTAGCATTACCTGTTATAATGTGGAGACGAGATGTGCTCAACTCCACATGAAGCCAACGAAGGAAGGTCGATTACTCGATAGGTGTAGATGTTTGCTAGGCACTAGTACCCGCTCTCGTCCATGACGGCGAGCCAATCGCCGTTCATGCCAACCCAGAATCTTGCATGCATGAAGGGCAGGATGGAGGTAAGCCGAGGATGGTCGAGGGACACCACGTCATACACTGTTTCATGCACACGATGTATCCTCTCCTCGTCATAGTGCTTATCGAACCAATGAGCAGGCTGAGGCCAGTAGGTAGGGTTCACTCCAATGGTGCAAAGTCAATTTCATACCTTCCTTGTTGCTGATACGATTGTACAGTAGCTTGCAACATGCGGCGAGTCTAACGGTGCTGGAAATGTCCAGACGTTGAACGATGAGGTTAACATCGTCTGTGCTGAGTTGATCCCACTTGTAGTGCCCGCTATGTTTCGAATTGGCCGTCACAACCGGATGGATTTAGGTAAAGTAGGCGGATGCAGGTGCGATTGGGGTTTTATGGGGAGGAGGGGGCGTTATGCAAGGAACGTATGATAGAGAGAGCGTGGGAGAGATTGTGGGTGGAGTGGTTTAAGAACGTGTAGAGGCAAGGGAAAAATGAGAGGGACAAGATTTTTACTTGGTAGCTCTATCTAGTTGACAGTTGCATCGAGGTCACCGCCTAGGATTTTACTGTAGGTTAGACTAGCACGTCATGAGCTAGTAGAAATTTACTAACAATATCAGTGTGAAGTGTTGTCTAGTCACGTCAGTTTGACCAGAGGGTTTTCTTTTTATAGCTTTTATTTTAACATATTTTTTATGGAAAGTAGGAGGACAAACTATACTAGTACTTTCATCTTGTTCTCCTACATGCAGAAGTCATAGTACAGGAGCAAAAATATATACCGGATATAATGCGTGTGTTCATGACAATTTTGGCATGTTGTATTTGATTCTATATGTTATTGTACAAGAGTACATGGTCTTAGACGTGTCCTGCATGCAACGCACAGCAGAATCCAGAAAAATGAGAGACCTGTACTACGTGTTTGGATACCATATACACTATATTCTAGGTAACGTGCATGACTTGTGTGGCTCTGAATGCCTGACAGGTAGGCCTAGTTTAGGTCAACCCCATGTGCCAGTAAGCTACTACATGCATAATTGTGCCCGAAGCCGCTAGAGATGTCCATGACAGAAATTACAATTTACAAATAGTTGTACCCGCAACTAGTTGTTGCATGTCACACTTCCAAGTATTCAAAAAATATGAAATAAATCGTGAACATAATATCATATTCTATATAGTTCGTCTATAAATTTTCATCCCAAAATATGACATGGTCTGGCCTTCACAAAATGAACAAATGTTATAGGCATGACACAAGCAAGATATGGTTTGCTTAAGTTTTTTTACATAGGTTACATTTGATCATACTTTGGGACAAAATTTTGTAGATGCACAAGATACGACATATCCAATGTTCATGATTTATTTCACAATTTTTGAGAATTCGAAAGTGCAACAAATAATATACCATTATATAGTGTACGAATAACTTTGAACTTTGACCGTTGGATCAAGTCTAACAATCCCAACATTACTAACCGATCTTCTATCTATTCTAGCATCTGGAAGATTCTACTAATAGTATTTAGCACAATAAATACTATGCACAAACTTGGAAACACACTTCTCAATGTTTCTAGAGTCTTCTTTGTCATTTCTCTAGAGCATGCATGTCGAGTATTAGGTAGCAAATAGGTTGATTTCTACATAATAGAAAGTACCAGAACCAAATACGCACCCGATATTTTATGGTCATGGCTCGAAATTATAGTATTTTTATTTATTTATTACCACTATATAGTGTACGAATAACTTTGAAGGTTGACCTCTAGATCAAGACTGACAAATCCTACCATATCTAACCATTGGATATTCTTTATCATTATAGCATCTAGAAGATTTTATTGGTAGTCTTTAGCACAATAAATACTATGCACAAATTAAACTTTAAATCATTCTAGGATCTTCTATGTCATTCCTCTAAAGCATGTTACCAAAATTTCTGAGTACTACCTCCATTTCCAAGGATAAGGCTTATGTTTTCACTAAAAGTCAGATCACATAAAGTTTGACCAATTTTTTATAAAAATATTAATATTTATAATACGAAATGCACCCCCTTTGATACATCATGAAACATATTTTCACAAGGGATCTATATATTGATAGTTTTTCTAAAAGTTTGGTTAAATTTTCCGTAGATTTGCTTCTCAAACAAAAAATCTTAAGCTTTGAAATGGAGGTAGTATTAGGTAGCTAAAAGTAAAGATTAAGTTCTGCATGATATAAAGTATAAGACCCAATTATACACGGATATGATGTGGCTTAAAATTATAATTATCTTTTGATCTTTACCTATTATAATTTTATATAGAGATGACATGTCATAATTCTATTATCTGAGTCTCGCGTGCAAGACACGTGCAACTTATGCTAATAATAAAGAGATGTGGGCACAACGAGTTACAGAATATTCGACACGCACGATAGAAACTATGGCTTGCGTACAAAAAGAGTTTGATCAAATTGCATGTCTTGCCCTTACATTACGGTGAAGTGAGTGTTAGAATACAACCATATACGGACCCAACCATCCCTAAACGTGGGCACGTTCCCACTCTTCCAACCGTCCGACAAGCCTAATTTGATGACAATTTAATAAAAAGTCGTGTCACTAGCCTTGAATACATTGTTTTCCTAGGCTTTGAATAATTCTTGGATCCTCCACTGAGTACAACAAATTAACAGCTCAGACCATACGATATAAATCAGGCAAAGAAAATGCTACACCCAAAAGAAAATAGTTCAAGGTACACAAATCCCTATCCATATGATCACTATGTTCAACCCATCTTCCTTGAACTGTTAATTATGCCGATTCCAATCCTTCGCGTTGGACAAGTTTGGAACGGACCACAATAAAGTATGCCGCCAATTCCAGTGAATATTGGTTGAGAAACCAACAACAACATCTTCAGCATTCATACTGAAGCGACATATTTAGGACGAGGAACAAATCCACCGAGGCTAACTGCATGCGGCGAGGTGTATACACAGTTGCTTCTCGTTATATCTCGAGGTCCAAGTCCTATAGGCCAACTGGAATAGGAATCGGATAGTTCAATCTAAGGAACATAGAAAATGTTCCAAGGTTAAAACCCTCCACCATTGCATCGATGAAAGTAACCTACTAGTGTCAATTGAGAACACATGACAGCAAAACCCAGTAAAATAGGTGCAAATAGTGCGTCTGTGATGATCAACAACATTTTCAGCGACATGATAACCACCATAAGTTGTGTCATACCGTCCACCAATAACGTCCATAGTATTGATCAGAATAAGGCTACTATCATAAGGATATCTTGCTAACCACCACAGATCAGGACCGTACTCATCATTACTATTAAAATCGAGTGACTGTGGTAGACGCACTGGACCTTGCAACGAACGCACATTTAGAGGCCAGTTTAGCAAAATTTGAATGATGAAGATTAAAAATTTAAGGATGGAAATGTTATCCCATGTTAGAGGATTTCATGCATAAACATTGTACATAGAGAGTTTAAAGAATTTACCCTAACTTGTAACCGACTCGGTTGTATCCTGAGACCCGACCTCCTTATATAAATGTCCGGAGGGAACAACAAGGAGGATCATCGAAACCCTAGCACATACATCCGCTAGATCACATCCGCGCATCATTGCCATCAAGACACCCCTGTAACCCACAGTTTTTCATCAATCAAGAGTAGATAAGGAGTAGGGTTTTCCCTCCGGGGACCTGAACCTGGATAAACCACTGTGTTCCCGTGTTGTTTATGTGTTATCTGACGAAGTCCCCAGCTCGCCGATCTTCCTGAATCCCAAGTCCATAAACTATGTGCATTGACGTGTTAACCCCACGTCAAGAACCCTCGCCCAAATTTCGTTGGTGGATCCATATGGAGACCACCGCCATAACCGCCAGTGGCATGCTAGCGATGGAGACCGCCGCTAGCCGCTCCGCCAAGAAACTACCCAAGTCGAAGAAGGAGCAGATGCTAGAGGAGTGAATGCTCGAGTCGTCGAAGTGCACATGCCGGAGAGAGGTCATCAGTGCTCGCATGTTGGTTGTCAGGCTCGAAGCCGAACAACAGAGAGAGGCGAAGCGCATCCTTGCCATTCGGGCCAAGGCCAACACCGATGCGATGGCAAGACAAGCGAGGTGCTCATTGTCGCATTGGGTTAGGGCATTGTACCTCGTGTTGTGTCTAGCCATATCGTGACCAACGCGTCATCGATAAGCTGAGTCTTATTCATGCCGAGTGGCCGATCGCCTCTTCAACAAGGACAGCAGCTGCGCATACACCATCACCGGACAACAGCCACACGAGGCACGATGACGCGTCCTCCCGACTTGGCGCTTCTCGATAGACGTCATCAAAGACCTCTTCTATATTGGGAGGGCTTTTCCTCGACCTCAACCGCACTCCCGTGCCTGCCAATAACAAGCAATGGCCGACTCAAACGGACAATTTTTGTTAATTAGCTGGTTCCGCTAGAGATGACCTTGCGTCCCCTGGAACGGTCTAGCACGCCCTCTCAGTTTCAACGTTCAACGGCTGAGATATTCTCGAGGCCCAGGTAGCACATCATGTCCGTCCACGTGTTACTGCCACAAGACTGGGTCCCTTCCTACGGCACTGGTCGCCCGCCCCGTCCTGGCGGTGGCACCCCAGGCTGGCACGCATCACGAGGGCGTCGCCTACGAAGCAAAACTCCCCAAATTGCCTCGATTTTAGTTTAGTACCAGGACAATCCGCAGATAAATCCGCCTCTGCGATTTTTCCACTCTGCTTTCCTCTCTCGATTTGTCCAAAATTTTGTTCCCCACCAGCGATTAGTTAGGTGTTTCCGGCATCACTTCCCACTAAGCCGTCCCCCTCTCCTCCTCGCGCTTGTCTCGTCGTTTCCTTCCCAATTTCGCCGCCCCTATATTTATTTTCTGCGCCGATACCCATTTTCCTCGATTCTTTTGCTGCCTGGCCTTGTTAATATCTGCGGTCGGATATTTGTTCTTGTTCTTTTGCTTTCTTGGGCGCGCGTTCAATCTTCGGAGGCTTCCGGATCTTTCGCTCCCGTCGATCGCTGCGGGCGACGGCTGAAGGTACCGGCTGGCTATCCCCCGCTTTCTTGGTTTCGCCTCTTGTAGCAAAAAAGAAGGTTTTGTTTTGAGCCATGGAATGATTGTATAGTTGGGATCTAACCGTGTAGTCCCTGTTCCTGTTCGGGATGTTCCGTCTTTTCCTCTCTTTCAGATAATTTGTAAAGAGAGGCTGATAGGTAGGTCAGGATTCTGGGAGCTGTTTTATTCTTGCTCCCACTCCCATCATAGATGATGAAATCGGGGGAAGAAGTTCATCTGGGCCAGCAAATGGACGGTTCTCTCGAGGAAAAGGCTGCGGGAGAATCCGTTGATGAGTCCAGGATAGAGAGGAGCCACTCAATCAATCTGAATTCGTTGCCACCAGTATCTGCCTCCACAACAGAGATTGGTGTCTTGCACGGTGCGGTGGAGCCAGAGGCCAGTGATTCAAGCATTCTGAAGGGAGATGACGAGCCCAGGGGTAATCAGAAGAAGTTCCCGAAGAATGAGGAAGTCGACGAAGCTGAAGTTCAGGTCTGTGCAGATGTAAAGAACAACCCGGTTGACCCTTTGAATGGTGAGAACAATGTCAGGGAGAAGGATGCTTTGGTAACTGTGCCAGAAAATGAAGCGTGTGCGGATGGTGGCAATGATTATAAGATAGTTAAAGTTCTCAGTATTGTCAAAAGGGACGAGTCAGAGGAAATTATCGAATCTATCAATCCTGTAACAGTTGCGGGGTATAGAGACGAGAAGGGTGGCTCCGGTTCTACTTCTGGAATTACTGCGGTGCGACCACCTGGCACCCGATCGTCTTGTTTCCATGGTGTGACTAGGTATGCCTTGTTCTGCGTTCTTATAGTTTGTAGTCGATCATGGAAAATAAAAATATGTGTTTCACCACGTTAACTACACAAATCATAGATGAAGATACTTACCAAAGTATCATCCATTGTGCAGGCATAG
Organism: Avena eriantha; assembly: GCA_910589775.1. Lineage (NCBI taxonomy): Eukaryota > Viridiplantae > Streptophyta > Magnoliopsida > Poales > Poaceae > Avena > Avena eriantha. The sequence goes on from OU342745.1 coordinate 238,594,236, forward strand.
GTGGAGTGGAAAATATGAAGCTCATCTGTGGGACAGTACTTGCAGAGTAGAAGGACGGAGAAGGAAAGGAAGACAAGGTATGCCTTCTTATTTTAGAGCCATCTATACAGTTTATCTGATCATGTCACAACCTGTTCCAGAAGTGTACAGTCGTGTTAGATAGGCGGATTATTCTTACAGCATCGCCCTCGGGGCTCCATGGTTTAGTGTGTATAGGGCAGCATGTGCGCAGGAGAGGGTCACAGCCCACACCATTGGGAGAGAACCATGGTATATATATACATAGATAACTCTTGCTTGTCTTCATTGATGAAGACCATGTTATATAGTGGTACATCTGCTATTTAAGTTTGTATGCTCACACAAATTGATATACTACTAGTAGACGAGATATAGACGTATGGATACATGTTGTGTTTGGCGTATTTATTTCCTAGGCACAAAAGGGTAAACATGTAATTTATTCTTCTTACGTGCTATTTTACGGGCAAATTCACTTGTGAAGTAGTTTTATTCATATCTATGGTGGTATGTGCCATCAAGGTATCATTTCGTTTATTTCTGCATGATACAGATTTTGCTATCTGTCCAGATCCCTCATGTGTATTATTATGTCCTTTTAATTGTATCTGATCCTCTACACTTGCTACTGCTGACGTGTATGCTTGGGCGGCAGTAATGGGTTCCTTTATATATCTTATCCCCAGCAAATTGTACCGGCTCAGCATAGCTCTGTCACACTTCACTATTTGCACATTAGCCAGTCCCAACTTCTAACTATCTTTTTTTTTGTGGGTAACTTCTAATCTTGATTATATTCCCTCAGTAGAAATTACCAAACTACCAAAGAGACATAGTTGTGAATGGGATGATAGGATTTGTTGTTATTTAGCATGCATTTAGTGGGCTGTGAGATCCTAACTCACTGCACCATGCAGAGATACCTTTTCAAATTGTCCGTATCTCTTATTCGACATGAGAGAAATTGAAAATGCATTATGAATTAAGGAGTGCCTATTTCTAACATGTAATTCTAGAGTTCTGTGTGCCATATCCATAAGGCCTAGGAGGAGGGACATAGTTTTACAACTCAAAAAGGATAATTACCCGGTCAAGTGACAACTTCACTGATTTTCTGGTCAAACATTTTTTAACAGTTGGAATGTGGTTTTTTTAACGCCTTCTTAATTTTTAGGGGTGTGTGTGTGTGTGTGGGGGGGGGGGGGGGGGGGGGGTTAGGATGTAGTATTTTTGTCTCTGCAATCCACTCTTGTGAACCAGACTGGTTATGTGCTTCTGGGACTAGCCCTGTTTTTAAATGAGGATCTTCTTAGCAAGTACTCCCTCCGTTTCATAATATAAGATGTTTTAGGTTTTATGAAGCGAATGTATTTAGACATCTTTTAGTGTGTAGGTTCACTCTGAATCTACACACTAAAAAACTGTCTAGATACATTGGCTTCACAAAAGCTAAAATATCTTATATTTTGAAACAGAGGGAGTAATAGAATTGGTTTAAAATTATGTACACCCTCCGTCTCGAATTAGATGCCAGAGATTCGTCTAGATTTGCTTGTATCTATACACTAAAATATGTTTTGATACATGTGAATCTAGACAAGTCTGAGACATCTAATTCGAGACGGAGGGAGTAGCATTTGATTGTCCAAAGTTTCTATATCATGCTAGCTTTCTCATGTAGCTTCGTTATTTTCCTATTCTGTAAGAAACGATAAAGATATAGTGTTGAGATGTATTGCTTCTTAGTCGTTACTGATGGTTTCTTGCTGGTGTTCCTATGTGGTGGTGCTTCAGTTTATTTAGGTAAGTATTATTCATTTCAGATCTGGCATAATGTCTTTGTTTCAGATGTTTAGGTTCTAATTATTTTATGTCTAATCCTATTATGCAGGAAGTTATGATACTGAGAAAAAAGCTGCCAGGGCGTATGATGTTGCAGCTCTTAAATACTGGGGCCTTCATACTAAGCTGAACTTCTCAGTAAGTCTTTCTTCATTTGTTTTTATTTTGCCTCAACTGTTATATATTAAGGACATAATAATCTCATGGGTCAATACTATTCAGATTTCGGAATACGAAAATGAACTGGCGGATACCAAAGACATGTCTCCAGAGGAATGTGTGACATACTTGAGAAGGTAAATCATGTTTGTATTCATTCAATGTTCCTGTTAGAGAAGGGTTGTCATGACAAGTTGCATCCTCCTGCAGAAGGAGTAGCTGTTTCTCCAGAGGGGCTTCTGTCTACAGAGGAGTTACAAGGTGACCCCTCGCTTTCATTTTGCTGTAGCTTTTCTTATTCAAAACTCCTTTTATCCATTTTATATACCTAGTCGAAGACTACTTCAGATTATAGGGCGGGCTTTTCTACCCACTCAATCTCACATGTAACTATGTTACTATCATAGGAGGCAAAAAGATGGGAGGTGGCAAGCACGCATCGGACTGATTGCTGGAACCAGAGACATTTACCTTGGAACTTTCAGTATGCTACACATGCCTAATTCCAATCTTCCCATCTCTTCATTTCATTTTTCTTATGAGTTTCCTCTTGTTTGAACTAGAAACTGAGGAAGAAGCTGCAGAAGCTTATGATATTGCTGCCATAGAGATACGTGGCAAAAACGCGGTTACCAACTTTGACCGAAGCAACTACATGGAGAAAGGCATGCATTGTATAGAAGGGGCAGGGTTGAACCTGCTTGCAACAAAGCCAGAATAGAACTTGATTTGGCATCAAATATGAGCAGATTTGGTCAGCATTACATGGAGCTTAGTGGTACATACATATAGAAGAACTGGATGCAGCCTGCCATTATTTGCTGCTCTACAATTCTTCAGATTATAGTTCTTTTTGGAGAGATACTTTCAGTTAACTAGCAAGACTTGAAGATTTTGACCATGTATTACTGTTATAGTGTTTGTACTTTGTAGGCTAGAGTTGCACTGAAAAATGTCGCCAGCTTACGTTCAACGCCTTCTTGTCACACGTCTCGCTGGAGAATACGCTGTACTATCATTTTTATGCTTGGTTTGAAGTAACTTCCAATTGTATATTTCAACTAGACAGCTTGTTAAATCCATTATCATTCTTTTTTTTCTCTTGCTTGCATGTACCGTGAGGCTGCAAGAAACTTGGAGAAATCTTATTATCACCAGAATACTCAATTCCATGCACATAATCTCAGTATAACCTCTAAAAGATTCAAGACATGAACATTACTTATTTCAGACTCTTAACACCATCCAAACCCAGAACCTATATACATCTCATAATTGTTCAGCTACGTAATAGTATTAAATCTAAATATGGTCCTCTAGACATCTCCCCTCAAGTTGGTCTGACCAATTCCTACATTGAAGACAATGAAGACGAAGTAACACAATGCAAGTGTAAAATCTCAATACTATGAACTAGAAGGAACTAGCAGTTCATCAGGCGAACACACACTGCACTCAGCTGATGCTTGAACAAAAGAGCTTTATAGAATCAGTAATTTGGTTGGAAGAATGGATTCACATCCCTCGCTTCGAATTCTCGTTCAGCCCTGGCTCTCCTTTCCACCTCTACCTCCTCCAAAATTGAGCGTCTTGCATTTGAAGTCTTAAACTGCGCGAAATGAAATTAAAAGAATTATGTGCCTGAGGTTAATCCGCATAAACAGATCATATCGTTGGCTTGAACAAACAGGATGCCAACTATTAAAATGAACACATCTCGGATGTGAACAAAAACGGAACAGATGGAGTTCAAATTAACCAAAGGGATAAAACACTTGCCAGTTGCCACCAAGGACTTTGCCCTTTCACTATGCTTACTTCATAAGCCAACTTATTAATCTTTAGCGTTAACTGTTGAGCTTATTAAGCCAGCTTACCGAGGCCTATAAAACATTAAACCTACCAACCAGTGGCAGTGCTTAGCATAAAAACACATGATGTCAATCCACCTAAATTCCCAATAAAAATAGGATTTTTCTGACAAACATAACAAAAACTAAGTGTTTTGCACAACTGGTGCCAATTGACATCAACATCAGTGTGTAGCATCGTCACTGCTACCAACAGTCACTTCCACTGCCTTCAGCTTTTATATGAGTAGCTTACGAATGTGGATTGAAAACGATCTATCTATTGTGTAGATATGGAATAGGGCATTTTGAGAATCATTTTTTAGTCCAAAGCCTGAAGGTCCTAAGGATATGCAACATCACTAACAGCATCCGCAGTAACAGAAAATGCAGTGGATGAATAGGATAACTGTGATATCAACTGAATAGAATAACCATATGACATCTAGTATCTAGTATAGAATATTTGACACTTGATCACTAAAAATCTGTAATTGCATGATCATGTATTAAAAAAAACTAAATGCAATCACGGAGGCAGACAAGCAGTATCATTGCAGAGGCATACTTGCGACAATTATTGCTGCACACAGGAGAACAGTTGCCCTCTTCCACCATATTCACAATGAGTATTGTAAACTTTAGCATATAAAATAGAAAAATACCTTGTTGACCAGAGCCTCAAATGCTTTTGATCCATTTTGTTCTATGTATTTCTGTGCAGCTGAAATTACATCGTCAGGTTTATCTGAATCTTCCTTCTTGGGAATATACCAGATGTTTACTACTTGCTGGTTCACAATCATTGGCCGCACAAAATGCTCATAAACATGTGCAGCACCATTGAAGTAGGGCAAGACCAACCAGCAATTGAAAAACAGCTTTCCATAAGACCAGAAGGGAAGCCTGCAGAGTACAAAAGATTAGTCTGTACTAACAAGAAAGCATACCCATTCATCTAATGATGTATTAACATAATTCTGTCCCCAATCATCAGATAGTAGCAAGACAAATTGTACTACTCCCTCCGTCTGGAAAAGGATGTCGCAGATTTTTCTAGATTCGCATGTATCTAAACATGTTTCTGTGTATAGATACATGCTAATCTAGACGACATCCTTTTCTGGATGGAGGGACTACTAAAGCACAGAAGTTGAGGGATAAAGAAATTTATTTGAAAATTCTGATATATCTCTATATCATTCTTTCAACAAATCTCTAAAGTTACAAGACAGATTTTTAGTGAATGTTGCATTAAGATCAAAGGTTTAAACCCATCAGACTAAACAATAACAAGAGTCAAGAAGTATTGAAGGATTTACAGAAAAGAACATTCTGATGAGATAGGGAGCTGTCTTTTACCATTCTATTACTGCAGCAAAGGTAAGCTCAAACAGAGTGATAAACGAGTACAACACCCAGTATGTGAGCCATTGCTGATCATCTATAGAAGATTTTGTTTCTATTGCTCGAACAGACGCATATCTGTAAAGGTGTCAATGAGAACCTTAAAAAAAAGTTGTCGCAAAATGGAAGCATGTGGTAAGTCTATGTATTTAGCAAGAGAAGGAGTTTACTTACAGAGGATAAGCGAGTGAAACTATGGGCCTGCAAGAAAAACAACATCCCATTACTTATAGAGGATGAGAACTGTCCGAAGACCTAGAGCAGAAGCATTTAGCTGCCTTAGCAACATACAACAACATGATTATATCACCTCATCAAGTGCCAATGAACTACATAAGTAAAGCTCACTTCAGCTAAAATGTTAACACATTTGCAAATGAGTTATGTAGCCATATTCTGTAGATAGCACATAGCTATATGGCATTATGTTCTACACAATGTAAATGTATTCTTATTATACATCTGTTAAGCAAGAATATTCCATTGTGGTAGGTTATGAAGAAGATGCGAAATCATAAATGATAAACAACGTGGCCCGTTTGCATAATTGTAGCCAAATTTTCACTGAACGCACTATGTCACGTCGGCAGCTAGGTTGATCCTTATGTGGAACTATATTTTTTTGCTCGAGAAGACAATCTGAGCAACACACTTATAACCACACTTATACTTTCCTCCGTTCCTATTTATAAGACGTTTTAGCAACCTTGCTTGCCAAAACGTAATTTTAGTATTAAATTACTAATATTCTGTAGGTCCTTTCAGAGCTTCCCTAGTGGCCTGATAAATAAGTGCTCAGCTAATTCTGTGGGCATGCCGTAATGTCTGATGAACCAGAAACCCTGAACCCTTTCATCAGTTTTTTCCCGAATCCAACCATATACGCTAAAATTTCACAATATATACTCCAGAACTGAAGTTCCTACCACAAACCAGTGAAGATTTAGAGATTTTGAGCGAGAATCTGACTCTGAGTGACACTACGGTATGCGGCCTAGAAACCATGCTATGATTCGCGCACGCTTTCCCTTATGCTCCAAGCGACAAAGCACCACGGCACGCCATTCTACAGAGAAATCGAAACCAATCCATTCAAGGAGAGGAGGGGGAGGAACCAGATCAGGGGAAGAAGAAGCAGTACGTACCCCGCGAGAACATCGAGGTTGCTGACCAGCACCTTGAGGAAGGATCCAGACCCCATTGCTCCGGCACCCCCGAGGCCCCGATGTCTCCCAAAGCTGCGAATCTGAAGAGTTGAAACGGTAGTAAATCGGCAGGTGATTTGCTGATTTATTTCGGCCGCTCGGGTTTGGTTCCTGTCCGGTTCCGGAGGCGGTCACCTACCTTTTTGCTCCTGTTCGTTTCTTCACCCTTCCGCCAACCCACACTTTCCTTGTTTCTTTGTGCGTGTTTTTTCGCTTCGGCCTTCGTGGACCTGACGACGGCTGTTACGGTTAGGGTTAAAAATGGTACGGTAAGAAAATTTTCCTTCCGCTTCCGAAGAAAAAGGAAACGCAGAGCTAAAAGAAAACGAAAATGGTATTTTGCGAAAAAAAATAAAAACGGAATATTCTAAACGGAAACGGAAAGAAAATGACGGAGCCATTTCTGACGAAAACGGAAACAGTAAGGAAATTCCGGATAAACAAATACGGAAACTTTCCGATAATATAACCATCTAGGCCCATGTACGAAATAGTACTTTGCATCAGTGATTTTCCTTGCTCTTGTCGAGACATAGTATGTTGGGTCTACGTAATACATACAACGAACCCAGTTACATACTAATCAATTGAGTGCCTTAGCATTTATGTGAAATTATTTATGTGAACTTATGTACTTGTCAAAGTGTTGAATTATGTGTGTTACTTTATATTTAATTGTTGCTTGTTGAAGTTGTGAGCTATTCTTTGTGTATTATATGTTTCCTTTGGTGTACAGACCATGATATTATATCACTACTATATTCCTATAAATGTCCGCTTTCATATCATTTCCGTCCGTCTCCGATGATTTCCGATTCCATGTTCGTTTCCAGAGTTTTTCGTTTCATTTTCGATTCCGATGACACGAGAGGAAACGAAATCGATAACACATGTTTCCGTCCGTTTTCGTTCCGTTTTCAACCCTAGTTACGGTGCTACCGGGCTGGACGCGTGGACCCTAATCACAGCGCATCTGCGTGGATAGTTTTGTCCTACGCTGTGTTTGGACATAAGAATTGAGGCCTGGAATCATCCATATGGAATTGTTGGGCCGAATTTGGTCGTTTGGAGTGGTCTTGGAATTACGGCGTGGAAAGGAGAGGCAATTCCGAGCCACGATCCCGCTAGTGTCGTCCGGCCTTGAATCTTTCCGAGCTCACCCGCTCGGAAACACCTGGAATCGCGTCTCCACGTACCGCTTCGCTTGGCCAAGACAGAACTAAGCGAGCGGAGGTTAGCGCTAGGGAGGAGAAGCGACCGCACACCTGCAACCCCCAGCGCCGCCGTCGGTAGGTTCCCCGTCGCTCTGTCGTCTTCCCCATTGTCGTTCCCCTTCTCGGCCTCCTCTCCTCACCCCTTCCCCCCTCTCTCTCTCCAAACGACTGGGGGAGCCCGCCCTAACCCTAATGGCCGGCGGCTATGGCCATGAGCCTGCCCTAACCCCAGACGCCGGCAGGAGCTCGAGCGCCAGCAAGAGGTGAATGGCGGCGGCTCTCTGGTCCTCCTTAAGGCTCTCTCTCCCTTCCCCACCTATTCCCCTTCTCTTCCTCCATTAATTTCCTAGAGCTATTTGAACCACACCTAATACATAGTATTTGATCTTTTTGATGTGCAGATTCGTACAAGAATTCTCTACTGTAGGTCCATATGTGTATACAAAATTGTGATTTAAAATTCATATTTTCTATGAATATCCAATATGGTGAGATATGACTTTATTCAGAATATTTTAATGCTAGTATGTGTGAAATAATATGTATATTGAAATATACACACATACTATTTTGTTGACAGGTTTATATTGTCCAAAATCAACAAAATGAACAATTCTATGGTTTGTACATCCAAACAAGAATTGGAATTGGATGCTACCATTCGATTCCAACAACAAATTTCATGCACATCCAAACAACGGAAATGTAATTACAGTCCATTTCCTTTCCATCTTGGATTTAGAATTTTCAGACCAATTCAATTCCGAGCTAAAATTCATACATCCAAACATAGTGCTAGTTTTTTCTTTTGCGGATAGGCACCCCTTCCAAAAAAAATCAACAACACTTCCTAAAAAAAACTGAGGATGGATTATTTTTCGAGGGCAACACTTATTATAGTTTTTTTGAGAATCAATACTCATACCGTCACAAAATAGATGTCGAAGATTTATCTAAATCTGGATGTATCTACTCCCTTAGTCCTAAAATAAATAACTTGAGTTTGTCTAGATTTACATGTATTTACTAAAACATGGGACGGAGGGATGCTATTTAGTACTACCGTTGTTTGGGATTATTAGTCCTAAGGGCCAAGTTGCAATACCAAGACACTCCATAACTCTCTCTCATTAAACTATGCATGCACCAATAGTTTTACATGCATGAGAGAAGTGAGAGGAAAAGGAGAACATGCATTGGACGAGAGAGACTAATAAATGAGATAGTTCTTATAATCTCAAACAACATAAAAAAGCTCTCCGTACTTATAATCCAAACAAAGGTAGTATATATAGATACAACCAAATTTCGAGAAGTTTCCGACATCTATTTTGAGATATGGATAAAAGATAAGAGTAGAGAGAGTAATAACCTTTTCTTTCGAGGGAACTGCGGTGGGCTTTGGCCCATGTATGTTTTCACACGAGGAGCCCATGTAAAAGGAACCTAGGGCAGTTATTGGGCCACGCATGACCACCAAATAAACATGTTGAAAGTATTAGGCCCTGCTTTGTATTGTAGGACAGAAAAAACTCAGGGATAAGGAAAATACAGGAATCAAGATGTTAACTCACAACTCCTACAAAAATCTAAAACGCAGGAACGAAACATATTGACCATTTGGACTGCAAGATAGAAAAAGCATAGGAAATTTTTTGATATTCAAACAATTAATGTCGCCTTTCATCTTTCTCAGCAATATATCGGTAAATATACACATACTTTCATGGAGCCATTTCAAAACTAAAAAGATATCTCCATGAGACCTTAGCTCTCATCATGCTCCATACGAGGGAAGTCATGCTGCTCAGATCTACTATGTTGACCAGACATTAATTAAAAAGGTAAAACATCTAAAATGGAGTTGCTTTAGAAATTTTATTCATCTTTGTACTATGCAAAAAAGTGTGCTAATGTGAGAAAACAAAAATATAAAACATAGGAAAACTAACATATATACAATACTAATAAAGATGCAAGTGCGTCACATTAGTGTACACTTTATCCTCTTTAGTTCAAAAAACTAGACTAACATTTTAAAATGATTATGTCATCATAAAAATTAGTTCATTTTGTTAAACTAAATAGCATAGATGGTATCTTAACATTGACTCACTTGTGTCACTAATACTTTCGAACTGGATTCATGGATGTAGTATAATAGCTTTTTCTCTAATAGACCTAGGTTTAATCGAACCTTGAAAAAAATGCTAAAAAGAAATAAAAAGGACACGTCTACAAGACTTTGTTTCATCTTTTTACCTTCATTTACCGGACCAATCTAGTTTATTTTTATAATGGGTTGATTCAATGGATGGAGATAGGCCAGGGTTGAAGGTCCACCTGCAGCTGCACATCATATGAATAAAAGATAATAATAAGTAAAGTCATGTGTAAAGTTTTAATAGGGATAATCTTTTGTGGGAAACACATCCTAATATACTAAGCTCCCGTGATGCAGTGGGCATAGCAATAGCCTTTTAATCCAACCGAGTGCACCATGAAGCAACGGCTACAAACGATTATTAAGTGTAAAACACAAATCAAAGCATTAAGTGATGATGTTGTTGTGATCCCAAATGGGTCGCTAAGCGAAGACCATACTATCCTTTATGTCACTGGGTGTAACATCCCAAAACTTTAATCCAAGCTTATCAAGATCCAAATTATCAAATTTAGGGTTAACAAAAACTTTTCCAAATTAAAAATGAAATCATTCATGTGTATGTGCATTTAATTTAGAAATTGATTTTAATTGCCATGGTTCTGTGATTCATTGCTTGTAAAATGTTTCTTTGGTAAATTAAACATCATCTAAATCTTTCCCAAGCAAATCCCAAAGAAAATCAAATCAAAAGCAATTAAAAAGGAGGAATGGTCATTTTGGTCATTTTAACGCACTACACTACTTTGAGTATTCCTAGCACTCATATCTCAACAGAAATAATTCTGGATTTTTACACCCCTTGATAGTACACATAATGAGGTACCAAGGCCCACTTTGTGATCTGCTAAAAACCTTCAAATACTTATTTTAAATGGCATGTGAAAATTGAATTCAATGCATATGTCTAGATCACCCCTATTTCAAAAACTACCAATTTGAGCTCCACTTTCAAAACCCTTGCAACCAGAGACTACCTAGCATCAGTGGAGAACACTCAAAAAATTTGAAACCAAAATTCAAACTTTGGTCTCTTGCGGCCATTTCATCAAACAGGTGGCAGACATAAATCTTGCAAATTCCAAAACACTATAGTGAGCAGTGGAATTGGTCACCATTTGGGCCTAACTCGGTCCCCTTGTCCCCCAGCTAAAACCCTGGCCCTAGATCTCTCTCCCTCTCCAATATCTGCTCCAGTACCAAGCCGCCCGACGCCATGCGCTAGGTCGACCATGGACAGCTCGCGCCAGCCCGTCCTGCGCTCTCCTTCGCTCGCTGGCACACAAGCGTCATCACACCGCACCGCCTCGACCAGCCCCCGACCAAAATCAAGCAGAGAACCAGCCGCATTTGCTCGAGCCCATGCCTCTGTCCACCATGTCGATCACCCCGGAGCGCTGCGCCTGCCAGAGCAGCACCGGCCTCACCAAGCCCTAGCCTTGCGTGGCAGCACCCGCAGCAGGCCCAACAACCGCCCAGACATCCTCATTCGACGCCTCGCGACCAGCAGCCCGGAGGAACCGCGTCGAACACCGCCGCCCCTGCTCAGTGCACCGCACGCTCCCGACCAGCTTAGACCTCACCTTGCCGCGCCTTTAAGCCCCAGAGGATCGCCGAGGGACAGAGAATCCATCGCCACCCTCGCCCATGCCGAGAGAGCCCCGCACCATTGTCACCGATGACCTCACCGGAGCTCGCTCTGCCCTCTCATCGACCCTATATAAAGCGGCCACCCTAGCCTCTTTTCTCCATACTCACTCACTCCACACCTCTCACTGAACATCACCCACCTCTTGCCGCAGCCGCTCGAGCTCTGTCTCGCCGGAATTGGAGCCGAAGCCACCGTAGCAGGAGGAGAAGGGCGTCTGCGATTTGGAGCACCCCAAGCTCCACCGCAACTGCGCCTCGCCTCGCCGTCGTCTACCAGCCCGTTTGCCCACCTCATCAACCTTGCTGGAGCCCTGGTATTCCCCCAATCGACCCCCACCACCGCGTCTAGGTCAGACTCTCACCGGAGTAATCTGCCGTCGACGATGACTCTCCACCGTTAGATCCTCTTTAGATCGTGTGGCCCAGAATGCCCGATACCGTTTCAGTGTTTCTGTGCCGCTGACTGGTGGAGCCCGCATGTCAGGCAGCCCACTGTGCTCACTGTGCGTAGCTGGGCCAGCCCAGTTAGTTCCCGCGCGAGTTAGAGATTCAAATTTATCCTTTTCTAATTAGAGTTAATCTTAGTTCTGTCTCTGAGTTTGAAAATCAATGCAGAGAGATTTACAAATCCAAATTGCATGAAACTAATCTTGACTGAAAGGTTTTGAAATGATCTATCCAAGCCCGTTGGATTTAATTCAATTAGATTTATAGATCTCTCCTAGTAAAAATAACAAAACAGAAGCATTTGCACCTTGCAACATTTTTATAAAATCAACTAAGATAGGTTTTGAGTTGATTCCAACTCTCAAAAATCACATTTCATCATATCTACCTAAATATGTAATAATATTAAGGTTTACATGCAGTGAATTTGGACTAGTACCAAAATAATGCTATATAGGCATTTCTAGTCACTTTAAATCATTAAATATTGAACTTAAACCAAAGTAATTATGATCCAACCCTTAAATCCCATTCCTACATGTTATAATATGTGGTGATGACATGTCTCCACATGATCCCATGTTTTAAGTGGTGAATATTAAATCTTAGTTAATTTTTCAATGAGTAGAAATTACTTTTCTAAATTAAAAAGAGTGAAACTATTAAATTAAACTTGTCATGCTTGAGATGATAATAGATCATCAAATGTGTGTCTTAGAATGCTAATTAGACTAGTTAAGTATTGTTTGGTGATTGTGTACTCCGTATGTATTTATAGACGATAGTACCGACCAAGCTTTCGAGGAGGATGAGTTCTACCAAGAAGAAGAAGAAGAAGAAAACTTCAACCAGTGCACCAACCAAGGCAAGCTACTATTAGCAAGCTAGGATTAAACTAGATGGTTTAGCAAAGATGCTTTAGGCATGCTTTGGTCACACTACTTTGACTATTAGACACCCAATTCTTATTTACAAGCTTTACTTTCTTTGACTTTACACAAAGTTCTTTCCTTGTTTTGAAGGTAGCATAAAGAGTATAAAACTTGACCTATTTTAGAACCCTTTAGATGTCATTCTATGGCATGAGATTGAACCCATCTTTTCCACCTTAGTGAACACTCTTAACTTAGTAGTTTAGAGTAGATCAAAAACTTGAGTCACTTTAGAGGGAAACACTTGGTGAAAATGAATTATGAAAACCTTGGAATAATGAGTCATTCTATTGAGATGTTTTGACATGTGTTGAGAAACACAAATGGTTTATGATGATGAAAATGTTGAGGCATGAGCCTTAACCCTTTTATAAAACTGATGGTTGGATTCGGATGCGATACCATTCCAAATTTACCATACAACCACACTACCTGAATTGGGTAAGGCTTAGCTAGAAATTTATATGCATTAGTATTAGTTCCCTCGCGGGAGAGGTTTGAGCTAAGGCTACCTCTCAATGCAGTGCCCAAGATGACAGATGGTCATGGTTGGGAGGCCATGGTCATAGGAGAGGTGCTTATACTAGGGTGTGTAAAGGGAAGGTTATGTTTGATTATCTGCATACTAAGTATGATGATTCAGGGTTATCCCTGACAGATGTATCAAATCTTGTGGTGAAAGTGTACGACCTCTGTAGAGTGTTAAACTATTCAAATAGCCGTGTCCGCGGATATGGACAGTTGGAATGGCCATACTGTTTCGTTGTCAGATGTTTTCCAAACAACTTGTTAAATGAATGATGAACCTTGACTTGACCACAACAGGGTTGTGTTTATGACAATAGCTTCCCACCTTAAGTGATTCTAGAACTTTATTTTATCTTTCTTTGCTTCAGAACTCAGCTTAGGTTTCAAACTTAACTTTATAGTTAAACTTAGATTTAGCACTTTAACTTAGAACTATATTACTTGTTAGAGGTAGTTTGCGAGTACTTAAAGAGTACTCATGGCTTTTGTCCCTGGCTATTCTCATGGCCAGACTATGAAGGAGACTATCAAGATGATGGCCAGCAGGACGACTATGATAACTAGGACTATCTGACTTCGTCAGCATTGCCTGTGCCCCGAAGATAGACCCCACCGCTACGCTTATCTTTTATTTCCGCTGCTTGTTGTATTAAGATTGGATCATGAGATCCTTATTTGTGGAAGACCTTATGTATGGTTTGTAATGGATGATGTACTGTGATATCCAATCCGTTATGTCTCGCAAAAATGGTAATCCTGGGATTGCGAGGTATGGCATAACGGGCATCCGGGATTAAAAATCCGGGTGTTGACAAGTTGGTATCAGAGCCATCCTGACCATAGGAGACCCTAGTTAGAATGAACGTTCAAACAAAAACTTAGTTTCAAAACCAAAGTGAGTATTTATGAAAAACTATCTCCTCTCTTATCCTGGTGGATTCACTCTTTCTCAAAAATTCATGTTCCTCAAAATTCTTACATTACTTCTTAAAATTTGACACACTTGATCACTTCACTAACTTCCTCATCCTAAATTCTTGTAGATGGAGTCTCAGTTCAGCAAGTTCTACCAGTTGGGAAACGGAGGTCAGCTGATCTTCGAGAGGGATCTGGATTCACTGTCGGAGTTACTGGGATGCCCACATCCAGAGTTTCTTGGAGCTCAACTTCCAGGACCCCCAGGAGGAGACCTATAGTGGCTAGTCACCGCAGATCTTAGAGGAATCATTGAAGCACCAACTTCTGGGAGAATTCAGTTCTCCGTGAGAGAGAACAACTGGCTAGATGGATTAGCCAGGGCAATACATGAAGCTCTCACACGTCTATGTGCCCTCAGCGTCAACCAAATCCAAGGAACCCGTTTTGCTCAGTATGCAAGACGTGACTTCATGGGAATGCCGATGGAGATGCCAAGTCATCCAGCACTGAAGCGCCAAGTGGAGAACCTTGACTTCCTATTGTATGACCGTCAGAAGGAGCTGGACAATGCTAGAGAGTTAGCCAACCAGAACTGTGCCATTGCCGACCAGAAGGCCCAGACTTTCGCACTGCTCGTCCAGGATCGCCAGTCTCTTTGCCGCCAGCGTGCAAAGAAGGATCGCACCATCGCCCGTCTTCGCAAGAAGGTGGCCGACCTCGAGAAGACAGTCAAGGAGCAGGCAGCCCAGCTTGCAGCAAAAGAAGAAGAAGATGAGGGTGAAGACATCCAGGGAGACATGGATTCTTATCTCAGCAATGATGATGATTTTCTGGCGGAGGATGCCGTGGACTTCTACACTAGCGATGAGGACTCCGACTTCATCGACGATGAGTAGATGCACTAGAGCACTGTCGTAGCATGAGATGTATTGGTCTCAATGTATCGTAGTTTGCAGAATGGTTCTTCAAACCATCTGTTTTCCTTTGTTTGTTGTGGTGTGTGTTATATCGGGTGCTTGTTTGCATGAATGAAAATGAAGTTAGTTGAAAAACCTGAGTCTAACTCAAAGTTTTAGCTTTGAAAACCAAAACCATGAACCTTAGAATTTCCCTATTATCCCTATATCCATCTCAATCTTCAGATGACTCGTGGAAAATAAGGAGGGAGAAGCTCGTCGCAAGACCCAATGCTGCAGATCTTGCAGAATCTCATCACAGACCGTGAAGCAAGCAGGGCAGAGCGCCAAGCCAACTTAGCAACATTGTAGCAGATCGCCCAGATGGCTCTCAACAACCTAGGGCATGGAAATCAGGATCATCAAGGATCCAAGCTGAAGAACTTCCAGAATACCAATCCCCCAATCTTTGGCATGTCAGAAAACCCATTAGATGTTGATGACTGGTTACAGACCATGGAAAATAACTTAGAAGTTGCAAGAGTTGATGAAAATGAGAAAGTTCTCTTCGCCACCCACTATCTGGCAGGAGATGCAAGAGCTTGGTGGAACAGTATCCGCCTGATGAACCATGGTCAAGTTATGACATGGGAAGCATTCAAAGTCAAGTTCAGCCGCACCCGCGTACCGCAAGGTCTAGTCAACAGAATGAGAGATGAATTCCGTGAATTGAAGCAAGGGAGAATGACCGTGGTGGAGTACCGTGACAAATTCCTGTCACTTGCCAGATATGCACCTGATGAGATCAACATGGAGGCCAAGAAGAAGGAGAGATTCCTGAACGGACTGCATGATGAGATGTAGACAGTCCTCGTCAACATCCGTTTCGAGGATCTCGAAGAGCTAGTCGACTCTGCCATTCAGATGGAAGGGAAGATTAACCAGGCAAACGACAACCGCAAGCGTCGTATGATGCATAAGTCTAGATCCAGCAGTCACCAGAAGTACCGTCCCAACCCTTCATCGGGATATGCACCAAGGAACAACCGACCCCCAACGTCTCGCCCAAGCTACCCCAACCGTAGCGGAGGCAATGGGAAGTCCGGAGGAAACAATCACAACTCCGGCAATGCCGACAATTTCAACCGTGCACCTCCCAAGACCAACACCAACAACACCAACAACACTGCACCCAGAACTGGCAGCAATGCTATACCTGTCGCAGTCAAGGACAAGTCCCAGATCACTTGTTTCGAGTGTGGAGTGAAGGGTCACTACTCCAATGAGTGTCCTAAGAAGACTGCAGCCAACGCCAATGTGAATGCCCCAACTCAGTAGCAGCGTCGTGTTCAACCAGGAAGAAGATTTGCCCCAGGGAACCCTCACAACCGCAACGACCGTCTCTTCCACATGAACGTAGAGGAAGCCCAGGAAGCGCCAGATGTAGTGCTGGGTATGTTTTCTGTCAACTCAGTTTTAGCAAGAGTGTTGTTTGATTCTGGTGCATCGCATTCATTTGCCACCGAAGAATTTGCATGCACTAGTAAGATCCACCCAACCAACTTGAAGCATGTCATGATAGTTCAAATCCCCGGTTCAACAACCAAAGCTAGAAAAATTTGCAAAGTTGTGCCTATCAGAATACATGGGATAGATTTTTATGCCAACCTAATTGTACTTGGAACCAAAGGATTGGAAGTAGTACTAGGTATGGACTGGATGTCAAGGCATAAATGACTGATAGACTGTGCTAAGAAAGCCATCACCATGACTAGTAGCTCGGGAGTAACAGTAGAGCATATTTCTGAAACCTTACCCCGTCAATTCAAGTGCAACAAGAGTGTAGCCCTGCCCACCATAAACCAAATCAGAGTAGTCTATGAATACCCCGACGTATTCCCAGATGAATTGCCAGATATGCCCCTGGATAGGGATATTGAGTTCATTATCGAACTAATCCCCGGAACAGGACCCATAGCCTAGAGACCCTATAGCATGAACCCCTCAGAGATAGTGGAACTGAAGAAGCAGTTGGATGCCATGTTAGAGAAAGGCTTGATTCAACTAAGCGCATCGCCATGGAGATCACCAGTGTTATTCGTCGACAAGAAAGATGGAGGCAACCGTCTGTGCATAGATTACAGAAATTTGAATGATGTCACCATCAAGAACAAGTACCCTTTTCCAAAGATAGAGGATCTATTTGATCAGCTGACTGGAGCCCAAGTATTCTCAAAGATTGATCTTAGGACTGGTTATCACCAACTTAAGATTGGTGCAACGGATATTCCGAAGACGACCTTTACTACTCACTATGGTTTATACGAGTATACAGTCATGTCTTTTGGATTAACCAATGCCCCTGCTTATTTCATGAATAAGATCTTTATGAATTTCCTAGATAAGTTTGTAGTTGTGTTTATCGACGACATCCTTATCTACTCCAAGTCAGAAGAAGAGCATGAGCAACATCTGAGAAGCATGCTAGAAACCCTGAGAGAGCATCAGTTATATGCCAAGTTCAACAAGTGTGAGTTTTGGATGAAAGAAGTAGGATTCCTAGGACATATTGTGTCTGCTGGAGGAGTCTCTATTGATCCCGCCAAGATCAAAGATGTCGAAGAATGGGAAGCCCCAACCCCTCAAACCCAAGTCCGTGCATTTCTCGGATTAGCGGGATACTACCGCAAGTTCGTAGAAGGATTCTTGAGCATCGCCAGACCCATGACCCAATTGTTGAAGAAGGACAAGAAGTTTGAATGGACAGACAAATGTGAAGCCAGTTTTCAGGAGCTGAAGAAGAGATTGATATCAGCCCCAATATTAATCATGCCGGACATCAAGAAGCCATTTGATGTGTATTGTGACGCATCCAAGATTGCTCTCGGATGTGTGTTGATGCAAGAAGGCAAAGTCATCGCGTATTTGTCTCGACAACTGAAACAACATGAGTAGAACTATTCGACCCATGATCTTGAACTAGCAGCTGTGGTTCTAGCATTAAAGACATGGCGTCATTATTTGATGGGTAATCACTGTGAGATTTACTCAGATCACAAGAGTTTAAAATATATCTTCACTCAGAAGGAGCTGAATATGAGGCAAAGGAGATGGATAGAGTTAATCAAGGATTATGACCTTGACATTCACTATCACCCCGGCAAAGCCAATGTGGTAGCGGATGCTCTTCGCAGATTGCCATGTAGGCTAAACACCATGATCAAGGAGAAGCAACCAAGTTTGTACGAAGAGTTGGAGCAGTTCAGGAATGAATTAGTTAGCAAAGGATTCTTAGCTAGCATTTAACTTCAACCCACTTTGATTAGCCAAATCAAGGAAGCCTAGAAGGGGAATGAAAGTATCGACGGAATAAAATGTCGTATTGGTATAGGAAAGGTACCTGGATTCACGGAAGACGAAGAAGGAGTATTGTGGTACAAGGGACGTATCTGTGTGCCAGCAGATTCGGAGCTGAAGCAAGTTATCATGAAGGAAGCTCATGATACTCTTTATTCTATCCACCCCGGAGGAACGAAGATGTATCAGGATTTGAAAGAGCAATTTTGGTGGCATAAGATGAAGAGAGAAATCGGAAGCTACATCGCCAAATGTGACATCTGTCAAAGAGTCAAAGCAGAACATCAGAGACCTGCAGGACTGTTGCAACCATTGCAGATTCCGGAATGGAAATGGGATTCTGTCGGAATGGACTTTATCACCGGTTTGCCTACTTCTAGTAGGGGAAATGACTCAATCTGGGTCATAGTTGATAGATTGTCCAAGGTAGCCCAGTTTATACCTGTCAAGACTACCTACCAGAATGCGAAGCTAGCAGAGCTGTACATCGCTAGAATTGTTAGTCTGCATGGAACCCCCAAGACCATAGTATCAAATCGAGGAACCCAGTTTACCTCGAGATTTTGGCAGAAAGTCCAAGAAGGATTGGGAACCAAGTTGAACTTCAGTACAGCTTATCACCCGCAAACTGATGGACATACTGAGAGAGTCAACCAGATCCTAGAGGATATGCTTAGAGCTTGTGTGTTGGAATACGGATCAAAATGGGAAGACTGCCTGCCTTTCGTAGAATTCTCATATAACAACAGTTATCAAGCTAGTTTGCAGATGGCACCATTTGAATTCCTATACGGAAGAAAGTGTCATACCCCTTTGAATTGGTCACAAGTAGGAGAGAGTCAGATATTTGGACCCGACATTCTCCGGGAAGCAGAAGAGAAAGTGCACAAAGTCCGTGAACACCTCAAGACCGCCCAATCCAGACAGAAGAGTTACGCTGACAAAAGAAGGAGAGACCTGACTTTCAATGTCGGAGATTTTGTATATCTCAAGGTGTCGCCATTGAAAGGAACTCAACGCTTTAGTTTCAAAGAAAAGTTAGCCCCCAGATATATCGGGACCTTTAAGATTCTGAACCGCCAAGGAGAAGTATCGTATCAACTGGAACTGCCTGAAGAGATGTCAGCCATCCATAATGTGTTCCATATCTCGTTACTTCGCAAGTGCCTGGAAGTGCCAGAAAAGACGGAAGTTTTCAAGAACATAGACCACAGGGCAGTAGAAATCAACAAGGACCTGACCTATCGGGAAGTGCCCAACCGTATCTTAGAAGAAGCCTACAGAATCACCAGGACCAGGAGCATAAAGTTTCTCAAGATTCAGTGGAGCAACAATACCGAGGAGGAAGCCACTTGGGAGCGCGAAGATTACATTAGGACAGAGTTCCTAGATCTCTTTAGTTCCTAGTTTTCTTTGTAAATCTCGGGACGAGATTTTGTTTAAGGGGGGAAGGTTTGTAACATCCCAAAACTTTAATCCAAGCTTATCAAGATCCAAATCATCTAATTTAGGGTTAACAAAAACTTTTCCAAATTATAAATGAAGATTCATTGCTTGTAAAATGTTTCTTTGGTAAATTAAACATCATCTAAATCTTTCCCAAGAAAATCCCAAAGAAAATCAAATCAAAAGCAATTAAAAAGGAGGAATGGTCATTTTGGTCATTTTAACCCACTACACTACTTTGAGTATTCCTAGCATTCATATCTCCACAGAAATAATTCTGGATCTTTACACCCCTTGATAGTACACATAATGAGGTACCAAGGCCCACTTTTTGATCTGCTAAAAACCTTCAAATACTTATTTTAAATGGCATGTGAAAATTGAATTCAATGCATATGTCTAGATCACCCCTATTTCAAAAACCACCAATTTGAGCTCCACTTTCAAAACCCTTGCAACCAGAGACTACCTAGCATCAGTGGAGAACACTCAAAAAATTTGAAACAAAAATTCAAACTTTGGTCTCTTGCAGCCATTTCATCAAACAGGTGCTAGACACAAATCTTGCAAATTCCAAAACACTATAGTGAGCAGTGGAATTGGTCACCATTTGGGCCTAACTCGGTCCCCTTGTCCCCCAGCTAAAACCCTGGCCCTAGCACTCTCTCTCCCTCTCCCCTATCTACTCCAGTACCAAGCCGCCCGACGCCATGCGCCAGGTCGACCATGGACAGCTCGTGCCAGCCCGTCCCGCGCTCTCCTTCGCTAGCTGACAGACAAGCGCCATCACACCGCACCGCCTCGACCAGCCCCGACCAAAATCAAGCGGAGAACCAGCCGCATTTGCTCGCGCCCATGCCTCTATCCGCCATACCAATCACCCCGGAGCGCCGCGCCCGCCAGAGCAGCACCGGCCTCGCCAAGCCCTAGCCTTGCGTGGCAGCACCTGCAGCAGGCCCAGCAACCGCCCAGACATCCTCGTTCGCCACCTCGCGACCAGCAGCCCGGAGGAACCGCGTCGAACACCGCCGCCCCCGGTCAGTGCACCGCACGCTCCCGACCAGCTTAGACCTCGCCTTGCCGTGCCTTTAAGCCCCAGAGGATCGCCGAGGGACAAAGAATCCATCGCCACCCTCGCCCATGCCGAGAGAGCCCCGCACCATTGTCACCGATGACCTCACCAGAGCTCGCTCTGCCCTCTCGTCGACCCTATATAAAGTTGCCACCCTAGCCTCTTTTATCCACACTCACTCACTCCACACCTCTCACTGAACCTCACCCACCTCTTGCCGCAGCCGCTCGAGCTCTGTCTCGCCGGAATTGGAGCCGAAGCCACCGTAGCAGGAGGAGAAGGGCGTCTGCGATTTGGAGCACCCCAAGCTCCACCGCAACTGCGCCTCGCCTCGCCGTCATCTACCAGCCCGTTTGCCCACCTCACCGACCTTGCTGGAGCCCTGGTATGCCCCCAATCGACCCCCACCACCGCGTCTAGGTCAGACTCTCACCGGAGTAATCTGCCGTCGACGATGACTCTCCACCGTTAGATCCTCTTTAGATCGTGTGGCCCAGAATGCCCGATACCGTTTCAGTGTTTCTGTGCCGCTGACTGGTGGAGCCCGCATGTCAGGCAGCCCACTGTGCTCACTGTGCATAGCTGGGCCAGCCCAGTTAGTTCCCGCGCGAGTTAGAGATTCAAATTTATCCTTTTCTAATTAGAGTTAATCTTAGTTCTGTCTCTGAGTTTGAAAATCAATGCAGAGAGATTTACAAATCCAAATTGCATGAAACTAATCTTGACTGAAAGGTTTTGAAATGATCTATCCAAGCCCGTTGGATTTAATTCAATTAGAGTTATAGATCTCTCCTAGTAAAAATAACAAAACAGAAGCATTTGCACCTTGCAACATTTTTATAAAATCAACTAAGATAGGTTTTGAGTTGATTCCAACTCTCAAAAATCACATTTCATCATATCTACCTAAATATGTAATAATATTAAGGTTTACATGCAGTGAATTTGGACTAGTACCAAAATAATGCTATATAGGCATTTCTAGTCACTTTAAATCATTAAATATTGAACTTAAACCAAAGTAATTATGATCCAACCCTTAAATCCCATTCCTACATGTTATAATATGTGGTGATGACATGTCTCCACATGATCCCATGTTTTAAGTGGTGAATATTAAATCTTAGTTAATTTTTCAATGAGTAGAAATTACTTTTCTAAATTAAAAAGAGTGAAACTATTAAATTAAACTTGTGATGCTTGAGATGTTAATAGATCATCAAATGTGTGTCTTAGAATGCTAATTAGACTAGTTAAGTATTGTTTGGTGATTGTGTACTCCGTATGTATTTATAGACGATAGTACGGACCAAGCTTTCGAGGAGGATGAGTTCTACCAAGAAGAAGAAGAAGAAGAAAACTTCAACCACTGCACCAACCAAGGCAAGCTACTATTAGCAAGCTAGGATTAAACTAGATGGTTTAGCAAAGATGCTTTAGGCATGCTTTGGTCACACTACTTTGACTATTAGACACCCAAGTCTTATTTACAAGCTTTACTTTCTTTGACTTTACACAAAGTTCTTTACTTGTTTTGAAGGTAGCATAAAGAGTATAAAACATGACCTATTTTAGAACCCTTTAGATGTCATTCTATGGCATGAGATTGAATCCATCTTTTCCACCTTAGTGAACACTCTTAACTTAGTAGTTTAGAGTAGATCAAAAACTTGAGTCACTTTAGAGGGGAACACTTGGTGAAAATGAATTATGAAAACCTTGGAATGATGAGTCATTCTATTGAGATGTTTTGACATGTGTTGAGAAACACAAATTGTTTATGATGATGAAAATGTTGATGCATGAGCCTTAACCCTTTTATAAAAATGATGGTTGGATTCGGATGCGATACCATTCCAAATTTACCGTACAACCACACTTCCTGAATTGGGTAAGGCTTAGCTGGGAATTTATATGAATTAGTATTAGTTCCCTCGCGGGAGAGGTTTGAGCTGAGGCTACCTCTCAATGTTCTCCACCTGTGCAGTGCCCAAGATGACAGATGGTCATGGTTGGGAGGCCATGCTGATAGGAGAGGTGCTTATACTAGGGTGTGTAAAGGGAAGGTTATGTTTGATTATCTGCATACTAAGTATGATGATTCAGGGTTATCCCTGATAGATGTATTGAATCTTATGGTGAAAGTGTACCACCTCTACAGAGTGTTAAACTATTCGAATAGCATCGTCCGCGGATATGGACAATTGGAATGGCCATACTGTTTCGTTGTCAGATGTTTTCCAAACAACTTGTGAAATGAATGATGAACCTTGACTTGACCACAACAGGGTTGTGTTTATGACAATAGCTTCCCACCTTAAGTGATTCTAGAACTTTATTTTATCTTTCTTTGCTTCAGAACTCAGCTTAGGTTTCAAACTTAACTTTATAGTTAAACTTAGATTTAGCACTTTAACTTAGAACTATATTACTTGTTAGAGGTAGTTTGCGAGTACTTAAAGAGTACTCATGGCTTTTAACCCTGGCTATTCTCATGGCCAGACTATGAAGGAGACTATCAAGATGATGGCTAGCAGGACGGCTATGATAACTAGGACTATCTGCCTTCGTCAGCATGGCCTGTGCCCCTAAAGATGGACCCCACCGCTACGGTTATCTTTTATTTCCGCTACTTGTTGTATTAAGATTGGATCATGAGATCCTTATTTGTGTAAGACCTTATGTATGGTTTGTTATGGATGATGACTGTGATATCCAATCAGTTATGTCTCACAAAAATGGTAATCCTGGGATTGCGAGGTATGGCATAACGGGCATCCAGGATTAAAAATCCGGGTGTTGACACTGGGGTTCCTGTGAGATTGTTGCTAGCCAAATATCTCACCTCAAGCTTTTATCAATCTATGGGGTCTTGGATACCTAAAAGTCCAAAGATCGAGACAAGTGAACAAAAGATACAAATCTCTATTTCAAATAATACACAATGCTCCGATAGATTAGATGCACATAATCGCTGCGAGGTTTCTCCCCAATACGCAACCAGTGGAGACTACTCACTTATAACAATAAGATCAAGGATAGAAAACATTGTGCAAAATACTTAGATTGAAATTCAATATTCTTACAATGGTCGTCGAATCATAAGGAGATCTAAAGTACAAAGTAATAGCTATGGCTAATGGAGAGGATGGAAGATGGAAGGGATGAACAATGGTGTGGATCTCCTTGGATGTGTTGTGATGCATTGTTTGAATGGCGGCCTTCTACGCGATGGCTGAGACCTCAAAATATATAGGTGTATTCACGAAAGTTATGGTTTGACGAGACGGAGCCGCCACCACATGGTACGGGCGGACGGTACGGGCGGGCCATGCCCATACCAGTGGTCGTTAGGGCTGCTGTCGCCTGAAATTGACTCCACAATTACTTGGTCATGTGGACTTTCTCAAAAACCTTTAGTATGACTCTTGATTTCGCATTAAAAAGCGTGATTTCCTGCACAACACAATTTAAAGCAATGGTTTGCATATCTTTGAAATTATTAGTTATTAGTGGCAAGGATTGAGAATTTCTTGTCAATTGCTCGACTAAAAACAATGTTTAAACGCGGTGGAAGATGGCTAGTTTTGGAGCGATCAACCTCCCCAAAGCTCAAACCTTGATCACCCTCGAGCAAGAAGAAACAAAAGAACTATAAGAAATTCAACATTTAAACTTGACAACGAGATAGGAATTCACTTACGTTTGGTAGTCATATGTGTTTAGCACTTCTTCCATTTGAAAGGCTTATCAAAGTTAGAGAGATGACAAAAATACTATACAAGCTTTAGTAAGTCAATACAATCAAAGTAAAGTTTAATATAAGCATAAATACCTAGAAGTGTAACAATCAATCCAATTCTTCTAGTTAACTCTCAGCTTGCCAAGGAACACTAGGATGTTTTAATAGCATAACTGAGTAAGATAGTTCATGTCCTAAGTAGCATAACAACGAAGTGTCTTATTGACGTCCACATCAGTAAATCAAGGCTATCAAAACACTTCTAATCCAATCATTGTGTTTCAAGAAAATTCATAAAGTACTAGCAAGACCATGCCAATGACTTGTTATGTGGATCTTCATATATATTTTTATTCCTCTTTCAAGGATCATTGGGTGTTTATTTTACAAGTGCTTGCACAACCTTTGAGAGTACCAATATGTTTGCCCATATATTGACACGTATGCCACTCATGTCGTCAACTCATAGCCAAAATCCGGGGATATACCATAGATCATTCAAAAGTTAGCGGAGTTGTTGGCACCCCAAAGGTGCGCATGAGAAACATAGAACTCTCTCTCTACTAGTAGCACAGTTTGATCCACAAGATTAGCTTTGGCATGCATCACAATTACCACTAGACTTCATTTTAATCAAACAACTCCCTTCAAGAGTGTTTTCAAGTTTATCAAAACATCTATGGGGTTAAGTATCTTTAAGGTTATACTCTTAAGACAATCATTCATCAAATAAGTCATAAATTTCAGATTTTTTCTTGTTGTACTTGTATGGCTATATTATTTCCAAGGCAAGACTCGGTTAACTAAGATAACTAGAGCAAAAGCTTCCACAACTAATTATCATACCAATAAAAATCTTTACTCTAACTATTTTGAATTACTCCCACTAGCATGGCATCTTAGCAAATCAACCAACTAAAATAAATAACTCAAACTTAAAAAGTGGGAGACATAGGACATACCTCTCATAGGTGACTTCATAAATCTCTTCCTTATAGGGATGTGTTCCTTCAAAACTTAAGCATGATTATTCCCATAATAATATTAAAGCAAACAGGCAAAGTGCGAATCCATGTTCACGAAAAAAGGAAAAAAGATTTTTTTTTGTATTTTTGAGGATAGGGATTAAATAATAGAAAAGAACTTGCGACCAAGCAAGGAAAGAAGAAAAGAAAAACAAACGAAAAACAAAAGAAAACTAAAAACAAAAGTAAAGGAAAAAAGCAAAGTGTTGGAATAAACCAACATGAGTGTTTAAAAGCTCTCAAGGAGATGGGGTACAACCTTGTTATTACACAAATAAAATTGTCGGGGGAACACATCCCCAATCTCAGACTTTTGCAAGCCCTTTTGTTACTCATTGTGGTGGTGGTGGATAATCTCCCATGTTCCATTGGCTGCTCTAATCATGGAACTGGGTGGCGAGGTTGGCAGAAGCATCTCGAAGGTTGATGGAGAGGTTGTTTATATTTTGGATATTTCCTTCGAGAGCATAGATATTTTTGTAGGTGGTGTAGTAGTTTGGTGGCTGCATATCTTTTTTGGGCCCTTCTTGTTCTACTTCTTCATCTTCTCCTCCTTCTCTCATGGGTATTTCTTAATGAGGTAGACCTGCCTCAACCTGCGCGTCAAAACGCAAACGTCCATCCTCGATAGAGAATAGACCATTATGCAAAGGAGTTGGGATCAAGTGATCCACTCCAGGTATATCAAGGAAGTATCTACCATTAGTTCTATAAATCATACCACATGCTCTTAGAGTAGAAAAACCAAGACGGTGACTTCTTGTCAACGGTTGGATGTTACCTAGGTTGATGTGAAGTGTGCGTGCAAGAACAGTTACAACTCCTCCTTCGCATATGGGTCCTCGAGATTGCAGAGCTTGATGCTTAAGGTAAAATACAAGAAGGGCGCCCAAATTTGGCGTTAAGTTACAATTAATAATAGCAGCTTTCGCGAGGACCATCATGTCCTCCTCATTGACTCTAGTAAACTCAACACGTGCCTGCAAGGTGTTAGCAATAACATGAAACAAATATCGTATAGCGGGATGATCAATTTGGTTCCCCTTGGGTGTGTTTCCATGAATTATCATTAAATTAAAGCACTCCCATGGTGCATGATTTAAAACAAAGGTGGTGGACCGTATGTCGGTGGTGTTGTTGGCAAACCCCAAAACATTGAGTCCATTGGTCGAGCGTCAAGGAGTACTCACAATTCATAAGATAAAAGTTGATGCAATCAACTCCAGGCATTTTCTCCTCAGAACAATAGTGAGAGCACACCGTATGCGTCAAGGTGCTAAGGAACTCAAGCGTCAAGCGGCGATACATGGCGACATCCTGGAAGACAAAGTCATATAAACCAACATTGTTGCAAAGTAAATCAAAATCAGCACAAATGCCAAGTTGGTTCAGGATATAGGGAGACACCCACTTGGTGGACTTGATTTCACGGAGTTTGAAACGGTCAAAATGGTTCAGCTGAAACTTCTCGGTGAACTCGATACCAAGTGACTCGGGGGTCAACGTATCAACGGGTGATGCGGCAGGTTCCACAGTCATCACACGTGTACAACTCCTTGTGTTCATCTAAAACAAAATAAATAAAAATTGCTATTTTTTTTAGCCCAATAGAAACATAGCAAAAGCGATCCTTTACACTTGTTACAAAAGAAACTCATCTAAAAACAATACTAAGCATGCTCAATATCAAGATTAGCTCAAGATCAAGACCTGAGTCTAGATTGATAATGATGAAAGATTGAGCAGAGTTTTGTTGCAAATAAGTTGGGAATTGAGGAGAATCATACCTTCGATTGATTGGGTGCGAGGAATCGATGAAAGATTGAGTAAATTTGAAGATCCAATGGAGGTGGTTTGAAGTTTGGAGGAAGAAGAAAGAGAAAAGTTTGTGTTTGGGGATTTTAGGTGACCTCCTTGATACGTCCATTCTGTATCACTATTCTATATCATAATTTACTGTTATTCATTGATATATTTCATATTAAGAGATGATAGTTATGTTATTTCATCTGTTTTTGCATGGTTGATGACTTTTGGAGCATGGACCACTGAAGTCTGGATTCTGATGGAAAAGGCGTTGTTAGCAGGAGAAATTCGCGAAGATTAGTAAATCTGGGAAAATACATGGAAAATCCTATTTTTCTAGAAGACGAAGGATGCCAGAAGGGGGAGCAGAGTTGGGCCACAGGGGGCCAACACCACCCCCTGGCGTGGGCAGGCCCGCGCCACCAGGTGGTGTGGCCACCCTAGCCCACTCCTGGCTCTCCCCTTTGGCGTATATTATAACCACGAAATCCTAAGGCTCGGGGAGGGACCACAGAAAGATTCCACCACCTCTGCGGGACAGAAAACTGCAAAGAGAGAAAGAGCTCTCTGGTAGGTAGAAATCTGCCGGGGAAATTCCTTCCCGGAGAGGGGAGATCATCGCCATCAATACTGTCATCAAGCTGAACTTCATCGGGATCATCATCATCATCATCTCCATCATCATCTCCACCAGCACCATCATCACCACTCCGTACCGCTGTAACAATTGGGTTGAATCTTGCATAGTTCTTAGTGGAAACTTTCTCGGTATTGATTACTTGTTGTAGTTGATGCTATTGAGTGGAACCATTGAATTATCGTTCATGTTCAGATTGTTACTTATTATTATTTCATCTCTGATCTTGATCCATATGATGTCTTGTGAGTAGTTCATTTAGTTCTTGAGGACATGGGAGACGTCATGTTGTTAGTAGTGAAATTGTGTTGAGAAAGATTCAATAGTTTGTTATTTAAGTTGTGGTGTTATTCTTCTAGTGGTGTCATGTGAATGTCGACTACATGACACTTCACCTTTATGGGCCCAGAGGAATGCATTGTGTATTTGGCTACTATCATAGGGGTTGCCGGAGTGACAGAAATCTGAACCCCCGTTAGGAAACCTTTGCACAAGGGATGTTAGGATCTCAGAGTTTAAAGTTGTGGTTATATTTCTATCTTAATTACTTTCTTGTACTTGCGAATGCTTGCAAGGGGTATAATCACAAGTATGTATTAGTCCTAGGAAGGTCGGTACATTAGCACAGGTTCACCCACACAACACTTATCAAACTAAAGAAGATTCATCAACTATATGAAGCGAAAGCACTTGACGATATTGCCATGTGTCCTCGAGAACGTTTGGTCATCTTAAGTAATACAACCGGCTTGTCCTTTGCTAAAGAAAGGATTGGCCCACTTGCTGTATTTATTATTATTGTCTTTTTTTACTCGTACTTTATTTATCTGCATTATCAAAAACCCCTAAAAATCCGTTTGCTAAGTATTTACAGAGAATTCCTGCTCCAAGCCACTTGTCAACACCTTATGCTCCTCGTTGGGTTCGACACTCTTACTTATCAAAAATACCGCGATACACCCCCTATACTTGTGGGTTATCAAGACTATTTTCGGGCGCCGTTGCCGGGGAGTGAAGTGCTATTGGAGAGTGGAACTGGTAAAGGAAACTTCTAGTGTGAGTTTTGTTTATTCTGTTAGTTACTTTATTCCAATATGGATAATTCAATTAGTTTCTTATATCGTAATGCTACTACCACTGCTGAGGTAGTGGATGAACCACCACCTACTGAAAATGGTACTTTTAAGATACCTACAAGAATTATTGATCGTGTTATGGATAACTACTATCTAGGAGATGGAATTGTCCATTCCGGTGATCATTTTCTCTTTATACACAAATTGTGCGGGTTGCTCAAGTGTGCAGGTATTACAACAGATCAAGTCAAGAAGAAGTTATTCTCATTATCACTGAAAGGAAGAGCTGAGGAATGGTACAAGCTGCTAAAGAATGGTCAAGCTCTTGAATGGGAGGAACTTGTACCTCTCTTTTATTCTAAATTTTATCCTCCTGGTGAGATTCATAAAGATCAGAATCAAATATACAACTTTTGGCCTCTTGATGGAGAGAGTACAACTCAAGCTTGGGGGAGATTGAAGTTACTAATGATCAAATGTCCTATTCATGAGCTCCCCAACAATATTATTATCAATAACTTTTATGCAAGACTTTCTCTTTATGATAAGGATCTATTGGATGCTTCTTGTGTTGGATCATTTACACGCATGGAAGAAGAAGCTAAATAGGATCTTCTAGACCGTATTCAAGACAATGCTGAAGCATGGGAGAATGATAAAGGAAGAAAGTCAGGTATAAATTATGATTATGAATGCATTGAATCTTTTATGGGAACTAATGACTTTCATAATATTAGTAATTCTTATTGTTTAGATTCTCAAGCTATTGCAAGTTATTTTAAAGCTTTTTCTTCTTATATTGAAATTCCTAAAAAGAAGTGGAATAAGTATCATGAACCTTATAAAGATATTGTTAAAAGTGTTCCTGCAAGAAATACTGAAGTTTATACCGCTAATCATGTTTTACCTAAACCTTACATTGAGAAAATGCCTTTCATAGTTAAGATAAAGGAACATTCTATGATAGCTAGTATGGTTAATGAAAGTACAAATAAAGCTGTTGAACCTGATGAACAAGTGGATGATGAACCTGTAATAGCAAATGTGAAAGATTTTGTCACTAAATATGAAGAAGATGGACACCCTATCCTCTGTAAGGATACTTCTAATATTGTTTCACAAAGTAGTGTTATGAGAGCTAGTGTCCCTGTGTTTTCTGTTAGGATAAGTGATCATTGATACAATGGTTCTTGTGATAGTTATATCGTTAAATTTATCCATGATACTGAAAGTTATTATGAGAGAGGGAAGACTGTTCTTATGCATCTCAATAATATTAAGTTTCCTCGCTTTATGCTGAAAGTCTTTATGTTACATTTATTTTGCCTTCCTATGCTAGCAGCCTCTGGTTTCAACATTTTATTTTCTTAGAAAACTCCCTTGCATAAGAAGTGGGTTAGACTTAAACATTTCTATTTTTACTTCTTGATGCTCTTTTCACTTCAATTCATATTCTTATGTGAGCATCATTGAAATTATCATGCCCATCTTAATGGCTATAAAGAAAGAGATTTTTGGGAGACAACCCGATATTTTTGCTTTTAGTTTTTTTATTTGAGTCTTGGAAGTTATTTCTTCTGCAAAAACCTCTCCTTATCCTTTTTGTTTAGTTTTTGTGTCAATATCAACCTCTAATGAGAGAGAAGTAAGATTTGGGGAAGTTGCTGTCCCGAAACAGATTTTTGTACTTCACTATACAAAATCATGAAAGATCAGAATGTCGTACTGATATGTAATTTTTTGTGTGCATGCCCTAGGTTATTATTTAACTTTCGTTAGTTTTGCACTTTTTGATTTGAGCAACAGAAGATTTTCGAAAAAATTGATCTTTACCTGCTGGTCTGTTTTGACAGATTTGTACCACTCTTGCATTTGCCTCTTAAATCGATTTCCTTTTTGAATTCCTTTTGGGATTTTGGAAGGAGATGTTTCAGTAGCTTATGTTTTGATGGATTTAAGTTTAAATTGAACTTAAAAGGTTTATTACCTCGCTTACACTAATGTTGCTAATAAGAATTGTGTGAAGTTTTGTGTGAAAGAAATTTCCAAGTTGTAGGAGAAAGTGGTGTAATGAGATAGTGAAAGGTTAAATGAGTCAAGCAATATGTGTATGAAGGTGAAGATATTAATGATATTTAAGCGGTAACTCCGGAAATTTTTATCAAAGACCAACTTCAGAGACCTGCAGAGTCCGTTTTCGAATAGGTAACAGTTCTAGTAAGAAAAGGTCCGTGAAAAATCTGTCTAGTTATATTTTTGTAGTTTTTATCCAACAAGGAAAGCAACAAAGCAAAAGAGGGAAGAAAATGGAGCCAGGGTGGCTCACACCACCCCGTGGCGCGGGCCCCATGGCCGCACCACCGGTGGTGTGGCCGCCCCGGAGTCCGTCTCCGACCCGTTTTCTTCCAGTACTTTCCTTTTATTGTAAAAATTCGTAATATATAATCCCCCAGATCCCCCGAGGTTCGTATATCGTGTTCTCGTCGTGTTTTCGTTTTGATCTATTTCTGCCAGGAACTATTCTTAAAGTTTAGAAGCACAATGGTCTCCGCCAACGATAAGGGCAAGGAGCCTATGGAGGAAGATCTCCAAGACTCTGAGCATGAGGAGGAGAGCGATAGTGAAGTTGAAGAGGAGGCAAAGGAAGACCAACATACGCACACTAGCACCACCATTGCAAGCATTGGAGTGGTGGAAAACCCTGCCAGGTTCAAAAGGACTACACAGATGTCCACTAGAGGGAAGACTCAGCGTCATTGCTTGGCTTCGTGGTCACCTTCTCCACACACCAAGAATCCCTTCCATACCCTTATCCATGAGAATCAATTCCAGAATATGCCCAAGGAGAAACTACCCTCCAATTGGGATATTCCTCATTCTAACCATGCAGGAAAAGAAGACTTTAAGGAGGAAGAGTAGGGAAAGAATCATACGAGCTGGGATTCACAACCCGACATGATCATGAACCGCATCGAGCACAATTCGGAGTTGATTCGTACTCTCACCTTCGAGATTGAGGACTTGAGGAAATTGATTGAAAAGCTCATCGAGAGAACACCACCACCACTAAAGGAGCAATTTGTCATCAGGTTTTGGCATCCCCTTGGTTTGTTCCAAGCTTGGGGGAGTGCCGCGGTATCATATCACTATCTTCTATCTTTTTACCTTTTTAGTAGAGTCATATCATGAATAGAGAAGTTATCATGTAGGATGGTTTGCATTATGGAAGTGTCCCCCCTCTCGTTAGATATCTATGTATCCCTTGGTGTGAGTTGCCGTTATGGAATATTAATAAGAAGTTCTATCATTTACTCTTTTGCATATCTTATTTTAGTTTTAATTACTATTATATGATTAATCTTGTTGTTAGTATTGGTATCACTTTAGGATCATTGAGTTAATTTAGTTGGTTTTGACAAACCTGGCTTGGTCAATAGCAACACTATTATGAGAATTGAATAAAAAGATAAAAAGTACTCTTAAAGAAATATAATTTCATCATCTTTCTTTCTTGATTTGCTCATAAGCTTAGTATTCTCTAGTTAAGATCTTTTGTGCTTCCAAGGAAGATTGCATGTTTGTTTTTATCACCTGTATGTTTGTGTGTTTCCTTCAACTCTTATGCATGCTGATACATTGCAAACGTATCTATAATTTTTGATGCTCCGTGCTTGGTTTATATCTACTTTCTTATGTTTTGCCCACGCTTTGGAGTATTTTTATACACTTTCTTGGACTAACCTATTAACAAGATGCCACAGTGCCAGTTGCCTGTTTTCTGCTATTTTTTGGTTCCAGGAAAGTCAGAAAATGAATATTCTTGGAATTGGACGGGACAAAAGCCAAAGTCGATATTTTACCGGAAGACTCTCGGAGCCAGAATACAAGACGGAGAGGGGCCACAGGGTGGCCACACCCCCTTGGTGCGGGCAGCCCTAGGCCGTGCCAGGGCATGGTATGGGCCCCCTGGCCACCCACCGACCTTGCCTCTTCGCCTATAAGAAGCCTCACGATGCATAAACCCTAAATCGTCCAGCCTCCAGCCACGAAAAAGTTCCACAGCGCCGCCACCACCGAAGAGGAGATTCGGGGGACAGAAAGTCTCTGTTCTGGCACCCTGCCGGGATGGCGAAGTGCCCCCGGAGCCATCTCCATCGATCTCCACCACCATCTCCATCGCCGTTGCTGATTCCCATGATGATGAGGGAGTAGTTCTCTCTTGAGGCTAAGGGTTCTACCGGTAGCTATGTGTTCATCTCTCTCTCTCTATGCATGATCATATTGTGATCATGAGCTTTGTAATCAAGTAGATCTACCTTAGTACTCAAGTGCTTTAATAGATCTCTGTTGTCCCCATGTGTGTGAAAGTGACAACGTGCACACCATGGTGGCACTTAGGCTAGAGATTACAATTACTTGTTATGAGTTATATTTGGAGTTGGATGTCTCAATGAAATTGTGGTGTTTGTTGGAACCATCTAGTGCTCAAGGTGACAGTGTGGGGTTATCTAGATGGGAAAGGCTTACTTTGAGGTGTGCTATTATAGCCCTAACATGTATTAGAGTGTCCAACCGGAGAGTAGTTCACAGTAGTATCATGAAGATAATATATTTATATGAGAGTGTTCACTAGTGAAAGTATGATCCCTGGGCCTTGTTTCTAAGCATTGAAACATCGTTTGCAACTAGATCTGTTACATGTTTGCTTGCTGCAATCTTTATTTCAGTTTGCCTTTAGTCTCTTCCACGCCATCAAGCTATTTTCTGGCACCGTTACCACTTATAATTATCCATACCACTTGTATTTCACTATCTCTTCGCCGAACTAGTGCACCTATACACCTGACAAGTGTATTGGGTGTGTTGCGGACACAAGAGACTTCGTGTATCTTGATTGCAGGGTTGCTTGAGAGGGGATACCTTTGACCATTTCCTCCCTGAGTTCGGTAAACCTTGGGTGATCCACTTAACGGAAAACTTGCCGCTGTTCTACAAACCTATGCACTTGGAGGCCCAACAACTGTCTACAAGGATAGAAGTGCATAGACATCAAGCTATTTTCTGGCGCCGTTGCCGAGGAGGTAAGGTAAAAGGTACTCACATCCTCCGGTGTGAGTGCTCGAAGTTATTTCCTTTAGATTCTGCAATTTGTCTTTTTGTTTCTTTTGTTTTATTTTCACTAGTTAGGCTCAATGGAAAACAACAACAAAATTAGAGAGCTTTATAGTATTTATCTTGAGTTAGGACATGAAGTGTTTGAAGAGAAAATTAAAAAACCAATGGAACTTTATTTGCATGCTAATAGCAATGTTGTTAGTATGAATTCTTTGGACACCATTATTGCTAATGCTATGGAAAAGTCTAAGCTTGGGGAAGCTAGTTTTTATGAAAATGATCTTTTTAGTTCCCCAGCTTTGGAAGATAGCTATTCTATTGCTTATGATGATACCAAACCTCCAATATATGATGATTACAATGATTAATATGATATTTTTCAGTTCACCTACTATTGAGGAGAAAATTAATTATGACTACAATATGCTTCCTATATTTGATGATTATGGTGATGAGAATAATAATGATAGTTATTTTGTTGAATTTGCTTCCACTATAATTAATAAGAATGACTATGCTGATGTGAAGAGTATTAATTCTTTTATGCACGTGGCTCATGATAAGAATGTTTTATGTGATAGTTATATTGTTAATTTTATTCATGATGCTACTGAAAGTTATTATGAGAGAGTAAAATATGGTTGTAGAAGTTTTCATGGTACTGAAACACCTCTCTATGTGCTGAAAGTTTTGAAGTTACTCTTGTTTTATCTTCCTATGTCTGTCACTTTGTTATTTTTGAATTTATTTGTATACAAGATTCTTATGCATAGGAAGTGGGTTATACTTAAATGTGTTTTGAATGTGCTTCTTGATGCTCTCTTTTACTTCAATTCATATTTCCTATGAGAGCATCTTCTCAAACTATCATGCCTAACTTAAAGGCGTTAAAGAAAAGTACTTATTGGGAGATAACACAAAATTTTAGATGACTCTTGGAAGTTATTACCTCTGTAATAACCGCTCCTTATCCTTTTTATTTGCTTTTTATGCCAAGCGTAAACTCTAATGAGAGAGAAGTAATGCTTGGGAAAGTTGCTATCCCAAAATAGATTTTTGTGCTTCGCTTTAAATATTCGTGTAAAATATCTGTACGTTGTTTTGAGGCGTGAATGTTTTTGCTTCTGCACCAGGTTGTTATCCAACTTTCGTTAGTTCAACACTTTTCCATTTGAGCAACATAAGGTCTTCAAAAAAATCGGTTTTTACCTGCTAGTCTGTTTTGACAGATTTCTGCCATTATTTGCATTTGCTTCTTATTGATTCCTTTTTGGGTTTCTTTTGGGGAATTGAGATTTTTAAGGGAAGTGCTATAGTAGCTTGTGTTTTAATGGAAGTTTTATTGGTGTTTAAACTGAACCCAAAGACTTATTATCTTGAGTACACTAATGTTGCTAATAAAGATAGTGTGAAGTTTTGTATGAAGGAACAATTTCAGGTGTATGGAGAGAATGATGTAATGAGATGAAGAATGGACTAAAGCTCAAGCTTGGGGATGCCACCATGTGTCACCCCAAGAAATATCCAAGAGGTACAAGCGTCAAAGCTTGGGGATTCCCAAGGCATCCCCTTCTTCATCAATAAAAATCTCAGGTTTCTTCCAAACACTTCATTTTTATTGCTTCATTCACAGTTGTGTTGTTCTTGGAGTGTCTTCATTTTTGTTTTTGGTTTTCATTTGCTTTGTTTGCTTAGTTTGCTTGAATAAATTGGTTGGACCCTGTTGGGGGGATACCCCCGGGGTATAAAGGCCGAGTTAGCCGAGGTTCGGCAAGGCCAAAGCAGATGCTGGCCGGGTCACCTCAAGGCAGGCCGAATCACGGGGTAACCCGGACCAGGGGGCGTGCGCCTAACTAAGTCTCAACCGACTTAAGAAGTAAGTCGGATGTGCATGTTTTACTTATATGCAGGAATAGGTGTGGCCAGATCAGCTATGATCCGGGTCACGTCTGGCTTCTAGGAGAAGGAAGGGATCTCGCTGGTCAAAAGAAGCCCCGGTACGCACTACCTGAGCGAAGCAAGCAAGGACAGGACCACCGGGGCGTGGCCGACAAGGGTGACGACGCCCATGTCAGCTGACGCGGATGCCGCAGAGGCTCACGTAGCCAAAGCATGTGTGACGCGGGGGAAAAGCACCCCGGTCGGCTTACTACTTTGGGGGGAAGCATATTCTTAGGAATATGCTTCCACGTATGCCCTAAGCAGAGCCCGAGCTCCCTCTATAAAAGAGGGGCTAGGGTTTCAGTAGAGGGGGTTGGTTTTCTTCTACTATTCTGGCTTGGCTAGGGTTTTTTGGGGTAAACTGTGGGTGAGAGTAAGAGAGCTCCTTCTTCCTCCTCTCGCCAATACAGCTCTAGGAGCACTTGTAATCTTGGTAACTGAGCAATACAAACAACTGTGTGGAGAATCACTTCACTATCCCTCCCTGGATTCCCCTAGCGTGTATTAGTCCCCCACCTTTAGCCTATCCATGGCATCTGCCGTGACACCACCACGACAGACCCCCTCTTTCATACATTGGTTTTCAAATAGTTTGGTTTGGATTGGAAAGAGTAGGAAAGTTCATGCTTAAGTGGTAAAAGGAGTTTGTTTTTGACTGTGGCCTATGCTTTGTCATGCCATGCTTGATATTGTTTTGGCTTTATGCTTAGTGATTTTTGCTGTAGCATGACATGTTATAAACAATTGAGATTGCTTAATGTGCCTTTGAAGAATCATGCGGTTTTTTAGCATATTAAAGCATAGTATTGTGGTATTCTCCTTTGATGTTTTATTTGGGTTGACTTGGCACATGCTCACACCATGTTAGGACTATACCAAGTCACCACAGCCTCTATGATCCTTTAGTTTTCGACTTGTAATATCACTTTATGCTTTAATTAATGATGTTTTGTCGCTTTGCATGATTATGGCCATTATTTCTCTCTTAGTTGGTCGCTCCCAGTCTTTTGCTTGCCTCCATACCAAGTATGAGTTCCACGCATGCATTCAACTCCAAATAAAACCAAGTTATTCCAAAGAGTCCACCATACCTACCTATTAGCATTTTCTATTCCAAGTATATTCATGTTTTTATCTACCTTCCGAATTAAACTTGTTATGAGAAAAGTAGTGATTAAAGCTCCCATGAACTTGATGGCACACTTTACTTTTCTTGCCCTTAATAAACTTGAACCATTGTGTTGTCTATGTTGTATATGCTTGCACTTATATGTTGGGGATTAGTAGAACCATGCTGTCATGGGGAACGCTTTCAACATTGCACTTGTACTTTGTACCTAGTTGATATCATGCTCTTTTGTCTATGGATGTCGTCGGTGTGAAATGAAAGGGGAGCTTGTAAGTCCATGGAGTTATGTATGTGTGTTAGAGAAACTCCTGGGCCGCCGGTCTAATCCATGCAATCATGGTGGAAACCTGCAGCGTAACCATAATGAGCTGTCTATGAAGCATTCTTCCTATAAAAAAGAGATAGAGATTAAGAAAAGAGAAAAAGGAAAAAAAGAGATATGAGAAAAGAGGAAAGAGAGAAAAGGCACCATTTTCCCATGGTAAATAAGAAGATTGCTGAGATGCTCGTTGTCTGCTTGCATTGTCATTTTGATATGGGGATTCTTCCGTATCATCAGGCAAGGGGTACCCTGTTGGCGGTTCTCTATGGTACACATGTAGTACTATGACAAGAACTTACCGGTAACTAAACTTGAGTAGCATGAGGAGCAGCCCTCGTATTCAAGGGACATGAGATTTCCAACTTATACTTATTCAAGCATATACACCATAGTTTGTTCACTTTAACCTTAATCACTTCAAGATGCTTATGATAGGGGAAATGAGAGCTAGAAGCTAATAAGTACCATAATTTTTGGAAGCTCTTTATGAAACTTGAATCCCTACTTCCTTCTATGAAGGACTTTCTTCCACTTTTATATTGAGTCTCCACCTTCTATCTTTATGCACCTATTGAGAGAGCATAGTGGTCATTCTTAGTTTTATGTGCATTGTCCCAAGACTTGTTGATTGATGCATAACTTTGATATTGCTTGTTCTTAAACTATTTGTATCTGGTCACTCTTATGAACTTTGAAGGTGTCCTATGCATCTATGTTTGCTACTCTATGAGGGACAACCTAAATGCCACTATGCTATGTTTTCTTTATGTGAAACAAACAAACGTCTTGCAAAGCATTGTTATTCATGAATCTATTGTTTGTGCCTTTTCATGTTACAACATAGTTGCTATGTCTTATTGTTAGAACTTTGTCTTTCATGCTATGTTGAAGTACTATGATCCCAGCTATCAATGTTTTACAAATACTTTGATCAAGTTTATGAGGGTGCATGTCACCTCAAAAATTATTCTTTCTTTTTATCGCTTACCTACTTGACGACGAGCAGGAGTTAAGCTTGGGGATGTTGATACGTTGCAAACGTATCTAATTTTTTTGATGCTCCATGCTTGGTTTATATCTACTTTCTTATGATTTGCCCACACTTTGGAGTATTTTTATACACTTCCTTGGACTAACCTATTAAGAAGATGCCATAGTGCCAGTTGCCTGTTTTCTGCTATTTTTGGTTCCAGGAAAGTCAGAAAATGAATATTCTCGGAATTGGACGGGACAAAAGCCAAAGTTGATGTTTTACCGGAAGACTCATGGAGCCAGAAGATGAGACGGAGAGGGGCCACAGGGTGGCCACACTCCCCTTGGTGCGGGCAGCCCTAGGCCGCGCCAGGGCATGGTGTGGGCCCCCTGGCCACCCACCGACCTTGCCTCTTCGCCTATAAGAAGCCTCCCGATGCATAAACCCTAAATCGTCCAGCCTCCAGCCACGAAAAGTTCCGCAGCGCCGCCGCCACCAAAGAGGAGATTCGGGGGACAGAAAGTCTCTGTTGCGGCACCCTGCCGGGACGAGGAAGTGCCCCCGGAGCCATCTCCATCGATCTCCACCACCATCTCCATCACTGTTGCTGATTCCCATGATGATGAGGGAGTAGTTCTCTCTCGAGCCTAAAGGTTCTACTAGTAGCTATGTGTTCATCTCTCTCTCTCTATGCATGATCATATTGTGATCATGAGATTTGTAATCAAGTAGATCTACCTTGCTACTCAAGTTCTTTAATAGATCTCTGCTCTCCCCATGTGTGTGAAAGTGACTGCGTGCACACCATGGTGGCACTTAGGCTAGAGATTATAATTACTTGTTATGAGTTATATTTGGTGTTGGATGTCTCTATGAAATTGTGGTGTTTGTTGGAACCATCTAGTGCTCAAGGTGACAGTGTGGGGTTATCTAGATGGGAAAGGCTTACTTTGAGGTGTGTTGTTATAGCCCTACCATGGATTAGAGTGTCCAACTCGAGAGTAGTTCAAGAGTAGTATCATAAAGCTAATATATTTATATGAGAGTGTTCACTAGTGAAAGTATTATCCCTAGGCCTTGTTTCTAAGCATTAGAACACCATTTGCAACTAGATATGTTACATGTTTGCTTGCTTCCATCTTTATTTCAGTTTGCCTTTAGTCTCTTCTACGCCATCAAGCTATTTTCTGGCACGGTTACCACTTATAATTATCCATACCACTTGTATTTCACTATCTGTTCACCGAACTAGTGCACCTATACACCTGACAAGTGTATTGGGTGTGTGAGGGACACAAGAGACTTCTTGTATCTTGATTGTAGGGTTGCTTGAGATGGGATACATTTGACCACTTCCTCCCCGAGTTTGATAAACCTTGCGTGATCCACTTAAGGGAAAACTTGCTGCTGTTCTACAAACCTCTGCACTTGGAGGCCCAACAACTATCTACAAGAATACAAGTGCGTAGACATCACTTGCTAGCCTAAAACCTGTACTGAGAGGGAATGCTTCTCGTGCATCCAATCCTTAAACCAAAACCAATGCCATTTGTGTCCACCATACCTACCTATTAGCATTATTGCTATTCCAAGTAAATTCATGTTTTTATCTACCTTCCGAATTAAACTTGTTATGTGAAAATTAGTGATTAAAGCTCTCACGAACTTGATGGCACACTTTACTTTCCTGCACTTAATAAACTTGAACCATTTTGCCCATCTATATTGCGTATATGCTTGCGCTTTATAAGTTGTGAGTTAGCAGAACCATGTTTCCACGGGGAACGCTTTCAACATTGCACCTATTTAGTTGATATCATGATTCTTTTTCTTATGGATCCCTGCGGTGTGATATAAAAGGGGAGCTTGTAAGCTCATGGAGTTTGTACATGTGTTAGAGAAACTCCTGGGCCGCTAGCCTAAGCCATGCCTAATCATGGAGGAAACTTGCAACATAACCATAATGAGCAATCTGTGAAGCATCCTTAATAAAAATCTCTGCAAATAGCAAATAAAATGATCGCTGAGATGCTCATTGTCTGCTTGCCTTGTCATTTTGATATGGGAATGCTTCCGTATCATCGGGCAAGGGGTACCCCGCTGGCGGTTCTCCATAATACACATGTATTTACAATGACAAGAACTTACTCGTGACTAAAGTTGAGTAGCATGAGGTTTGGTACTCGTAAGAACGGGGCATGAGATTTGCAACTTATAACTTGTCAAGCATATCCTCATATTTGTTCACTTTAACCTTAATCACCTTAAGATGCTTATGATAGGGGCAATGAGAGCTGAAAGCTAATAAGTACCATAATTTTTGGAAGCTCTTTATGAAACTTGAAATCCCTGCTTCCCTTTGTGAAGGGCCTATCTTTTTTACTTTTTAGTTGAGTCAATAAACCTATTCCTTTTTATCTCAGCAAGTATAAAGATTTGTTGTTTTTCATTCATTCATTTGATGATTTATTCAATCATGTTTCTTATGTTCCTTGTTTTGCACATTGCTCTTATCTTAGTGAATATTACTTTGAAAGCTATCATTGAAAACCCATTATATTTGAACTCCTGCAAACTGTTAACTATCCCTTGACCAAGACCAAAGTTTGTCATTACCAATTATGATTTACCTTGTGTATCTTTATTGTGTTTCCTTTACCTATTGCAAGTTAAGTTATATAATAGCGGAGTTGTCTTCTATTATGATTTATGTATTGATGAATGTGATGGTTCTTGTCCGTATTATTTTATCGACTCTTCATTTCATAAACCTAATGTCATGTTTATTGAGCTCAGTTTTCACTTGGGGACAAGCGAAGTCTAAGCTTGGGGGAGTTGATACGTCCATTCTGCATCACTATTCTATATCATAATTTCCTTTTATTCATTGATATATTTCATATTAAGAGATGATACTTATGTTATTTCATCTGTTTTTGCATGGTTGATGACTTTTGGAGCATGGACCGCTGAAGTCTGGATTCTGATGGAAAAGGCGTTGTTTGGAGGCAAAATTCGTGAAGATAAAAAATCTAGGAAAATACATGGAAAATCCTATTTTTCTAGAAGACGAAGGATGCCAAAAGGGGGAGCGGAGTTGGGCCACAGGGGGCCCACACCACCCCCTGGTGCGGGCCACCCTTGGCCGCGCCACCAGGTGGTGTGGCCACCCTGGCCCACTCCTGACTCTCCCCTTTGGCGTATATTATCCCCACGAAACCCTAAGGCTCGAGGAGGGACTATAGAAAGATTCCGCCGCCTCTGTGGGGCGGAAAACTGCAGAGAGAGAAAGAGCTTTCCGGCAGGCAGAAATCTGCCGAGGAAATTCCTTCCCGGAGAGGGGAGATCGTCACCTTCAACACCGTCATCAAGCTGGACTTCATCTGGATCATCATCATCATCTCCATCATCTTCTCCACCAGCACCATCATCACCACTCCGTACCGCTATGACAATTGGGTTGAATCTTGCATAGTTCTTAGGGGAAACTTTCCCGGTATTGATTACTTGTTGTAGTTGATGCTATTGAGTGGAACCATTGAATTATCATTCATGTTCAGATTTTTATTTATCATTATTTCATCTCTAATCTTGATCCATATGATGTCTTGTGAGTAGTTCGTTTAGTTCTTGAGGACATGGGAGAAGTCATGTTGTTAGTAGTGGAATTGTGTTGAGAAAGATTCAATAGTTTGTTATTTAAGTTGTGGTGTTATTCTTCTAGTGGTGTCATGTGAACGTCGACTACATGACACTTCACCTTTATGGGCCTAGGGGAATGCATTGTGTATTTGGCTACTAATCGTAGTGGTTGCCAGAGTGACAGAAACCTGAACCCCCATTAGGAAACCTTTGCACAAGGGATGTTAGGATCTCAGAGTTTAAAGCTATGGTTAGGTTTCTATCTTAATTACTTTCTTATACTTGCGGATGCTTGCAAGGGGTATACTAACAAGTATGTATTAGTCCTAGAAAGGTCGGTACATTAGCACAGGTTTAGCCACCCAACACTTATCAAACTAAAGAAGATTAATCAACTATATGAAGCGAAAGCACTTGACGATATTTCCATGTGTCCTCGAGAACGTTTGGTCATCTCAAGTAATACAACCGGCTTGTCGTTTGCTAAAGGAAGGATTGGGCCACTTGCTGCATTTATTATTATTTTCTTTTATTTACTCATACTTTATTTATCTGCATTATCAAAAACCCCTAAAAATCCATTTGCTAAGTATTTACAGATAATTCCTGCTCCAAGCCACTCGTCAACACCTTCCGCTCCTCGTTGGGTTTGACACTCTTACTTATCGAAAATACTGCGATACACCCCTATACTTGTGGGTCGTCACTCCTCTTGGTTGTTATGGCGGCTGCATATTTGGTACAGGCGGACCGCACAGTCGGAGCCTGCTCGTACCGGGTAACATACCTTGGGGGTGACGAATCTCTTTCTACGATGCACTCGGTACGGACGTATGGTACGGTCGCGTGCGCCCGTACTACTGGTCGTTATGCGTTCAGTAAATTTTCTTGAAGTCTGATATTTTGCTCGAGGGTACGATATGGACATGCGGTACGGGCTTGCCCGATCGTACCAATGGTCGTTACGACCCTTGAGTCCTACGGCAAAAAAAAGTTTCTATTTTCCAATGCCTCGAGGTGGTACGAGCACACGGTACGGGCCATTGCGGCCGTACCACTGGTCGTTATACATCCAATGAGCTGAAAAACTCATAGAATTTTATTAGTACCTTCGTTTGTCTTTATACATCTTATCAAAGGACAAAATAACAACAAATAGAGTTCATAAAAATCAGCAATACTTTTTAGATCATGTGTTAGAAAAATAAAATATCGAGGATTACCTTCTTTCTTCTCATCTCTCCAAAGGTCTTCTTGAACACTCATTATTAAAAAAACCCTAACACAAGAGTAAAAACTTTATTTCACATGGGTTTCCTCCCATGAAGCACTTCTAGTTAAGGTCAATTAGTTTGACCCATATGGTGATCATTTAGGTTTAATGAGTGGAACACCCACTCCAAAGTAATTGGCTTTTAAAGTAATTATATCATCGTCATCATTAGGCTTGGCCTTCTTTTTCCTAGGGAAGTGGACTATAAAAGGATCTATAGATGGTAATACTATTCTCACATTCCCTTCATGTAAATTGATTAATGCTTTAATAGTTCTTAGGAAGGGCCTACCTAGAATTATAGGTGCTATGGGATCTTCAGGCATGTCCACAATAACAAGATCAATAAGAGCGGGACTACCTTTAATTTCAACAAATATTTTCTTTTATCCCAACAACTTGTTTATAAGTTGAATCCGCTAGATGGAGTCTTAATTTAGTAGTTGCAAATGGCCCCAAGTTTAACTTGTCAAATAGGCTTTTGGGAATCATTGAGACGCTTGCACCAAGATCACAAAGTGTAGATATCTCATTAACCCCAATCTTAATTTTAATAGTGGGACCAAATATATCATCTAGCTTAGCAGGAAGCTTATCAGCTAGTCTCTTATACTCCATCTCTAAATCTCGAACTTTAGATGCTACTTGTTGAATAAATTGTTGGTACATAGCATCATTACATTGTTACCAAGATTTTTCACAGTGATCATCTTTAGTAGATCTTTCACGGTATATTCAGGTGTTGACGCGTTGCTATAATCTAGCTCTTCAGAATTCTCTTTATTTGTTACTATCCCCTTGAGGTCTTCTACCAGATTTGGCTTGGGCATCCCAGCAAACTTTGCTAGTATGAGAGCTTGGATCTCGGCTACCTT
This sequence comes from Avena eriantha, assembly GCA_910589775.1. NCBI lineage: Eukaryota > Viridiplantae > Streptophyta > Magnoliopsida > Poales > Poaceae > Avena > Avena eriantha. The sequence continues at coordinate 238,638,900 of OU342745.1, forward strand.
GCCCAATTGAGCCTCCGCGGTCTTTGTCCTTTCTTCTAGAGCCTGCACATCTTTTCTAATTGCAACGACTTGGTTAGATAATTTTTCTATAATACTTTCATGGTTCTACGTAATTTTAATAAGCATATTATTTTGCTCGGTTTGATCTTGCATAAAGGTTCTAATAATTTTATTAAATGAGAGATTGTCATGATTTGCTCCATTATGATTATAATAATTATTGTAAGGACCTCCTGCAGAATTAGAATAACATTTTTGAACATTGGAAGAAAAATTTTGGTTCTTTCAAGCGGGATTATAAGGAGTGCGGTCTATAAATTCAACATCATTAACATTAGTAGCGATAGCATTAACTTGGGTATCTTACTTACCCTTTACTATGTTGAGTAACTCGTGTACCTTAGATGTAAGCTATTCATTTTTTACTTTGGTGATTAAACTTACTCCTTTTGAGATTATTTCCACATGCCATTAGGCATGATTGTTTTGCATATCATCAAGTAATTACTTTGCAACACTCAGTTGCTTTCCCATGATCGTTCCTCCTGCTGTAGTATCTAGCATATACTTAGACATTGGGTTAAGGCCATTATAAAATAAATGTAATATAAGCCATTCTTCCATCCCATGACTATGAAAGTTCATTACGCCTTATTTCATCCTTTCCCATGCAAGCTCTAGTGGCTCGTGATCTTCTTGTCTAAACCTTGTAATGTTGGATCTTAGTTGCATAGTTTTAGGTAGGGATTTTTTTAGTTATAAACATATTAGTGTATTCCTCCCAAGATTTAATAGTGCCGTTAGGTAGAGCTAGCAACCAGTCCTTAGCCTTTCCTATAAGATAGAAAGGAAGCAATCTTTATTTAATAGCATTTGGATCAACATCCTTAATACGCATCATATCAGAAATTTCAGTAAAAGTATTTAAGTGCAAACCTAAATCTTTAGAAGATGAGCCTCCAAATTGGTTTTGCTAAACCAAACTTAAAAGGTTAGGCTTAATTTCATATGCTTCCGCATCAACAGCGGGCTGAGTGATAGGTGCACGAATAAAATCATCTGTGGGAGTAACATACTCCCCAAGTCTCTTATATTTTTGGTATTTTTTGAAGTAAAGAAATCAAATAATAAGTAACTTTTTTTGGATTTTCAAATAGATAACTAGAAAGTAAACTAATAGCAAGAAATAAACTACAAACAAATAATAAAACTAAAAACAAGGTCTTTAGTGACCTCACCAGGATAGCGAAATTGCTTCCCCGACAAAGATGCTAGAAAAAGGGTTGATACCTTCGATCCGGATTTATAGATGTAGTATAATAGCTTTTTCCCTAGTAGAACTAGGTTTAATCGAACATTGGAAAGCAATGCAAAAAGGAAATAAAAAGGCCACGTCTACAAGTCTTTGCTTCTTTGTTTTACCTTTGTTTACCGGACCAAACTAGTTTACTTTTATAATGGGTTGATTCAATTAATGGAGATAGGCCAAGGTTGAAGGTCCATCTGCAACTGCACATCATATGTAAAGTTCTAATAGGGATTATCTCTTGTGGGCAACTCATCATAATATACCAGAGCCCCCGTGATGCAGCATGCATAGCAATAGTCTTTTAATGCAACCGAGTGCACGACAAAACAACGGGCTACAAATGATTATTAAGTGTAAAACACAGGTCAAAGCATTAAGTGGTGATGTTGTTGTGATCCCAAATGAGTCGCTAAGCAAAGACCGTACTACCCTTTCCGTCACTGGGGTTCTGATGTCTACGCACTTCTATTCTTGTAGACAGTTGTTGGGCTTCCAAGTGCAGAGGTTTGTAGAACAGCAGCAAGTTTTCCCTTAAGTGGATCACCCAAGGTTTATCGAACTCAGGGAGGAAGTGGTCAAAGGTATCCCCTCTCAAGCAATCCTGCAATCAAGATACAAGAAGTCTCTTGTGTCCCCAACACACCTAATACACTTGTCAGGTGTATAGGTGCACTAGTTCGGCGAAGAGATAGTGAAATACAAGTGGTATAGATAACTATAAGTGGTAACGGTGATAGAAGATAGCTTGATGGCGTGGAAAATACTAAAGTAAAACTGAAATAAAGATGGAAGCAAGCAAACATGTAACAGATCTAATAGCAAACGGTGTTTCAATGCTAAGAAACAAGGCCTAGGGATCATACTTTCACTAGTGAACACTCTCATATAAATATGGTCTCTTTATGATACTACTCTTAACTACTTTCCGGTTGGACACTCTAATCAACGGTAGGGCTATAACATCACTCCTCAAACTCCATCTTTCCCATCTAGAAAACCCTACACTATCATCTTGAGCACTAGATGAGTCCAACAAACACCACAATTTCATAGAAACATCCAACTCCAAATATAACTCATAACAAGTATTTGTAATCTCTATCCTAAGTGCCACCATGGTGAGCACGCTGTCACTTTCACACACATGGGGAGAGCAGAGATCTATTAAAGCACTTGAGTAGCAAGGTAGATCTATAGATTACAAGCTCATGATCACAATAAGATCATGCATAGAGAGAGAGATGAACACATAGCTACCGGTAGAACCCTTAGCCTCGAGAGAGAACTACTCCCTCCTCATCATGGGAATCAGCAATGGTGATGGAGATGGTGGTGGAGATCGATGGAGATGGCTCCGGGGGCACTTCCCCGTCCCGGCAGGGTGCCGGAACAGATACTTTCTGTCCCCCGAATCTCCCCTTCGGTGGCGGCGGCGCCGCGGAACTTTTCGTGGCTGGAGGCTTGACTATCTAGGGTTTATGTCTTGGGAGGCTTCTTATAGGCCAGAGGGCAAGGTCGGTGGGCGGCCAGGGGGCCCACACCATGCCCTGGCGCGGCCTAGGGGGACCCGCTCCATGGGGTGGTGTGGCCACCCCATGTCCCCTCTCCGACTCTCCTTCTGGCTCCATGAGTCTTCCGGGAAAATATCAACTTTGGCTTTTGTCCGGTCCAATTTCGAGAATATTGATTTTCTGACTTTCCTGGAACCAAAAATAGCAGAAAACAGGCAACTGGCACTATGGCATCTTGTTAATAGGTTAGTCCAAGAAAGTGTATAAAAATACTCCAAAGCGTGGGCAAAACATAAGAAAGTAGATATAAACCAAGCACGGAGCATCAAAAATTATAGATACGTTTGCAATGTATCAGGTTCCTATGAGATTGCCGCAACTCTATGATCGATGTTCTTGAAAACTTCCGTCTTCTCCGGCACTTCTAAGCATTTGCGAAGTAACGAGATATGGAACACATTGTGGATGGCTGACATCTCTTCAGGTAGTTCAAGCTGATACAATACTTCTCCTCGACGGTTCAGAATCTTGAAGGGCCCGATATATCTGGGGGCTAACTTTCCTTTCAGACTAAAGCGTTGGCTTTCCTTCAATGGTGACACCTTGAGGTATACAAAATCTCCGACATTGAAAGTCAGGTCTCTCCTTCTTTTGTCAGCGTAACTCTTCTGTCTGGATTGGGCGGTCTTGAGGTGCTCATGGACTTTGTGAACCTTCTCTTCTGCTTCCCGGAGAATGTCGGGTCCAAAGATCTGACTCTCTCCTACTTGTGACCAATTCAAAGGGGTGCGACACTTTCTTCCGTATAGGAACTCAAATGGTGCCATCTGCAAACTAGCTTGATAACTGTTGTTATATGAGAATTCTGTGAAAGGCGGGCAGTCTTCCCATTTTGATCTGTATTCCAACACACAAGCTCTTAACATATCCTCTAGGATCTGGTTGACTCTCTCAGTCTGTCCATCAGTTTGCGGGTGATAAGTGGTGCTAAAGTTCAACTTGGTTCCCAATCCTTCCTGAACTTTCTGCCAAAATCTTGAGGTAAACTAGGTTCCTCGATCTGATACGATGGTCTTGGGGGTTCCATGCAGACTAACAATCCTAGAAATATATAGTTCTGCTAGCTTCGAAATTTGGTAGGTTGTCTTGACTGGGATAAAGTGAGCTACCTTGGACAGTCAATCAATGATGACCCAGATTGAGTCATTTCTCCTACTGGAAGTAGGCAAACCGGTGATAAAGTCCATTCCGACGGAATCCCATTTCCATTCTGGAATCTGCAACAGTTTTAACAGTCTTGGAGGTCTTTGATGCTCTGCTTTCACTCTTTGACAGATGTCACACTTGGCGATGTAGCTTCCGATTTCTCTCTTCATCTTGTGCCACCAAAATTGCTCTTTCAAATCCTGATACATCTTCGTTCCTCCGGGGTGGATAGCATAAAGAGTATCATGAGCTTCCTGCATGATAACTTGTTTCAGCTCCGAATCTGCTGGCACACAGATACGTCCTTTGTACCACATAACTCCTTCTTTGTCTTCAGTGAATCCAGGTACCTTTCCTGTACCAATACGACGTTTGATTCTGTCGATACTTTCATTTCCCTTCTCGGCTTCCTTGATTTGGCTAATCAAAGTGGGTTGAAGTTCAATGCTGGCTAAGAATCCTTTGCTAACTAATTCAGTTTTGAACTGCTCCAACTCCTCATAAACTTGGTTGCTTCTCTTTAATCATGGTGTTTAGCCTACACGACAATCTGCTAAGAGCATCCGCTACCATGTTGGCTTTGCCGGGGTGATAGTGAATGTCAAGGTCATAATCCTTGATTAACTCTATCCATCTCCTTTGCCTCATATTCAGCTCTTTCTGGGTGAAAATATACTTCAAGATTTTGTGATCTGAGTAAATCTCACAGCGATTACCCATCAGATAATGACGCCATGTCTTCAATGCCAAAACTACAGCTGCTAGTTCAAGATCATGGGTCGGATAGTTCTGCTCATGCTGCTTCAGTTGTCGAGACAGATACACGATGAGTTTGCCTTCTTGCATCAATACACATCCGAGACCAATCTTGGATGCATCACAGTATACGTCAAACGGCTTCTTGGTGTCTGGCATGATCAATATTGGGGCTGATATTAACCTCTTTTTCAGCTCCTGGAAACTGGCTTCACATTTGTCTGTCCATTCAAACTTCTTGGCCTTCTTCAGTAATTGGGTCATGGGTCTGGCGATGCTTGAAAACCCTTCTACGAACTTGCGGTAATATCCCGCTAATCCGACAAATGCACGGACTTGGGTTTGAGTGATTGGGGCTTCCCATTCTTCGACATCTTTGATCTTGGCGGGATCAATAGAGACTCCTCCGGCAGACACAATATGTCCTAGGAATCCTACTTCTTTTAGCCAAAACTCACACTTGCTGAACTTCGCATATAACTGATGCTCTCTCAGGGTTTCTAGGATGATTCTCAAATGTTGCTCATGCGCTTCTTCTGACTTGGAGTAGATAAGGATGTCGTCGATAAACACAACTACAAACTTATCTAGGAAATTCATAAAGATCTTATTCATGAGATTCATGAAATAAGCAGGGGCATTGGTTAATCCAAAAGACATAACCGTATACTCGTATAAACCATAGCGAGTAGTAAAGGCGGTCTTCGGAATATTCGTTGCACAAATCTTAAGTTGGTGATAACCAGTCCTAAGATCAATCTTTGAAAATACCTGGGCTCCAGTCAACTGATCAAATAGATCCTCTATCTTTGGCAAGGGGTACCTGTTCTTGATGGTGACGTCATTCAACTTTCTGTAATCTGTGCACAAACAGTTGCCTCCATCTTTCTTGTCAACAAATAACACTGGTGATCTCCATGGCGATGCGCTTGGTTGAATCAAGCCTTTTTCTAACATGGCATCCAACTGCTTCTTCAGTCCCGCTAACTCTGAGGGGTTCATGCTATAGGGTCTCTGGGCTATGGGTCCGGGTCCGGGGATTAGTTCTATAATGAACTCAATATCCCTATCCGGGGGCATACCTGGCAATTCATCTGGGAATACGTCGGGGTATTCACAGACTACTCTTACTTGGTCTAGGGTAGGTAGGGCTAGGCTCTTGTTGCACTTGAATTGACGGGGTAAGGTTTTGGAGATATGCTCTACTGTTACTCTAGAGCTACTGGTCATGGTGATGGCTTTCTTCGCACAGTCTATTAGTCCTTTGTGCCTTGACATCTAGTCCATACCTAGTACTACTTCCAATACTTTGGTTCCAAGTACAATTAGGTTGGCATAAAAATCTATCCCATGTATTCTGATAGGCACAACTTTGCAAATTTTTCTAGCTTTGGTTGTTGAACCGAGGATTTGAACTATCATGACATGCTTCAAGTTGGTTGGGTGAATCTTACTAGTGCATGCAAATTCTTCGGTGACAAATGAATGCGATGCTCCCGAATCAAAAAATACTCTTGCTAAAACTGAGTTGACAGAAAACATACCTAGCACTACATCTGGTGCTTCTTGGGCTTCTTCTGCGTTCATGTGGAAGAGACGACCGTTGCGGTTGTGAGGGTTCCCTGGGGCAAATCTTCTCCCTGGTTCAACATGACGTTGCTGTTGAGCCGGGGCATTCATATTGGCATTGGCGACAGTCTTCTTGGGACACTCATTGGAATAATGACCCTTCACTCCACACTCGAAACAAGTGATCTGAGACTTGTCCTTTACTGCGACAGGCACATCATTTCTGCCAGTTCTGGGTGCAGTGTTGTTGTTGTTGTTCTTGGGAGGTGCACGGTTGAAGTCGTTGGCATTGCCGGAGTTGTGATTGTTGCCTCCGGGCCTCACATTGCTTCCGCTACGGTTGGGGTAGCTTGGGCGAGACATTGGGGGTCGATTGTTCCTTGGTGCATATCCCGGTGAGGGGTTGGGACAGTACTTTTGGTGACTGCTGGATCCAGATTGCTGCATCATACGATGTTTGCGGTTGTCGTTTGCCTCGTTAATCTTCCCTTCCAAGTGAATGGCAGAGTCGACTAGCTCTTCGAGATCCTAGAAACGAATGTTGATGAGGACAGTCTGCATCTCATCATGCAGTCCGTTCAAGAATCTCTCCTTTTTCTTGGCCTCTGAGTTGATCTCATCAGGTGCATATCTGGCAAGCGATAGGAATCTATCACGGTACTCCACTACAGTCATTCTGCCTTGCTTCAAGTCGCGGAACTCATCCCTCATTCTGTTGACTAGACCCTGCGGAACGTGGGTGCGGCTGAACTTGACTTTGAATGCTTCCCATGTCATCACTTGACCATGGTTCATGTTGCGGATACTAGTCCACCAAGCTCTTGCATCTCCCGCCAGATAGTGGGTGGCAAAGAGAACTTTCTCGTTGTCATCATGTCCTGCAACTTCTAAGTTGTTTTCCATGGTTTGCAACCAATCATCAGCATCTAATGGGTTTTCAGCTTGGTTAAAGATTGGGGGATTGGTGTTCTGAAAGTTTTTGAGTTTGGATCCATGGTGATCCTGGTTTCCCTGTCCTTGGTTGTTTTGGGCCATCTGAGCTATCTGCTGCAATGTTGCTAAGTTGGCTTGGCGCTCTGCCCTGCTTGCTCCCTCCTTGGTTTCCACGAGTCATATGAAGATTGAGATAGATACAGGGGTAAGAGGGAAATTTCAAAGGTTCAGGGTTTTGGTTTCAAAGCTAAAACTTTGAGTTTGACTCATGTTTTGCAACTAACTTAATTTTATTCATGCAAGAAAATACACGATACAATACACACCACAACAATCAAAGGAAAATGTCAACACCCGGAATTTTTATCCCAGATGCCCGTTATGCCATACCTCGCAATCCCAGGATTACCATTTTTGCGAGACATAACAGATTGGATATCACAGTACATCATCCATTACAAACTATACATAAGGTCTTACACAAATAAGGTTCTCATGATCCAGTCTTAATACAACAAGCAGCGGACATAAAAGATAAGCGTTGCGATGGGGTCCATCTTCAGGGGCATAGGCAATGGTAACGAAGGCAGATATTCCTAGTTATCATAGCCGTCATGTTGGCCATCATCTTGATAGTCTCCTTCATAGTCTGGCCATGAGAATAGCCAGAGACAAAAGCCATGAGTACTCTTTAAGTACTCGCAAACTACCTCTAACAAGTAATATAGTTCTAAGTTAAAGTGTTAAATCTAAGTTTAACTATAGAGTTAAGTTTGAAACCTAAGCTGAGTTCTGAAGCAAAGAAAGATAAAATAAAGTTCTAGAATCACTTAAGTTGGGAAGCTATTATCATAAACACAACCCTGTTGTGGTCTAGTCAAAATTCATCATTCATTTCATAAGTTGTTTGGAAAACATCTGACAACGAAACAGTATGGCCATTCCAACTGTCCATAACCGCGGACGCGGCTATTCGAATAGTATGACACTCTGCAGAGGTGGTACACTTTCACCACAAGATTCGATACATCTGTCAGGGATAACCCTGAATCATCATACTTAGTATGCAGATAATCAAACATAACCTTCCCTTTACACACCATAGTATAAGCACCTCTCCTATGAGCATGGCCTCCCAACCATGACCATCTGTCATCTTGGGCACTGCATAGGTGGACAACATTGAGAGGTAGCCTCAGCTCAAACCTCTCCCGCGAGGGAACTAATACTAATGTATATAAACTTCTAGCTAAGCCTTACCCAATTCAGGTAGTGTGGTTGTACGGTAAATTTGGAATGGTATCGCATCCGAATCCAACCATCAGTTTTATAAAAGGGTTAAGGCTCATGCCTCAACATTTTCATCATCATAAACCATTTGTGTTTCTCAACACATGTCAAAACATCTCAATAGAATGACTCATCATTCCAAGGTTTTCATAATTCATTTTCACCAAGTGTCCCCATCTAAAGTGACTCAAGTTTTTGATCTACTCTAAACTACTAAGTTAAGAGTGTTCACTAAGGTGGAAAAGATGGGTTCAATCTCATGCCATAGAATGACATCTAAAGGGTTCTAAAATAGGTCAAGTTTTATACTCTTTATGCTACCTTCAAAACAAGTAAAGAACTTTGGGTAAAGTAAAGGAAGTAAAGCTTGTAAAATAAGACTTGGGGTACTAATAGTCAAAGTAGTGTGACCAAAGCATGCCTAAGGCATCTTGGCTACACCATCTAGTTTAATCCTAGCTTGCTAAGCATTATACTTGCAAGTGTTAGATTGCATTGTTAATGGTGGCTTGCCTTGGTTGGTGCAGTGGTTGAAGTTTTCTTCTTCTTCTTGGTAGAACTCCTCCTCCTCGAAAGCTTGGTCGGTACTATTGTCTATAAATACATACGGAGTACACAATCACGAAACAATACTTAACCAATCTAATTAGCATTCTAAGACACACATTTGATGATCTATTATCATCTCAAGCATCACAAGTTTTAATTTAATAGTTTCACTCTTTTTAATTTAAAAAGTAATTTCTACTCATTAAAAAAATTAACAAAGATTTAATATTCACCACTTAAAATATGCGATCATGTGGACACATGTCATCACCACATATTATAACATGTGATAATGTGATTTAAGGGTTGGATCATAATTACTTTGGTTTAAGTTCAATATTTAATGATTTAAAGTGACTAGAAATGCCTATATAGCATTATTTTGGTACTAGTACAAAGTCACTGCATGTACACCTTAATATTATTACATATTTAGGTAGATATGATGAAATGTGATTTTTGAGAGTTGGAATCAACTCAAAACCTATCTTGGTTGATTTTATAAAAATGTTGCAAGGTGCAAATGGTTCTGTTTTGTTATTTTTACTAGGAGAGATCTATATCTCTAATTGAATTAAATCCAATGGGCTTGGATAGATGACTTCAATACCTTTCAGGCACAATTTGTTTCATGCAATTTGGATTTGTCAAACTCCCATAATTGATTTTTAAACTAGTGGACAGAAACTAGATTAACTCTAATTAGAAAAAGCTAAATTTGAATCTCTAACTCGCGCGGGAACTAACTGGGCCGGCCCAGCTACGCACAGTGAGCACAGCAGGCTGCCTGACATGCGGGCTCCACCAGTCAGCGGCACAGAAACACCGAAACGGTATCGGGCATTCTAGGCCACACGATCTAAAGAGGATCTAACGGTGGAGAGTCATCGCCGACGACGGATTACTCCGGCGAGAGTCTGACCTAGACGCAGCGGTGGGGGTCGATTGGGGGCATACCAGGGCTCCAGCAAGGTCGGTGAGGTGGGCAAACGGACTGGTAGACGACGGCGAGGCGAGGCGCGGTTGCGGCGGAGCTTGGGGTGCTCCAAATCGTAGACGCCCTTCTCCTCCTGCTGCGGCGGCTTCGGCTCCAATTCCGGCGAGACAGAGCTCGAGCGGCTGCGGCAAGAGGTGGGTGAGGTTCAGTGAGAGGTGGGGAGTGAGTGAGTGTGGAGAAAAGAGGCTGGGGTGGCTGCTTTATATAGGGTCGACGAGAGGGCAGAGCGAGCTCCGGTGAGGTCATCGGTGACGACGGTGTGGGGATCTCTCGGCATGGGCAAGGGCGGCGATGGATTCTCTGTCCCTCGGCAATCCTCTGGGGCTTAAAGGCGCGGCAAGGCGAGGTCTAAGCTGGTCGGGAGCGTGCGGTGCACTGAGCGGGGGCGGCGGTGTTCGACGCGGTTCCTCCAGGCTGCTGGTCACGAGGCGGCGCACGAGGATGTCTAGGCAGTTGCTGGGCCTGCGGCGGATGCTACCACGCAAGGCTAGGGCTTGGCGAGGCCGGTGCTGCTCTGGCGGGCGCGACGCTCCGAGGTGATCGGCATGGCGGACAGAGGCATGGGCGCGAGCAAATGCGGCTGGTCCTCTGCTCGATTTTGGTCGGGGGCTAGTCGAGGCGGTGCGGTGTGATGGCGCTTGTCTGCCAGCGAGCGAAGGAGAGCGCGAGACGGGCTAGTGCGAGCTGTCCATGGTCGACCTGGCTCATGGCGTCGGGCAGCTTGGTATTGGAGTAGATAGAGGAGAGGGAGAGAGAGCTAGGGCCGGGGTTTTAGCTGGGGAGGCAAGGGGACCGAGTTAGGCCCAAATGGTGACCAATTCCACTGCTCACTATAGTGTTTTGTGTTGGGGATATACTTTCTGGGTATCCTCACAGATCCTCACTGACCAGGGTGGCCCACTTCGGGTTAGAGCTTTTCTTCACGGGCGGCCCAGTTAGGGAGAGAAGACGGAGTCCAATCTGACTACGGGAAGGCCCAGAAGACTTACCGACTTAGGCCCATAATGTTACTTGTAGTTCAAGATGTACTCTGTAACCAACTCTTAGTCGTAGCCAGATTGATTTCGCCTGTAAACCCTAGGCCGGATATCTATATAAGCCGTCCTAGGGAGAGCCTTTAGGGCAACCCAATAGTCTACAATGTCAACTCGCACAGGCGAAACCCTTGTAACCCATATTCCAGCTCTGCCGTATTACTGGATTGCTAGCAGGAGTAGGGTCTGTCCAAAGCCGGCGGATTCGAACCTGGGTAAACTTGTGTGCTCACCATCCCGGAACACCGTACGTCTCACACCCCTCTCTCCCGCACGCCTCGAGGACCACCTCATGGCGTACTTGTCCTCAAACCGACGACAGTTGGCGCCCACCATGGGGCAAGTGAGCTCCGGATCTGCCTTCCGAGCGGAATCTGCAAGAATCGGAATCGACGAGACCATCACCGTCGGACGCATCCTCTATGACAGTGACGTCCCTCTCATCGTTCTCGACGAGACTTGGATTCCGGCTAGGGAGGCCGTGACCGCCTACACAATCATGTATTTTGGCGAGATCGATGTTTACATCGGTTTCGCTGAACCTGCCCAACCCACCCCAGCGGTGATGATAGAGGCAGAAGAATTTCTGGGTCCCCTTTGTCCGCGGAGGCGGTAGAGTTCTGGATCTCAGATAACCCTAATCCCACCCAGCCCGCACCAGTTGCGGAGATAGTGGAGAAATCCGAGCCCGAAGAAGACCTCACGGTCCAAGTCGAACCTGGAGTGGATCTCCCTAGAAAAGCTAGATCCCAAATCGACCCACCCGTGGAAGTCGAAATCCAGGAGGAGCACATCAGCGACACTGATTCCGACTCTGACAATGTCGGGACAGACAGGCCTTTCCTCTGGTACACACTAAGATGTATGATACTGCAAGGCGCTAGCGCAGAAGCAATCCTCGAAACCATTAAAAGTTTTGATATGGCTGATCGTGAAAGCCGCAGGTACCTCAGGAAGCATACATCGCACTTCGTCGGATATGTTGGATCCGGATCTAGCTCTATCGATGCTGGAGAAAACACCGACTCGATGCTGGAGGCAATTGGAACAAACACCGATGTTCCTGCATCCTCGGATGAGTCAATGACGTCGGCAGATTTCCAAAAGTTCTCCGCGGAATATGACGAGGAGTACAACTCCAAAGCTGCAGAAGATGGAGAAGCCATGGACGAAGGATCCGGGGAACACTCTCCGAAAGCGCAGGATGATATGGAAGTCGGAGACAATCCCGAACTCCAGATGTCCGAAAGTACCGATCAAAGCTTGACTCCGGGAAACGGACCAAAAGCCGTCTTTGCTACCGGCGCTGCCAAGAAGGCAAAGAAGAAGAACAAGACCCTGGCAAAAGACCCTCTGACAGAGGAGGTGATTGCCGAGGAATACGAGGAAGACTCGGATGGAGCACTTATCCTAGACGAGCCGAAAAAAGAAGCATCGGTGGATGGACACCTGATCACTGAAGGTGCGTGTAAACTCATCGATGCCGCATTAACCACACCTATCCCTACAGCTGCAGAACTTACTGCAGATGAGCTGGACGAAAGGGCCCAAGCCCTAGAAGCGCGCCGTCAACAACTCCTTGATGAAGCCAAAAACATCGAGGTGGAGAAGAAGCGCATGTCAAACAAGGAGTATATGTCCCGTCTACATCAGAAGACACGGAAGCGTCACACCGATGACAACCAATTCCCACGTGTCTGTGCCGTCCTTTTTGGAGATGAGATGGGAAAGCCACGGAAGGACAGCAATGGAGATTGGGTTTACCCAACACCAGTGCAAAATATCGTGGCAGCTCGCGAAATTCTATCGCCCAATCCAGGACCAGAGGAGATACATTTGGGTATCAAGCTACTCAATAAGGGACTGGATCAGCAAAAGGTCGCCCTGTCTGGAAGCCAAAAGTTGGTCTCGGATTCCGACCAATGTCGCACAGATCCAACATGGGCTGGCGTAAGATCCCATTACGGTCGGGCGCAGTATCATAACCCCGAACGCAGGGAGGACAACTATTCAAGAACCGGATCGTCAGGACAGCACCGCAGAACTACACATAACTGGAGCAACGTCGCTCCAGCAGCAGAAAAAGACGCGATCGCTGCACTGAATCCGAGGAATCCTCCCCGAAAAGGAGAAGATAAAGAGAAACGTCGGGAGGAGGATCGTCAGAAAATGCCACCTCCTAGACATGAAAACCGTCCGGCTGAGCCTTACCATGGTGGGAACGATGGACAAAGGAACGACGGAAACCACGCTGGCACAAACCGGCAGGGGGCTCGTCATAGTCAAGAACCTCCCCAGAACCGGAATAATGACGCTCCAGATGGAGGCCGGCGATCAGCCAGAAACAACCTAGCTGCACCACCCTCTCCACATCACAGTTATCACAACGGCCCCCAAGGAGGTCAAGGAGGACGACATGGCGGAGGAGGTGGTGGTAGAAGCCGAAGTCCAGCTCCAAGGCACCGCAGCCACAGCCGATATTCGGGACGATCCCTATCCCCGATCGACGCAAGGCACAGGATCAACTCCAACATAGAGGCTCGGCGCTATGAAAACAATGACGTGTACGTGGGCCCAAAGTGCTTCGGACCACGCATCAGAGCTACAAAATTCCCGGAAGGATTTGCTATCTCAAGACATATTCAAGCCTACGATGGCATTGCTCGGCCAGACACCTAGTTACAGGACTTCTTCCAAGCTGGCTGCATCGCCAAAGGCGGAAATAGCCTGGTCGCAACCCGATATCTCCCACTTATGTTGCGGAAGACGGCACGATCATGGCTCAATGAACTTCCGGTGAACACCATCCACAACTGGTATGACTTACAAAGTGCGTTCTTTCGGAATTTCGAAGGCACATATCGGAGGCCCTGTACGGTTGGAGACCTACAACATTGCACCCAGAAAGCCGGAGAAACTTGCCGAGATTATCTCGGACGATGGATTGACACCAAGAACTCCTGCGAAGGAGTAAATGATCAAACTGTGATTGAAGCTTTCATTTCAGGTCTCCCAATTGGTTTACTGCGCCATCGCTTGAAGTGTGACAAGGTTACTAATCTGGGAGAGATGAAAGAAACAGCGAGCAAGTATGCAGATGCTGACGACGATGGTGAGAGATTACTCAACGTCCTGGCTGTACCTCAGTCAGCAAAGACAAAGCAACAGGCTTAGAAGCGAAAAAACACCTCGGAAGAAAAACCCAACGCGGAGACGGCAGGAGTCACTACTGTTTCTGGGTCTGGAGGACAAGGAGGGCGCGGCGGAGGCCGCGTGCGTGGCCGTGGGACATAAAGGGTCCAAGGTAGAGGAGAGCAACAACCAGGCAAAACCTACACTTGGGCCGACATTGCCAATAACCCATGTGTGCATCACTTGGACGCCAATGGGGGCTCGTCCCACACCAACGCTGAATGTCGTTTTAACGAATACATCAAGAGAGATGATACCGCGGGCTAGAAAGCTAAGCGGAAGAAGGGAAAGAAAAATCCCGAAAAAGACAAAGAGACCAAGGAAGATTCCGACATGGAGGAAGCCGACGCTTCAAATCCCAAGTCGGAAGGGAAGAAAACTTTTCCTACCAAGAAGGACACTTACATCACCTTCCTCGGATCTCAACCAGCAAAGGTCAAGAAAGTAGTTCTCCACGAGCTCAACGCAATAGTTCCGGCTGTCCCTCAGTATCTAGACTGGTCGGAAGTGGCAATAACGTTTGACTGCGCTGATCATCCGCCTCAATTACACAGGCAAGGAAAATACGCCTTAATCGTCAATCCACTTATTGACGGTTATGGTTTCTCCAAAACCCTCATGGACGGTGGTAGCAGCATCAATATTCTCTATGTAGAAACGCTACGCTGGATGAAGATCTCGGAAACACAGCTTAACCATAGCTCTATGATTTTTCACGGAGTTGTCCCAGGAAGACAGGCTAATTCCCTGGGAGAGATCACCTTGGATGTTACTTTTGGAACACCAAAAAATTATCGAACGGAGGCACTTTCCTTCGAAGTGGTCCCGTTCAAGAGCGCATACCACGCTATATTCGGACGTCTGGCTTACTGGGATTTTATGACTCGTCTGTGTTACATTTACAATTTGATGAAAATTCCAGGTCCCAATGGCGTGATCACCATCAGGGGAGACCCGAAGAAAGCGCGAGAGTGCGAGGATGGAAATGCCACCTTTGGCGAAGCCGTGCTGCATGCCCAGGAGTACCAAGAGATCAAGAAGAGCATAGATCCGTCTGACATGCCCGTGACGAAGAAGGAGGTGACAAAGCCAAATCCAGAGTTCAAGGCATCAGAAGAGACGAAGACAATGCCATTGAAGGATGATGGCCCCTCCAAGGTGACCCAGATAGGCGCAGGCCTAAGTAGCACATAGGAAAGCGCGCTCGTCAAGTTCCTCCAAGCAAATCAAGATATCTTCACATGGCAGCCATCTGACATGACCGGAGTACCTAGGGAACTTGCCGAGCACTCTCTAAATGTAAACCCGAACGCTAAACCCGCCAAACAGTCCTTACGACGGTTTGGTGACGAAAAGCATAAAGCAGTAGCTAAGGAACTAGCGCGGCTCGAGTTAGCCGGATTCATAGAAGAGGTCATCCATACTGATTGGTCGGCCAAGCCTGTAATGGTCCCTAAAAAGGACACCACTGATTTAAGGATGTGTGTTGATTATACTGTCTTGAACAAGGCTTGTCCAAAAGATCCGTTCGCTCTGCCTAGAATTGATCAAGTCATCGATTCTATGGCAGGCTCGGAACTCCTCTATTTTCTCGATGCATATTCCGGTTATCACCAAATCCGGATGAAGGAATCTGACAAAATCAAGACTTCATTCATAACCCCTTTCGGAACCTTCTGTTATGTTACGATGCCCTTTGGGCTGAAGAACGCAGGAGCTACGTACCAGTGCACGATGTAGCATTGCCTCCATGATCAACTCAAACGCAATGTACATGCATACGTGGATGATATCGCGGTCATGTCCAAAAAGAAGGAAACATTGATTTCCGACTTAGAGGAGACGTTCGCCAATTTCCGAAAATACAACATCATGCTTAACCCGAAGAAATGCTTCTTTGGAATACCAGCCGGAAAATTGTTAGGTTTTATCGTGTCTCAATGAGGCATATAGGTGAACCGTGACAAGGTCAAGGCTATTCTCAATATTTCCAGGCCAACTCCCCTGAAGGATGTACAAAGATAAACTGGTTGCATTGCTGTGGTCAGTCGATTTGTAAGCCGGCTTGGTGAAAGAGCCGCACCATTATACAAGCTCCTCAAGAAAACCAAGAATTTTGTCTGGACTGACGAAGCTGAAGCTGCACTACAAGACCTGAAGAAAGTACTCTCATCTACTCCTATCCTTGCGACGCCGGAACCACAGGAACCGATGTTGCTTTCACTGCGACAAATAGGGTTGTCAGTATAGTTATGGTGGTGGAGAGACCAGAAGAAAATCAGGAACACCTGGTGCCGCGTCCGGCGTACTTTGTCAGCGAGGTCCTGACAGAATCAAAACAGCGGTATCCGCACTATCAAAAGCTGGCTTACGGTGTTTTTCTAGCATCTCGTAAGTTACGACACTATTTTCAGGAGCACCCAATTACCGTGGTGAGCAAAGCTCCAATGAGAGATATAATCAACAACAGCGATGCCACAGGACGCGTCGCCAAATGGGGCATAGAGCTTGCAGCTTTCGATATTGAGTACAAACCCCGGACAGCAATCAAATCCTAGATCCTTACCGACTTTGTCGCTGATTGGACAGAGACCAACAAGAATATGGTCCTCCCTGAGTCAGAATATTGGACCCTCTTTTTCGACGGGTCTAACGCTCGAGGGGGCTCGGGGGCTGGCGTAGTGCTCAAATCACCCCAAGGAGATAAACTTTTATACGTATTGCAGATCCACTTCATAGCGACAAACAACATTGCCGAGTATGAAGCACTGCTGCATGGAATCCGGATTGCTAAGGATATTGGCATCCGACGTTTGATGTGTTACAGAGATTCTGATCTTGTTGCTCAGCAAGTCTCGGATATTTGTAATGCAAATAAGCACATGGCAGCGTATAAAGCTGTCGTGGATGATCTATCTAAATCGTTCGAGGGGTTTGAAGTTCAACACATCCCTCGAGCAGAAAACGAGGAAGCAGATGCATTATCTCGAATAGGCTCTGCGCGGAAAGAGGTTCCGGATGGCGCATTTTTAGAGCACCTCAAAGTTCCCTCGATAAAGGGAGTAGATGAGGATTATCCGACCAAATCTGACTCACCTTTAATAGCAGTTCTGGCTGTAATTCCCAGATGGACTCGACCCTACCTTGATTACTTGGTAGATGGCAAATTACCCGAAGACGAGGTGCTGAGCCGACAGATTATCCGACGAGCAAAAGCCTATACTATTGTTAAAGGTGAGCTCCATAAACAGAGTGTTTCTGGGGTTTTTCAGCGCTATGTATCTCCGGAAGGAGTGGAAATCTTAAGAGAAATCCACGAAGGCGAGTGTGGTCACCACGCTGTAGCCAAATCTTTAGTGGCAAATGCTTTTCGACATGGTTTTTTCTGGCTTACAGCTCAAGTAGATGCCGAACGATTAGTCAAGACATGCAAAGGCTGCCAAAAGTACGCCAAACAAGCTCATGTTCCAGCTGATCAGCTGCGAACAATACCTATAACATGGCCTTTTGCGGTCTGGGGGCTTGATATGGTAGGACCTTTTAAACGAGCTCCAAGTGGATTTACTCACCTCTTAGTGATGGTGGATAAATTCACGAAATGGATCGAGGCTAAACCTGTCACTAGTTGTGATGGAGTAACAGCCAAAAGATTTGTCGAGAATGTTATAATCCGGTATGGTTATCCACATAGCATTATCACGGACAACAGGAGTAACTTTTCCATGGGAGAATTGGCTGAATTCTGCGACGAGCAAAATATCCGGCTTGACATTGCGTCAGTCGCACATCCACAGGCTAACGGACAAGTCGAAAGAGCAAATGGTTTAATTCTACAAGGCTTGAAACCAAGACTCGAAGCACCACTGAGACGTGATGCGGGGGCTTGGGAAGAGGAACTACCCTCTGTAATTTGGAGTTTGCAAACAACTCCGAACAGGTCAACAGGATATACACCTTTCTTCTTGGTCTATGGCGCAGAAGCAGTTATTCCTAGAGATTTGATTCATACTTCTCCTAGAGTGGCCGTGTATATCGAAGAGGATGCCGAGATTTCTCGACAAAATGATCTCGACTTAGTCGAAGAAGTTCGCGTCGTTGCCGAAATGAGAGCTACAGCCTATCAGCAGAAGTTACGCAAGTATCATAGCCAGAGAGTCCGAACTAGGTCTTTCAATAAAGGTGATTTGGTTCTCCGGCTTGTACAACAAAGAAAGCACAAACTTTCCCCAATATGGGAAGGGCCCTTTTTAGTTAGTCGAGTATTGCACAATGGGTCGTACTACTTAACTAACATGAGGCCAGTCAAAGAAAGACCTACTACTAAGAAGAGAAAGAGAGCTGGAGGCAGTACAAATCCGGATGAGTTAGATAGATCGTGGAATATTGCTCAGCTACATCCCTTTTATTCTTAGTTTATCTTTATTTGTAATCATACATATGCACATGCTCTGTGAGAAATAAAAGTTTTGGTTACCTCAAAGTTTTCCTGAGAAGTTTTTACCATCTTATTTTCTAATGATCATGTCATAGTCGAAAATCCCAGAATGCTTGAAAGTACTTTATGCTCATGTTAGTTCTGGTTTAGATTTCCGATTCTAAAACAGCTACCTTCGGGTATAACTCTAAAAAATTCTAGTCTTTACTTGGGTTATTTGTCTGATTGCTGGATGCGGGTATCTTCCGAGTAGTGAATTGTTGGTACTGGAAGCCGGCTTTGTTTCCGAGTTTAAACTGGTTTAGCAATTGAGCTCCGTTGCTCGGCAAAATTTCCGGCTGAAGGTTTAGCCGGCTCACGAAAGGGACGAGGCGGAAAGCCAGATAAACGATAAGTAGAAGCGGAAAATTCTAAGTGCTTATGAAAACATTTCAGGCACACAAATAATCTAAGACAAAAGTGCTGAATAGATAAAAAAACTTAGCACTAGCAAAAGTCATAGTACTTAATATTTACAATCGCTTCAGGTTTTTTCTGGAATAATACATAGTTTTCTGGTCTATGATGCAGGAGGAGATGAAGGATCTGCCGGCTCGCTGGCTACTCCGCCTTGATAGCTTGCCGAGATGTCCGGATCCGAGGTGGTCCGTTCATTGTCGGAAACTTCTTCGGCGTCTTCTGGAGGAGGCGGCGGAGTATCCACGCGGGTGAAGAAGGGCGTCTCATAGCTGGTCAGATCAACTACGTGGCACCCATATCCGGCACAAGAGTGCATGATGGCTTCAAGGTCTTGCTCCTGGCTGTCTTCATCTACTTTGCAGTACCCTCTGGTCACTTGCCATATCTCCATGTTCCCATGGTGGCTCATGACCATGGTGAGAGCGTTCTGCGCAGTAGTCCGTGTGTAGGACATGTTCCAGTCCCGAACGAGCTGCGGCATCTCCTTGGCTTTCTCCCGCACCTGGAAGTCCGACATGCTTGGCATGTCCGGAATCCTGAGAGATTCGCCAATGTCCTCAAGGGACTGGCGGTAGTCATGAAGAAGATCACCGACTTGGGTAAGACGGTGAGTGCGGGGTTCGGACGAGGAGGAGTCCGTCAAGTTAAGAGGACCTATACACAAAACAAGGATATGAAAAAACCGACATTGATGAAAGTCGAAGAAATGATAAGTCAGATAAATGGAACATACCAAGAATGACGTCATCAATCTTGGCTTTCTCCTCCCGGAGACTCTGGAGTTCAGCCCGGAGCGCCTGGGAGATATCCTTTTCTCTGCCAACCTCATTCTTGAGGTCCGAGATAACCTTATCTTGAGCGGCAATCTTGAGATCGCGCTCTTCAGAGGCCATGGAGGAGGACTCGAGGACTTGAGCTATGCTCCTTTCATGATCCGCCTTAAGCTTATCCAGCTCTTGGCGAAGTCCCTTATTCTCCACCACTAAGGTTTTGAGGTTCTCGGCCTCTTCAATCATAGCGATGGATTGTTTCACCAACGCTGTAAGTCAAAAAGAACAAAAGTTCAGAAAAATTCGACATCGAAAAAAGTAAAAGACAAGGTTTGAATCTCGAAATGTTTACCTTCGGCTTCATCCTTGGCTACCTTGATCTCAGCATTTTTAAGCCGGAGAGCCTTGATCTCTCTCCGCTTATCACAGACATTTTTTAACAATTCCTGGTTATAGGAATACACTTTCTGTAAGTCAGAATACCCAAAGTCAGAAAGCTACTTCAAACTCGGGCTAATATTTTTTGCTAAATATCAGCACGAGCCTTGGGGGCTACACTAGTTCGTTCTTTGGCATCCTAATGAAAGCATAAACCCGGATTTCTATATCCTACTTCATGCTTGGGGGCTAGAGGATATGATATAACATAAGGTAAAAAACAAGAGTTGGAATTCCGACTTACATATTGCTCGCGGGTGAGTTTGTCTAACCCCGCGTTCACCTCAGCTGCCACCTTCTCGGCGAGAGTAAGAGGAATTACTGGAGCTGTTGGAAGCTCGCCAGTCCTGATCCTCTCGTCGCGAAGGCGGACTTGGGCAAGAAGGTCAGAGAACTTGACGTCCTCTGCTTCTTGCGCTTCCTCTTCGGGAGATAGATGGCTTTTGTCCAGGTCTTGCCTGGCCAGCCGCTAGATCTCCTCTGCAGATTTCCGGGATAAGCCAAATTTGGCAAGTCCAGGGTTGCTGAGGAGGTTGTCAACGAAGACTTCAGCCGACGGATCATTACCCGAAGAGGGTTCACCCTTATCTTGAGCTGACGCACCCACGGTGACGTCAGTGTGCGATCCAAGGATCACAGACGCTGTTGGAGGAGCCGGATCTTCTGCAACAACCGGAGAAGGAATAATCGCCGGTGTTGCAGAAGGTTGAGGGGCAGGAGTCGGAGGAGCCGTGGCAGGGGAAGCTATGGTAAGCTTCGTCTGTCGCAGGGGCTTTGCAGGGATCCCCTTCCCCTTACCCTTGATGAGAGACTTTGCTCTGAGAATGTAGCAAAGTCGGAAATATTACATCTCAGAAAGAAATTCCAGAAAGGTACAAAGGCGGACATTGTGAATGAAAGTTACCTCTTCACAATGGGCACTTCCTTTGTGCCAATAGCCACTGTCGGAGGTTTGCGCTTCTTGAGCGCAAGGTCCGGCAATGGGACCACTTCAGTCTCCTAAGAAAACTCAGGAGGATATCCTTTGAGTGGAGCAAGCTCCGACTCGAGGAGATCAGCAAGCTGAAAACAAGAAAACATATCAGCATTGCAGTGTATGACTTAAAAGATTGAAACACGTAAAAGGTGTACTAACAGAAGCTTACCGCTACCACGGGGTTTTCCTCCGTGTGCATGTCCAGAGAAATCTCCGGAATTTTCCTCTCGATCCGCTCCTTGATCAGCCATTTGATCTGGCTTATGTAACCTTGGATGGTGTAGGCTTTGGGGCTGATGCGGAGAGAGTCTTTTTTGGAAGACGTGATGGAGTGCATCAGTCTATCCCCGTGGTACTGAAGTGGCTGGATCCGACGTGCGACCCAGCACTGGACTAATTCGGATCCTCTTAGACCCTTGTGCTTGATAAGATATTCGATCCACCTCTTAGCGAGGATCAGATCGTCGGTGAGAGCCGGAGCGGCCTATTCCCAGGAAGGCTGGGCTGTGGCGGCTCCGTCGACAAAAGCCGGCAAAGTAGTGGCTTTGCCGGGAGCCGGAATATCCCTATGATAGAAAAAAGTGGCTGGCCACTGTTTGACCGAGTCACTAGTAGAAATTTTGGGATATGCCTGGTCTCGTCTAACAGAAAACTAATGGTACCGGTGATATAAGGAACACCGGCAGTAATGGAATTTCTCCGGACATGGAAATAGTACCGGAAGAGAAGCAAACTCGGGCTAATGCCGAGAAAGCCCTCGCAAAGCGCAGCATATGCGCTCATCTCTAGAAGAGAATTGGGAGGAAGATTATGGAGTTGAACTCCATAGTGGTCAATCACCTCGGAGAAAAACTCCGAGGGAGGAAAGAACAAACCTCGCTCCACATGGGTGCCGAAGTGGACGCGCTCGCCCTCGCGTGGATTGGGGACGGTTTCGCCGAAATCGCTCCGCCAGTCGCCGGCGGCGAGAAGCCCCTCCTTCTCCATGTTTTTGAGGCCGTCATCGTCGAGGGCGCAGGGGATCCAGATTCCCCGGAAGCTCTCTTTCTCCGCAGCTGCTTCCGCCGACGCCGCCACCGCCACCGCTAGAGAAGAAGAAGAAGAAGAAGATGAAGCCATTTTTTTCTCCGGTGGAAAAGGGTGACCTTAAAGTGGCGGCGCTAGGAGCTCTGTGGGAGGAGGACGAAAAGGCTCTAGGCGCGTTGGAGGATTGGGAAGAAACGAACGGCGAAGGACTGGTGGAGAGGAGAAGAAGAAATCTAAACCCCTTATATCCACCTACCTGCGCCAAGATTCGTGCAAACGCTACAGTTTAATTGCCACGCGTCGTGGAAAGAACTGGGAAGGGCCCGCGCGATGATTGCGTCGCCTCGATCTCCACACATGCATTGAAACGGCGCCTCAGTTCCGCGAACCGCGGACCCACCAACGGTCGTGCTGACGGAACGTCTGTTAGATGACGTGACTGGACCATGCTTGTGTCAGGTGGCGTTAGAGACCAAGTTCCGGCTTAGTTTAAAAGCGAGCTGGAAAATCCGAGCAACTAATTGAAAGGTCCGACTTACTTTTAAGACCCAGATCGTATCTTTTGTTGTGAAGTTTCAGGAACCCTTCAAGATTCTGCAAGCCGAAAACCAAGCTAGACGATGATAAAATCCGACTTTGGATCTTGGAGGCCTCCGGGGGCTACTGTTGGGGATATACTTTCCGGGTATCCTCACAGATCCTCACTGACCAGGGTGGCCCACTTCGGGTTAGAGCTTTGCTTCACGGGCGACCCAGTTAGGGAGAGAAGACGAAGTCCAATCCGACTACGGGAAGGCCCAGAAAACTTACCGACTTAGGCCCATAATATTACTTGTATTTCAAGATGTACTCTGTAACCAACTCTTAGTCGTAGCCGGATTGATTTCTCCTGTAAACCCTAGGTTGGATATCTATATAAGCCGTCCTAGGGAGAGCCTTTAGGGCAACCCAATAGTCTACAATCTCAACTCGCACAGGCGAAACCCTTGTAACCCATATTTCGGCTCTGCCGTATTACTGTATTGCTAGCAGGAGTAGGGTCCGTCCAAAGCCGGCGGATTTGAATCTGGGTAAACTTGTGTGCTCACCATCCCGGAACACCGTACGTCTCACACCCCTCTCTCCCGCACGCCTCGAGGACCCCCTCATGGCGTACTTCTCCTTAAACCGACGACATTTTGGAATTTGCAAGATTTGTGTCCGCCACCTGTTTGATGAAATGGCCGCAAGAGACCAAAGTTTGAATTTTGGTTTTAAATTTTTTGAGTGTTCTCCACTAATGCTAGGTAGTCTCTAGTTGCAAGGGTTTTGAAAGTGGAGCTCAAATTGGTGGTTTTTGAAATACGGGTGATCTAGACATATGCATTGAATTCAATTTTGACATGCCATTTAAAATAAGTATTTGAAGGTTTTTAGCAGATCAAAAAGTGGGCCTTGGTACCTCATTATGTGTACTATCAAGGGGTGTAAAGATCCAGAATTATTTCTGTTGAGATATGAGTGCTAGGAACACTCAAAGTAGTGTAGTGGATTAAAATGACCAAAATGACCATTCCTCCTTTTTAATTGCTTTTGATTTGATTTTCTTTGGGATAAGTTTGGGAATGATTTAGATGATGTTTAATTTACCAAACAAACATTTTACAAGCAATGAATCACAGAACCATGGCAATTCAAATAAATTTCTAAATTAAATGCACATACACATGAATGCTTTCATTTTTAATTTAGAAAAGTTTTTGTTAACCCTAAATTTGATGATTTGGATCTTGATCAGCTTGGATTGAAGTTTTGGGATGTTACATAAAACATATGGTTTAAAGAACCATTTTGCAAGCTACGATACAGTGGGACCGATACATCTTATGCTATGACAGTGCTCAAATGCATCTATTCATCATCGATGAAGTCGGAGTCATCATCGTCAGTGTAAAAGTCCACGACATCCTCCTCCAGAAAGTAATCATCATTGCTGAGGTAAGAATCCATGTCTCCCTAGATGTCTTCACCCTCCTCTTCTTCCTCCTTTGCTGCAAGCTGAGCTTCCTGCTCCTTGACGGTCTTCTCGAGGTCGGCCACCTTCTTGCGAAGACGGGCGATGGTGCGATCCTTCTTTGCATGCTGGCGGACAAGAGACTGGCGATCCTGGACGAGCAGTGCGAAAGTCTGGGCCTTCTGGTCAGCAATGGGACGATTCTGGTTGGCTAACTCTCTAGCATTATCCAGCTCCTTCTAACGATCGTACAACAGGAAGTCGAGGTTCTCCACTTGGCGCTTCAGTGCTGGATGACTTGGCATCTCCATCGGCATTCCCATGAAGTCACGTCTTGCATAGTGTGCAAAACGGGTTCCTTGGATCTGGTTGATGCTGAGGGCACATAGACGTGCGAGAGCTTCATGCATTGCCCTGGCTAATCCATCTAGCCAGTTGTTCTCTCTCACGGAGAACTGGATTCTCCCGCATATTGGTGCTTCCATGCTTCCTCTAAGATCTGCGGTGACTAGCCATTGCAAATATCCTCCTGGGGTCCTGGAAGTTGAGCTCCAAGAAACTTCGGATGTGGGCGTCCCAGTAATTCCGACAATGAATCCAGATCCCTCTCGAAGATCAGTTGACCTCCGTTTCCCAATTGGTAGAACTTGCTGAACTGATTCTCCATCTACAAGAATTAAGGATGAGGAAGTTAGTGAAGTGATCAAGTGTGTCAATTTTCAAGTAGTAATGTAAGAAATTTGAGGAACATGAATTTTTTAGAAAGAATGAATTCCCAAGGATAAGAGAGGAAATAGTTTTTCATAAATACTCACTTTGGTTTTGAAACTAAGTTTTTGTTTGGATGTCCGTTCTAACTAGGGTCTCCTATGGTCAGGATGGCTCTGATACCAACTTGTCAACACCCGGATTTTTAATTCCAGATGCATGTTATGTCATTCATCGCAATCCCAGGATTACCATTTTTGCGAGACATAAAGATTGGATATCACAGTACATCATCCATTACAAACCATACATAAGGTCTTACACAAATAAGGATCTCATGATCCAGTCTTAAAACAACAAGCAGCGGAATTAAAAGATAAGCGTAGCGGTGGGGTCCATCTTCAGGGGCACAGGCAATGCTAACGAAGGCAGATAGACCTAGTTATCATAGCCGTCCTGCTAGCCATCATCTTGGTAGTCACCTTCATAGTCTAGCCATGAGAATAGCCAGGGACAAAAGCCATGAGTACTCTTTAAGTACTCGCAAACTACCACTAACCGCTAGTATAGATTTTAAGTTAAAGTGCTAACTCTAAGTTTAACACTAAGGTTAAGTTTGAAACCTAAGGTGAGTTCAGAAGCAAAGAAAGATAAAATAAAGTTCTAGAATCACTTAAGTGGGGAAGCTAGTGTCATAAACACAACCCTGTTGTGGTCAAGTCAAGGTTCATCATTTCATAAGTCATTTTGGAAAACATCTGACAACGAAACAGTATGGCCATTCCAACTGTCCATAACCGCGGACACGGCTATTCGAATAGTTTGACACTCTGCAGAGGTGGTACACTTTCACCACAAGATTCGATACATCTGTCAGGACCCTGAATCATCATACTTAGTATGTAGATAATCAAACATAACCTTTCCTTTACACACCCTAGTATAAGCACCTCTCCTATGAGTATGGCCTCCCAACCATGACCATCTATCATCTTGGGCACTGCATAGGTGGATAACATTGAGAGGTAGCCTCAGCTCAAACCTCTCCCGCGAGGGAACTAATACTAATGCATATAAACTTCTGGCTAAGCCTTATCCAATTCAGGTAATGTGGTTGTACGATAAATTTGGAATGGTATCGCATCCGAATCCAACCATCAGTTTTATAAGAGGGTTAAGGCTCATGCCTCAACATTTTCACCATCATAAACCATTTGTGTTTCTCAACACATGTCAAAACATCTCAATAGAATGACTCATCATTCTAAGGTTTTCATAATTCATTTTCACCAAGTTTTCCCATCTAAAGTGAATCAAGTGGTTATCTACTCTAAACTACTAAGTTAAGAGTGTTCACTAAGATGGAGAAATGGGATCAATCTCAGGCCATAGAATGACATATAAAGGGTTCTATATAGGTCAGGTTTTATACTCTTTATGCTACCTTCTAAACAAGTAAAGAACTTTGTGTAAAGTAAAGGAAGTAAGCTTGAAAAAATATACTTGGGGTAATTACTAGTCAAAGTAGTGTGACCAAAGCATGCCTAAAGCATCTTTGCTCAAGTTACAAGGTGCAAATGCTTCTGTCTTATTATTTTTACTAGCAGATATCTCTAACTCTAATTGAATTAAATCCAACGGGCTTGGGTAGATCTTTTCCATAGCTTTCCAACAAAATTGGAATCATTCCATTTGGATTTGTAAATCTCTCTGAATTGAATTTCAAACTAGGAAACATAACTAGGTTTAACTAAAATAGAAAAATTCTAATTCAAACTAACTGGGTTGCGCGGGAATGCTAACGGGCCGGCCTAGTGACACTACGAGGCACAGGGCACAGCTGACAGGGGGTCCACCGGTCAGAGGCTCATAACGCGCGAAGCGGTACGAGGAAATATGGGTCGTTGGATTAGAACAGGGATCAACGGCTAGGGATCGTCGTCGACGACGAACTGGTCACCGACAAACTCTAACCCTAGCGGTTCGGTGGGGGTGCTCAGGGGGCGTACCAGGGCTCCAGTGACGACGGCGAGGCGAGCAAATGGACTGGTAGACGACGACGAGCTCAGGGACGGTCGAGGCAGCTCCGGGGGTGGTCGCAATCAGCGGTGCCCTTCTCTTCCAGAGGCGGCCTGCTCCGGTGCAATTCCAGCGAACGGATGCTCGCCTTGCTCCGGCTAGAGGTGGGGAACGGTCAGTGAGGTGAGGGGAGGTGAGTGGTGTGCCGAATGGGGCTGGGGGTGGCCTCTATTTATAGGACGACGACACGATCGAGAGGCATGGGCGGGCGGCTCCGGCGAGGGCTGCACAGCGTGCTAGCGGCGTGGCTCGAGGTAGGGGGTGGTTGCTGGTCCCCTGGCGGTGCTCTACGTGATCAATGCGGGACTAGGGGCGGTGGTATGCGGTCGGGCGGTGCTGGCGCTTTGAGCGGCAGAGGCGGCGGTGTCCACGGCGAGCGGTGGCTGTGGTGCGTTGGGCAGCGAACGGGCATGTCCGGCGTGCTCCCTGGGTCGTGGAGAAGCGGTGGACGCGGGCTGCGGTCGAGGGGCGGCGTGTATGCGCGTGTCGGGCGCGGCGCTCTGGCGCGTGCTCGGCATGGCGCATACAGGCAGTGCACGGCGCGCTGTGGGTACTCCATGGCTTGGCCTGGCTCGGGGAGGGGACAGAGGGTGGCGGTAAGGTGCGAGCTAGCTAGTAGACATGGCGAGAGAGAGGGAGGTGGTCTGCTGCAGCGGGGCAAGGTGTGGCCGGCGAGTTGGTGCTCGGCATGGCCTTGCATTGCCACTAGGAGGGTAGGAGATGGGGTTTAAATGGCATGGTTAGATCACTTGGGGACAGAAGGAGGTTTTTGAGGAAATTTGGGTGCAAAACCCTGTTGCAAATAGTGAGCTATGTTTACAGTTTAAACCCTGCCTGCCAAGTGTTTGATGGAATGGCCGCAAGAACTTTACGTTTGAATTTTGAAAAGATTTTTCGTGGGTGTGCTAGTACTAAGCTTGAGACTCTGTGGGTGCTTGGGTTTTGAAAATTGAGCTTGTTTGAGTGGTTTTTGAAATAGTGGGGTCTTCCCATATGAAATAGATTCAATTTTAAACTACCATTTAAATTAGTGTTTGAATGTTTTTAGCAGATCACAAAGTGGGCCTTGGTACATCATTATGTGTACTAGCAAGGGGTGTAAAGATCCACAATTGTTTCTGTTAAGTTTTGAGTTCTAGGAATAGCCAAAGTAGGCATGGTAGTTAATTTGGCACAAATGACCATTTGCTTCATTTATTCATTTTGAGTTGTTTTTCTTTGGGATTTGTTTGGGAATGATTTAGATGATGTTTATTTCACCTAAGAATCATTTTACAAGCAATGGATCACTTAATCATGGCAATTCAAATCAACTCCTATTTTAAATGCACACACACATGAATGCTTTAATAATTTTAATTGGAAAAAGTTTTTGTTAACCCTAATTTTGGTGATTTGGATCTTAATAACCTTGGATTAAAGTTTTGGGACATTACACGAGACAAATAAACAAAATATACAAATCTCTATTTCAAACAATACACAATGCTCTCATAGATTAGATGCACATGATCACTGCGAGGTTTCTCCCCAACCCATAGCCCGTGAGGACTACTCAGTCATAATAATAAGATCAAGGATAACAAACATTGTGCAAAAAAGTTAGATTGAAATCAAATATTCTTACAATGGTCGTCGAATCACAAGGAGATCTAAAGTATAAAGTAATGACTATGGCCAATGGATGGGATGGAAGATGGAAGAGATGAACAATTGTGTGGATCTCCTTGGGGTGTGTTGTGATGCAATCTGAGAATGACGGCCTTCTACGCGGCGACCGAGACCTCAAAATATATAAATGTCTTCACGAAATTTGTAGGGTTTGACGAGACGGAGCTGCCGCCACATGGTACGGGAGGACGGTATTGAAGGGCCATGCCCGTACCAGTGGTCATTACGGCTGCTGTCGCCTAAAATTGACTCCGCAATTATTTGGTCGTGTGGACTTCCTCAAAAACCTTCATTATAATTTCAGATTTCGCATTAAAAAATATGATTTCCTGCACAACACAATTCAAAGCAATGGTTTGCATATCTTTAAAATTATTAGTCATTAATGACAAGGATTGAGAGTTTTTGTCAATTGCTTGATTAAAAACAATATTTAAATGCGGTGAAAATGGCTATTTTTGGATCCATCAGTCACTAAATACTATTTTTGACAGAGCGACACAATACCAATTATACACAAAGAAGAATTGGATACAAGTACTATGCGCACATATAACACACGAACTAGCAATTTTTTTATTAAACTGTTAACGGCCGGACATGGCAATTTTGTTTTGTTGCTGTTGCCACGCATATCTTCACTAGCTACCTGCAGCGCGCCGTGGCACCAGTTGCATAGTCCTGGCCGCTGCGCCCTGTGACCCATGTACGTCGTGGAGGCCGTGGCTTGGCCCCACTGTCTGTGCCGAAGTTGATGTTTCCTTCGCTCGGATATGACCAGTTTTCTTCGCTCAAGGTAAGTTATGTTTATTTTCCTGTGAAAACGTGAAGCATAGAACTAGGCGGCCCATGGGAAGCTCGGACCTTACCATGGTTAATGAGCTGATTACTCCAGAGCATCAATGGAACGTACCGATGATCCGAGGGCTGTAGTGGCGGAGCCAGGATTAGCGGCGAGTGTTTTCAAAGGTCATAAAAAACTATAGTGATGTCAAAAATTAGAAATTATGGGATCACTTATAGTGTATTATTAGCTGAAGTTTCAATGCTGGCCAATTTTTTGTGTGGTCGCTTGACCACATAGAGTAGGTGCAGCTCCGCCACTGGAGGGCTGTTCTTGGGTCCTGATGAGAATGCTATATTTAAGATCCCTCTAAGCAGAAGTGTTGGAGATGATATTCTGTCTTGGACTTATGAAAAGTCAAGCATCTATTCAGTTCGGTCTGCATACAGAGTTGGTGATGAAACACCAAGACGAGGAGATGGTGCAGAATAATCAAGCTCCTTCTTCCTCTAAAAGTAATGAGAAATGGATGAGATTATGGAAATTATCAGTGCAACCTAAAGTGCGGGTATTTTTGTGGAGAGTTCTTCATGGTATTTTACCGAATTATGGGACTCTTACACTGCGGAATATTAGAGATAATAGCACCCGTGGAATTTGCAAATCTGAGTCTGAAACACTAATGCATGCGCTTATTGAATGCAATCATGCAAGATTGTTTTGGAAAGCAGCCAAAGAAGTACTGCTTATTAAACTAAGACTCCAACCTTTGACGTGGGAGGAATACAATTTGTGTGATCCATTATTCTCGCAAAAGGAGAGGGAGATGATCATCACAGTGATGTGCTCGATATGGATTTCTAGGAATAACTTGACACATGGTGAAGTTGGATACAACCCAGCAAATCTATGGAGTTTATCCAAGAGACTTTACAGCTGATCAAGTTGCCTAAGGAGAAAGGGCCTGTGAAATCTCTGAGACGGCCATGTAAGTGGAGCAAGCCGCCAGATGACACAGTCAAGTTAAATTCAGATGCTGCTCTCCAACTCGAGACAAGCATGGCGTCGCCAGTAGTGGTGGCACGGGATACTCAGTCCTTTCGCGGGGCTACCTGCAAGGTTTTTGTAGGTATTACAAACCCTCTAGTTGGAGAAGCTCTAGCTCTTTGTGATGTGGTGTCTTATGCAGCGGAGAGGGGTTTTTCAGAAGTTGATTTTTGAGGTGGATTGTTCGGAGTTGGTGCGTCACTAGAATGACTACCTCGGTGATCGTTCAGTGATCAAACCCATTTTAGATGAGATTAGCGAGCTAGCTTGTTCTTTTATTTCTTGTAGTGTGATTTTTGCTCGTCACGAGGCTAACCATGCAGCTCACTCTTGTGCAAAGTACGCAATTTTACAAGAGGGGTCATTTTTATGGGATGCGGTGCCACCTGTATTCTTAGTTCACAATCTTACGACTGATTGTAACACTTTGTTGTTAAGTTAGTAAAGTTCACGATTTCTCTAAAGAACACGTCAAGCATAGAAACTCAATCCCGTGGAAGTCCTTTCATTCCCATTCCTATGTTTCAAAGGGCAGAAAAGAAAAAGCTTCCTCTAAATTTTCCATCCTTTGAAATTCCTCCAAAAAAATCCATGTTCCAAACGGCCCCTTCAGTTTTCTTAGAAGGGGCGGCGGCTCGGGAATTCAGGACGGATTCCATAAGCACGTACTCTGTCCTAATGAAAAGAGCCATTTCAAATGTCAGAAAAATCTATGAACACTGTCACCTGTACATATCCATATACCATGCTTACTCAAAAAAAGGGGGAAAAAGGAACAATTTTTTGTGACCTGTATAAAAATACAAATTTGGTGCCCAAAATCCTTCTTTATATCGCTGTTTTTTAATACATTTGTGTGGGACACAATTTATGTCTTTTCTTGCAAAAGTTGGCAGACATGTAAAAGACACAAACATCCACAACTTCAAAATAATTCGTATTTTCGAGCGTTTTAAATATGCTTGTTCATCAGAAAGCATATGCTCCCCCGAGCTAAAACAACATGTCGGGGCGGCTACCATTTGTTGTATGCTCTAGTAGTTTGGCTCTCCGGTGATTGTTTTTGATAGTGTTACTATTGCATCAACTCTAGAATCTTTTGTCCGTACAGAAACCCTGGCACTGGCACGATTTGGATACCGGCACCTTCAGATTGCTTTTGATTGCCTGGATGTGATTTTAGAGACTACTTACTGACAGCCACCAATGCATCAAGAGTAAATAATAGCGTAAGATTTTTTCGGCTCAAAGTGCTATCCACGTCGTTTCGATTCTTTTCGGTCGTGGGATGGACGCTAAGAAGGACACGCAGCGACGTCGTAACGGAGCACTGCTATCCCGTGAGGCGGGTCCCTAGACGTGGAGAAATAATCCAGACCATGGCTTGGTGGCGCTCACGTCGTCGTACCCCGCGTCGCAGACAGGTGGGCCGCGTGCGCGACTTAGACCCGCTGTCAGCGTATGTGGGCAGGACCGCGCTCCCTGAGAGGCGTTTCTGGCTCGAAACGCTTCCGCACCTGCCGGGTGGTGGGTCCCGCTGAAAGCTGGTGTGGCGACGTGAGCCCATGCCGACTACGAGCTCTCGCGATCATGGGGCCCGTCGAAAGACGACATGACGCCGTAAGATCATACCAGCCGCGCATATTCTCGCGGATGGAGAAGCCAACTGGCATCGTAGACATTATACGTGCGCGTATTCACGTTAAGGTTGTATGGTGGGTCCCGGTACTACCTGAGTTGGTGGCTTAGACGGTAGACATCCACGGGTTCGTGCGTACGTGTACGGTCTAGCTGACAGTACATCCCTCGATCGCGTTCTCACAGCCGAGAGTTGAGCTGGCAGCACTATCTTTCGGGTACGCGACAGTGGGTCCAGGTACGTGGATCCTCGGAGCCCTGGCCAACCTTTAGCCTATAAAAGACTCCTCTGTCTTCATGGTTTCTCGCATCGATTAGTTGGTTCGTCTTACCTTCTCTGCATGTCGTGCTAGAAGAGACACCACCAGCTAGCCCAAACGATGGCTTTGCCGTATCCGACGTATTTAGGGTGGTGGCGTGGTGCTCTACAACACGGCGAGCATCAGAAAAGTAGGTTCATTCCTTTGTAGGTACAATGTAGCGATAGCCAAAGAGAAACATCTACGGAATCGGGTCGGCGTCATGTCCTCTCGCCTGATGTACGCGTGAACCCCATCAACATGGAGAAGTGGTATACGTGAATATCGGTGCCACTGCGTCGACGAGGGGCACATATACAGGAGACGGCTTCACGGCAGAGCGATGTCCTCCACCATCGGTGTACTCGGGAATCGCGTACGTGAGGAGAAGCGTCCACCACGACGACGGTGAAGATCGTGTAGCGGAGAGGGACTACTGTCGGCGGCATGTTCTCTCTCTGAGATGTCCGTGAGCACGTCAAACGAGAGGCGTGACGACCAGGGCCACTACGTCGACGAGTGCATAGTGATGTCCTCACTCCATGACGTATGCGGGAGGTGCGTCCATTGGAAAAAAACGGCTACCACGCCGACCAGGCAGCCCGCGTCGAAGAGGAGAAGTACCAAGGTCAATAATGTGTACTCCTGCTATGGCGTCTACGAGAAGTGCATCGCCGTGGTGAACACAACGCCGTGGCCAAGGAGGCAAAAATCTTTAGTCAGCGCTAGGGCATTTTGACTGATAATTAGGATAGGTTTAGATTAGATAGACTTTAATGAGGTCTGTGACATGTACGACAAGATATAAAAAATATGTATTGCAAAAGTTATTCATGTTTGGTGCGACCAGTAACACTTCCTACTGGCTATGATGCCTATGTGTGTTTCTCTTCTTCCAATAATAATGTCTTTATTTTTCTAAAAAAATTACCATTACCATTTTCCATTGTAGTGTGCGTAGAAAAATATCGAAGATGTCCATTATGAAAGTCACTCTTGTCGCGTGCGAGTTACGATAACAGATTAGGTTTTACGAATTCGAAGATAGTCGTTTGCAGGTTTCCATCCTTCGTCCAGGAGATAAGAGAATTTTGGAAGAGCTTCGTCGCCCCCTTCATTGGCTCCGTGATGGTCGTCTGCATGTTTCCATCGTTCGTCGAGGAGATAAGAGAATTTCGGAAGAGCTTCACAACCCTTTTTCTTGGCTCTGTAGTGTATGTTCGAAAGAGCTTCACAATCTCATTTCTCGGCTCCGTACTATACGTAGATCATTAGATAGGTTTCTAGGATTAGCTGCCAGAGTATTTTTTATTTATAATTTCATGTGTACTAGGTAAATACCCATGCGTTGCCACGGAAAACAAGAAATTCTATGTTTCAAAACATATATGTCATATATCATAGATGATATGAATAACTTCAAACTTCATCTCCATCAGGGTTGGTGTCTTCCTGCTACCATTTGTGGCTAGCCACCACAAGGCAACCGTCTAGGTTTGGGGCTTCCGTCTATAAATTGCTTACCCTCTCTCGCTTTCACACAAAAATCCTACTTCATTTTATTATCCAACTTTTTGGGATATGCTAAATAGGTATCACCATAGCACGTCTCTAATCCGGCTAACCCGATTGGCCCATAGTTGTTAGCATGGCTCATGGCTTGCTGGGCGGCCTAGTTAGACGGATCCAGAAGGGAGGCCCATGCCGAATATAGGAAGGCTACGTGGGAGTCACCGACATACTCGTAGCCTTGGAGTACAGCCACAAAGACTAGTTAGTATTAGTGTAGGACTCTGTAACTTGTCCGGCAACGTCCTTTCCCTGTAACCCTAGGTTCTGGTGCCGTTATAAGAAGGACCTATGGGAGCCTTTAGGGAACACCGTCAGATATGATACACAACACCCTCGCATAGCAACAGGGACAGGGAAGTGCCCCCGGAGCCATCTCCATCGATCTCCACCGCCATCTCCATCACCGTTGGTGATTCCCATGATGAGGAGGGAGTAGTTCTCTCTCGAGGCTAAGGGTTCTACCGGTAGCTATGTGTTCATCTCTCTCTCTATGCGTGATCATATTGTGATCATGAGCTTGTAATCTATGGATCTATTCTGCTACTCAAGTGCTTTAATGAATCTCTGCTCTCCCCATGTGTGTGAAAGTGACAGCGTGCTCACCATGGTGGCACGTAGGCTAGAGATTACAAATACTTGTTATGAGTTATATTTGGAGTTGGATGTCTTTATGAAATTGTGGTGTTTCTTGGACTCATATAGTACTCAAGGTGACAATGTGGGGTTTTCTAGATGGGAAAGATGAACTTTGAGGTGTGCTGTTATAGCCCTACCATGGATTAGAGTGTCCAACCGGAGAGTAGTTCAGAGTAGTGTCATGAAGATAATATATTTATGTGAGAGTGTTCACTAGTGAAAGTATGATCCCTAGGCCTTGTTTCTAAGCATTGAAACACCGTTTGCTACTAGATCTGTTACATGTTTGCTTGCTTCCATCTTTATTTCAGTTTGCTTTTAGTCTCTTCCACGCCATCAATCTATTTTCTCGCATCGTTGTCTTATATCCATACCACTTGTATTTCACTCTCTCTTCACCGAACTAGTGCACCTGTACACCTGACAAGTGTATTGGGTGTGTTGGGGACACAAGAGACTTCTTCCCTGAGTTCGATAAACCTTGGGAGGGGATACCTTTGACAACTTCCTCCCTGAGTTCGATAAACCTTGGGTGATCCACTTAAGGGAAAACTTGCTGCTGTTCTACAAACCTCTGCACTTGGAGGCCCAACAACTGTCTACAAGAATAGAAGTGCGTAGACATCAAGCTATTTTCTAGCGCCGTTGCTGGGGAGGTAAGGTAAAAGGTACTCACATCCTCCGGTGTGAGTGCTCGAAGTTATTTCCTTTAGATTCTGCAATTTTGTCTTTTTGTTTCTTTTTTTCACTAGTTAGGCTTAATGGAAAACAACAACAAAAATAGAGAGCTTTTTATTATTTTTCCTAAGTAAGAACTTGAATTCTTTGAAAAGAAAATGAAAAAACCCTTGGAACCTTCTTTGCATGCTAATAGCAATGTTATTAGTATGAATCTTTTGACACCTTTGTTACTAATGCTATGGAAACGCATAAGCTTGGGGAAGTTGGTTCTTATGAAAATGATCTCTTTAGTTCCCCAGCTTTAAGGAAGAAAATTTGCTCTGATGATACTTTATCTCCCATATGTGGTAATTCGAATGATACTTGTGATATTTTAAATCCACATACTCAAAGCATCCCTTTTAAAATACCTATAAAAATTATTGATCGTGTTATCGATAACTACTATTTTTGTGATGGAACTGCCCATCCCGGTAATCATTTGCTCTTTATACACGAATTATGCGGGTTGTTCAAGTGTGCAGGTATTACAACAGATCACGTCAAGAAGAAGTTATTCTCTTTTTCACTTAAGGGCAAAGCAAGGGAGTGGTATGAGCTACTAGATGATCCTCATCATTTGGAGTGGAAGGAAATTGAATCTCTCTTTTACTCTAAATTTTATCCTCCTCATGAAATTCATAAAGATAGGAATTACATTTATAATTTTCATCCTCATGATGGAGAAAGTATCGCCCAAGCATGGGGGAGATTGAAGTCACTAATGCTCAAATGTCCCATTCATGAGCTCCCCCGTAATATTGTTATTAATAATTTCTATGCAAGGCTTCTAGGACATTACAAGGACTATCTAGATACTTGTTTAGAGGGATACTTCACAAGTTAGGAGGTCAAAGCTAAGTGGGATCTTCTTGAAACAATTCAAAGCAATACCGAAGATTGGGATAACAACAAAGGTAAAGAACCAGGTATAAACTATGAGTATGATTGCATTAAGTCTTTTGCTGAAACTGCTGATTTTCAAGAGCTTAGTGCTAAATATGGTCTTGATCCTCAAATTCTTATTGATAGTTTTAAAACCTTTGCTTCTCATATTAATGCTCCTAAAGAAAAGTGGGACATGTATCATGAGCCTTTTAAAGACACTTGCATGGAAAATGAAATTGTTGTTAATGATAGCAATAAAAATGCTCAAACCTCTGAAAGCACTATTTCTTATAAGCATGTTAATTTTTGTGGGATACATAGACCTTGTGAGAGTAATCAAGTTGAAGAAGAATATTGTATCACCCATAGGAATGAAAAAACTAGAATGTGGTATAGGGCTCTAAATGATCTTGGTAAAAAAGTTTGTGCCCTCTATCCTTTTATTTGTGAACTTTGCTTTGAAGTGGGTCATTTCAATTTCCAATGCTCAGGACATAATAATAGCCCTTCTAATCCAATGAGTACTGCAAGTTTGTATTGTGATGACATGATCACTCATAATCAGCATGATGAACTTACATTATTTTTGGGGTGTGAAGAGTTATCAAGAAAAACCTCTTTGGTAGATATGGGTGCTTTTGATATGAATAGTGTCCTGCATGGTTGTCATCTTTATTGTGTTGATAATTGTCACACAAATACTTACATACAAAACATTATAGAAGATGAGATTTTACCAAAATATGATAGGTCTAATATGTGTTTTGATCTTATTAATGAAAAGAAGGAATCCTCCAAAGTTTCTTCTATTGTCTCTAACAATGAACCAGGGTATATGGAGAAGCTTCCTTTCAAGCCTCTCCCTCCTAAAGAGAAGAAGATAAAGAAGAAAAGGAGGAGTAAAAGGAGAGAGGAAACGGTATTTTCCCCTAAGCATGTTGCTCCTATTATAGTTTTTGATGAGTCTGAACTCGATGATGTTCCTATGCCTGTTACCTATAGTAGTGATCATGATTGGGAAAAGCACACTTCTTTTGATATTGAAAATCTCTTGGGTACCAATTCTGAAAATGATGATATTAATAATTGCTATACTATTAGTGCTATCCATGATCCTTCCAATGATGATATGTTTACAAATGAACACATTTGGGAAGATAACTATTCTGTTGCTTATGAGGATGCTATACCTCCAATATATGATGATTGCAATGATGATTATGATATTTTCAGTCCACCTACTATCGAGGAGGAAATTAATTATGATTATAATATGCCTCCTATATTTGATGATTACGGTGATGAAAATAATAATGATAGCTATTTTGTTGAATTTGCTCCCACTACAATCAATAAGAATGACTATGTTTATGTGGGGAGTATTAATTCTTTTATGCATGTGGCTCATGATAAGAATGTTTCTTGTGATAGTTATATTGTTACTTTTATTCATGATGCTACTGAAAGTTATTATAAGAGAGGGAAACATGGTTCTATGCATCTCAATAATATTAAGTTTCCCCTCTTTATGTTTAAAATTTTGAAGTTGCACTTGTTTTGCCTTCTATGCTTGTTGCTTTGTGCTTTCATGAATTGTTTCTTTACAAGATTCCTATGCATAGGAAGTGGGTTATACTTAAATGTGTTTTTAATTTTCTTCTTGATGCTCTCTTTTACTTCAATTCATATTTCCTATGTGAGCATCTTCTCAAACTATCAAGCCTAACTTAAAGGCATTAAAGAAAAATACTTATTGGGAGATAACCCAAAAGTTTTAGATGAGTCTTTGAAGTTATTATCTCTGTAATAACCTCTTCTTATCCTTTTTATTTGCTTTTTGTGCCAAGATTAACCTCTAATGAGAGAGAAGTAATGATTGGGAAAGTTGCTGTCCCGAAACAGATTTCTGTGTTCCACCGTAAAACTTAGTGAGCGAGCTCTGTATGTCGGATTGAGCTGTAATATTTTGTGCTTCTGCCCCAGGTTGTTATATAACTTTCTTTAGTTCAACACTTTTTGATTTGAGCAACAGAAGGTCATCGAAAAAATTCGTCTTTACCTGCTGGTCTGTTTTGACAGATTTCTGCCATTTTCTGCATTTGCTTCTTGTTAGTTCCTTCTTGAGTTTCTTTTGGGGAATTGAGCTTTTTGAGGGAGGTGCTACAGTATATAGTGTTCTAATGGAAGTTTATTTGGTGTTATAACTGAACCTTAAGACTTATTTATCTTGAGTGCACTAATGTTGCTAATAAAGATTGTGTGAATTTTGTACGAAGGAAAAAAATTCAGGTGTATGGAAGGAATAAGTAATGAGATGAAGGATGGACTAAAGCTCAATCTTGGGGATGCCACGCGTGTCACCCCAAGAAATATCCAATAAGTACAAGCATCAAATCTTGGGGATGACCAAGGCATCCTCTTCTTCATCAATAAAAAACTCAGGTTTCTTCCAAACACTTCATTTTTATTGTTTCAGGCATAGTTGTGTTGTTCTTGGAGCGTATTTGTTTTCGTTTTTAGTTTTAGATTTCTTGGTTTGCTTAGTTTGCTTGAATAAGTTGGTTGGATCCCAGCACACTTCTTTTGGAGAGAGACACGCTCCGTTTTCATTGCCTAGAACACTCTAGTTTTCATTCTTATTGTTCTGTGAGTGTTCTCTTTTGCTAGCACCGTGTTTAGCCTTAGTTTTCTCATGCTTTCAGCTTATAACTTTTTAGTTCTTCTTTGTGGATTTGGGAGACAAGCTCACTGATCTTTATTTATTATCATCTTTGTGAGTTGTTTCAAATATTTTGGTTTGGATTGGAAAAGAGTAGGAAAGTTCATGATTAAGTGGTAAAGAGAGCTTGTTTTTGACTGTGGCCCATGCTTTGTCATGCCATGCTTGATATTGTTTTGGCTTTATGCTTAGTATTCTTTGCTGTAGCATGACTTGTTATAAACAATTGAGATTGCTTAATGTGCCTTGGATGAATCATGCGTTGTTTTAGCATATTAAAGCATAGTATAGTGGTATTCTCCTTTGATGCTTTATTTGGGTTGACTTGGCGCATGCTCACACCATGTTATGACTATCTCAAGTCACCATAGCCTTTATGATCCTTTAGTTTTCAACTTGTAGTATCACTTTATGCTTTGATCAATGATGTTTTGTTGCTCTGCATAATTATGGCCATTATTGCTCTCTTAGTTTGTCGCTCCCAGTCTTTTGCTAGCCTCCACAACCAAGTATGAGTTCCACTCATGCATCCAACTCCCTAAACCAAGTTATTCCGAAGAGTCCACCATACCTACCTACTAGCTTATGCTATTCCAAGTATATTCATGCTTTTGTTTACCTTCCAAATTAAACTTGTTATGAGAAAACTAGTGATTAAAGCTCTCACGAACTTGATGGCACACTTTACTTTCTGCATTTAATGAACTTGAACCATTGTGTCTTCTAGGTTGTACATGCTTGCACTTATTTGTCGGGAATTAGCAGAACCATGCTTTCCTAGGGAACGCTTTCAACATTGTACTTGGTACTTGTACCTAGTTGATATCATGCTCTTTTGTATATGGATGTCGTCGGTGTGAAATGAAAGGGGAGCTTGTAAGTCCATGGAGTTATGTATATATGTTAGAGAAACGCCTAGGCCATTGGTCTAATCCATGCTGACATGGTGGAAACCTGCAGCGTAACCATAATGAGCTGTCTATGAAGCATTCTTCTTATAAAAAAAGAGTCATATACTGAGAAAAAAGAGAAAAAGAGAAAAAAAGAGATACTATGAAAAGAGGAAAGAGAGAAAAAAGCACCATATTCCCATGATAAATAAGAAGAATGCTGAGATGCTCATTGTCTGCTTGCCTTGTCATTTTGATATGGGGATTCTTCCGTATCATCGGGCAAGGGGTACCCCGTTGGCGGTTCTCAATGATACACATATACTTACGATGATAAGAACTTATCGGTGACTAAACTTGAATAGCATGAGGAGCGGCCCTCGTATACAAGGGACATGAGATTTCTGACTTATACTTTGTCAAGCATGTACACCATAGTTTGTTCACTTTAACCTTAATCACTTCAAGATGCTTATGATAGGGGCAATGAGAGCTGAAAGCTATAAGTACCATAATTTTTGGAAGCTCTTTATGAGACTTGAATCCCTACTTCCTTTTACAAAAGGCCTTTCTTCCACCATTATATTGAGTCTCCACCTTCTATCTTTATGCACCTACTTTGAGAGCATAGTGGCCATTCTTAGTTATATGTGCATTGTCCCAAGACTAGTTGATTGATGCATAACTTGTTATTGCTTGTTTGAAACTATTGAATCTAGTCACTCTTATGAACTTTGAAGGTGTCCTATGCATTTATATTTGCTACTCTATTGAGGGACAAGCTGAATACTTTTATGCTATGTTTTCTTTATGTGAAACAAACAAACGTCTTGCAAAGCATTGTTATTCATGAATCTTTTGTTTGTGCCTTTTCATGTTGCATCATAGTTTCTTTGCTTATTGCTAGAACTTTGTCTTTCATGCTATGATTGAAGTACTATGATCCCAGCTTTGAATGTTTTGCAAATACTTTGATCAAGTCTTTGATGGTGCATGTCACCTCAAAAATCATTCTTTCTTTTTATCACTTACCTACTCAAGGACGAGCAGGAGTTAAGCTTGGGGATGTTGATACATTGCAAATGTATCTATAATTTTTGATGTTCCATGCTTGGTTTTATCTACTTTCTTGTGTTTTGTCCACACTCTAGAGTACTTTTCATATGATTTCTTGGACTAACCTATTAACAAGATGCCACAGTGACAGTTGCCTGTTTTCTGCTACTTTGGTTCCAGGAAAGTCAGAAAATCAATATTCTCGGAATTGGACGGGACAAAAGCCAAAGTTCCTATTTTACCGGAAGACTCACGGAGCCAGAATACGAGACGAAGGAGGGCCAGGGCCTGGCCACACCCCCAGGCGCGGGCTAGCCCTACCCGCGCCACTAGGTGGTGTGGGCCCCTGGCCGCCCACCGACCTTGCCTCTTCGCGTATAAGTTGCCTCCTGATGCAAAAACCCTAAATCGTCAAGCCTCCAGCCATGAAAAGTTCCGCAGCGCTGCCGCCACCGATAAGGAGATTCGGGAGACAGAAAGTCTATGTTCCGGCACCCTGCCAGGACGGGGAAGTGCCCCCAGAGCCATCTCCATCAATCTCCACCGCCATCTGCATCACCGTTGGTGATTCCCATGATGAGGAGGGAGTAGTTCTCTCTCGAGGCTAAGGGTTCTACCGGTAGCTATGTGTTCATCTCTCTCTATGCGTGATCATATTGTGATCATGAGCTTGTAATCTATGGATCTATTCTTCTACTCAAGTGCTTTAATGAATCTCTGCTCTCCCCATGTGTGTGAAAGTGACAGCATGCTCACCATGGTGGCACTTAGGCTAGATATTACAAATACTTGTTATGAGTTATATTTGGAGTTGGATGTCTTTATGAAATTGTGGTGTTTGTTGGACTCATCTAGTACTCAAGGTGATAGTGTGGGGTTTTCTAGATGGGAAAGATGAACTTTGAGGTGTGTTGTTATAGCCCTACCATGGATTAGAGTGTCCAACCGGAGATTAGTTCAGAGTAGTATCATGAAGATAATATATTTATGTGAGAGTGATCACTAGTGAAAGTACGATCCCTAGGCCTTGTTTCTAAGCATTGAAACACCGTTTGCTACTAGATCTGTTACATGTTTGCTTGCTTCCATCTTTATTTCAGTTTGCTTTTAGTCTCTTCCACGCCATCAATCTATTTTCTCGCACCGTTGTCTTATATCCATACCACTTGTATTTCACTCTCTCTTCGCCGAACTAGTGCACCTGTACACCTGACAAGTGTATTGGGTGTGTTGGGGACACAAGAGACTTCTTGTATCTTGATTGCAGGGTTGCTTGAGAGGGGATACCTTTGACCACTTCCTCCCTGAGTTCGCTAAACCTTGGGTGATCCACTTCAGGGATAACTTGCTGCTGTTCTACAAACCTCTGCACTTGGAGGCCCAACAACCAGCAAAGGCCACCCCATACATTGATTTAGAGGGGAGGCAATTAATGCCAACTCCCGCCCTCAACATGGTCGTCGCCAAGACCCTCCTCGAACAGGACAGGTCGCCAGAAGCGGTGGCTCAGGTCTATGACCTCGTAGCCAAGGCTTGCAAGAAACAGGAGAAGGCCACCTTGCAATGGCTTGAGTCCAACCTGGAGCTTTGCCAGTCAACCCTGAACAACCGCTAAAGGCCAAGATCTCCCCGTGATGAGGGATCCCACACATGCTCCATGGAGCAAAGACAGAGGGATGCGCATAACAGGGCTTATGCCATACCCATATCCTCCGACCACGGAGACAAGGCTCACCCCCGTAGATCGCCGCCACCCCCGCCATCCCGGCATCATAGGAGCAACAACCGCGCCACCG
Organism: Avena eriantha; assembly: GCA_910589775.1. NCBI lineage: Eukaryota > Viridiplantae > Streptophyta > Magnoliopsida > Poales > Poaceae > Avena > Avena eriantha. Next base: position 238,681,846 of record OU342745.1, read on the forward strand.
TGCAAACATGCCACCTCCTAAACTTCCCCAGGTCGGTATCATGATACGCGACCAAGGCGAGCAACCCCGGCATGCCGGAGAGCGCAAGGGCAATGAAGGACACATGAGAAGATCCCACAAGGAAGCACCACGTCCGACAAGTAATCACGATAGGCGTGAGGACTCGCACGGAGGGAGTAGCAAGAATTCTAACATACCGCTGCCACCGCCACCATCGCCACCTAGCAGCCATCATGGCAGAGGAAATAGCGGATCCAAAAGATCGCACCACAACTCCCCTCCCCATGACAGAAAAGGGAAGCAACCGCATCCATACAACGCACGTTCATAGCTGGACAAGATCCAAGAAGCACGAGAAATCCCATACCTGGGGCCACGTTGTTTTGGACCGGTAATACGGGCCACAACTTACCCCATGGGTCTCCGAATTGACAAGACCATCAAGCCCTATGATGGCACTGCCAGGCCATCCATGTGGTTGCAAGACTACAGCAAAGCAATTCACATCGCCGGGGGAAACCCTAATGTCGCTGTCAAGTACCTCCCACTGATGCTCACCGGCACCGCTTAGCAATTGATTGATGACTTTCCAGAGAAATTAATCTGCAATTGGTTGGACATGCATGAAGCGTTCACCAAGAACTTCGAGGGTACGTACAAACGTCCCTACACTGTCGGTGACCTACAACGGTGTGTACAAGAAAAGGATGAATCCTCTCGCGCTTACCTATCTCGCTGGATCGACATGAAAAATTCATGCGCGGGGGTGCACGAAGAAACCGCTATGGCCGCCTTCATCGACGGCCTAGAGAAGGGATCATTGCTCCGGCATACGCTAAAGCACCGCCAAGACAACAATGATCTCAACCTCAATGCAATGATTGGCATGGCTAGCGAATTCGCTGCCATTGATGATGACACTTGTGGATTGTTGCCGGCAATTTCCATCCCTACTCAGGCCAAGAAGAGCAATAACAATAAGCGGAAGACTCCGCTAGAAGAAAAGCAAGCAGCCGACATGGTCGCCACTACGTTCGCTGACAGAGGCGGAGGCGGACAGCATGGTCGTGGCCGGGGTGCTAGCCATGGGCAACAAAGGAGTGATTCAACACCTTCTACGCCCCGCATTCCCCAAACATACGAATAGTACCGCGACATGCCGCGTTTCGTCAACCTCGACACAAACGGCAAAGCCACCCACACCAACCGTCAATGCAAGTTCGTCAACAATCTCAAGGAGGACCCTGAGTCCGGCTACAAGCGAAGTCAGAAGAACAAGCCCTGCGGAAAGGGCAAAGGAAAGAAGAAGGAGGAGGAGTCCAAGGATTCAGGTGACATGGATGAAGACGTGGAAGCCAAGTCCGCCGACAAGGGCGATGGCAAGGGCAAAAAACCCTTTGAGAAGAAGGCCCTAGTCTAGCACACTTTCCTTGGCACTCCCACCGCCCGGGCCAAGAAAACCTCTCTAAGGATACTGATGGCTACCCTTCCTCCGATTCCCCAGTACGTCAGGTGGTTGGAGATTCCAATTACTTGGGATAGGCAAGATTATCCAGATCTCATCCCAACAGAGAACCAATATGCCATGGTCATCAAGACCAACGACATTGGCAGGGACCTGGATCCCAAATCGGAAAGCATGCTGATGGCTCAAGATATGTAGAGCTCGTTGGGAACCCCAAGAGGAAGGTATGATGAGTACAGTAGCAAGTTTCCCTCAGTTATGAAACCAAGGTTATCGAACCAGTAGGAGTAAGGAAACAACTCCAAGGTGTTACTAGCAACTTGTAATCCTGCACAACACAACCACAGAACTTTGCCCCAACTTACAGTGAGGTTGTCAATCTCATTGGTTTTGCTGAAAACAAAGGATTAAGCGTATAGTGTGGAAGATAGTAATTGCTTGTAGAAAGTAAACGATAAACGGTAAACAGTAGATGGTATATCAATGGTATAGGAATGGACTAGGGTCCATAGTTCACTAGAGGTGTTTCTCCTTCAGATAAATAGCATGTTGGGTGAACAAATTACAGCGGGGCAATTGACAGATTGAGAAAGCATAGCAATGCATATACTAGACATCTTGACTCCTATGAGATTTGATTGGGCATTACAACATAATACATAGACCGTAATCCAACTGCATCTATGACTAATAATCCACCTTCCGGTTATTGTCCGAACCCCTTTCAGTATTAAGTTGCAAGCAACAAATAATTGCATTAATAAAGTGTGTAAAGTAAACAATACAATTGCCCCATGGACAAAGGATTGATGTTTTCTCCCTGGTAGCAACAACACATCTACAACCTTAGAGATTTCTGTCACTTCCCCAGATTACTAGAGGCATGAACCTACTATCGAGCATAAATACTCCCTCTTGGAGTTGCAAGCATCTACTTGGCCAAGATAGTTACTAACAACGGAGAGAATGCAAGATCACAAATAACATAGACATAATAGAATCAATAATCAATCTGACATAGTATCTCAATATCAATCGGATCCCCGCAAACACAACATATAGGAATACAAATAGATGATCTTGATCATGAATGGAGCTCACAAGATCTAAACATGATAGCACAAAGGAGGATAACCAACCATCTAGCTACTACATGGACCCATAGTCCAAGGGTGAACTACTCACGCATCACACCGAAGGTAGGCATGGTGATGAAGAAGGCCTCCAGGATGATATCTCCCCTCTGGCAGGGTGCCGGGAAGAGCTTCGGATCCCCCCGATCTAGGGATGGACATGGCGGCGGCTATAGACTCTTTCGTGGATTTCTTATTGGTTGCCTAGGGTTTTCGTCTCAGGGGGTTTATATAGGCGAAGAGGCGAGGTCGGTGGCCGCCCGAGGAGCCCACACCAGGGCCTGGCGCGCCCAAGGGGCCGCGCCAGCCCTAGGTGTGGCCACCTCGTGGCCCCACTTTGGCTGCCCTTTGGACTCCGTGTTCCTTCTAGTAAAATATTGAATTTGGCTTTTATCCCATCCAATTCCGAGAATATTTCCTTACTAGCTTTTCTGAAACCAAAAACAACAGAAAACAAGAACTGGCACTACGGCATATTGTTAATAGGTTAAACAAAACATAAGAAAGTTGATACAAAACAAGCATGGAGCATCAAAAATTATAGATACGTTTACGACGTATCAAGCATCCCTAAGCTTAACTCCTGCTCGTCCTCGAGTAGGTAAGTGATAAAAATAATAATTTTTCAGGTGACATGCACCATCACAATCTTGATCAAGGTATTTGTAAAACATCGATAGCTGGGATCATAGTACTCTAAACATGAGCATGAAAGATAGAGTTTTAACAATAAGACATAACAACTATGTTGTAACTTGAAAAGGTATAAACAAAAGATCATGAATCACAATGCATTGAAAGACGTTTGTTTGTTTCACATATAGAAAACATAATAAGAGTGGTATTCAGCTTCTCCCTCATGGTATAGCAATGCATAGGACACCTTCAAAGTTCATAAGGGTGACTAGATACAAAAAAATTAAGAGCAAGAAATATCAAAGTTATGAATCAATCAACAAGTTTTGGGACAATGCACATTAAACTAAGAATTACCACTAGGCTCTCTCAATTGGTGCATAAAGATAGAAGATGGAGACTCATCATAAAAGTAAAAAAGAAAGGCCCATCATAGAGGGAAGCAGGGATTTCAAGTTTCATAAAGAGCTTCCAAAAATTATGGTACTTATTAGCTTTCAGCTCTCATTGCCCCTATCATAAGCATCTTGAGGTGATTAAGGTTAAAGGGACACAAATATGAAGATATGCTTGACAAGTTATAAGTTGAAAATCTCAATCCCCTTGCTTACGAGTACCAAACCTCATGCTACTCAACTTTAGTCACAAGTAAGTTCTTGTCATTGTAAGTACAAGTGTATCATGGAGAACCGCCAATGGGGTACCCCTTGCCCCATGACACGGGAGCTATCCCATATCAAAATGACAAGGCAACATACAATGAGCATCTCAGCGATCTTTTTATTTGCTATTTGCATAAGTTTTTATTGAGGATGCTTCACAGAATGCTCACTATGGTTATGCTGCAAGTTTCCACCATGATTAGGCATGGCTTAGGCTAGCTGCCCAGGCGTTTCTCTAACACACATACAAACTCCATGAGCTTACAAGCTCCCCTTTTATTTCACATCGCCGGGATCCATAAACAAAACAACATGATATCAACTGAATAATAAGTGCAATGTTGAAAGCGTTCCCCATGGAACATGGTTCTGCTAATTCACAACTTATAAAGTGCAAGCATATAAGCAAGATAGATGGACACAATGGTTCAAGTTTATTAAGTGCAAGAAAAGTAAATTGTGCCATCAAGTTTGTGAGAGCTTTAATCACTAATTTCACATAACAAGTTTAATTTGGAAGGTAGATAAAAGCATGAATATACTTGGAATGGTGTAACACACCATGCATAGGAATTTATAGTGGACTCTTTGGATTAACTTGGTTTTCTTGGGGGTTGTATGCATGAGTGGAACTCACACTTGGTATAGGTGGAGGCTAGCAAAAGACGAGGAGCGACCAACTAAGAGAGCAATAATGGCCATAATCATGCAAAGCGACAAAACATTATTAATTAAAGCATAAAGTGATATTACAAGTCAAAAACTAAATGATCATAGAGGCTAAGGTGACTGGTTCATAGTCTTAACATGGTGTAAGCATGTGCCAAGTCAACCCAAATAAAGCATCAAAATCGAATACCACAATATTATGCTTTTGTATGCTAAAACAACGCATGATCCTTTGAAGGCACATTAAGCAATCTCAATTGTTTGGAACAAGTCATGCTACAGAAATAATCACTAAGCATAAGGTCAAAGCAACATCAAACATGACATGATAAAGTCTAGACCACAGTCAAAACAAGCTCCTTTTGTACCACTTATAAGCATGAAGCTTCCTACTCTTTTCAGACACAAATCAACTTATTTGAAACAACATATGAATGCGGGGGTACAACCAATTTATTTAAGAAAACCAAACAAAAGAAAACTAAAAACAAAAACAAAGACGCTCCAAGAACAACACAATTGTGCATGAAACAATAAAAATGAAGTGTTTTGGAAGAAAACATGAGATTTTTATTGATAAAGAAGGGGATGCCTTGGGCATCCCCAAGGTTTGACGCTTGTACCACTTGAATATTTCTTGGGGTGACACGGGTAGCATCCCCAAGCTTTAGCTTTTGTACATACTTCATCTCATCACATTATTCTTCCCTACAGATAAAAATTTCTTTCATACAAAACTTCACACAATCTTCATTAGCAACATTAGTGTATTCAAGATAATAAGTCTTTGGGTTTAGTTTCAACACAAGTAAAACTTCCATTAAAACACAAGATACTGTAGCAATTCCTTCTAAAATATCAAGTGATCAAAGAGAACTCAAAGAGAAAGAGATTACGAGGCAAATGCAAATAATGGCAGAAATCTGTCAAAACGGACCAGCAGGTAAAAACCTATTTTTCTGAAGACCTTCTGTTGCTCAAATCGAAAAGTGCTAAACTAACGAAAGTTATATTATAAACTGGGGCATGAGCACATAAAAGTACAGCTCAATCCGACATACATGGATTTTTTATGATTGTTTACAGTGAAGCACAAAAATCTGTTTCGGGACAACAACTTTCCCAAGTCTTACTTTCTCTCATTAGAGGTTATTCTTGGCACAAAAACCACACAAAAAGGATAAGGAGAGGTTTTTACTAAGGCAATAACTTCCAAGACTCAACAAAAGAAAACTTACTGAAAGCAAAAATAATATGGGTTATCTCCCAATAGTGTTTTTCTTTAACGCCTTTGAGCTAGGCTTAGTAATTTGACAAGATGCTCACATATGCAATATGAATTGAAGCGAAATAGAGCATAAAGGAGCAAATATGAAACATATTTAAGTCTAACCCTTTTCCTATGCATAGAAATCTTGTAATAAAATAAATCAAAGAAGCACATAGTAACAAGAATGGGTAGATAAAACAAGAGCAACTTCGGAACTTTCAATATAAAGAGAGGTGTTTTAGTAACATGAGAATTCCAACAACCATATTTTCCTCTCTCATAATTATTTTCAATAGCATCATGAACACACTCAACAATATAAATATCACACTCATCCTCCTTTGGTAAGCATGGAGGGCGCTCAAATAAGGTATTAGTTAAAGAGTTACTCTTATTGGGAGGTAAACATGGGTAGCTGTTCCATTCTTCCTCCTATTGCTCATCACTCTCCTCCTCTTTTTCATCCAGTGAGCTTCCAGTTTCAGCAATTTCTTCTTCCATAGGCTCCTGCAAGGAATTAGTCTCTTCCGTTGGTGGAGAGCATCTATTAAAATATTTAAGAATATAGCCATTTTCTTCCTTGTAATTATCAAAGAAAAATTTAAGTATATCATAAACCTCATATTTATAAGGTGCATCATCAGTATTTTCAAGCAAATAAGCAAGTTCGAATGCACCATTCCAAGCAATAAATTCTTCAATTTGTTCCACATCATAAAAGTCATAATTTCCCTTAACATAAGAAGATATGGTAACATTATCATTATACTCACATTGAAAAGGGAGGTGTTTATACCTCCTACAACAACAAGATTTATCAAAGCAATAAGTAACATTATAAGTAGAGCACACGTTTCTAGCAATGGTATACAATTTATTACTTGTTTCCTATAAGTGTTTCCCTTTTGTGGAAAGCGGTGTTCCTCATAATATTTTTGTTCTTCCGTGAACCCATCTTGCCAATAAGATCTGATTTCAAAGAAACCAACCATTGATAAAAAGAATGATAAAGCAAGACAATAACATACCAACAAAAATAACAACTATAGTAGGAACTTTTTTTTGTATTTTGATAAAAAGAAGCAAACAAAATAAAGTAGAGAAACTAAGCAAAATAATAACAAAGTAAAAAAGATTGGAAGTGAGAGACACCCCTTACAAGAATCTTCTTTCTCCCTGAAAAGTGATTGACGAGGAGGAAGAGATTGAAGCTGTCCTTAACTCCCCGGCAACGGCGCTAGAAAAAGTGCTTGACGGCTCAAGATATGCAGAGCTTGTTGGGAACCCCAAGAGGAAGGTATGATGAGCACAGCAACAAGTTTCCCTCAGTTATGAAACCAAGGTTATCAAACCAGTAGGAGTAAGGAAACCACTCCAAGGTGTTGCTAGCAACTTGGAATCCTGCACAACAGAACCACAAAACTTTCCCCCAACTTATAGTGAGGTTGTCAATCTCACTGGTTTTGCTGAAAACAAAGGATTAAACATATAGTGTGGAAGATAGTAATTGCTTGTAGAAAGTAAACAGTAAACGATAAACAATAGATGCTATATCAATGGTGAAGGAATGGACTGGGGTCCATAGTTCACTAGAGGTGTTTCTCCTTAAGATAAATAGCGTGTTGGGTGAACAAATTACAGCGAGGCAATTGACAGATTGAGAAAGCATAACAATGCATATACTAGACATCTTGACTCCTATGAGATTTGATTGGGCATTACAACATAATACACAGACCGTAATCCAACTGCATCTATGACTAATAATCCACCTTCCGGTTATCATCCAAACCCCTTTCAGTATTAAGTTGCAAGCAATAGATAATTGCATTAAGTAAAGTGTGTAAAGTAAACAATACAATTACCCCATGGACAAAGGATTGCTGTTTTCTCCCTAGTAGCAACAACACATCTACAACCTTAGAGATTTCTATCACTTCCCCAGATTACTAGAGGCATGAACCTAATATCGAGCATAAATACCCCCTCTTGGAGTTGCAAGCATCTACTTGGCCAATATAGTTACTAACAACGGAGAACATGCAAACTCGCAAATAGCATAGACATGATAGAATCAATAATAAATATGAATAGCATCTCAATATCCATCGGATCCCCGCAAACACAACATGTAAGATTACAAATAGATGATCTTGACCATGAATGGAGCTCACAAGATCTAAACATGATATACAAAGGAGGAGAACCAACCATCTAGATACTACATGGACCCATAGTCCCAGGGTGAACTACTCACGCATCACATCGGAGGCAGGCATGGTGATGAAGAAGGCCTCCAGGATGATCTCTCCCTTTTGGCAGGGTGCCGGGAAGATCTTCGGATCCGCCCCCGATCTAGAGATGGAGATGGTGGCGGCTACAGACTCTTTCGTGGATTTCTGATCGGGTGCCTAGGGTTTTCATCTCGGGGGGTTTATATAGGTGAAGAGGTGAGGTCGGTGGCCGCCCGAGGGGCCCACACCAGGGCCTGACATGAAGGGAATATGCCCGAGAGGCAATAATAAAGTGGTTATTATCTTATTCCTTTTGATGATAGATGTTTATTTTGCATGCTATAATTGTATTAATTTGGAAAGATTAATACATGTGTGTTTATTAAACAAAATGAAAGTTCCTAGTTATGCCTCTCTTATAAACTAGCTCGTTGATTAACAAGATGATCAAGGTTTCCTGATCATGGACATTGGATGTTGTTAATAACGAGGTCACGACATTAGTGGAATGATGTGATGAACATTCATCCGAAGTATAGCATTACGTTCAAAGTCATTCTGTTTATATTGCTATAACAGCATACGAGGTAATCTTAGTCCTTAGACCATGAGATCATGTCAATCACTAACATTGGAAGAGTATGTTGATAACATCAAACGTCACACCGTGAAAGGGTGATTATAAATATGGGTTCCGTGCTACGAAAGTGTTATGTAGAGGCTCATGGATCAAGAGTGGGATTTGTCCATCCTGATGACGGATAGATATACTCTGGGCCCTCTCAGTGATATCACATTAGTTAGCTTGCAAGCAAGTGATGAGATCACTAGAATGTTATATCACGGGAACGAGAAAAGAGTACATGTCGATAACAAGATCAAACTAGGTATGGAGATACCGATGATCGAATCTCGGAAATGTAATAAATCGCGAGACGAATGGATTTAGTTACTAGTGTTAAAGGTTCTCACGATCACAGAAGTCATCATTGAATGTGTAGGAGTCAGTATGATCTCTAGATCCCGCTTCTGATTATTGATCTGAGAGGGGTTTTGGTCATGTCTGCATTATTCGCGAACCATAGGGTGACACACTTAAGGGATTCCGACACTATTTGGAGCAAACATGTTTCAAATAAAGATTTAAGAAAGCGCTAGAATTATTTCAATAGACACCGAAACTGTTTCGGGTGAAATTGCTAAAATTGGTTCTGCATGTAATATTGAAATGTTGCAGGTGGTTTATGTGAATGTTTGTTAATTAAAGTAATTAACAAAATTATGAATAAAATTATTAAAAGAGTTTTATTAAATGAGAGAGCATTAAATTTGGAGAAATTTAATGCATTTAAAATGGAGACTTTAATAGAGAATGTGAAGGGGCATATTTATGTGGAGGGGGTTACCACCACATGAATGAGGGAGGTGAAGGGACACCCTCCATGGGCACCGGCCATGAGAGGGGTACCCTCCCCTCCTCCTATAAAAGGCCCCCTCTCACACATTCACACTCACACCTCCTTGTGAAGGATCTCTCTCCCCCTCTAGTATTTTTCCCATGGTCTCGGATTAGCGAGATTCATGTTCCCGGTGGCTTTATCTGAAAAGGAGTTGCTGCTTCCGCTGCTTTGCTGGAGCGAGGGATGGAGGTTGTCGGGATACCGGACATGTGTGCGATCACGGATGCAGCGCTGCTTTGTGGTGCTGGACTAGGTGGTGCTGGACTTGCTAGAGCTGGATCTGATGGACGTGCTGGAGATGGACCCGCTGAACCTGCTGGACTTCATCACGATCTTGAGATCGGCAAGTGACTACATCATCCAAGAGTTCCATCTCGTTAACAAAGCTTTGTTGTCTTCGAGGGTATGTTCTCTATGGATGTATATCCACCCGTTGCTTGTATCTAATAGATAGATCTTGGCGTATAATAGTTCCCATTGTAGGAATTTTTTGTTTTCTATGTTGCGAACCCTTCAGTGGTATTAGAGCCTGATCTATGCGTAGGTGCTTTGCACGGGTAGAACACATAAGAGTATGTGGGCGGTGATGATAATGTTATTGCTTCTTATATGTATTTTAGATATTGGTGGCATAGTGGGATGAAGCAGCCTGGACCAACTTTACATGTCATCGCACATGAGACCGGTTCCACGACTAACATGCAACTATTTTTGCATAAGTGGTTGGCGAGTGTCTATCTCTCCTACTATAGTCAATATCTGATTTACAACGAGTTGTTAATAACTTAGTTATCATCGTTGTGGTTCCATGTTTGTAGGTAAGACCGGTTCTATCTTTGAAAGCCCTAAGCCATGTAAAAACTTGCAATTGATAAATTAGAGGCGTCTAGTTTAGATTGTTGCTCGGCTAGTGTCATGATATGGAAATGTTGTAAGTTGATGTATAGTTGATACCCTTACAACACACCTAATGTGTAAATTCCATATACTTTGGCGTTACACACAAAGGAATGATAGAGATCATACCACGATGCACATGATAGTGATCAAATGCACGGACCATATCATTCCACTTTACACATATGATGTTTGCATCTTATATTGCTAGTTTGGCATTTTAGTAGCATTATAATATGATCCCTCATTTAAATATCAAGATAAAATGTGTTCTTCCTTAAGTATGCACCGTTCTATGGATTGTGTTTCGAGACATCACTTGATGATGGGGTGTACTCGACTGTGTGCTTTCATACAATGGGTGTAAGACAGTTTTACACATGCGAGTACTAAGGTTCTTACTTGGCGAGCCTAGCATGTATAGACATGGCCTCAGAACACGGACTGAAAGGTTAAGCATGAGTCATATAGTTGATTTGGTGCCCATATTGATGCTCGCCTTTGAAGCTACACCGACTCACATGATGATCGGACTTGGTGTAGTGGATTTGTTTCATGTAATCACCAAAAAGGCACGAGGGATGTCGTTTTTGAGTGGGAGTTCATTTCTAATTTGGATTAGTCGAACCAAATTTGTCATAAACTAAATCAAAGTGAATTTGCATAATTTTTTATAGTCATTGGCATCTATTTACTACCTTATGCTTAGTTTTAATTGAGATAATAGAACTATAGAATTCTGGATATTGACTTTATGAACTGGTATCGTATTGTTTTGAATGTCAATTTAAAGTTTAGAAGTCCTATTGCAAAATTTTAGCAAACTCTATTTACTCCATGAAGTTTAATAAGTAGTATTAAATCAAGAGTAAGAATTCCAATGTTAGTATCTAAAGTATCATGTTTGCCTCTATGATTATTGATATTAAAAAAATTGTTTTAATATCAAGGTTATCTAGGAGCTGAAAGAATTGTTTCAGAAACCATCATGTGTGGAAGATATTGTGATATCTGAAACAATGTTTTTGGTTGCATTATGATAGAGTATAATTTAGCAAAATACATGTTCTCATATTGTATGAGAATTTGTGAAGGATGGAGATGCTAGGCATCAGGATCTCCCAAAAGGTTTTGGGAACTAAAATTATACCCGTCATTCTTCCTTATAGGCTATAGTAGCTTGATCATGAAAGTTGTCATGATAGGGATGAATAGAAGATGTAGCTAAAATGTTTACTACACTAAAATATTACTAAATAATGTATTTTTAAAAGAACACCAACCATTTGATGATGGTGGTTCACTTCAAAGTGCAAATCCAAAGGTATTAGTATTTGACTATATATGCTTTGTACTATGTGTAATGTGAATGAAACCACTATTGATGTTGATAGATTCTTTTAAAAGGAAAAGGAATTGCTGAAAGAGAATCTATAAAATATTTGGCAGAAAAGAAAAGGTTGGATATGTCCAACTTAGGTATATAGAAGATATACATGTTATGGTTGTATTCCTTGCTTGTTAAACAATGTGGTTCTTAGGAATTGCATACCGGTATTGGATACCGAATTGGTTGGTGTGAAGTGTCATACAGAACAACATAATTCATGAACTACAACGGCCTAAGTAACTAGCAAGAAAATAAGTGATGATGTTCATCGAAAACACATAAAGTGTTATTGTGTTTTTTGTTGTCGTCAAACCTAGCCTTCAAGATTTGTTTTAATAATTGTTATTTTGTTCCAGTATTACGAGAACAATGGTTGTTCAAATAATTACTGTATTCCATAAAGGATGGATGAACTTTTACAAGTCTAGTTGGAGAAATCACATCCATAAACATTATTGCTAAAATGTCGTAAGAAAAATGATTGGAAGATCACTTATGAAGTGACATCGCTGTTTCAATTATATTGGAAAGTAAACATGAAGAAACTCCATGTTGATGGATTTTTGGAGTCTTTTGATTTTGATCAATTAACGCTTGTGATACTTTTCTCAAGATAATTGAAACTCTGTTCATAGACCAAAGAGGAACTGATGACTAGATTATTGGAAATTGTGCATGCTGATGTTGATAGTCCATTATGTGTAGCCATATGCGATGGATCTTTTTTCTTCATATGCTTTCTCTAGAAATTTGAGTGAATATATCTATATATTTACTTAATAAGGAAGAAGTATGAAACATTTGAAAATTGTTGAAAGACTTTCAAGATGAAGTGAAAAACCATTGTAACAAGAATATATAAGAGTTTATGATTTGATCATAAAGGAAGATATTTGAGTTACAGGTTTAGCAAAACACCTAAGATTTCAGGAATTGTTCCATGAATTTGCATTTCCCGATAAACCACAGGAGTATGGTATGTTCGAGAGATAAAATCAAACCTTGTTTGACATGGTAAGATCAAAGGTGTTATTTATAAAACTGCCATTATGTTTTAAGGATTAAAGCTTTAGAGACTACCGCTTTTACACTGAAAAGAGCACCACGTGATTCGTTGGAATGACACCATATGAGTTATGGTTTGGGATAAAACCTGAATTGTCTTTTCTTAAATTTTGGTATGCTATGCATAAGTAAAATGTTTACAACCAAAGTCAGATAAGCACGTCTTTGTAGGTTATCCCAAAGAATTTGTTGGGAATTCCTCCATAACACCGAGGACAAAAGAGTTTGTCGCTTGGAATGTCAAGTTTCTTGAGAAGGTATTTTTCATGAAAAGTTAAGTGGGGGGACAATAGAACTTTGATAAGGTTGTTGAACCTTAGCTATATGTGCTAAGTAGCGCAACGCCGAAAAGTTTCCCGGTGGAAGCCACAATGCTCATGGCTCCCGTGATTACAAAGGGTGTGATCTTGGAGATTAGAGTTCCTATTTGAACCGTATGCATCGGGTAAGAATCAAATAGTGAGATTTGATAAACAAGCCATTATTGTTTTGACAATGATGAACCTACTGCATGCAAAGAAGCGATGATGGGCCCTGACTCCATAAAATGACTAGAAGTCATAGAATCTGCGATAGTATCCATACACGAGAAATCAAGTTTCTGAACTTGGAAGACCCTCCAGAAAGGCGTGAAGCCTATCGGTCGTGTTTGGATCTATAAAGAAATAGACATGGATGTTTAAAATCTATGAAATAGTCGACATGTCGAAAAGAAGTTTACGACAATGTTCAAGGAGTTGACTATGACAAGATTTGATCTTTCCTAGCGATATTTAGTCTTGACGGATTAATGTAGCAACCACTACATATAATTTGGTGTATGGTAATTGAACAAACAAAACAATGTTCTTCTGATAGAATGGTTACCTAGGACGTGTACAAGACACGATCCAAAGGGTTTTGTTAATTCAGAGGGTGATAAAAGGGCATGGAAACTTCAATAGTTGAAGTGAGCATAGGGGAGTTGGAATCTTCACCATGATGAAAATGTTAAAGGATTTTAAATTCATCGGAGATGATGAAGATGCTTGCATTTGCAAGAAATTAAGTGGGAGCACTGAGACAAATTTCCAATACATTATGCAGAGTACATATTTTTGATTGGAAATGATGTATCTTTTATTGACAAAAGTTAATAATTTCATTAAAATAGGATTTCGATTAAAGACCTGGGCAAAACCGGAATATTTGGCATCAATATCTATATGGATAGATTGAGGCGCTAATATGGTTGTGCCATACATATATGAGATATTGAAAGGGTTCAATATGGAAACAACAAGAATGGTTCTTGCCGCATGGAAAGGATTGTATCAAGATTCAAGTGTTTTAACACATGGTGAGTAAAATCACATGAAGATTTTGATCGATTATACGGTGATATGTATATATCCAAATATGTCCTATGCTCTAAATGTTATGAGCACATACTAGAATGATTCATAAGATGATCATTGGACGATAGTAAAGATATTCTTATGAGTTTTGTAAGAACTAAGAATATATCATGTATAAGTGACACATAGTTAAAGGTAGTTCATTGAAAAGTGTTACATTGATACTAGTTTTGTCACAAGATACAAATTGAATTTATCTCAATTTATACTATGGGTGGCACAATGTAATGGAAAAGATGTTCCATGATGGATTTGGATGAGTTCCAAAGTTGAGACATTGTGATGGATACTACAACAAAAAGGGCTAAGTATATGACCGCTATAGTAGCAGCAAAGGAGTGTATTTCTGTTAAGTAGTTTGTTATCAAACTAGGTGTGGTTCAAAGTGGGCTAATACTATAAATATATATTTTATGACAATAATATCAACATATTTTAACCCGAACGAACTAAAGGTCTCACCAAAGGACCAACTTTATACAATGCCATCTCATTTGAGAATGAGTGATGCGTAGAGACGCAAAGACATACAAATACACACGGACCTGAAACTGTCAGATCCGGAGATTATGTTAAGCACTAGCAATCGCATATATGCAACACTAGAAATCCATAGGTGTTCAATACGCAAAGTTTTTCAAACTAGATTATTAACTCTAGTGCAAGTGGGAGACTGAAGGGAATATGCCCGAGATGCAATAATAAAGTGGTTATTATCTTATTCCTTGTTTATGAAAAATGTTTATTTTGCATGCTATAATTGTATTAATTTGGAAATGTTAATACATGTGTGTTTAATAAACAAAAGGAAAGTTCCTAGTTATGCCTCTTTTAGCTTGTTAATTAACAAGATGATCAAGGTTTCCTGATCATGGACATTGGATGTTGTTAATAACGAGGTCACAACATGAGTGGAATGATGTGATGAACATTCATCCGAACTATAGCATTACGATCAAAGTCATTGTGTTTATATTTCTATAACATCATACGAAGTAATCCCAGTCCTTAGACCATGAGATCATGTCAATCACTAACATTGGAAGGATATATTGATAACATCAAACGTCACAGCATGAAAGGGTGATTATAAAGGTGGGTTCAGTGCTATGAAAGTGTTATGTAGAGGCTCATGTATCAAGAGTGGGATTTTTCCATCTCGATGACGGATAGATATACTCTGGGCCCTCTCGGTGATATCACATTGGTTAGCTTGCAAGCAAGTGATGAGATCACTAGAATGTTATATCACGGGAATGAGAAAAGAGTACATGTTGGTAACGAGATGAAACTAGGTATGGAGATACCGATGATCGAATCTCGGACATGTAATATATCGCGAGACAAAGGGATTTAGTTACTAGCGTTAAAGGTTCTCACGATCACAGAAGTCGTCGTTGAATGTGTAGGAGTCAGTATGGATCTCTAGGTCCCGCTTCTGATTATTGATCTGGGAGGGGTCTCGATCATGTCTGCATTATTCACGAACTATAGGGTGACACACTTAAGGAATACCGAAATTATTTGGAGCAAATATGTTTTAGATAAAGATTTAAGAAAGCACTGGAATTATTTCAATAGAAACCAAAACTGTTTCGGGTGAAATTGCTGAAATTGGTTCTACATTTAATATTGAAATGTTGGAGGGGGTTTTATGTGAATGTTTGTTAATTAAAGTAATTAACAAAATTCCGAATAAAATTAATAAAAGAGTTTTATTAAATGAGAGAGCATTAAATTTGGTTAAATTTATTGCATTTAAAGTGGAGACTTTAATAGAGAATGTGAAGGGGCATATTTATGTGGAGGGGGTTACCACCACATGAATGGGGGAGGTGAAGGGACACCCTCCATGGGCGCCGGCCATGGGAGGGGTACCCTCCCCTCCTCCTATAAAAGGCCCTCCTCTCACACCTTCACACTCACACCTCCTCGTGAAGGATCTCTCTCCCCCTCTAGTATTTTCCCCATGGTCTCGGATTAGCGAGATACATGTTCCCGGTGGCTTTATCTGGAAAGGAGTTGCTACTTCCGCTGCTTTGCTAGAGTGAGGGATGGAGGTTTTCGGGATATCGGATGTGTGTGTGATCACGGATGCACCGCTGCTTTGCGGTGCTGGACTTGGTGGTGCTGGACTTGCTAGACCTAGATCTGATGGGCGTGCTGGAGCTAGACCTGCTAAACCTGATGGACTTCATCATGATCTTGAGATCGGCAAGTGTACGACTACATCATCCACGAGTTCCATCTCGTTAACAAAGTTTTGTTGTCTTTGAGGGTATGATCTCTATGGATGTATATCCACCCGTTGCTTATATCTAAAAGATAGATCTTGGCGTATAATAGTTCCCATCGTAGGAATTTTTTTGTTTTCTATGCTGCGAACCCTTCATGGCACGCCCGGGGGGGGGGGGGGTAGCCCTAGGTGTGGCCACCTCATGGCCCCACTTCGGCTGACCTTCGAACTCCGTGTTCCTTCTGGTAAAATATTGACTTTCGCTTTTGTCCCATCCAATTATGAGAATATTTCCTTACTAGCTTTTCTAAAACCAAAAACAGCAGAAAACAGGCAACTGGCACCGCGGCATCTTGTTAATAGGTTAGTTACAGAAAATGTATAAAAATACCACAAAGTGTAAACAAAACATAAGAAAGTTGATATAAAACAAGCATGGAGCATCAAAAATTATAGATACGTTTACGACGTATCGCGCACTTGTCGAGTTCCTCCGTGAGAATAGGGACATCTTTGTTTGGCAACCTGCTGACATGAAAGGTGTACCTAGGGAACTTGCCGAGCACACCTTGAATATTGATCCTAATGCCAAACTGGTGAAACAACCTCTACGACGCTTTGGTGATGAAAGACGACGGGATATGGGCAAATAAATAGGTAGGTTACTTAAGGCTGGCTTTATCCGAGAAGTTATTCACACCCAATGGGTGGCAAATCCTGTACTTGTCCCCAAAAAGGGAACCAAAGAATTAAGAATGTGTGTTTATTACACCGGCTTGAACAAAGCATGTCCGAAGGATCCGTTTGGTTTTCCTCGCATTGACCAAGTCATTGAATTGACGGCTGGCTTGGAACTTTTATGTTTTCTTGATGCTTACTCAGGTTACCACCAAATCCGAATGTGAAAGTCGGACCAACTGGCCACTTTGTTCACCAGACCTTATGGCACATACTGCTACGTTACGATGCTCTTTGGGCTAAAAAACGCTGGTGCTACATATCAGTGGACGATGCAGCATTTCCTACATGACCAGATAGGTCGCAACATACATGCTTATGTGGACGACATCGCGGTGATTTCAAAGAAATCAAATGACCTCATCGCCGACTTACAGGAAACCTTCGACAATCTTCGGAAGTACAACATGATGCTCAACCCCAAAAAGTGTGTCTTCGGGGTACCATCCGGCAAATTTTTGGGCTTCATCGTTTCGCACCACAGAATTGAGGTCAACCCAGAGAAAATCAAGGCCATCCTAGACATCAAATGCCCGACATGCTTGAAGGACATCCAGAGGCTCATAGGCTGCATCGCAGCAGTAAGCCGGTTCATCAGTCGACTTTTACAGAAGGCCATGCCGCTCTTCAAAGTTGCTAAAGAAGGCGGACAAATTTATATGAACAGACGAAGCATATGCAACACTTTAGGAGTTAAATAGAATACTCTCCTATGCACCTATACATGCAGCACTGGAATCAAGGGAGCCCATGTTAGTTTACATGGCGGCAACCAACCGGGTTATCAGCATCGTCATCATGGTGGAGTGCAAGGAATGAAGCATGAATACGGAGTTCAGCGACCAGTTTACTACATTAAGCGAGGCCTTTACGGAATCCAAACATCGTTACCCGCACTACCAGAAGATATATTATGGAGTCTTCCTTCCTTCACAGAAGCTAAGGCATTACTTCTAGGAGCACCCTATCATAGTAATTGGCAAAGCTCCATTGTCCGACATCATCAACAATAGCAACGCTACAGGGAGAGTGGCTGGGGCATTGAACTTGCCGCCGTTGAAATCACCTACAAGAGAAGCGACACTATCAAATCACAAACTTTTTTTTGGAGGATAAACAGTGGGCCAAAGCCCACTAATTTTTTATATTTATAAGGTGTAAACAATCTGATTTACAAAGATCTCACTTAAAAAAAAAACACATCTAAGTCTAAGATTGAAGCCAACTTTGAAGTTTTCAGCAAGGTTTCTTTTAATTCTAAAGCTAATCCACCTTAGCTCTTCCTTATAAATTGCCTTCCAACTTTTGAATTAGGCCTTTGATTATTGAAAATCTTATTGTTTCTGATAATCCAAATCCCCCAAGCTGCTAGAATGATGATTTCCATGGCAAAGGGTAATTGTAATTTCTCCTTAATATCTTCAATGGACTCAAAAACTGATAATCCCATGTGTCTTTGTGGGCAAAAAAAGTCCCAACAGTTTTCAGCAAAGGGACATGTCCAAAACACATGAGATAGAGTTTCTTCTTTTGAGCATTCCATAACAGCACATGAATATGACTGGAGTTGCATATTTTTCCTTCTAATAAGATTCCTTGTGTTCAGACGGTCTTGAAGTAATAACCAAAAAAAGAACTTATGTTTCGGTTGACAAGAGGTACTCCAAATCCATGTGAAGTGTGGGGGAGTAGGTTGATACCCAACCATGACTTTATAAGATTTTTGAGATGTGAACTTGTTATTTCCCCAAATGTAGGACCAACTATCCTTTCTGCCTACTTGAGTCTTTATCAAAGCTTGCTGACAAATCATTTCCATCTGCTCAAACTCATTGAAAGCTTGTTGAGATAAAGGTAAGTGAAATATATCTTCTAGGAACTCAGTTTGTACCACTTCTTTTACAGTGAAGTTTGTATTTTTTGCAAAGGATAGCAGATGAGGGAATTTGTGATGAAGACACTGATCCTCCCAAAGATCAGTCTAGAATACAATGGAATCACCATTACCCAGGTTTCCTCTAGCCATGGCCTTGTAGGTATCAATTATCTTGAGATGAGATCTCCACCAGAATGAGCCTTCTAAGTGATGACTAGGAACAGAACCATCCATATAATATGAACTTTTCACTAGTTTCACCCAAGGAATGTCAAGGTCATTATAAAACGTATCCAAATTTTTTAGCAGTAATGCATTGTTCTGGATAGTTATATTAAGGACACCTAATCCTCCTTAATTTTTTCACCTATGGATTTTGTCCCAAGCCACAAGAGCAGAGCCTTTAGCTTGAACATCAGCACTTTCAAAGCCCTTTTTCTCCATAAACAATGTCTGAAATATTTGATCAATTGATTCTTGATGGTTGGTGGTATCTCTAGGCAGCTCATGTAGAACATTGGCAAGGAGGATAGGACTAACTTAACCAGTTCAAGTTTACCACCATAATTGAGGAAGTTGGCAATTCCACTTTGTCTCTTTTCCACTCTTTGAACCATTGGTATGAAATATTCTAAAGAGGGCTTGGTAAGACCTAGAGGTAGACCAAGATATGTAAAGGGAAAAGTACCTTTTACACAATTTAGGGTTTTTGCAAAGTGATCCACTCTTTCACTGTCCAGGTTGATGGGAATCAAACTTGATTTCTGATAATTGACTTTCATCCCAGTTGAATCAGAGAAAGTGTTTAGAATAGATTTTAAGCAAAGGAATTCTTTGGCATCAGCTTTCAGTCATCAGCATACGGAATTATAGGATAGTCAGGGCATCCAGGGCAGTTAAGAGGTGCAGAGATTAAATTCTGATTCATTGCCTTATTCAAGATGGATTGAAGCAAATCAGTAGCAAGGACAAACAAAAGTGGTGATAAGGGGTCACCTTGTGTGACTCCTCTTTTGCAGTAATTTTTTCCCCAGGGATACCATTTAGCAAAACAGATGAAGTGCCAGAACTAAATAACAGCTGAATCCATTTTATCCATCTTTCTCCAAATCCTCTAGCCTTGAGAATCTCAAATAAAGCATTATGTTCAATCATGTCAAAAGCCTTTTCAAAGTCAAGTTTTAGAACAAGAATCTCCTCTTTTGATTGATAACATTGGAATAGATATTCAAACCCCCAGCCAAGGCAATCCTGAATGGATCTTTGTTGAAGAAATCCATATTGATTTGTATGGACAAGTTTTAAAATAATCTTCTGCAATCTGTTTGCCAGGAGTTTAGTGATGATCTTTAACACACTATTGAGAAGAGATATGGGTCTGAAGTCTGATGGAGTCTCAGGGCAGCTCTTTTTACGAATCAGTGTGATGAAAGAGGAGTTGATGCTTTCAAGAGAGATTTTATCATCATAGAAGTCATGTATCATCTTTTTTATGTCCTTACCAATTATAGGCCAACAACATTTAATGAACTCATTGTTAAAGCCATCTGGTCCAGGAGACTTGTCATTGGGAAGTTCCTTCACTACATCATCAATTTCTTTGTCTAGAAAAGGGGCTTCCAAATTTTCTCTTAAGTTTGAACTCATTCCATCTCCAAAGAAATCAGCCAGGTTAAAATGTATAGTGGTATTATCAGAAGTGCCCATTCTATTTTTGAAATCAGTCCATAATAAAGCAGCTTTATCCTCATGATCAGAGATTTCAGCTT
This sequence comes from Avena eriantha, assembly GCA_910589775.1. Lineage (NCBI taxonomy): Eukaryota > Viridiplantae > Streptophyta > Magnoliopsida > Poales > Poaceae > Avena > Avena eriantha. The sequence goes on from OU342745.1 coordinate 238,702,743, forward strand.
GATTAGCACTCTTGAGAGCAGCGATGTAATTATGGCTATAATTGATAGTTGCCTTTGAGTGAAAGAATTTTGTATTTCCATCTCCAAGCTTGACCCATTTAATCTTCCCCCTTTGCTTCCAATAAGACTTTTGATTTTGCAACAAAGTAACGGCATGAGACTTCAGAATATCTCTCAAGTTCCATTCAAGAATGTTTAAGCATCTAAATTCTTCAAAATTATCCAGAAGTTCAATGACCAGATTAACCTTGTCAATCAATTGTTTGAGACAAGGGAGGTTCTTGGATTTTATTATGGATTGGACAGAACTGCAAGACACTCTTGTGCCAAAGCCAGAATATTGGGTCATGCACTTTGACGGATCAAAGCTACTCAATGGCTTAGGGGATGGTGTATTACTGCAATCACCAACATGGGAGAAGTTGCAATACATCCTACAAATCCATTTTAACGTTAACAATAACATGGCGGAGTATGAGGCCCTCATTCACGAACTTCGTGTGGCCAAGGATATTGGCATCAAATGCATAGTTTGCTGTGGAGATTCTGACTTGGTTGCCCAGCAGGCGGCTAGCACCTGGAATGCGTGGAACCCTATGATGGCGGCATATCAAGACGAAGTAGACGAGATAGCCAAGTGCTCCGATGGCTATGAAGTCAAGTACGTCAAAAGGGAGGAGAATGAGGTGGCAGATCTGCTGTCAAAGCTTGGATCAGCTTGCCGACCAATTCTGCCAAGCGTATTCCTAGAGCATTTACGGACCCTATCCATGAAGGGAGTGGACCCCGACAACCCGGATAGAGTGGACTCATTTGTTAATTCAGTAACAGTGACCTCTTTGGCTAGGAGGAAACCGTTCATGGACTATCTACAAGACGGAACTTTGCGTGCCGAAAAATTCGAAAGCCGGCAAATAGTACGCAGGGAAAAAGGCTACGTCATCATTGACGACCAGCTATACAAAAGAAGTACCACATGAGTTTTCCTACGATGCATCTCCCAGCAGCAAGGTATTGATATCCTTAGAGAAATACATCTCGAAGATTACGGGCATCATGCCTCTCCCTGATCATTGGTAACCAAGGCCTTCCAACAAGGATTCTACTGGTTAATTGCCAAGGAGGATGCCGACAAGTTGGTACAAACCTGTCTTAGGTGCCAGTTTTGTGCAAGACAACCAAGTGTTCCAGCTGAAGAATTGCAAACCATACCAATAACTTGGCCGTTTGCAGTCTGGGGGCTTGACATGGTTGGACCTTTGCGAACAACACCTTGTGGATTTACACACCTGCTAGTAGCAGTGGATAAGTTCACAAAATGGATTGAATCTAAACCCATTAGAAAGATCGATGGGGCAACAACCCGAAAATTTATTCGGGATCACGTGGTGAGATTTGGTCTCCCACAGAGCATCATCACCGACAACAATAGAAATTTGTCTCTTGGAGAAGTAGAGGAGTACTGTCATGAAAAAGACATCCTCCTTGACCTAGCATCTGTGGCACATCCACAGTCAAATGGGCAAGTTGAACCGGCCAATGGACTAATTCTACATGGAATCAATCCACGCTTAGAGGCACAGCTACACAGAGCAACTCGAGCCTAGGCGGAGGAATTACCATTTGTATTGTGGAGTTTAAGAACAACACCCAACAGATCTACCAGGTTGACCCCTTTCTTCATGGTTTATGGAGCAAAGGCCGTCCTACCATCCAACATCCTCCAGATGCACCAAGAGTTGCCGCCTACAAGGAAGATGACGCTGAAGAATCCAGACGCCTATCTGTGGACCTACTCGAGGAAGAGCACGTGCTGGCATGCCAGAGATCTGCCATCTACCAGCAGAAGCTACGTGGCTACCATAGTCACTGTGTTAGGCATCACTCGTTTTAAGAAGGGGATCTGGTGCTTAGACTCAAGCAGGAGAAATCACACAAACTATCCCCGCCTTGGGAAGGACCGTTCGTCATAAGCAAAGAATTTCTCAATGATTCCTATTACATCATCGATATTCAAGAGTTGAAAGATAGGCCAAAAAACCAGAAGCACAAGCAATGTGAATCCGATGATGATTACCCGAAGACAGATCGACCATGGAACATAACACAGCTACGTCCCTTTTACACTTAGCATATTTTATATTATGTAATAAGTTTCTTATATGATCAATGAAATAAAGCATTTGGTTCACTCATGATTCCTGAGTCTTTTACCTCCTTTAGTTATTCATTTTTGGATCATATAAACCCTTTATGCGGAGTTTGCATTTGCACTTTTGAAAAATTCTACCTATGAGCGTTAGCTTAAGTTTTTTGGTCTACACGTTTTCTGAAGTTTTTATGTGGATTCCGGAGTCATGAATTTTTGGCACTCAAAGTCGGCAATTTTTCTCTTAGGTTCTTGATGGTGCTATTAAGCATCATCGCCTGCGAGCATAAGTTTTGTGCTGCGAGTCTTCCGTCTCACATAAGTTTTTTCCGCATACGCATTGCAGAGATACATTTAATACATCAATGTTTTTATGGCTCTGCTGTAGGGGACTTCGATACTGCATCAGTAGCAGGAGATCCAGGCCAGGAAAGTTCATCAAACTCGGAAGGACTAGGGCTGGATTCTGAAGAAGCCATGTTATCGTCCATCACCTCGGCAGGCACGAAGACATCCATGTTGGTCAACTTGGAAACCTTGGTGTCGTAGCCGGCGAGGGAATTCCATATAATATCTCTATCAATGGTATTTCCTTCCTCGTCAACCTTTGGCATGCCGGAGGTTACCAAGTCCAAGTCGGTGTTGTCGTAGTGCGCTTTTACCAAGGCCAAAGTCATCCTCGCACCAGCCCGAACAAAAGAAGCTTTCTAGTCCTTGATTTTCTTGGGGGCTCGGCGCAGGATCTCTGAGGACTTGGCTATAGAATATGCTGCCTTGATGGTGATGTACAGGGGTTGGGCTATCTCCTTGGATTGCGTGATGGTGGTATTGATGAAGTTGCCGGCAAGGATCATGAATTCTTTTGGATCCAGAGCACCTTCACCCATGTTGGCTAAGCCAATGTGAGCCGTGTTTTCATTAGAGACAAAGATCATGAGTACAACATTACAAGTATCCATCTTACAGAAATTGACAAAGTCAGAAGGAAGTTACCAAAGATGCTCGTCTCCGCTTCCTTGCAGATCTCCGCCAAGGTGTCATGCTCCTATTGGACTTTCTTGTACACCTCAAGGTTCCGATCATTCTGCTCTTTGGCAGATTGGTTTTGACCTTTGAGCCATTCAATTTCATCCTTCAGGCGTTGTATCTCGGTGTCAGCAGACTCTTGCATAGCCTTCATCACCTGCTCGTGACCCTTGACAACTTTAGCCAGGTCTTTCTTCAAAATTTTATTTTGATCGTCAAGATCCAGGATATGGTTGGATTGCTCGACGATGCTCTTGGCTTTGGCAATGGCCTATGTAATATGGAAAATGGAAAGCATTATGAACAGTTGGCAAAAATGAAACCATGAGGAAAGTAGCGAGCTGTTAAAAAAACAGACTCGGGCTATTTTTGATCTGTTGCTTTAGGAAGGTTGTTTTACCCTATTCAAGGTCGAGTTCCTTCCGCAAGTTAGCAAACTTCTCATTGGCGGCAATTATCTAGCTATTTTCGTTCTGGAAAGAAGACAACATGCTTAGTTTCTCTAGAGCATCTACTCGGAACTATTCAGTTTTCAACTAAACGCTCGGGGGCTACAGTATTAGATTTTAATCAACTAGTGTTCTCTTTTAGAGTATCTAGTCAGAATTACTCATTATAAACTACAAAATCAGGGGCTACACTGACAAGTTATACACTTAGTTCTTTGGAGCACTCAGGCCAAAATACAATGGTTTTCCTCCTAAGAGCTCAGGGGCTACAGTGGAATATATTACAAAGTAAAAGAAGTAAAGTTGAGAGATTTACAATGGCATAACCTTCAGATTGTGGGCCAAATGAGCATATGAATTGTGGAAGGTCCGATCATTGTTATATATAGCATCTGCATGTTTGATGAGATCATCCAGACAAAGAGTCGGAGGAGTCAAAGGCAGAGGAGTTGTCAAAGCCAGAGGCATGGATGACGCCCTGGCTGCCTGCTGTGTGACTATGGCAGTTGATGGCTTAGAGCCTCATGCCTCGTCTGTGGCTATAGCCGCCTCCGCCTCCACTCCCTCTATTGCTTGTTTCCCTTTCTTGATTGCATCCTTAGCTAGAGCTTCAGCCATTTTGGAGGAGGTACAATCTTGTGTAGCCTGGCCACTGGGAGCAATGTCCATGCCGGCAAAGCCTGAGACATTAGTTGTTGGATTGATATCTGTCTCCATGGCGGAGGTCTCAGAAATAATGGGGGACGAAGGCTCAATGGGGCCTGCTACACACTTGGCGGTAGGAGTAGGGGAGCAGCAGTGGGGGGCGACTTAAACATATCGCAAATATTTTTGGATCCCCCAACATCTTTGGAGGATCGCTTTAGGCCAACACCGGACTTCTTCATGAAACATACTCAGTATAAGTACATGAATTGAATGGGTGAAATACAAACTAAAGTCGGAGAATGAGAACACTTACACCACAGCAGGCGCCTTGGCTAAGGGGATGCTGGTGGACTTCTTCTCTGCCTCTAAGGCAGTAGTGGATTTCTTGGAGACTCCACTCTCAGTTTTCTTCTTCTTGCCCTCGGCAACAATGTTAGAGGTGGAGCTCTTTTGCTTTCGCGCTGCCGAAGCCGGATGATCCTTGGAGGCATCGTCGTCGGACACCACATGGATATCCTTCAGCTTGGGATCATAGACCCGAGAGGCCATTTGATCCGCCATCAAGGTTGCCAGCTGTAGGACAAAGGAGTGTTAGTTTGATGACTTCAAGACGGAAAAACCTTAGAGAATATATAACGAGGAACAAAGTTAACAGAAGCTACCTTTGGGCACTTGACGCATTCGAACATGTCATATGTGATTTTTAAGCCACGCTTCCTTTCTTTCACCTTGACCATGTCCTTAAGCCGGAGCTTGATGGAGTCATTGAAGAAGTTGTCCCGTGAGATTCGCATGGGATCTTTTCTATCTTTGGAGTACATGCACATCATCTCGGCACGGTGCTATAGAGGTTGGATCTGCCTAGTGAACCATCACATGGGTAGGTCCAAGCTAGTCAGACCTCCTTCTACGAGCAATTTGATCCGCCTTACGGTGCGGCTGGCTTCTTCGTCGGACGGGAGGGAGGCTTGGGACCTCCAGGTGGGGTCTTCGGCGGCAGCCCTGATGTGTACGCACTTCTATTCTTGTAGACAGTTGTTGGGCCTCCAAGTGTAGAGGTTTGTAGAACAACAACAAGTTTCCCTTAAGTGGATCACCCAAGGTTTATCGAACTCAGGGAGGAAGTGGTCAAAGGTATACCTCTCAAGCAACCCTGCAATCAAGATACAAGAAGTCTCTTGTGTCCCCAACACACCCAATACACTTGTCAGGTGTATAGGTGCACTAGTTCGGCGAAGAGATAGTGAAATACAAGTGGTATGGATAATTATAAGTGGTAACGGTGCTAGAAAAGAGCTTGATGGGTAGGAAGAGACTAAATGCGATCTGAAATAAGGATGGAAGCAAGCAAACATATAACAGATCTAGTTGCAAACGGTGTTTCAATGCTTAGAAACAAGGCCTATGGATCATACTTTCACTAGTGAACACTCTCATATAAATATCATCTCTTTATGATACTACTCTGAACTACTCTCCGGTTGGACACTCTAATCCATGGTAGGGCTATAACAGCACACCTCAAAGTCCGTATTCCCCATCTAGATAACCCCACACTGTCACCTTGAGCGCTAGATGGTTCCAACAAACACCACAATTTCATAGAGACATCCAACTCCAAATATATCTCATAACGAGTATTTGTAATCTCTAGACTAAGTGCCACACCGTGTGCACACTGTCAACTTCACACACATGGGGATAAGCAGAGATTCATTAAAGCACTTGAGTAGCAGAATAGCTCTATAGATTACAAAGCTCATGCTCTCAATAAGATCACGCATAGAGAGAGAGATGAACACATAGCTACCAGTAGAACCCTTAGCCTCGAGGAAGAACTACTCCCTCCTCATCATGGGAGTCAGCAATGGCGATGGAGATGGTGGTGGAGATCGATGGAGATGGCTCCGGGAGCAATTCCGTATCCCAGCAGGGTGCCGGAACAGAGACTTTCTGTCCCTCGAATCTCCCCTTTGGTGGCGGCGACGCTGCGGAACTTTTCGTGGCTGGAAGCTGGATTATTTAGGGTTTCTGCATCGAGAGGCTTCTTATAGGCGAAGAGGCGATGTCAGAGGGTGGACCAGGGGCCCACACCACCTGGTGGCACGGCTAGGGGACCCCCGCCACCACATGGTGTGGCCAGCCCCTGGCCCCTCTCTGTCTCGTCTTCTGGCTCCGTGAGTCTTCGGTAAATTATCAACTTTGGCTTTTGTCCGGTCCAATTCCGAGAATATTCATTTTCTGGCTTTTCTGGAACCAAAAACAGAAGAAAATAGGCAACTGGCACTATGACATCTTGTTAATAGGTTAGTTCCAGAAAATGTGTAAAAGTACTCCAAAGTATTGACAAAACATAAGAAAGTAGATATAAAACAAGCATGGAACATCAAAAATTATAGATACGTTTGCAACGTATGAACATCCCCAAGCTTAACTCCTGCTCATCCTCGAGTAGGTAAGTGATAAAAAGAATAACTTTTGAGGTTACATGCACCATCACAATCAAGATCAAACCATTTACAAGCATTGAAAGCTGGGATCAAAGTACACTAAACATGAGCATGAAAGATGAAGTTCTAACAATAAGACATAGTAACTACGCATACAACATGAAAGGATACAGACAAACATCTTGAATAACAATGCATTGAAAGATGTTTGTTTCACATATAGAAAACATAGAATAGTGGCATTCAGCTTGTCCCTCATGGAGTAGCAAAACATAAATGCATAGGACACCTTCAAAGTTCATAAGGGTGACTAGATACAAATAGTTTAAGAACAAGCAGTATCAAAGTTATGAATCAATCAACAAGTCTTGGGACAATGCACATTAAACTAAGAATGGCCACTATGCTCTTTCAATAGGTACATAAAGATAGAAGATAGAGACTCAACATAAAAGTAAAAGAAAGGCCTTAAGAGAAGGAAACAGGGATTCAAGTCTCATAAAGAGCTTCCAAAAATTATGATACTTATTAGCTTTCATCTCTCATTGCCCCTATCATAAGCATCTTGAAGTGATTAAGGTTAAAGTGAACAAACTATGGAGTATATGCTTAACAAAGTATAAGTTGGCAATCTCATGTCCCGTGAATACGAGGGTCGCTCCTCATGCTACTCAAGTTTAGTTACCGTTAAGTTCTTGTCATAGTAAGTACATGTGTATCATAGAGAACCGCCAATGGGGTACCCCTTGCACATGATACATGAGCTATCCCATAATCAAAATAACAAGGCAAGTATACAACGAGCATCTCAACAATCTTCTTATTTACCATGGGAAAATGGTGCTTTTTTGTCTCTTTCCTCTTTTCTCATCTTTTTTTTCTTTTTTTCTCAATCTCTATCTCTTTTTTATAAGAAGAATGCTTCATAGATTGCTCATTATGGTTACTCTGCAGGTTTCCACCATGATTAGGCATGGATTAGACCAACGGCCCAAGCGTTTCTCTAACACATATACATAACTCCATGGACTTACAAGCTCCCCTTTCATTTCACACCGACGACATCCATAAACAAAAGAACATGATATCAACTGGGTACAATGTACAAGCGCAACGTTGAAAGCATTCCCCATGACAACATGGTTGTGCTAATCCCAACGTATAAGTGCAAGCATATACAACATAGATGACACAATGGTTCAAGTTTATTAGGGGCAAGAAAAGTAAAGTGTGCCATCAAGTTCATGAGAGCTTTAATCACTAATTTTCTCATAACAAGTTTAAAATGGAAGGTATATAAAAACATGAATATACTTGGAATAGAAAATGCTAATAGGTAGGTAGGGTGGACTCGTTGGAATAACTTGGTTTTATTTGGAGTTGGATGCATGAGTGGAACTCATACTTGGTATGGAGGCTAGCAAAAGACTAGGAGCGACCAACTAAGAGCGCAATAATGGCCACAATCATGCAAAGCGACGAAACATTATTAATTAAAGCATAAAGTGATATTACAAGTTGAAAACTAAATGATCATAGAGGCTATGGTGACTTGGTGTAGTCTTAACATGGTGTGAGCATGCGCCAAGTCAACCCAAATAAAGCATTAAAGGAGAATACCACAATATTATGCTTTAATATGCTAAAACAACGCAAGATTCTTTCAAGGCACATTAAGCAATCTCAGTTGTTTATAACATGTCATGCTATAGAAAAAATCACTAAGCATAAACCCAAAACAATATCAAGCATGACATGATAAAGTCTAAGTCATAGTCAAAAACAAGCTCCTTTTTACCACTTAAGCATGAACTTTCCTACTCTTTTCCAATCCAAACCAATCTTATTTGAAAACTAATGCATGAATGAGGGGATCCAACCAATTTATTCAAGAAAACTAAGCAAACAAAAACCAAAAACAAAAACAAAGACGCTCCAAGAACAACACAACTATGCATGAAACAGTAAAAAATGAAGTGTTTGGAAGAAACCTAAGATTTTTATTGATGAAGAAGGGGATGCCTTGGGCATCCCCAAGCTTTGACGCTTGTACTTCTTGAATATTTCTTTGGGTGACACGGGGTGGCATACCCAACCTTCATCTTTTGTCCATTCTTCATCTCATTACATCATTCTTCCCTTACACCTGAAATGTTTCCTTCATACAAAACTTCACACAATCTTCATTAGCAACATTAGTGTACTCAAGATAATAAGTCTTTTGATTCAGTTTCAACACAAGTAAAACTTCCATTAATACAAAATCTACTATAGCACTTCCATTAAAAAGTTGAAATGATCAAATAGAACTCAAAGAGAAAGAGATTAGGAGGCAAATGCAAATAATGGCAGAAATCTGTCAAAACAGACCAGCAGGTAAAAACCGAATTTTTATAATATCTTATGTTGCTCAAATCGAAAAGTGTTGAACTACTGAAAGTTAGATAACAACCTTGGGCAGAAGCACAAAACATTACAGCTCAAACCGACATACAGAGATTTTTCGCAAATTTTTACAGCGAAGCACAAAAATCAGTTTCGGGACAGCAACTTTCCCAAGTCTTACTTCTCTCTCATTAGAGGTTATTCTTGGCACAAAATCAAATAAAAAGGATAAAGAGAGGTTATTACAGAGGTAATAACTTCCAGGACTCAACTAAAACTTTTGGATTATCTCCCAATAAGTACTTTTCTTTAACGCCTTTAACTTAGACTTGATAGTTTGCAAAGATGCTCACATAAGAAATATGAATTGAAGTAAAAGAGAGCATCAAGTAGCAAATTGAAAGAACATTTAAGTCTAACCCACTTCCTATGCATAGGAATCTTGTAAAAAAACAAGTCATGAACGCACAAAGCAACAAGCATAGGAAAGCAAAACAAGTGCAACTTCAAAGTTTTCAATATAAAGAGGGGAAACTTAATATTGTTGAGATACATAAAACCATGTTTCCCTCTCTCATAATAACTTTCAGTAGCATCATGAAAAAAATTAACAATATAACTATCACATAAAACATTATTATCATGAGCCACATGCATAAAATGATTATTACTCTCCACATAAGCATAGTCATTATTATTCTCATCACCATAATCATCAAATATAGGAGGCATATTGTAATCATTAATTTTCTCCTCAATAGTAGGTGGACTGAAAATATCATATTCATCATTATAATCATCATATATTGGAGGTTTGGTATCATTATAAGCAATATAATAGCTATCTTCCAAAGCTGGGGAACTAAAAAGATTATTTTCATAAAAACTAGCTTCCCCAAGCTTAGCTTTTCCATAGCATTAGAAATAATGGTGTCCAAAGAATTCATACTAACAACATTGCTATTAGCATGCAAATAAAGTTCCATAGGTTTCTTAATTTTCTCTTCAAACACTTCATGTCCTAACTCAAGATAAATACTATAAAGCTCTCTAATTTTTCTGTTGCTTTCCATTAAGCCTAACTAGTGAAAAAAAGAAACAAAAAGACAAAATCACAGAATCTAAAGGAAATAATTTTGAGCACTCACATCCGAGGATGTGAGTACCTTTTACCTTACCTCCCCAGCAACGGCGCCATAAAATAGCTTGATGTCTACGTACTTCTATTCTTGTAGACAGTTGTTGGGCCTCCAAGTGCAGAGGTTTGTAGAACAACATCAAGTTTCCCTTAAGTGGATCACCCAAGGTTTATCGAACTCAGGGAGGAAGTGGTCAAAGGTATCCCTCTCAAGCAACCTTGCAATCAAGATACAAGAAGTCTCTTGTATCCCCAACACACCCAATACACTTGTCAGGTGTATAGGTGCACTAGGCGAAGAGATAGTGAAATACAAGTGGTATGGATAATTATAAGTGGTAACGGTGCGAGGAAAGAGCTTGACGGGTAGGAAGAGACTAAAGGCAATCTGAAATAAGGATGGAAGCAAGCAAACATGTAACATATCTAGTTGCAAACGGTGTTTCAATGCTTAGAAACAAGGTCTAGGGATCATACTTCCACTAGTGAACACTCTCATATAAATATCATCTCTTTATGATACTACTCTCAACTACTCTCCAGTTGGACACTCTAATCCATGGTAGGGCTATAACAACACACCTCAAAGTCTGTATTCCCCATCTAGATAACCCCACACTGTCACCTTGAGCGGTAGATGGTTCCAACAAACACCACAATTCCATAGAGATATCCAACTCCAAATATAACTCATAACAAGTATTTGTAATCTCTAGCCTAAGTACCACACGGTGTGCACACTGTCAACTTCACACTCATGGGGATAAGCAGAGATTCATTAAAGCACTTGAGTAGCATAATAGATCTATAGATTACAAAGCTCATGATCTCAATAAGATCACACATAGAGAGAGACATGAACACATAGCTACCGGTAGAACCCTTATCCTCGAGGAAGAACTACTCCCTCCTTATCATGGGAGTCAGCAATGGCGATGGAGATGGTGGTGGAGATCGTTGGAGATGGCTCCGAGGCAATTCCCCGTCCTCGAATCTCCCCTTCGGTGGCGGCGGTGCTGCGGAACTTTTCGTGGCTGGAGGCTAGATTATTTAGGGTTTCTGCATCAGGAGGCTTCTTATAGGCGAAGAGGCAATGCCAGAGGGTGGACCAGGGGCCCATGCCACCTGGTGGCGCGGCCAGGGGGACCCACGCCACCACATGGTGTGGCTAGCCCCTGGCCCCTCTCCGTCTCGTCTTCTGGCTCCATGAGACTTCTGGTAAAATATCGACTTTGGTTTTTGTCCAGTCCAATTCTGAGAATATTCATTTTCTGGCTTTCCTGGAACCAAAAATAGAAGAAAATAGGCAAATGGCACTGTGGCATCTTGTTAATAGGTTAGTTTTAGAAAATGTGTAAAAGTACTCCAAAGTGTAGACAAAACATAAGAAACTAGATATAAAACAAGCATGGAACATCAAAAATGATAGAGGAATGTCTGGGCCATAAAAATATGTACGCTGCCAGTTCTTGCAAGACTCATGGCCCAAGATGTCGGGGAAGCACCGGCTAGGTCAGATTTTAAAGCTAATAGTTCCGTAGATCTGCAACTCATCCCTGGATTCTACGGACTCTCTCTTGACTGTAAAGAAATAGACAAATAGAACTAGGCTTGATTCCTAGGTATCCTTCGCACAAAGCTATGAAGTTGCTGAGTACGAGGATGCTGTTGGGAGAGAGATTGTGGAGAAGTACCCAGGAGTAACGAAGGACATCCAGGAAGAAGTTGGAGACTGGCAGGCTTATTTTTCCACGTACCGGCTGAGCTTTGAGGTACATCTTCTCTCTGGCTTGGAGGGAAGGAGTCACCTCGCCGGCCGGCGCCGATCACCAGACCAAGCCCTCTGTCGCGGGGAGGTACCCCTCGAAGATGAGTTCTTGGAGATCTTCGGCGGAGAGATCAGAACCTCTCCACACTCCTTTGTGGGAATCGTCCTCTTCTTCTGCAGCGTATGGAGCCGCTCGTCTTTGGTCACCACCAGTGGTTTCCACCACGGTGGAGACAGGAACGATGATCCCCTCCGGTGGGACAGTCACTCCCTGGGATGGCTCCATTGAAGCCTCGGGAGTCGCCGCCGTTGAGGGAGCACTTCTGCTGGAGTCCATTGCACAAGTGGAGGAAGGTGAAGAGGGTGGAAAGCTTTGGTTAGGGTTTTTCGTCGAAAAGCTCGAACGGTCACGCAGCCGGACGAAGAAGATGACGCAGAGGAAGAATACGGGTAAAAGTAAAAGCCTATGCCGTAGTTAATATATATATATATCCAGCATCAAGATTCGTGCAAAGAGATCTAACGGACGAAGCGTTGCCGACGTGGAGATGAGCGTGCGCGATAATTTCGCCACATCCTCCGTCTTTGCCACTTTAACATTTCAGATTTTGCACACGTAAAAATAGATAATGATTAATTCACTGCCTTCTGTGAGTTCAAGGTAGTGTAGGTTGTAGCCTACGTCATCTTTTGACCATTGTAGTGGAGAGGTCACATCCGAAGATTCCATCAAAGAAAAAATATATCCAGCTCTGGAAACAAAGACTTAAAGAATCTCCGGCTACATTACAAAGATAGAGAGGACTGCAGGGTTCTTTGGGAGACCTTCGAGATATTGCTTGAAGAATTGACGACATCACCTAGACGGAGCATTCCAGATTGAAGGGCAAGACGGTGCAAGATCTCAAAGTCCTCCGGGGCTACTGTTGGGGATATGCTAAATGAGTATCACCATAGCACGTCTCTAATCCGGCTAACCCAGGTGGCCCACAGTTGGTAGCATGGCCCATGGCCTGCTGGGCGGCCCAGTTAGACGAATATAGAAGGGAGGCCCATGCCGGATACAAGAAGGCTATGTGGGAGTCACCGACATACTCGAAGCCTTGGAGTACAAGATGCGAAGACTAATTAGTATTAGTGTAGGACTCTGTAACTTGTCCGGCAAGGTCCTTTCTCTATAACCGTAGGTTCTGGTGCCCTTATAAGCCGGACCTATGAGAGCCTTCAGGGCACAATGTTAGATACGATACACAACACCCTTGAACAGTGAACCGATCTTTATAACTCGGCGTATTGCTATTATAGTGATTTATAGCAGGAGGAGAGTTACGCCACCGTTGTGGGACTTGAACCTGGGTAAGGTGTGTTACCTCGTACCCGCCAACTCTCTGCCTTACCCCATGTCTATAAACACGCTCTGTGAGGACCCCTCCATGGCGTACTCGTCAGCAATACCACGACACAACTTGTTCACCGCGCCCATGGATGTTTCTTATGTCACAATTTTCCCCATCAGCTTAGCTTCTGAATACTATTCGGAAATATAATCATTACCCTATCAAATTAGAATCATAAAGCAGATAGTCTTATGGAGTTGGGAGGGAAAAAAGGCAACTTAAGTTCTCTAACTCTCTATGAAAAACAGGCTAGTTTTAGTATTTTTGGAGATCATCTGAAGTCAGAAAGTATATTGTTAAACCAAATAAGCTAGAGTTACAGTGACAACCAATTGTTGTGTAATACCAAAAAGAAGTAATCTTTCCGTAAAACATACTTCTATCACATGTGTATATAAATAGAAGTGTTTTTTAATCTTTGTAAGATCATAGAATGCTTCATCGACATCAGATAAGCACGTGATTCCATAAATCATAGGATCCTACCTCAGAAGCATCATCGCCTCACCCCTAATCTCTGATTGAGAGTTGCGCGGTGCTCATCCAATTGCTCTTGTCGCCAGCGCTGACATCCTCCTTGTCCACTTTCTGATCACCACCTCTCCTCTTCTCCTCTAACTCCTTCTTCATCACATCAATCAATTCACGAATCATCAAAGTACATCAGGAAAAGGAGAAACGTGTGCACCAAAAAACAGCGAGTATCACATCAAGATGACTTTCTCTCTTACCGTCAGTGAGGAGGCGCGTGTTGTAACTACCAAGGTGAATTACGCTCTTAGTTGCATGCCTGGATGAGCGAAAGTGGTTAAAATAGTATGGTGGGGCCCGGGGCCACTCACGGTAGACCTTTCGTCCGTCCTAACCACTTTCAGAACATCGGGACAAGAACGAGCGGCGTAATCGGCAGGCAAAGGGATCAACTACATACACAAGTGAGTATGTATGCAAGCCACATACAACAGTCCTCAGAGCCATTCCATCTACAAGAAATAGAAATATTGCAACGCCATACGACAAGATTCAAATATCCTAGATAGAGATAATATTTTAGGATAGCTCCTCATACAACAAACATCAGAGTATCAGGCGGAAGCGGAAATCAAGATCCGAGTACGGACAAGAAGCAAATCGGCATAAGATGCCACATAAATAAACACATCCCGCCCACAGATCTCACGGATCCCCGTTCCCGGAATCTCTACACCGAGTGATCGTTGCCAACATCATCTGTCACCTCCACCCAGTATCCATCTTGCGAATACACCTGTTCATCTGAATCAAACAATTTATCGTGTGAGACCCTAGGGGTACTCAGCAAGTCTTTATGCCACTAAAGGGGACACAACCTGGGGTGACGCAATTGCAGCAAAAGATAATATCTAAAAATTCTATAGATACTCGCTAACCATCCGCCTAACCAATGATAGATGGATGTCCGTTAATTAAGAACAACAGTTATAACAGTATAATTAACAGATCCATCCTCCTCCTCGCTTACTAACGAGGAAGCGGACGAACAACCCCCCATCATCCGTTGGCAGTTTTATTAACCATTCCATGAGTATTGCACTATTTACTAGTCAAGTACTTAGTCAAATTAAAGGCGGTACTTTAGTTATTCTTGTCTATGATCGAGAAACTATGCTCCAAGTCGTCCATAACCGCGGACACGGCTTTCAGAAAGATTTACCCTGCAGGGGTGCACAAATAGCAACACACACTCGATCAACCTCGGAAAAACCAACTCAAAACCCAACGAGGCATTCACGACAAAGCGATCACAGGATTCAGTAATATTTCAGGGGGCCACCCCATTAAGCTACCCGCAACGAAGCTAGCTGACTCTGAGACGGAATCAAGGTTTGTGTGGACGGCGGTAAACGACTAGGAACCCGAAAATGTGACTGGGCTTGTAGATACAGTGAAAAATGTGTCACGATCCAAAACAGTACAGGTGCTCCTTGCACAATCTTAAATAAAGAAGTAACATGGCATAAGTACAGGATAGTAATCAAGCCCCAAACTAATTGTGGCCCCAAGAAATAAAAAGGAATCAATATTCTTTCACCTGCGCCCGACCAACCAATTGGAGTTCTGCATTTGCGACCATAGAGAGCCTCAAATGGTGCCATCTTTAGACTTTTCTGGAAGCTGTTGTTGTAAGAGAATTCAGCATAAGGAAGACATTCTTCCCACTTCATGCCGAAAGAGATAACGCAAGCACGGAGCATGTCTTCTAGAATCTGATTGCTCCTTTCAACTTGTCCTTGCGACTGAGGGTGGTAAGCTGTGCTGAAGTTTAACTTTGTTCCCAAAGCATTTTGGAAACTTCCCCAGAACTTGGAAGTGAAGATGCTTCCACGGTCTGAACTGATCTCAAGAGGAACTCCATACAGAGAGACAATTCTGTTGATATAGAGCTCAGCCAACTGAATTGCAGAAATTGTTTCCTTGACTGGAAAGAAGTGATCTACTTTGGAAAGCCTGTCAATGACAACAAAGATTGCATTGTTGCCCTTCTGCGACCTTGGAAAACCAGTGATGAAGTCCATCTCTACTTTCCCCCATTTCCATTCCGGAGGCTTCAATGGCTGTAGAAGACCGGAAGGTTTCTGATGGACAGCTTTAACTCTGCGACAGACATCACACTCCGAGACATACTTGGCACAATATCGTTTCAACCCAGGCCACCAATATTGTGTTTTTAAGTCCATGTACATCTTAGTGCTGCCAGGGTGGATAGAAAGAACAGAATCATGCGCCTCCTTGAGAACTTGCTCTCTTAAACCCGGGTAGGTCAGAACAAACATCCGGTGTTCAAAGAAAAGAGTGCCTTGGTCGTCAACGTGGAAAGACTCATACTTCGGAAGCTGAATGTTGGAGATGATCTTTTTAGTGTAAGGATCACCAAGTTGAATGGAACGAACTTTTTCTTCCAAGAGAGGTGTTGCTAGAAGGTTCAGAAGATACCCTTGATCCACAATTTCAAGGTTTAGCTTGCGGAATTCCTCGCACAAGAGAGGCTGTTGTTCTTCGACCATTAGGTTGTTGACATAAGCATTTTGGCTGAGAGCATCGGCCATGACATTAGCTTTGCACGGAGTGTAGTTGATGGTCAAATCGAAATCATTGATTGTTTCAATCCACCTCCTCTGACGAAGGTTGAGATCAGGCTATGTGAAGATATACTTCAGACTCTTGTGATCAGAAAAGATCTCACAATGGTTGCCAAGCAAGTAATGCCTCCATACTTTCAAAGCAAAGACAACTGCTGCGAGTTCGAGGTCATGTGTAGGATAGTTGATCTGATGCGTCTTCAACTGCCGAGATGCATAAGCAACAACTTGTTTTTCTTGCATAAGGACCGCACCCAATCCTTGCAATGAGGCATCACAGAATATCTGGAAAGGCTTTGATGTATCTGGAGGAACCAAGATTGGTGTGGAAGTGAGCTTATCTTTGAGTGTTTCAAAGCTTGCTTGACATGCAGGAGTCCAAAGGTATTTCTTGCCTTTCTTGACGAGATCGGTAAGAGGCTTCACAATCTTCGAGAAGTTTTGAACGAAGCGACGACAGTAACTGGCCAAACCAAGGAAACTTCGGACTTCTTTGACATTTATGGGTGGAAGCCAGTCCATAATTGTCTTAATAGTTTCTAGGTTGACGGAAATGCCCTTGGCAGAGATGACGTGACCAAGGTAGGTGACTTGAGGCAGCCAGAATTCACACTTGGAGAACTTTGCATACAGGCGGTTCTCACGAAGCTTGTTTAGGACACACCGAAGGTGTTCTTCATGTTCTTCCTTTGACTTAGAATAGACTAGAATGTCATCCAGATAGACCACAACGAACTTATCAAGATACTCCATGAAAACCGAGTTCATAAGCCTCGAGAAGGTGGCAGGTGCATTGGTGAGACCGAAAGACATGACCGTGTACTCATACAGGCCATAGCGGGTGGTGAAAGCTGTTTTAGGAACATCTTCCTTGCGGATCTTGATTTGATGATAACCACTTCTCAAATCAAGCTTAGAGAATACCACAGCTCCAGCTAACTGATCGAAGAGATCATTAATCCGCGGAAGGGGATATTTATTCTTGATTGTTTTAGCATTGAGTGCCCGATAGTCAACACAAAGTCTATCAGTCTTGTCTCGTTTCTTCACAAAGATGGTTGGACTACTCCAAGAAGAAGTACCGTGCTGAATGAAACCCAACTTGTCTTGTTCATCCAACTAACGTTTGAGTTCAGCCAACTCAGCAGGACCCATTTTATAAGGCTGCTTGGAGATAGGAGCGGTACCAGGTTCAAGTTCAATGACAAACTCAACCTCACGATCCGGAGGCATACCTGGCAACTCTTCAGGAAAGACATCTAGGAACTCACAGACTACAGGAACACTCTGAATACCTTCCATAGCATCATCATTCAGAGCCGCCAAAGAGTAAAGCTGAATTGCAGGAGTCAGACTTGGAGAATAGACTATATGGCCTTCAGGAATTTTCAAAGAAACCGAACGTTCAGCACAATCAATCACAGTTGCATTTGCTGTTAACCAATCCATGCCCAAGATAACATCAATATCAGAATTGCCCAGAATAATTAAGGAAGCCGGAAACAAAGAGCCACCAATCTCAATTTGATTGCCATGGCTGATATGAGCAGCCCTCATGTTTGAGCCAGGAGATTGTACCACAAGACGATGTACTAAAGGAACCATAGCCAGATCTTGCTCATGCGCAAACTTGTGAGAAACAAAAGAATGCGAAGCACCAGAATCAAAAAAAACTCGTGCAGCGACTGAGTTAATAGGAAGCATACCCATCACAACTCCAGGAGCATGCTCAGCTTGAGCGGCGTTGAAACAGTTGGCACGAGCAACCGTAGACCCATGCTTAGTGTTGATGTTGAGAGCCCGAGGTGGAGGTGCACGAACCATAGAAGAACTTGCCGCAGGTCTTGGAGGTGGTGGTGGAAGAGCTTTGTTGTTCATTGGAAAATTCCAGTGCTGATGCCCAGTGTTTCCACAAGTATAGCAAGAACCAAGTAGACGTGGAGCAACGTAGCCAGGGACTCCGCCAGGCGCTCCAGGGTAGTTGTGGTTGTAGCCCCTGGGAGACGCAGTGAAAGAGTTTGGTGGCCTTGCTGCGTAGCTTGACGGTCTTGGTGGAGCAGGGAGTGATGGTGGGGTGTTAGGAACCTAGACACGACGCTTAGAAGGAGCTGTCATAGCAGAAGAGCTTGCTGTATCACGGCTGTGTTTCTTTGACTCTTCAAACACTTGCCTACTTGCTTCTTCCTGCAGAGCTATGTGTTGGAGTTCCAGAAATGACGCCGGCCTTGCATGAGTGATTGCATATTTGATGGAAGCATTGAGGCCTTGCCGGAACCTCTTTTGCTTCTTCTTGTCATCAGAGATCTCATCGCCACCATAACGAGAAAGGTTCATGAAGTTTCTGATGTAGGTATTGACATTGTCAGTGCCCTGCTTGAGGTTGAGAAACACTTCCTTCATCCTTTCCATGACAATTTCTGACAGATATTGCTCTTTGAAAGCCCTAGTGAATTGCTCCCAAGTAGGCTGAAAACCAGAGAGATCTGCCTTGAGGTAATTCTCCCACCAGAGAGCTGCATCTCCCTTCAGAAGGTGAGTGGCACATTTGACCCATTCTTGCTCGGGAACATCCGCAGTCATCAGCAACCTTGACACTTCACACAGCCAATCATCCGCATCAAGTGGCTGATCAGACACCTCAAATTGGCGTGGGTTGAACTTGAGAAAACTCTTGATGTCTCCTTGCTTGGGAGGTGGAGGTAGCGGAACAAACTCATTCCTCCTCATGCTTTCCTCGAAGCGCTGCTGGTTCTGCTGCATAGTGCCCAAAGCATTTGCAATACTTGCCAAAGCAGCCCCAAGTTCAGGTGGTATGTCCTCCTCAGAACGGCGTGGTGGTGCCATCCTGTGATTGATATAAAACACAAGTCAGTACTATAATGGAGAATGATAATAATCCAAAATAGTACCAAAATGGAATTAACCAAGATTAAAGGATGCAATTCACTGAGATGATATTAAAATATCAACAAAGTTAAAGGAAACTAGAAGATATTAAGCATAACGCACACGACTGAACAAGGAGTGTGGTACACAACTAACAAAGAAAAAATTTCCGCAAATTTCGGCATTAAAATACCACTATATGCACAAAACCACTTAACGAATCAAGATTAGTAACTCTACTAATTCAATATACAAAAGCAAATGGTAAAAGTAGTGGTATGGTAGCGACTCCATCCCGCACTCAAATCATTACTCCGCACATGAACAAGTAAAACACATATCCTAACACCTTCTTCTTAAGATGAACCTAAAGATTGGTAACTACGAAAAAGAACACCCCAACATTTGGATGCAACAGATAGACAAGGAATTCACACACACACAAACACAACCTATGGTACTACGGAACCCAGAACACGTGAATCCTAGTTTGAATTTTTAGAAGAGAATTGAAAACGTTACACTTCCTTACCAGAAAAGGGTGGGTGGGTGGGTAAGAAGAAATATGGAAGCAGTCCTACTCTGACGTTTGTTTTTCCCTAGTATACATAACTACCAAAAATATTTGCTAGACTGACAACGACCATTTTGGCTGAGACCCTGAAGGGCGGGATGGCTCTGATACCAATTGTAACTACCTCGGTGAATTACGCTCTTAGTTGCATGCCTGGATGAGCGAAAGTGGTTAAAATAGTACGGTGGGGCCCGGGGCCACTCACGGTAGACCTTTCGGCCGTCCTAACCACTTTCAGAATGTAATCGGCAGGCGAAGGGATCAACTACATACACAAGTGAGTATGTATGCAAGCCACATACAACAGTCCTCACAGCCATTCCATCTACAAGAAATAGAAATATTGCAATGCCATACGGCAAGATTTAAATATCCTAGATAGAGATAATATTTTAGGATAGCTCCTCATACAACAAACATCAGAGTATCAGGCGGAAGCGGAAATCAAGATCCGTGTACGGACAAGAAGCAAATCGGCATAAGATGCCACATAAATAAACACATCCCGCCCACATATCTCATGGATCCCCGTTCCCGGAATCTCTACACCGAGTGATCGTTGCCAACATCATCTGTCTCCTCCACCCAGTATCCATCTTGCGAATACACCTGTTCATCTGAATCAAACAATTTATCGTGTGAGACCCTAGGGGTACTCAGCAAGTCTTTATGCCACTAAAGGGGACACAACCTGGGGTGACGCAATTGTAGCAAAAGATAATATCTAACAATTCTATAGATACTCGCTAACCATCCGCCTAACCAATGATAGACGGATGTCCGTTAATTAAGAACAACAGTTATAACAGTATAATTAACAGATCCATCCTCCTCCTCGCTTACTAACGAGGAAGCGAACGAACAACCCCCCATCATCCGTTGGCAGTTTTATTAACCATTCCATGAGTATTGCACTATTTACTAGTCAAATACTTAGTCAAATTAAAAGCGGTACTTTAGTTATTCTTGTCTATGATCGAGAAACTGTTCTCCAAGTCGTCCATAACCGCGGACACGGCTTTCAGAAAGATTTACCCTGCAGGGGTGCACAAATAGCAACACACACTCGATCAACCTCGGAAAAACCAACTCAAAACCCAACGAGGCATTCACGACAAAGCGATCACAGGATTCAGTAATATTTCAGGGGGCCACCCCATTAAGCTACCCGCAACGAAGCTAGCTGACTCCGAGACGGACTCAAGGTTTGTGTGGACGGCGGTAAACGACTGGGAACCCGAAAATGTGACTGGGCTTGTCGATACAGCAAAAACGTGTCACGATCCAAAACAGTACAGGTGCTCCTCGCACAATCTTAAATAAAGCAGTAACATGGCATAAGTACAGGATAGTAATCAAGCCCCAAACTAATTGTGGCCCCAAGAAATAAGAATGAATCAAGCTCTGGCTCAGGGGGGTCCATAAGGCCTCCCGGATGTGGATAGTGCGAATAAACAAGGAACAAGAATCAGGTACTCGGGGTCCTACGGGACACAAGTGAGCATGAAAAACCAAATAGCATATATTGCTCACCGGTGCCTCTTTCATTAGTTATCCCATTACTACTCAGGTTATGTTGTTTAGGTACCTCATTATCCATCAGACACTCACATACCCTACACATGCTTTTCTATGACTCGCATGGCTCAAACAACTCCTGTAGTAATGGCTCATGGGATGGAGGAACAAGCTTCGATGGGTTTTAAAAGTAAAGGCTATGCATTACTTGGGATTCAATTTAATGCAATCGCGACTCAATGATGCAAGAAGAAGATAGAAGCAATAGGTACTATATGTATGCAACCATGTGGTAGTGCTTACCTGGCAGCTCAGTTGAAGCGAGAGACGGATCTGGGTAGTACTCCTGTGATTCCTGGTAATTCTCCTGCTGGGCGTCTATTCGAAGAAGAACCAAACAAACAAGGACCAACATAAATAAAGTGCACAAGCATATGAATTAAAATGCATCAAGAAAACAAGCATGCCATGATGAATGATGCACAATTTACATGGCATTAAAGTAGCATGGCATGGTGAGGTGTGGAATACAAGAATAAAGCGTTTTATTATTTATTTGGTCCAATTTTGTTGTCATAAACAGTTCAGATATTTAATAATGACATGATGCATGCTTCAATTCAGAACAAGGAATGCATAGATAGAACGGGCGCGTCGCGCTGATCGATTTAGACATATTATTTGTCCAATTTGGAGTTATAGAATTAAAGTTATTAATTTATTAAGAAAAGGGCATTTTATTGTAATTTTAATCATCTCGAAATTTTAAAGTGTTCAAACAATATTTTGAATGGCATATTTGAATTCCTCCCATTTTTCTCATTCAAAAACATATATCATTTGTATTATTTGGATTTGTATTTTAAAAGTTATTTAAAATCTGATTTGAATTTGAATTTAAACAATTTCTGGAAAAGTTTATTTTAAAACAGAAAAACAGAAAACGTTTTGTACTCAGACAAACCCAGCCCCAGTCGCTGACGGGTGGGCCAGCGGCTGACTGGGCCACACAGCGCGCAGAGGACTTTTTCCACCGCGGCTGTGCCTAGCCAATGTGACTGCTAGGTGGGACCAGCTGGCTAAGGCCCACGTGACAGCGGCGGAACCCGCAGAGGCTATCAGGTGGGGCCGAACTGGACCGCGGGTTACGTCTACGAAAACCGGGGTGCCTTACTACAAGATCGCCAGGGCGGCTGACAGGTGGGCGCGCGCGTACTGCGGGTTGAGGCGGCAAAATAAACAGGGGGTTAACCACAAAAAGGGGAGGCCGCGGTACTGTAGATCTTCTCCACGGTCTGGCGGCAGATCTGCGCGCGGCGCGGAACAGGGACTCGAACCAGGGACCTGGGACTAGCGCTCGGCGGCGGCAACCAGTGCGGTAGGACGTGGGTGTTGACAGGAGGGAGCAACGCGGCTAGGTGAGGATCTATGCGGCGCGGAGAACGTGGAGACACCAGCGACTGGCAATGCACTGAGGGCGTTCGGTGTAAGGTACGGCGCGGCTAGACGACAACGGCGAATATGGGGTTGTCTGGGAGGTACAGGGGCTCACCGCGGGCCTGACGGAGGGCTCGGATCGTGGCGAGGAGCTGCGGAGCGGCGAGGTTGCAGACGTCCCAGATCTAGGGTTTGCGGCAGTGCAGCGAGGGTACCGGCGGTTCTGGTGCTCCTCCTCCTCGTTGGCGCGTACAGGGCGATGCAGGGGATCGTCCTTGGTCTCCTCGATCACCTCCACGTCGCGCGTGCTGACCGGAACGAGGAGACGCCGGTGGTACTGGCGGGAACAGCGAGAGGTGATGGCGTCGAGAAGGAGAAGAAGGAGGGAAGAGGCAGGGGCTCTGGGTGGATCTGGCAAGGCAGAGAAGACGTGGGGCGGAGGATAAAGCGAGGGAGAGGGAGGAGGGTGCCGTGTGGGAGCAGGCAGAGATAAAGTGGCTTCGGCCTCTTTGTCCTTCTCCCATGCACGTGCTCGAGCTGGAGCAGGGCAGGGGCAGGTAGGTGGGGCTGCCAGGCAGGCCAGACTCGGGCTGGGGCCAGTATGGCAGTGAGAGGAGAGAGAGAGGCCAAGAGAGAGATAGAGAGGGAGAGACTCGGGTTAGCTAGGGTGGTCTCAGGTTAGGGTTTGGTTAGGGGTTAGAGAGAGAGGGGTAGCGCGCATGGGGTAGAGAGAGAGGCTAGGGTGGGTCCCTGCTGGGAGAGAGAGAGAGGTTAAATGGTTAGAGTTTAGCTTATAACTAGGGTTAGAAAGAAAATGGAGAGGTGTTAGGGTTTTGTATTTAGTGTTTACTAGGTATGGTGATTAGATTAGAGAGGGAAGATGGAGAGAGGTGTTTAGGGTAAGGAATGGTTTGGTGGTTAGGGTTTACTCAAGCCCCCAAACTAGATCATGCATGGAATGGAGGGGAGTAGGGTGTGAGGTAGATATGGAGATGTGAGAGAGGCTAGATGGCCACATGGCAAGGATACACCAACAAGGTGGAAAGGTTGAGAGAGATAAGTAGCTCAAGAGAGATGAACCACCCAAAAATTCAAATAAAATCCAAAAGACTAGAATGTGGTGGTGCTTGCATGGCCCATGCAAAAATATTGGATGCCATGATTAATCTTGTACAAACAAAGTTAATGGTCATGGCCTTTATATGTATGCATTCCAATCTATGGAGATAAAGCCATGCTAGAGGAAGTAGAATTTGGATCCATCCCAACCCACATGAGCTAAAGTAATGCCAAAATAAAATAAAAGTCCATGGTAATTAGGGTGGTGGATTTATAAGGTGGTGAAAAGAAAGGTGATGGAGTTGAATAAAAGATATGTCCCCAACTCAACTTGGGCATTAAACAATATATCAATAGCCAAAACAATATCAAGAGGCAAATACAATTAATAATGCATATGAGAGAAAAAGCAAATGGCAAAGGGTTTTATATGATGCTCAAATGCAAGGTGGCATGATGACATGAGCATGATATAATTATGATGCAAGAATTATATATCGGAAGTAGCCATTATCTTACTAGACTAAGTAACATTACAATTGTTAGACAATTGGGATGCTACACGTGCAGAGCGGTAGCTCGCGCTCGAACATCTCGATCTTGCTCTTCTCCTCCTCTAGCCTCTGGATGCATTCATCCATGGCGGCTGTCGACACGTCCTTGACCCGCCCTAGGATCTTGTCAGAGAACATCTTAAAATCCAGGCTCAAATCCGCACCCATGCCGATCCCCCCAACACGTGGGCGAGCGCGTGTGGGTGGTGGTGACGGACATGCACGCAAGCTAAAGGACATGGGTGTCAAGGTGCGTGTAGTGCTAGTCGGCTCTCTCCTAACTGTCCTTGTTGTGGCCAGATTTTATGCAAGTTTGTTGAGATATTTTTTGATGCTGAAGAAATATAATTTTTTGAGATATATTTGGCCGTAGTTTGCTTGCAGAGAATATCATGGCTGAGATATCCCCCACACGGTCAAAGACGATATTTACTACCAGAAATCTCGAAAAATCGAAGCGTTCTGGGTGTGTACTTGTGGAAGTTTGTTACCACGTAAAATTTGAATTTTCATTGGTTGTTGCCTGTTTCGGGGTGGCATTTGTGTGTAATATTACTGAAGTGTAACACTGTGTGATACCACCTTTTTTTAATAGTAAAGATATGTTTCACTTTACTTTTTATGCGTGTACTTCGACGTCTTAATGTTCTGCACTCTATTCATATATGCTTGCGTCTTCATGTTAAAGAGATGTTTGCCTTCGTGAGTCGTGTCGTAGATACTGGACGCATGAGAATCGGTCACTTATGTTTGTAGATACGCGGACCACGGCGCTCGTGGAACCGGCTCTTATAGCGTTCGCGGTTTCATGTGCTAGAAGCCTACAAGTTTAGTCCTACCTCGAAAGATTACAGGGGTTTCATCCAGCTTATAAATCCAATAATGAGAATTAGGCCAACCAGGTTTAAGGCTTTACCTTAGGAACTCCAATTCCTATATGAATGTCTCAAATATGATTTTTAATCTTGTGTGATGATGGTATTTACTTAGTGCAGTAACAATTGCTCAAGCATGCACTTGATCAACATTTATTGGCATGTTGTTCAACGTTTTGCCTGACCGCCTTGCCTCGTGGGGAGCAGAGAGAAATCTAGTTTACAACAATACCTTCGACGAAATTCAGCAGTGGGGAGACCATTTCGAGGAGCTTCCATTTATTCACGAATTTTGTTGGCTCAATGGTTGACCTAGTCCTGAGAACCATCTACTGTATCCTATAATAAAGTGTACGTAATTTCTTTTAGTTTTTATCATCTACGGGTATGTTTGATTTAAAGGATTTCCAAAGGAATTCTATAGATCCCAATCCATAGAAATTTTTCTAATATAGTGTGTTTGTTTCAAAGGAATAAATCCTACAAAATTTCTACGTATTGCTTTCCTATACTACAATCCTATAGGATTTCTAACAAGAGGTGAGACCTCTTGGAAAGATTCCTATGTATCTATGACAACTATGACATGTACCTAAACCCTATAAAATTTCCTGCGTTTTATCTACGGTGCAATCAAACAGTTTATCTTAACTATTCCTACATTTTTCATTCATGGAGGATGCTTAGTGTCATACCATTCTATTCCTGCATTTTTCATTCCTGTAGAATGCTTAGTGTCATGCCATTCTATTCATGCACTTTTCCTATCGCTGTCTTTTACAAATCTTTTGAACCAAACGGGTCCTAAAATTTTCTATCCCTAAAAAGGAGGAAAGGACGCGTGAAATCGTGTGTCCGGTGAATCTCCCTGAATCCGGTCCATTTTCATATTCGTTGGTGTGATTTCATGTAGTTTTTTCGATCTATACTTATCATCGTTAGCGATGGTTGTTGTTCTGGTGCGCTAGTCCTTTGTGGACTTAACTACTTCTGTCCGTTGTAACAAGCTCTACTAATGACAAGATTTACCCGGCTACTGTGATGAAGGAGCGATGACGGCAGGTGGCCTTCGGCAGGAAACTGCAAAAGACTACCACATTTGGGGAATAATTATCTTATAATTGCCAAAAATCATGTTTTTAGTAGTTTTTTCTGAATCGTTGATAACTATTCCCCAACTGTGGTAGTCTTTTGCAATTTACTCGCACTCGGCTTGCGTTGGGATCTTAGCAGTTGCTAGGTGATACAATTTATTTATAATTTTTATTATTTATAGGTCTTGTTGATGATTCTTAAGTCCTCAAGCAACATATGACAAGTAGTCGTTGCATTGTCACGTGCATACAGAAAGGTTCAGCAATATAAGATTACTTAATTAATGTAAAAGCAAGCCGAATCACAACACCAAACCTAAAATTCCGGGTTTGGTGACCCGACACGTTGACCCTTGGCAACACCAACGGCCGACCAAGCCGTCAACCAAAAGAAGCAAAGATTCGACCGATCGTGGATCGAGAGCGACCGGACGATCGAGCTCGTTTGCGCGCGCTGCATGACTTTTGTTCCATCTTGGCTTTTTTCCTCCAAACAGGTATACGTCTAACTATATAAATATAGCAATCACATGTGAGACCGCTGTTGAGTCAGACAACACAACGCTAAATAAACAACAAAGAAAAAGAAGAGAAAAGAAAGCCAACAAAAGTGGCTTGATGAAAACGAAGATGACTCGCAACCGTTGCGCCCTACAGCTACATTCCACCACATGCCTAGTACTCCGAAGCGCCGCGCACCAAGCAACAACTCCAAGAAGGAAGGCGACGATGACGACGATGTTGCCCGAACAGGTCGTAGGGTTTCCCCCAATACGCTCCAAGAGGTGGGGAAGAGGTACTTCCGACGCCCTTCAGGAAGGAAGATGGCACCCGCAGACGTTACCGCGTCAGTGTCAAGATGACAAGGATTTCTCCCGACCCCTAAAAAAAACACTCCCGGACGCTTCATCGTGCTCCACCATGCTCGCCACCCGCCAACGCACGTCAACACAGCCGTGCAGACGCCACCGCCGTCTCACCGTGACACACGCAGCAGGGCTAGTAATACAGAGAAGAGGGAAACTTTGGCGGTGGTTGCTGGAACAACAGCGCACGGGAGGGAACAACCTCCACCACTGGAAGGCGGTAGCCGACCGGATATGGCCGCAGAGGCAAACCAGGCCCACCTGGACCGGCCGAGCCCACAGGAGCCCGTGAAGCCCCGCCGCCGCACGGCAGGAGGGGAACCATTGTCCATGCCAACCCTCACACTAGCCCCTACTTCTCCATCCACCAGGAGATCAACCGTCACCATCGATCCATGTTGCCAATTTGAAGGGAATATGCCCGAGAGACAATAATAAAGTTGTTATTATATTATTCCAAGTATATGATAGATGCTTATTTTGCATGTTATAATTATATTATTTGAAAACGTTAATACATGTGTGTTTAATAAACAAAATACAAAGTTCCTAGTAATGTCTCTCATATAAACTAGCTCGTTGATTAACAAGATGATCAAGGTTTTCTGATCATGGACATTGGATGTTGTTAATAATGATGTCACAATATTGGTGGAATGATGTGATGAACATTCATCTGAAGTATAGCAATACGATCAAAATCATTATGTTTAAATTGCTATAACATCATAAAGTAATTCTAGTCCTTAGACCATGAGATCATATCAATCACTATCGCTGGAAGAGTAACTTGATAACATCTAAAGTCACACCGTAACAGGGTGACAATAAAGGTGGGTTCAGATACTCCAAAGGTGTTATGTAGAGGCTCATGGATCAAGAGTAGGATTTGGCCATCCCGATGACGGATAGATATACTCTGAGCCCTCTCAGTGATATCACATTGAGATAGGTTACAAGCAAATGATGAGATCACTATAATGTTATATCACGGAAACGAGAGAAAAATGCATGTCAGTAACGAGATCAAACAAGGTATGGGGATACCGATGATCGAATCTCGGAAATGTAATATATCGCGAGACAAAGAGATTTAGTTACTAACGTTAAAGGTTCTCACGATCACATAATTCATCGTTGAATGTGTAGGAGTCAGTACGGATCTCGAGGTCCCGCTGCTGATTATTGATCGGAGAAGGGTCTCGATCATATCTGGATTATTCGCGAACCATAGGGTGACATACTTAAGGGATACTGACACTATTAGAGCAAATATGTTTCAGAGAAAAGAAATAGAAAGCACTGGAATTTATTTCAATGGACACCGGGATTGTTTCGGGTGAAATTACTGAAATTGGTTCTGCATATGATATTGAAATGTTACAGGGGGTTTTATGTAAATGTTTGTTAATTAAAGTAATTAAAAAATTCCGAATAAAATAAATAAAAGATTTTTATCAAATGAGAGATTGCATTAAAATCTGGTGGAAATTTAATGGGGATGAGTGAAATTTTGAGTGGAGGCAAAATTGATGCGAGTGGGAGCTCCACCCACATGGATGTGGAAGAGGTGGGAGAACCTCCCTTGGCCACCGACCATGAAGATGGTCTGCCCCCCTCTCCTTATAAAAAAGCCCCCACTCTATCCTCTCATTTCACACCTCCTCGTGAAGGATCTCTCTTCCCCTCTAGAACTATTCTCCCATGGTCTCGGATTAGCAAGATATATGTTTCTGGTGGCTTTTGTCTGAAAGGAATTGCTGCTTCCGCTGCATCACTAGAGCGAGGACGTGGAGGTTGTTCGGTGGACCGGACGTGTGTGCGATCACGGATGCGCTGCTGATTTGCGGCGCTAGACTTTCTCTCGATCTTGAGACCGGCAAGTGTACGACTACATCATCCACGAGTTCAACCTCGTAACACTTTGTCAGTCTTTAAGGGTATGTTTTTTATGGATGTATATCTACCCGTTGTTTGTATCTAGGTAGATAGATCTTGGTGCTTAGTAGTTCCTATCGTAGGAATTTTTTTGTTTTCTATGATGCAAACACAACACATGTAGCAGCAGCAGCACCACCGCGCTCACCCAGGAATGCCGGACCGCTGCCGGTCTGAGGTACACCGCAACGCTCGCCAGAGAGATGCCCAACGGAGCGCCAACGACTCAATGGGGGAAGCTAGCACCATGTCCAAACCCGTCTGGTCTAGACCCTGCCGAGGATCGGGTGCGGGGCGTGACGAGCCATGGCAGGGGAACGCCGACGGACACCGGATCTGGGCCCGCCTGGCCTGGATCTGGTGTCCTAGCCGCAATTAGGAGGCGGGCCGAAGCCACACCACCGCAGCAACACAAACCGTAGAAGCTCAGGGCCGCACCGCCTAGGCCACCACCAAGCCCTGCCGCTGCCACCTCCCTCGCGCAGCACCTGGCTCCACCGTCACCACCAACCTAGCACGTCGCCGACACGCCTCACCACCTACCGTCGAGGGAAGGACCAGCTCGCTCGGCCACTTGCTCACCTGCACGCGCGAGACCACCTGGCCTAGAGTGGCCAGCACGCCCCCGCGGGCTGAGGCTCCCCGCACAGCCGCCACACGGCCGCCACGCACACCCGCCATCGCGAGAGGTCACCGCCGCCGCGCCGCTGCTCCCCGCACGCAGAGCAATGCCCCGACCAGCTGCCGCGGCCCGCGCCGCCACCGCTGAGCAAGGCATCCGGGCAGCGCGCTCTGCCGACGGCGAGGGGAGGGGCAAAGGAGGGGGGAGAAGGGCCGACGGCACTGAGGGCCCCTGGTCGCGGGGGCCTGTTTTTTTCCCTCGTTCGCCTTCTACCTTCGCCCTTTTTTACTCACATCGATTTGCGCTCGCGCGAAATATACGTACGGTACGAATGACTAACTCGTTCAGACTTGGCGCGAAGGAGGAACAGACGCGAGCCCCGAGGCTGGGGGCGGACACGGGTGGATGGGAGGCCGAATCCCCAGGCGGGAGCACGCAGCTGCAGCTGGATAGAATGATGCATGCATGCATGCGCCTGAGGCCTGACCACCGATGGGCGCACGGCGCGCACAGAGCCGGCGGTCCGCCCGCCGGAAACTGCCCGTCAAATCCCGCCGATAGCCGAATGCCTCGCGCGGCACGGTCGGTCGTCCTGTCGCTGTTGCTCGCCATAATATGATGCCGCCGCCCTACCCATGCCCGGCCATCTCCACTTGGACCGATCGCGACGTCTCGTGTACGGTGTGATCGGCATTTGCAGGTGGCGCTCGACTTAACTTAACTGGAGAAGTAGTACTCCTACGTGATGTCATCTGTCAATCAATCCATCCGGCACCTCGATCCTAACTCCTGCAGTCCTACCTGACTCTGTCAAAAAAAAAAAACTCCTGCCTGACATAGTGACATTCCTTACTCCAGGCACGCGTAAGAGTCATTTTGATCGGTGTGCGCCATTCTCTTTACAGGTCGTTTTCTTTGCAAGAGCCGCCGAGGATCGACACGGTCGCGATGACCGCGCGGGAGATGCATGCGTGCATGCGAGGTACACGACATATTGGACTCAAATATCGTACTACTAGCAGCTCGCGTCACTCACAGCGCCATCTTTAATTAGCAACCACCAAGGACATGGCCGTGCATGCACGCGGCCGGGCGGCACAAAACACTCGTATTTCGCTTTTCTCGTTCATCATCGTGTTCCAAGGCCGGTGACGGGGGCAATCATGCCGCTTTTGCTCAACGCGTGACGTGCGTACGTAGTACGAGCATGGCGAGCTCGATCGCGCGACCTGGATCGTCTTTTCCGTCTTGATTCCTGCCTGCCTGCTTGACCAATGTCACCCCAGCACTTGAGCATGAAGCATGATAATGCATGGATCGATCGATGCCCATCTCTGCCGAGAATACCTCGCATGATAGCGGCATTAGTACGCTAGACTATGTATCTACCAGCTTTAAATTGTTTAAGTGATCCTCTATAC
This sequence comes from Avena eriantha, assembly GCA_910589775.1. Taxonomy (NCBI): domain Eukaryota; kingdom Viridiplantae; phylum Streptophyta; class Magnoliopsida; order Poales; family Poaceae; genus Avena; species Avena eriantha. The sequence goes on from OU342745.1 coordinate 238,734,116, forward strand.
ATAGTACTAGTAGCATCGTATATATAAGGTCATTATACCGTGAGCACTTATCTGTTCATTAAGTCAGCCGGGTTGTCAGCATGCTAAAAGGTCAGGTCCACTCATTGTTCCAGCTGTATTAGTCCAGACGTTGCTTGTTTTCCTTTTCTTAAAAGTGGATTAAGGACACCGATGATCTGGGGGGCCTAATGATTCTCTCTCGTGGAAAGGGAAGCTTTAACTTAAGTCACATCATCTTTGCGATTCAAAAACTGGTTAAGTTGATCACCCAATTGGCTATCGCACTGCCTTAATCAGTTTCTCTTTAATGATTGTAGTTAAGTGTGGCTGTATATCAAACTGATGCTAAACGAATGCGAATGTTTTGTTGGGCCATGTCCTTCTAAATGGAGGTGCGTCTTCAAACTGGTGTTTGTAGGCTCAAGCGTGTTTGGATCAACTCCCAATTCTGTGAGTTTGTTCCTTACTTTGATTATTTTGATCCAATTAGCTGGTTTGAGGTCTTGGGTAAGTGGATCATCAGATTTGAGAGCGGTTTAGTCAGTCCGAACTGCTGCGGTTTCAACACATAGCATTTTTGGAAGACGGATAGTTTGCGCAGGAAAACAATGTCTAATTGAGCCGAAATTTAGTGTATATGTTGGGAACACATATGTCTTCTTGTCTACCAAGTTTGGTGATGGTTGGATCTGTGGTTTAAAAGAAGTTTTCTAATTACCGAAGTGGATGGAAATTGTAATATCTCCGCTTTGCTGCAACTTGTTGTTGCCTCTTAGCAACATGCTGAGTGTGCTGTACATCTATACAGGTTTTAGAGAAGACTTTGGACCCAAGTTCCTCATAATGAAATTTGCACGGACCGATTGGTCCATAGCCATGTTTTTTCCTCCTCAAGTTTAGCAGGGTTTTTCCACATAAATCCTTCTGTTACTTGTGCATGTGACGTTTTTTAAATTTCCGCTACATATCAGTTGGTTGAAGCTATCTTCAAAATTTATTGTAGGCTGTGGGGTTATGTATCTCCCCCAACAAAGTGGTATCAGACATGAGGTTTAGTTTGTATTCAGTTTCAGAGCAAGGTTTCTTTTGGGCTGAGTGCATTTGCTTGTGGTGAAGGATGGAAGTGAATACAAACAACATGTTTTCTTTGGATGGTACAAACTATCAAGCTTGGAAGAGAAATATGAAGGACTTGTTATATGTGAAGGAGTATTGGAAGCTGGTGTTATCCATTAAGATGCTCATGACATGAAGTAAGATCAGAGTGATATACTTCATCTCCAAGCTTGTGGGTTCATCCGACAATGGGTGGATGATAATGTTTTGAACCATATCATTGATGAGACACATGCAAGCACCTTATGGCAGAAATTGGAGGAGTTTTATGCCGCAAATAAGGTACCAACAAGATTTTATTCATCAATAAATTGATGTGATGGAGGTACAATTGTACAAGGAGGGCACTCCAATTGCAGATCATGTGAATAAATTTTAGGGAATTATAAATCAATTATATTAAATAGGAATCACATTTAAGTATGAAATGAGAGACTTGCTGCTACTTAGCTCATTACCAGACACTTGGGAGACCTTCAAAGTCAACGCATGCAATTCAACACCTAATGGAGTTGTCACTTGGACCTTGTGAAGACCAAAGTACTAAAAGAAGAGTCTAGAAAAAATGTTGATAAGGAAGGTTCTTCCTCACATTTTGAAATGTTAGTGACTGGGTCATACGGGAGAAGAAAGAGTAGAGGTCCGAGTAAGGTAAAAGAAACAAGTAGAAGCAAATCAAAAGGTAAAAACAGGTATGTGATTATTTGTGCCATCACTGCCATGAGAAGGGCCACATAAAGTGGCATTGTGAACTGTAGAAGAAAAACAAAATGAAAAATAAAAAAGTTCAAAAACAAATGAACAGTGATAGTGATAGTGAGGAAAGCTAGATTACTACTATTGAGGAGATCATGTTTCTCATGCATGAACAACATGATGTCAGCAATGGTTCCACTATTGAGGAGAGGATTACTGCAATTTGTGATGATACCATCCAACCTTGCAGATGGTGATAAGATGGTTTGGATTCTGGAAAACGCTGCTACCATACATGCTACATCTCGTAGAGATATCTTCAATCACCAAATACACAACAAATGATTTTGGTGTTGTGAAGATGGGAATCAATGATAGAACACAAATCACTAGAAGATGAGATGTGCACTTGGAGACTAAAAATATACAACACTAGTCCTCATGTCGGTGAGGTATGTTGAGGTCTTTCGGCTCAACATTATATTGGTTGGCGTGCTTGATGGAGATGGATACTTGAGAAGATTTGGAAATGCACATTACAGGCTCATCAAAGGAAATATGATTATTTTAAAAGGTAACATTGTTTCAGTTTTGTATCATGTTCATCCTAAAGCTTTTTTCTGCTTGTGTTAATGCATTGCAAAAATAGGATGCTTGTGCTTTGTTGCACGAGAGACTTGGGAACATGAGTGAGAAAGGGATCGATGCTAGTGAAGAATTTTTTTTGAAAGATGTTCACATCTAGAAATGTTTAGGCTGTCTAGAAGGGAAGAAATATAGAGTTGCCTACAAGAGCTAAACTCCTCACAATAACCCTGATGCTGGACTTGATACATATTGATTTTTTATAAAATGTCGGTAAGGTCAATGGGTGAAGTGAAGGGTTCACAACATAGAAAACAAAAACTTTCCTATGATAAGAATGCTAAATGCGCCAAGACCTAATCTAGTAGATGCTTGTAGCGAGTAAGAGGGTAACCAGAAAAACTAACCCTCGAAGATCGAAAGCCTTTTACGAACTAATTTCATTATTGATGTAGTCGATCACTTGCCTATCTCAAGATCATATTGTAGAACGCCGCAACCCAGCAGAGTATCTGTCCTCGAGCACACGTCTGGCTCCCAACAACTTCCGCGCCTCCAACCTAGCAGAGCAGCGAAAGGAGTAGATAAATCTTACTCCGGGAATACAATAGAACATGTACCTCGCTAATCTGAGGCCATGGTGAAATGCTAGAGGAGGAAGAGAACCTTCATGAGGAGGTGGTGCAAATGGAGAGGAGGAGGAGACCTCCTTTTATAGGGGAGGAAGCATCCCAAGGGGGCTTGGTCGCCGGCCATGTTTGAGCCCCCACCTCTCCCCTTATTCACGTGGGTGGACTCTCCACTCACATCAAGTCCTCTTACACTCACATGCATTTATTACCCATTATCATAAATGCATTTTTCTCTTTAAATAAAACTCTTTTATTTATTTTATTCTGAATTTTGTCAATTAATTTAATTAACAAACTTGCACATAAAACCCCTTGCATTGTTTCGATATTACACCTGAAACCATTTTCAGCGATTTGACTTGAAACAATTCTGGTGATCATCGAAACAATTTCTACCCTAACAAAATTATTCTCGGATATGTTTTATCTACCACTTAGTGTCAGAGAACCTTAAGTGTGTCAGTCTATGGTTCGCAAATAACACAGACATGATAGAGACACCACGATGGAGGAGAAAATGGCCTTCATCATGCCGTTCAGGGCCTTCTGCTGCATCACGATGACATTTGGCCTCAAGAACGCCAGGGCGACCTACCAGCGGTGCATGCAGGAGTGCCTAGCAAGCAAAATGGGCCACAACATCCACGTCTACATTGACGACGTGGTGGTAAAATCCACTCGCGAGAGAGATCTACTCGCTGACCTAGCCGAAACTTTCACGAATCCACGGGAGTAGAAAATCAAGCTCAACCGAGAGAAGTGAAGATTCGGCATGCCCACCGGCCTACTTCTAGGGTACGTGGTCTCCAAATGAGGTATCAAAGCAAACCCATCCAAGATCAACACCATCGCGCGACTCAGAAAGCTCGAGTGCCTGCGCGACATCCAGAAGCTAGCAGGGCGAGTCATGGCTCTCAGGCGCTTCATCGCCTGGCTCGGTGAGAAGGCAATGCCTCTCTACTGATTGATGCGGAAGAACCCCACATTCGTGTGGGACAGCAAGGCTGACAGCACGCTCAAAGCGCTGAAGGAGGTGCTACTTGTGGTGCCAATACTCGCTGCTCCTATGGATAAGGAGCCAATGCTCGTCTACGTCGTGCCCTCCAATCAAGTCGTAAGCGCCGTGATGGTGGTCAAACGACCTGAAGAGGGCAAGGAGCGCCCCGTGCAGTGCCCCGTCTACTACCTCAGCGAGGTCCTCACCGATTTGAGGCAACACTACTCGCAGTACTAGAAATTGGTCTACCAGTCTTGCGAGCCTAGCAGAGGCTCCCTCACTACTTCCAGGAGCACCCTATCACGGTTGTTTCCTCTATGCCACTAAAGGACATCATCTGCAATCGCGACGCAACTAGGCGAGTCACCAAGTGGGCCATCGAAATTGGCGTCCACAACATCAAGTACAAGCCGTGCAAAGCTATCAAGTCATAAGCCCTAGATGACTTCCTCGCCGACTAGAAAGAAGCGCAGCAGCCCAAGATGCTGCCCTATCTCCACTACTGGTCCCTCCACTTCGACGGATCCAAGAACTTGGACGGCATCGGGGCCAAGATAATTCTCACCTCCCCTAAGGGCGACAAGCTCCGATATGTTTGCAGCTCAACTTCCCACCCTGCACCAACAACATGGCCGAGTACGAGGCTCTCCTCCATGGCATGCGGGCCGCCAAGGAGATGAGTCAATTGCCTCAAATGCTATGGCGACTTCGACCTCATCACCTCACAAGTCGCTGGCACCAGCGACGCAGTCACCCTCAACATGATAGCGTACCGCCAAGCAGTGGACTATGTGGTGACCCAGCATACCATTGCATGATGTAGTACACTATAGTCATTGACATAACACCAATGAAAGACCATTCACCAGTATTACATCCCTCAGAGTGGTACAACAAAAACACAGCAGGTCCAAGACATGACTATAGATTACAACTCGACTCATTACGAAAGATCTAGAGAACACTCTAGGTTAAAGAGAGAGAAAGAAACTTCTTTCAAAGAAGAACCATAAATAGTAACTCAGAACTCTCTAGTAACTAAGACTATTATCTAAACAATTTGGCTTGCCATTGCTGCTATTGCAATGTTCTATAGAAATAGGTTTTATGGCTAGAGAATCTACTCCTATCTAAACCGACACTTTATCTTCACTTCAGCTGACGTATATGTTGACTTCATTGACTTTATTGCAGAACTTGAGTTGTCAATGATGGTTTCTTTAGCAGAAATTGATGTTGACGTCGTCTTCAATGGCTTAGAATCTAGCAAGGGTTAAGAAGGTACAGTTGAGTACGAGCGTACTCAACAAGTTCACTAAAAAGGAGTGTATGATGCACTATCTCTACAGCCACAGACCATATGTCGTAGGCAATGCAGGTTTTCGTAAACATTTCTTCAAAAATTGCTTTTATTCTGAAAACTATGTCTGACAGCATTCACAAGTTAACCAGAACTTCATGGAGTTCCTTTCCTACCGCGTTCGTAGCTCCTTCCCGAAACAGGGAGTAACATGTCACAATTCTTACATTCTACAGAGGTGCGTTGCTTTACCCATGAGATATCAACTCCTTGTTGCACAACCGGGCGATCTTTCCCATCCACAATTCCTTGATGTGGGGCCCAGTAGGTGATCCAAGCCAAGCACTGCCCTCTCCGTGACCCCATATGTCTGCACGATCCTCCGGGGCTGACTACACATCCGTTAAGCCTCCAACTAGGGCAAGCTATAACCCTGGTGAGTTCTCAAAGACTCTATGAAGTGGTGATGCCCCTGGTAAGCTCCCTAAAAGGCTCGACTATACCTCCGGCAGCCACTCATAAATAATCTAGATACCAAAATCGTGGGGCCTAAGGGTGCCCACCCATATGTTGGATCCATACCAGGAATCGCAATGTCACGATAAGGTCATCTTGCCTCCATATGAAAGGAAGAAGATACAGCTGACTTCTCTGTCCCATTCCAAATCTCATGGTTAACGCGTAATATATGGCGCTAGAATCACTAGCGACATTGGTTGTTAAGTCCTAGATATTATGTTCCTTTACCACCAGAACTGTATCAATAGATTATTACCAGTTGGTAAATAATCCATAATCATATTATTATGAAAATAATATTTTCTATCCCTTTTGAAATGCAGGTGATGACAATATTTGAGTTATAAGCATTTGATAAAAAATAATCAAAGGACATGAGCAAGTTGTGATCTTGCCTTTTGTGATTGCAAGATTATGTACTCACGGTCTTCAAGACAATAGAAGATCCAAATTCTGTGAACAACATCATTGGTCCGGTAAGGACTAATGTTTAAAGAAGCAGTATGCAATTATGCATAATTAATGTAATGTAGTTTGGAAAACCCCGAAGTAATACCCTAATATGATGAATGAGTTAATTTTAAGTGATTTCCTTAAGATTTAGTTGATCGATATGTTTACTTTACAAGTTAATATACTTATACGAGGAACTTAAGATTACATGTATGATATAAAGTAAATACAACAACACATGCTTAGAGTTCTTGGATATTATGTATTTATTAAGGAAATCCACGTTTTAGGTTGATGAGATCGTTGTTTGAAGTGGCAAAATGAATAACTTTTGAAAAGAAGGTTTCTTTGATAAGGTTTAATCAATCTTTATGGTTAGTCAAATGTGATCGATGTCATTTGTGTTCGTCCGATAAGTTTGGATTTAAGATACTTTGTGATTTAATTTGGAATAGACAAAAGTTAACTATAAAACATAATTAGATCTAGGGTGTGATGTGTTTAAAAGTATTAATAAACTTTAAATCTTATAACAAACATTTTTGAAGATGTAGGAGCATTTACTTTTAGTTTAAGTGAGTTTTCTAAATGTTAATAGTTTACTTTTTATTAGTATTATAGACTTAAGTTATGTTTTTTTAGAGATAGTATTTCAATGTACAAGATTTATGGTTTTATATAAAATTATTTCTTATTTAAGAATGTTGTTAAAGTATTTATCAACTAAATAATAAATAAGGATTTATTTCTTAATAATCTTAAAATGTGTCGGAATAATATAATTAGTATTTTTCTAGTGAAACATACTTACTTAAGATCTTAGAAGTGAATTTTATTGGATTTTAGGTGTTATCCTTATTTTTACAAAATTCCATAAAGGATTTTATATTTTTAAATATTTGCTTTAAACTTTATTTGCAAAAATTTAAGTTAGTATTTTTATCAAATATTAGTTTTATTTTTGTATGTAAAAATGATTATTATTCATTTTTAGGATTTTTCTTAATTTAAGAAACTTTACTTAGCATTTAAGTAATCTTAATATTTGGTTGTATTTTATTTAACCTTAATAAGTGGATTTATATTTTTATTATGTAGCGATTATTTTTGTGATCAATTTTGATATATCATACGCATTTTTAGGGTTTTCTTATTTTTTCTAGAATTAAAATAAGTTCAGGGACACATTTGTAATTTAACATTTTGCTAAGGTTTTCTTTCTAAGGCATGGGCCTGGCCCGGACCGATCGAGCCCACTGGGTTGGGTCAAACCAACCCAGGGTCAGTGGATCGCTCCGACCGGCCCAGTCGCTACCCTCTCTCTCATTTGCTCGATTTTATCCTCGCTTCTCTCGGCCGCTTAGGCGACCGTGGCTCGCCCCGTCATCGCCGACCGATTCCGGCCGTCCCGGGCCTTCCCTGTTGTCGCCGCTGTGCAGGGTGACATGGTTAACGGTGCTATATCGCCCTACCCTCTTCGATTCGTGGCTCGTGCTCTCTGCTGGTGGTGCTTCTAATTTCCCCTGGCGTCTAGGGTTAGGAGCTCGCCGGTGATTTGGCGCTCCGATGCTCTTCTGATGCTGCCCTGGTGCCTTGGTGATGGTGGGGTGTTGCCCTATCCTATGGCTGCCGTGATTGCGGCTCGACGCGGGTTGCAGCGCCCCTCTGGGGTGCTCTCCGTGCTGCCGTGTGCTGCCTCTTCTCCGGTCCCTACTTCCTCTTCTATATACTCGCGAGGACCTTGAGTAAGTTCTTTCTCTCCTCTCTCTGCCCTCTCTCCTCCCTCTAACCCTGCCATGTGACTACTGCAACAAATTTCCCATTTAGGGGTCATCCCTAATTTCTAGGGTTCATCCCTCCAATAGAAATGTTTAGCTGGGCTCCTTGATTAACTATGTAATCCTTGATGGTGTCCTATGGTTGGTGTTTTGCCAACCACTATTGATTATGATCTGTTACTCTTCCCTATATCAAATAACCTCTCTGTTGTGCATGTTTTGTCACTTTTTCCTTTGTTAGAGAATATTTTGTACTTGCCTAGTTGGTATTGTGTGGATTCATGATTATTGTGGTTCACTGCTATGGTTTGAATTGGGATGCTCCTCTGCTGAACTAGTGTTGCTTGGTTAACTTATTGATGCTTGACTGGGAAGCACCCTTTGTAATCAGTCTCAGGATTCAATCCTGATGCTGTGTAGGGCTATCATTTAGACTTGTGGTGCCTCTTTGGTCTGCTGGCTACTGCATATATGAAATACTTGAGCTTCAAGCAATTTTTATGGCTGCTGTGGTACCTCCTTGGAGGATGCACATGAACTAGATCATATATATATCCTTGCTATAACATTGCTGGTTAGAGGGTTGCACTTTCCCTAGCCAATGATATCTTAATTTGAGGCTTATGCTTTGTAGAAGGAAATTATGAATGGATTCTTACATGAGGTTTTAGAAAGGGTCTGTTTTATAGAACTTTCCTATAATGAAACAACCTACATACTTGATTCCTAGAAATCTGTTAGGAAAATGATGTCGTAAGATAAAGTAGTGGCTTTTGTTAGTGAAGATGTCACTGTGCAGCCTCAAATTTGAGTGTGCATAGTGGTTATCTAGCTAGCCTGATTTGCTGCACTCCAGTACTTGTACAAATGGAAATGCAACCATTTACTGGGAATGACTTGTAAGTGGCTAATGATCTGAAATTCTCTTTGCAGTGATGCAAAAGGCCGAGGCATTGGTTTAAATAAGAACATGGTTGGTACTTGACACTTGTGTTAAATCACTTGGTGGCTTCTGCTGCCATTAGATCTGCTGTTAATGTGCCTCCCATATGGAGTGTGCACAATAGTAGATCAAAACAACATGACTTGCTATGATCAACCCCTGCCAAGGATGCATAGACTGAGGCCATTCTATGCATAAAGGACATATACTTGTTTGTGGCTTTAATTCTCTGTGTTGAGCTTTGCATGGCATCTCCATGCAAGACTGAGAGAATCTCCCCCATCCAATCCTCCTAGATAAAAATCTAGTTGAGGTAGATGGAATTGGTGGATGTGTATTATTTCCTTGGTATTCCTAGATATTTATGCAAATATAAGAACATATATAGCATAATCTATTGGTTAGTTCTGATGAATTTTTACCCGCAGTTGGTGAATGATTTTAAAGACTGTTGGAGATCTTGGCCTATTACAAGTGCTTCTTGAGTATCCAGCCTTTCATGTCATCATGCTTGATCTCAATCTCTTCCTTGCTTGATTTGTTGCTGAACTATTTCAGTTCTTGATGGTCTCTCCTTCTCCTGGTACTATAAACTAGCTCATACTTGAGTTGTTGGGTGGTGGATTTGATCAGTGTGTTTTTGAAAGAAAACTGATAAGAACTAGTGATTTCTTTGTGGGGTTCTAGATATGGCTGTGTACTTGAGAAGTTAGAATGAGCTCCCTGGTGATTGTGCTACGGCAGGGTGTTCTCTTTTGAGTGCTTGTATTGCTGCTGCTGTTTGGACAGCACATCACATGCATTTAGGTGACTAAGCTACCTTGCTGTTTGGTCTGGTTGTGGATCAGATCAACTATGAAGATCTTTTCTGGCTATTGTTACATTTTTACTTTTACCTGTTTACTATGTTGGTGAAACTTGCCCCTTAAGTCCTATGATGTTGAACTGAGGCAAAAATCTAGATGAGAACATATACTGCTATATTTAGCCCCTTTTATTAATACTCAATGATGATATTGACATAGCATTTCCATGCCCAATCTGAGAGTACAGCTAACACACTAACCCCCTTTTTCTTATTGTATTGTTTGTATTTTGTAGGAACCCAGATCATTCTGAGAAATTAAAGAATGACTTATGACTCAGCTCAGAGAAATAGTCTAGGATTTTATTTTATCCTTATTTAACTTCCTTTATTCATTTACTTATTTGTAGAAACAATGTAATAGATAGATTCTTGTAAATAAGAATTCTTTTATTTTTTTCATTTCTTAATTACATTTCCTTACTGTTTACCTTTATTCTTTTATTGTAAAGAATATTGTAATACCTGTTTCAATTAATAAAATTTAATCTTTCCTTGTATTTCAGTTTGTTATATACTTGTAATTGGATTATTATAACAATTCCTTAATCCCATATTTATATGGATTAAAATTAAAGAATACTACTTTCTTATTTGTATTCAATTATTTTATTTATTACATGCAATATAAAATATTCTTTATTTATTTAAAATCTAGTTTTATTATTTATTTCCTTTTAGTTAACTAGATTGTTTATTCGGATTCAAAACTCAAACTTCTTCCCTCATAAACCATAAAGCACTAGAGATCATGTCAAAATTCACCTCACCCATCTTAGATGCTCTAAACCTAATTCATCAGAGTGAGAGAACTCTGATTTACTCTACTCTTTTAGTTTGGCGCGAAAATTTCCCGGATTTTCTATGCATGAATGCAATGCACACATCTTAACTCAGCTTATTTCTAAGCTCTAATGCTAGGATGTTACATACTCTCCGCCTTGAAATAAACTTTGTCCCCAAAGTTCGTACTCTCTTGCGTTTCCGAATGAGGAAGTGCCTTGTATTGATGACACCATCTCTCAAATTCCATTGTGATCCACATTGGAAATAATTGTGGTCTCCCATATCCAGGTATGTTTCCTTGAATTATCTTTAAACTTGGCAGCTTCGAACTATCATCCTAATTTATCCTATGAGTTCTGTTACGATAATCCTTGGATTATGTTCTTATAGTTCTATTTAGAATTGGTTTAGGACACATTTTGTCCCTTCCTATATAATCTTCCTACTATGATACACTAGACTTTTTTAGTAGACTCTCGTCCTTCTCAAGGACAACTTACCAGCTGTTTTCCTCTTACAACTAGTCCACTAGATTTAATATATTATATCTCCTTTGATCATTCATCCAGACATACTCTTGGAAAGGATTTATAATGATGACTTCTTATAACCTTATGAGAATAAGGCTTGATCTCATCATAGTTTAGTACTTCTCCTCAACCCTTAGTCAAAAAGTTAGAGAACAACACTTGAGTGTTTATTGTTTATTCTCCCCCTTGGGGTTTTCTAGTGGTCTCTAATCTACAAGTATAATACCCATTGGTTAAAGTATTAGTCTCTGTCCAGCTTATATCTTACCTATATAAGGTCTCTCGAAATAATTCATGGTACACCCACATGGTAGTAGATCTCCATAATGAATCTTCCAACTTCATCTATCGTACTTTTAACCTTTTGGACATTATCGCTTTGATATGCCGGATTTCACGAAGCGTCTCAAAAGCGATTTCGCTTAAATTCTATACTCCTTAAGTCTATCTTAACTTAGGCCAAGTTTTATACTCTCTAAATTATACGAACATAACCTTCTTCACTACACTGCTAGGATACCAGCTGCGGATCCTGCTTGGTGTATGAATTACCCTATAGGTTCTGGATTTACTACTGGCATTCTCTCTAAATTGTCAGAGCTTGAATACCAGCTTTAGTTTCCAAACTTCTCCTATGCACTGATTTTTGATACTTCCATGAACTTGGGAACGACTACTTTATTAACTCTTGAGCAACGTCACTTCTCTTGAGTGAACTCTAGTTCATTCCTTCATGTTGCTCCACACCTTTTCTGTACTAGTATTCCTTGTTACTTAACTACTAATAAGTTAGAATTAATCCATCCTTCAAAATAGTGTTAATACACCTTATATTTGTCTTCCTTCTTCTTGCAAGTCTTCATCTTGGTCTTCGGAACTCGTCACTCCCTTACACGAATCCCGTTTTCTATATAGGTCTATAACATCAAGTAATAACTTGATGATGCACATGTATTTGCACACCAAGTCAAACTTCATGCATAGATCTAGTCAATCAAGATGATGCAAGAAAAACCAATAAATACTCAAACATATACCATGTATTAAACATATGTATTCGAAATTTACAACTCCCAACCACAACAAGACACTCCCACTGTACACTTCCTCCTTATATTACAAGGGATTTCTTGCTTATGTGAGCATACTCTCACTTATTTCAGCAAGCCTCACAAGCACTACAATACGCATTACCCAATATGTACATTATTCAAGCACGCTACTACCTAGATTATGTCCATTCTTACTTTCTTCACTCACTTCTAGGCTTCCAGATTTTTCGTCCACGATGACCCGAAGTTCGACGACTGCCTTCTAGTGCATCAGAACATCCAGTAGGTGCGTAACCTTGAGTAGAAGTACCAAGAGTGAGATTAGCCATTGAAAAATGACTATCAAACTCATTTCCTTCTTCAGTATTCTTCTGTCCTCCTCCGGGCGCATCCTCAAAGTAAGAGGAATTCTTTGCTTTTTCCACAATCCAATCATACATATTGGTGTAGTAACTACCAGGACACTCTTCCAGCTCAATGGGAATACTATTACCCCCATATGGTCCATATGATTCTATAGGATTATAATTGGTTTCTTCTCCCTTACCCGATTCATGAAGTGTAGCTCGTCCCATGACTTCATCATAGGCCTGGCCTAACCATCCGGTAGAATCTCCAATGACATTATTGGGGTTGGGTGCATTCCATATCCTCTGCTCCTCCTCGTATTTGGTCCATGGGTCTACTGGTTGCCGAGGTTCGATTGGATAATAGGCATAGACTTCAGAGTGTGGGCCATTAAACTCTGTTTCTTCAAACACCTCTCCAGAAAAGATTGGCTTTGAATGCTTTGCTTCTCTAACAAACTTCTTTCTACATGCCTTTGCCTTTGCAGGATCAGTGAAATCCTCAATGACAGTGTCCAACTCTTGAACTGGCACTTGATGAGTGTTATGGAACGTGTCTAGTAAAGACTTATAACGATCCATATACTCTATTGCTAGAGTAGGTTTGGTCCTTACCAGAGCAGAATGATCTAATTCTGGATCAGAACTAGGAGTTTCATGAGGTATAGCAGTATAAGTAGTACCTTCCAGTGCCTTGGAATTATGTTCCCTTATCTTGGTTATGGCTGCTACTACTGCAATCTGATAGGCTGTTGCCATACATCTTGCTTCACCTGATGGCATTTCTCCATGCACTCCCAACTTCTTGGGTAACATGATCAGGATACGGTACTTGGCCAATATCCGCCCATCATAGAAACTGTAAACCTTGACCAAAAGTCGAGACTCACAATCCAGACTCCATAGAAGTTGTCTTAGAGTGATTGTCTAGGCATCTTTATAATCATCTAAGGTCCTGTTCAACACTTGAACATTCCGAGGTGGATACCTGGGTGTCATTCTTGTACTGTAGATAAGAAATTATCATCAGTCATCTTCAGTTAAAACTCATGGTACTCATTTAAAATTGCATAATAAAGAATCATCACACTAGCAACATGACGAGATTATTCTCAATTGAATATCCATCTTATTTCTAGAGAACTCTTTATGGTTGCTACATCTTTCCTACAAGTTCTACCCATTGACTAGGTTTACCAACCTAAGGTCAAAGCATATGATCCGATACCAGCTGTGGTGACCCAACATACCACTGCATGATGTAGTACACTATAGTCGTTGACATAACACCAATGAAACACCATTCACCAGTATTACATCCCTCAGAGTGGTACAACAGAAACACAGCAGGTCCAAGACATGACTATAGATTACAACTCGACTCTTTACAAAAGATCCAGAGAACACTCTAGGTTAAAGAGAGAGAAAGAAACTTCTTACAAAGAAGAACCAGAAATAGTAACTCAAAACTCTCTAGTAAATAAGACTAAACTATTTGGCTTGCCATTTCTGCTATTGCAATGTTCAACAGAAATAGGTTTTATGGCTAGAGAATCTACTCCTATCTAAACCGACACTTTATCTTCACTTCAGCTGACGTATATGTTGACTTCATTGACTTTATTGTAGAACTTGAGTTGTCGATGATGGTTTCTTGAGCAGAAATTGATGTCGACGTCATCTTCAATGGCTTAGAATCTAGCAAGGGTTAAGAAGGTACGGTTGAGTATGAGCGTACTCAGCAAGTTCACTAAAAAGGAGTGTATAATGCACTATCTCTACAGCCATAGACCATAGGTCGTAGGCAATGCAAGTTTTCGTAAACATTTCTTCAAAAATTGCTTTTATTCTGAAAACTATGTCTGACAGCCTTCACAGGTTGACCAAAACTTCATGGAGTTCCTTTCCTGCCACGTTCATAGCTCCTTCCCGGAACAGGGAGTAACATGTCACAATTCTTACATTCTACAGAGGTGCGTTGCTTTACCCATGAGAGATCAACTCCTTGTTGCACAACCAGGCGATCTTTCCCATCCACAATTCCTTGATGTGGGGCCCAGTAGGTGATCCAAGCCAAGCACTGCCCTCTCCGCGACCCCATATGTTTGCACGATCCTCCGGGGCCGACTACACCTCCGTTAAGCGTCCAACTAGGGAAAGCTATAACCTTGGTGAGTTCCCGAAGACTCTATGAAGTGGTGATGCCCCTGCTAAGATCCCTAAAAGGCCCGACTATACCTCCGACAGCCACTCATAAATAATCTAGATACCAAGATCGTGGGGCCTAAGGGTTCCCACCCATATGTTGGATCCATACCAGGAATCCCAACGTCACGATAAGGTCATCGTGCCTCCATATGAAAGGAAGAAGATACATCTGACTCCTTTGTCCCATTCCAAATCTCATAGTTAACGCGTAATATATGGCGCTAGAATCACTAGCGACATTGGTTGTTAAGTCCTAGATATTATGTTCCTTTACAACCGAAACTGTATCAATAGATTATTACCACTTGGTAAATAATCCATAATCATATTCTTATGATAATAATATTTTCTGTCCCTTTTGAAATGCAGGTGATGAGAACATTTGAGTTACAAGCATTTGAAAGAAAATAATCAAAGGACATGAGAAAGTTGTGAGCTTGCCTTTTGTGATTGCAAGATTATACACTCATGGTCTTCAAGTCAATAGAAGATCCAAATTCTGTGAACAACATCATTGGTCTGGTAAGGACTAATGTTTAAAGAAGCAGTATGCAATTATGCATAATTAATGTAATGCAGTTTGGAAAACCCCGAATTAATACCCTAATATGATGAATGAGTTAATTTTAAGTGATTTCCTTAAGATTTAGTTAATCAATAAGTTTACTTTACAAGTTAATATACTTATATGAGGAACTTAAGATTACATGTATGATATAAAGTTAATATAACAACACATGCTTAGAGTTCTTGGATATTATGTATTTATTAAGGAAATCTATGTTTTAGGTTGATGAGATTGTTGTTTGAAGTGGCTAAATGAATAACTTTTGAAAATAAGGTATCTTTGATAAGGTTTAATCAATGTTTGTGGTTAGTGAAATGTGATCGACGTCATTCGTGTTCGTTCGATAAGTTTGGATTTAAGATACTTTGTGATTTAATTTGGAATAGACAAACATTAACTATAAAACAGAATTAGATCTAGGGTGTGATGTGTTTAAAAGTATTAATAAACTTTAAATCTTATAACAATTTTTTTTGAAGATGTAGGAGCATTTACTTTTAGTTTAAGTGAGTTTTCTAAATGTTAATAGTTTACTTTTTAGTATTATAGACTTAAGTTATGGTTTTTTTAGAAATAGTATTTCAATGTACAAGATTTATGGTTTTATATAAAATTATTGTTATTTCTTATTTAAGAATGTTGTTAAAGTATTTATCAACTAAATAATAAATAAGGATTTATTTCTTAATAATCTTAAAATGTGTTGGAATAATATAATTAGTGTTTCTCTAGTGAAACATACTTACTTAAGATCTTAGAAGTGAAATTTATTTGATTTTAGGTGTTATCCTTATTTTTACAAAATTCCATAAAGGATTTTATATTTTAAATATTTGCTTTCAACTTTATTTGCAAAAATTTAAGTTAGTATTTATCAAATATTATTTTTATTTTTATATGTAAAAATGATTTTTATTCATGTTTAGGAATTTTCTTATTTTAAGAAACTTTACTTAACATTTAATTAATCTTAATATTTGGTTGTATTTTATTTAACCTAAATAAGTGGATTTATATTTTTATTATGTAGCGATTATTTTTGTGATCATTTTGATATATTATACGCATTTTTAGAGTTTTCCTATTTTTTTCTAGAATTAAAATAATTTCAGGGACACATTTGTAATTTAACATTTTGCTAAGGTTTTCTTTCTAAGATATGGGCCTGGCCCAGACCGATCCAGCCCACTGGGTTGGGTAAAACCAACCTAGGGTCACTGGACCGCTCCCACTGGCCTAGTCGCTACCCTCTCTCTTGTTCGCTCGATTTTATCCTCGCTTCTCTCGGTGGCTCAGGCGACCATGGCTCGCCTCGTCGTCGCCGACTGATTCCGGCCGTCCTGGGCCTTCCCTATTGTCGCCGCTGTGCAGGGTGACGTGGTCAACGGTGCTATATCGCCCTACCCTCTTCGATTCGTGGCTCGTGCTCTCTGCTGGTGGTGCTTCTAATTTCCCCTGGCGTCTAGGGTTAGGAGCTCGCCGGCGATTTGGCACTCCGATGCTCTTCTGACGCTGCCCTGGTGCCTTGGTGATGGTGGGGTGTTGCCCTATTCTGTGGCCGTCGTGATTGCGGCTCAGCGCGAGTCGCAGCGTCCCTCTGGGTGCTCCCCATGCCACCGTGTGCTGCATCTTCTCCGGCCCCTACTGCCTCTTCTAAATACTCGTGAGGACCTTGAGTAAGTTCTTTTGCTCCTCTCTCTATGCTCTCTCCTCCCTCTACCCCTGGCATGTGACTACTGCAACAAATTTCCCATTTAGGGTTCATCCCTAATTTCTAGGGTTCATCCCTCCAATAGAAATGTTTAGCTGGGCTCCTTGATTAACTATGTAATCCTTGATGGTGTCCTATGGTTGGTGTTTTGCCAACCACTGTTGATTCTGATCTGTTACTCTTCCCTATATCAAATAACCTCTCTGTTGTGAATGTTTTGTCACTTTGTTCTTTGTCAGAGAACATTCTGTACTTTCCTAGTTGGTATTGTGTGGATTCATGATTATTGTGGTTCACTGCTATGGTTTGAATTGGGATGCTCCTCTGCTGAACTGGTGTTGCTTGGTTAACTTATTGATGCTTGACTGGGAAGCACCCTTTGTAATCTGTCTCAGGATTCAATCCTGATGCTGTGTAGGGCTATCATTTAGACTTGGGGTGCCTCTTTGGTCTGCTGGCTACTGCATATATGCAATACTTGAGCTTCAAGCAATTGTTCTGGCTGCTGTGGTACCTCCTTGGAGGATGCACATGAACTAGATCATATATATATCCTTGCTATAACATTGCTGGTCAAAGGGTTGCACTTTCCCTAGCCAATGATATCTTAATTTGAGGCTTAAGCTTTATAGAAGCAAATTATGAATGGATTCTTGAGGTTTTGAGAAAGGGTCTGTTTTATAGAAATTTCCTATAATGAAACAACCTACATACTTGATTCCTAGAACATCTGTTAGGAAAATGATGTCGTAAGATATAGTAGTGGCTTTTGTTAGTGAAGATGTCACTATGGAGACTCAAATTTGAGTGTGCATAGTGGTTATCTAGCTAGCATGATTTGCTACACTCCAGTACTTGTACAAATGGAAATGGAACCATTTACTGGGAATGACTTGTAAGTGGCTAATGATCTGAAATTCTCGTGCCAGTGATGCAAAAGGATGAGGCATTGGTTTAAATAAGAACATGGTTGGTACTTGACATCTTGTGTTAAATCACTTAGTGGCTTCTGCTGCTGACATGGGTATACCCTACAGGTACTCGAGCTTGGTATATACGGTCTGAATACGTACATGCCCACGGTGTCGCCTAGGCCCAGATGAAAGGACTCGAGTAACCCGTGGACTCTCGATTGCTTGAAGGACAAGAAGAAGCTAAAGATAGAAAGTTTGAAGGGGAAAACCCTAACTTGTAACCGACTCGACCTGCTACCCGAGACCTAGCCTATCTATATAAAGGCTAGGAGGGGGCGGCGAGAAGGATACACGCAACCCTAGTTTCCACAACTCTCGCCAGATCGCATCTACGCACCATTGTAACTTTTGACTCCTTCGATAATTCCACGAGCAGACAAGCAGGAGTAGGGACCTCTACGAGGCCTGAACCTGGGTAAATCCTGTGTTCCCTGTGTTATTGTTTGCTAGCCGATAGATGTCTCCAGCACTCCGTCCTTCTCCAAAACCCAAGTCCATAACAATGGGCATTGATGAGTTAAACCCTCGTCAATTGGCGCCGTCTGTGGGAACTGGGAGTGCTGATGTTGCGGCTTCTTTGGCCCCATCAACTGCGATCTACAACTCCGCAATACCGGAGATTCGCCAGCTCTTCGGCGCCTTCGACTTCACCGTCCACACGCCGGCCACCCGCCCGGCCTTCGAGTCCGTGGGCGATGGAATCAACCTGGCGATTGGCAGCTTCCGCTTCCAAGTTGGTCAGATGGGCACGCTTCACATGCCTGATCAACCGACATCACCGGCGATTGCCCCGGCATCATGGCTCCCTCCATCGATCGGCACCCTCAGCGAGCTCAATGCTCCGGTGGCAGTCGGGAAAACGATCAGCGACAGCAGTCGCGACTCCGATCTGAGCGATCTTGCCACAAAAGATGGAACCTACGGTTCCAAGTCTGAAAGTTGTGGAAGTAGCAGCTTCCCCAATCACTTCATGTGCGCCGTCATTAACGCAGGCGACACCTCCGCCAATCGCGGCAATGGCGGTAACACTGGCAATGGTGGCAACGGCGGTAACGGCGCCAACGGCGGAGCAGTCGAGCCTCCCAGCATAATCAATGAACAAACCGGCGAACGCGTCGTAATCAGGCTCAACGAGCAAGATTGGGAGCGTTGCCGCGAAGCCCTACAAGGTGCACCTCTACCCCTTGGGTCCCCGCAGGAACTACTGATGGGTTACCACTGGCTCCTAAAAGAAGAGTTCACGCGCCAAAAACAAGCAATCGCGCAACTTGAGGTGCGTAAAAAGGCGGTGGACGAGTCAAGCCTTCGTCGCGCTGGGCTCTCCTCCTATGGAGGATCCTCCTCACAAGGCAACGAGTACATCGCCAAGAAGAGGCAGTCGCGAATGGCTCACCTCATCGAACAAGAGCGCATAGACGCCACGAAAGTCCTCGACTTCGGCTCTATGACAGTCGACACAAGAGGCAACATGGTCCCCAGGACGCCGCAGGCCGCGGTGACAGCAGCCACCATGTACCTCCTCAACAACCAGCCACCGGCTGGAGACTCCCGAACCGCCATGCACCAATCTACGATCGCGGGTTTGGGGCTAATCGAGGCCGCCCTCGAGAAGGAGCCGGTACCAGACCCGAAAAAGGGCAAAGCGCTAGCAAAACGCTACTCCTCGCCCTCATCCAGCGATGACAGTCACGACCTGTCTCGACGCCGTCGCTCACGGCGACACGATCGCGACTACGATGCGTGCAACGACCTCACACAGCGCAAGATCGACAAGTCAAGGGCACGACGTGCTCGGTCGACTGACTCGGAAGAGGAAGACGGGGAGCTCTGTGGCGCCAGATGCTTCAGTAGATCCATTAGGCAGAAGCGAATGCCTAAGGGGTTTAAACTTCCGTCGAAAAATCCGAAGTTCGACGGTCTACAAGACCCTAAAATCTGTCTAGAGGATCACATCTCCTCCGTCAGGCTCCACGGAGGTAGTCGAAGTACTGCCATGCAACGTTTGCAGCTACAGCTGCAGGGCGCTGCCCGAGCATGGCTCAATAACCTCCCATGCGGATCCATTCGCAGTTGGGATGAGCTGGTTTACAGCTTCGTGCGCAACTTTAAGGGCACATACAAACGGCCCGCATCAATCGAACAACTGAGATGTTGCCAGCAAAGATCTGGCGAATCGCTGTGCTCATAAATCCAAAGGTGGTCCATCATCAAGAACTCCGCGGAAAACATCTCGGAGGACCGCGCGATTGATGCATTCAACGGTGGCGTCCGCCGTCTAGAGCTCAGGGACGAGCTGGGCCGCTCAAAGCCCCAGACCATCGACCACCTGATGGAGATCGCGAATCGGTGGGCTGATGGAGAAAATTCGGTGAAAACCGCGCTCACTCCGACGAGGAGGCAGAACTCGAACGCAGACGCGACCGCCGAGGCAAACGCCGGATGCACATCTACGACGACCGTGACGACGTCAACATGGTCGCAGCCGGCTACGCCGATAGACGCGACGACAACCGCAACAACGGATACCGCAGCGGCGGATACTGCGACTCCGGGAAAACCATGCAAGTGTGGCAACACTGCACTCGCGACGAGGCACCCACGACCTCCATCGAGGAAAAATTGTCCGGGACATGCACGGTAGACTTCTACATCGACAAGCATGACGGCAAGAGAAAGTCCAGCCACCTCCTCAAGGACTGCCGTGAGTTCCTCAAGCTACACGAGGGATTGGTTCGGATGAACCGCAACGCAGTCGAAAGAGGCTACAGAGCCGCTCCAGGCGCCGTGGCACATGGCGCACCGCCACCACCACCGGGGCTACCCCCGAACGGAGCTGCACCGGACCAGCACCACGGAGGAGAACCGTACCCACGAGCCATGGGTACCATGATGATCCAAAAGGGGCGCCCCTCCAACAGGGTGCAGAAAGCCATCACTCGCCAAGTCAACTTGGCCACGCACTCACCACCATCCACCACTGAGTACCTCAGTGGTAGTGAGTTGTGCATCACCTTCGATAAACGCGACCACCCGCCTCAAGTACCTCACCCAGGTCATTGCCCCCTCGTACTCGAGGCGCAAATTGGAGGCTTCGAGATGAGTCGCGTCTTTATGGATGGCGGAAGCGGCATCAACCTCATATTCGCGATTACCTTGCGAGCAATGAGGATCCCTCTAACCTGCCTAGAGGCATCGGACACAACGTTCCACGGCATCGTCCCAGGGAAAGGCTTATACCCCTGGGCAAAATCAACCTCGACGTCATATCCGGCACGCCAAAGAACTTCTGGTGCGAGCGCATTGACTTTGAGGTTGTCGACTGGCCCTCACAATACCACTGCATCCTCGGACGCGTCGCGTTCGCTAGGTTCATGGCGGTACCCCACTACGCCTACCTGCAGATGAAAATGCCAGGTCCCAACGGCGTCATCACGATCAACGGGAGCTTTGAGCGATCTGACAGTTGCGACAGGGAATTCAACCGAATCTCCCAGTCCTTCGGCATGCAGGAGGAGCTCGCACGATTAAAGGAAACGACAGACAACAGTCTGCCTCCCCTGAGTAGGCCAAGCTCACCTGATCTCTCCTTCGACTCATCTGTGCACACAAAGAAGGTGCAGGTCCATCCGATAGATCCCGCCAAAACGGCCCTCATCGCCAACAACTTGAGTCCCGCATAGGAACTCGCGCTCGTCGAATTCCTCCGTGAGCACTAGGAAATTTTTGCCTGGTGTCCTGCGTACATGCCAGGAGTTCCCAGGGAATTCGCCGAGCACGCACTCAACGTCAACCCCGATGCAAGGCCAGTCAAGCAAACAATCAGGCGACTGTTTGAGCCATGAGCGCAGGCAGTCGGAATGGAGATCAACAGACTCCTCGAGGCCAAATTCATACACGAGATCAAGGAAAGCACTTGGCTCGCCAATACGGTGTTGGTACCAAAAAAGGACACGGATATCCTACGGATGTGCGTGGACTTCACTTCTTTAAACAAGCACTGCCCAAAAGATCACTTCCCGCTACCACGGATCGATCAAATCATCGAATCCACCGCTGGATGCGAGCGCCTCTGATTCCTCGATGCCTACTCAGGCTACAACCAAATTCGAATGAAGGAGGAAGACCAGGAGAAGGCCGCGTTTACAACGCCCTTTGGTGTGTTCTGCTACAACACAATGCCCTTCGGGCTAAAAAACGCGGGAGCCACCTACCACCGGTGCATGCAGGCTTGCCTCAAGGAGCAATTGGGTCGCAACATCCAAGTCTGTGTCGACGACATAGTAATAAAAACCAAGGAGGAAGCCTCTCTAATCGACGACTTGCGCGAAACATTCGCCAATCTCGATCGTTACCGGATTAAGCTCAATCCGGACAAATGCGCCTTCGGCGTACCATCTGGGCAGCTGCTCGGGTATCTCATCTCCGCAAGAGGGATTGAGGCAAACCTGAAAAAGATAAAGGCCATACTGGTAATGGAGAAGCCAAAGAACATAAGAGGCGTCCAGCAATAGCCGGACGAATCGCGGCCCTCAGTCGATTTATCAGTCGAATGGGAGAAAAGGCACTGCCCTTCTATCAGCTCCTCCGCAAAGCTGACAAATTCGAGTGGACCAAGGAAGCGCAGGAAGCATTCGAAGATCTCAAGCGCCTGTTATCCACCTCGCCAGCACTGGTGACTCCACGAGAGAGGGAGCCACTACTGCTGTACATCTCCGCTACCAACCAAGTGGTTAGTACAGTGCTCGTCGTCGAATGGGCCGAGGAAAACAAGGTCCATGGTGTACAACGCCCGGTATACTACCTCAGCGAGGTCCTCACGCCAACAAAACAGCGGTACCCGCTACCAGAAGCTGGCATACGGCGTCTTCATGACCGCCCGGCGACTGCGCCATTACTTCCAGGAACATCCAATCGTGGTAGTCAGCGACGCCCCATTGGGACATATCCTCAATAACCCCGACGCCATGGGACGAGTCGCGCTTTGGGAAATCGAACTGTCTCCACGAGACATCAGCTACGAAAAGAGCGACGCAATCAAGTCGCAAGTTCTCCCTAACTTCCTCGTGCATTGGATGGAAAACCAACTCCCGGACAAGCCAGATATGTCCTACCTCTGGAAAATGCACTTAGACGGATCCAAGCGGAAAGACAGAGCAGGAGCAGGTGTCATACTGACATCACCTCAAGAGGACAAGCTGAAATACATCCTGCGAATGTAGTTCATAGCCTCAAACAACGAGGCTGAATACGAGGCCCTGTTGCACGGGATGAGGATGGCAAAAGCCTGCGGCGCAAAGAGGCTCATCATATATGGCGACTCCAAGCTAGTCGTCAACCAAACAATGCACGAGTGCGACGCACTAAATGATAACATGATCGCATACCGCGACCTCTACGATACACTCGAGGGAGACTTCGATGGTTTCGAGTTGCGACATGTAGGTCGCGAAAGCAACGAGGAGGCGGACGCACTCGCCAACATAGGCTCTACCTACGCCCCCATACCACCTGTGGTATTTCTCGAGCGCATCTGCGAATGCTCCATCAAGCCAAAGGCCACAGAGAAGAACACAAGCGCAGCAACAGACTCGGGGGCTACGCCACCCAATGAGCCAATGACACTCGATAACTTGGAGCCAGACACAGGACTCGAAGGGCCAATGAGCGTCATGATGATCGAACAATCCTAGACGCAGCCGTACATTACATATCTCCTCAGCAAGCGCCTACCGGACGACCCGACAGACGCACGGCACATCGCGTGACGCTCCAAAGCATTCGCCATTATAAACGGAGCATCACAGGCGTGTTACAACGATGCGTCTCCCTGGCCGATGGAAGAGCAGTCCTCCTCGACATACATGAAGGGACTTGCGGACACCATGCCGGCAGTCGCGCCCTCGTTGCCAAAGCTCTACGAGCTGGATTTTACTGGCCCACGGCCATGCGCGACGCCAAGGACATAGTCCAAAAGTGCAACGCTTGTCAGCGATTCGCGGACAAACCACACGCACCAGGTGCAGAACTACGGCCTATTCCATTGGCCTAGCCCTTCGCACAATGGGGGCTCGACATGGTAGGCAAGCTCCCAAGGTCCTCGCAAGGAGGCTACATCTACCTTTTGGTTGCAGTCGACAAATTCACCAAGTGGATTGAAGGCATGCCCGTGACCAAGCAGTCAGGTCACAGCGCGGTCAAGTTCTTCGAGTCCATCGTCTACCGCTTCGGCGTGCCGCACAACATCATCACTGACAACAGGACGAACTTCACATCCAAAGAGTTCCAAGAATTCTGCGGAAACCTGGGGATCAACATCAGTTATGCCTCAGTTGCGCATCCACAGACCAACGGTCAGGTGGAAAACGCAAACGGGCTCGTCTGCAGCGGCATCAAGAAGCGACTCCTTTGACCACTCGAACAAGCGGCGGGTTGCTGGCCAGATGAGCTCCAATCCGTACTCTGGAGCCTACGTACAACTCCAAACAGCGCCACAAGCTACACACCATTCTTTATGGTGCACAGAGCAGAAGCGGTACTACCCACCGAAGTAAGGTACAAGGCGCCGCGCATAGTCGCTTACAGCGAACAAGAGTCATCTCTTGCACTCGAAGACTCCGTAGACCTCCTCGACGAGGCAAGAGAAATCGCCGTAGAAAGATCCACGATCTACCAGCAGAACCTGCGCAACTACCACAGTAGAAGGCTTCGCCCCAGATCCTTCGTCGAAGGTGACCTGGTCCTGCGACTGAAGCAGCAGGGGCATCTCAAGCTCGAGTCCCCCTGGGAAGGACCATACTTGATTATAGAAGTAATCCCAGGTGGCGCCTATCGCCTCCAAGACTCAGAGACAGGAGTCGCATACTCCAACCCTTGGAACGTCACACAACTACGACGCTTCTACCCCTAGCTGTCTTTACTTTTACATCGCAAATAAGGCTACCCAGCCAAGGCTGCTTAGCCACACATTGTACCTCGTACTGTTCTCCAAATAAATATAAGCTAAGTGCCCCAAAACTCTGTGTTTTCTTTTCACTTCTGTCAAATTTATACTTGGGGGCTGCACCACCCTACATACATCTGTTCTTCGAACCAATAAAAGCGATATCCTGAGTAGCTGGCACATCAATCAAACCCCTTAAATGAAAACCCAACCCAGCTGTAACGCACCTGGCAGGTTGACAAAAGGGATGGCTAGGCTAACGAAAAGGACTCGTATAATGCAACACACCTCACGATAACAAAGCTGTTTATACACGTTTGACAATAAATTATCTATAACATATATATGAACCTTACAACACAAATACACTTATATGCAGGACATAAATCTGGTTACTGCTGCAATAGAAGAACATTGGTTTGTTCCTCGAAGAAGTTGACAATCTCCTCTACTGGGCGGTCCACCGCTTGATAGTGCGGCAACATATTCTAAGCAGATCCGGCTGGCGGCGCTGGCAGACCGGAAGCTACGGCAGCGACATCCACGTCAGGCCTGTGCAATCGCACCATCGAGAGGGCAGCCTTGGCACCAGCCACCAACTGCTGCCTCACGCACTCCCGAACTGCGGACATATCTTGAAATTTGGCCACGAGAGCCAACAGGCTTGATGGAGTGTCATCCAACGGGAACATCGCCCGGTAGATATTCTTCAAACATGACTGCGACTTCTTCAGGAAGAGCAGCACTCGTGAAGCACGATCCTGCAGGGTCGCCAATGCAGTCGCACGATCATGATCCACCCAGAAGTATCCACTCTCTTAAAATTGCTCCTGGGTGAGACCATGAAGGCGGATGGCAATCCTATCCCTCTCCTCCTGCGGATGGCGTGCGCTAACAACTACACGAAGCAGCACCAACAGCATGAGTACAACGTACCACTACGACTAACTACAAAGGAAAAGATGAGGACGAGCAAACTAATACTTAAACTAGTCGCCCAGCTGCGTCACCTCGCCAAGCAGATATTGCTCGCGGGCGGCGGCTCTTTCCACCTTTGACTTCCACACATCTGTGTTACCGCGGATTAGGGCAACTCACGCTCCAGCTGCTTCACGCGGTCACGAAGTCGCGACAGCAAGGACAGCTCCTCTACCCTAGAGCGCGGTGGTGCCACTGTCTCATCAAGTGATGGTGAGTCCTGGTTTCCCCCTACGGGACCACTCGATGTGCCCTACCACAAGTCGAGACTAAAGAAAATAAGGCGACCAAATTAACACAAAGGAAAAGGGAACAGGTGCATTCAGGATAAGCATTAAAATATTCACAAACACACTCGCCAGCAGGCATGTTCTTAGACCAAAAGGACAATTCATCATCTATTACAAAAGCTAACTACAGAGCAGCTGGCTTCTTCGACTTTGACGCCTTTGGGGGCTTCATCAAGTCCGTGGCAGTATTAGACACCACTGACTTTCCGCCTGCCCCTGAGGCCGAAGCTTTCGCCGCCTTCTTAGCGCGTTGGAGCTCCTCCGAAATACTTGGCAATGGTATTAATCAATGAATGGCCATATTTGGCACCGGCAGTCGCAAAGGGAGCGAAGACTACCTGCTGACCATCCGCGCCAACAGGCATCGTCTTCGACACCGCAGAGGGATCTATCTCGACTCCGTGGGCTTGCACCATGGCGAGTGACATCGTCGCACCAGCCGCCCGGAGGGAGTTCTTATAAGTAGCAGGCACGCCTCCGGCGAGTGACTCCACCAGCTCGTCCATATTATCGACCTGCTCCGCCTTTGGCATCAACTCCTCCCGGAGGCGACTAAGGGCGACCTTGGCCTTGGACAATGTATCCTGGACGGTGGCGCTTCGGTCCTCGATCGCGGATAACGCGCCGGCCAGAGCGTCATCACGACGAAGGGCCTGCGCGTCAAAAATCAAGTCGCCAACATCTACACCAAAAATACATGGATCAAATTTCTAGTGCCACCAGCAAAACTCTAGAAGCAGAGAGGAGCATCAATAAAATATCCACCAGTAAAGGTACCTGAGAGGGCCTTCGCGACAGAGAACAGTTGCCCCTGGAACAACTTTTCCCTGGCCGCATAGGAGGCGCGCAGATCCTCTTCACGCTTCTGGGCATCATCACGAGCCAAGATTGCCTCGTCGCTCCCCTTCATAGGTGCGGCCAATGTCTTCTCCAATGTTGTGACGTTGCGTAGTAAAGCGTTATGCTCAGCTACGTGGCAGTCAATAATTGGCTATCAGTCGAATATACCAAAACATAGAGAAGATGAAAATAATAAGCGTGGAAGCACTCACTTTTGACCACGCGGTGACGCGTCTCCAGCATCACATGCTGGCGACCCATCGCCATAACCTGCTCCGCCACTTGCGCGGCTTCCTTTACAAGGAACTGTTGCACAAAACAAGGACTTAGCGAGGGTAGGAGAAGGCGTCGACTGCCACACTAAAAAAGAAGGACAGATGTACTTATGTGGTCCTCTAGCGACTCCGAGGAAGTTTGCTGAACAGTCATCCGAGCAACTATTCGATGCTCCCCTACGTGAGGCGAGCTCGAAGAATTATGCCCAGAGTGGGCCGTCGCTGGAGGAGAAGGAGCGCGCTCGACCTCTACCTTGGCCCTTGAGGTCGCGACTCCCGATTCCTTCAACAACTCGATGTCGCCAGAACACGACGACGCCAATTGACTGCAAGACAAAATTCGCATTGGGAAAAGGCAAACTCCAGGGCAAAGCCAGCAAGAAGAAAACAGAAAAAAATGAATGAACTCACAAACTTACCAGTCAAACTTGTCAAGATCAAACGTGGCCTCCGCCGACTCCGATGAAGACTCCTTGGGCAGTCGCATCTTCTTCCGGGACGACGGTGCCACAACCCTCATAGGAACAGCTGGAATTGGCGACTCCGCGCCAACAGCCGTGCCTTCTGGAGTCAAAGGAGTCGACGCGTCGGAATCCTCGCTGTGCGAACGCTTGCGAGTATCCGGGCTCCCGGACTCGGGGGCTTCCTCTTCCACATCAGAAGGGACAGTCGACTCAAACTCGTCCTCTTCCAAAGCTTCGCGAGGAATAATACCCTCAGGGGGAGGAGGCATGCAAGGCGACACCGCCCAATCCTCCATACAAAACATCAAAGATGAGCAAAAAGGAGCAAGTAAACAACAGAAAAGCAATCGTGAAAAAAAGCTACTGCGTAGCACAACTATACCTGAGGAGGAGGATTCGAAGCATCGAAAGGAGGAACGACTGGCTCATTCGGAAGCACATCCTTAAAGGTGTACTTCGTGACCAGTCGCACCCTCTTATCTACCTCACTCGCGGACATGCCATCGGCAGACACGCAAGTGGCATCATCAGCACCACCCCATTGAAACATGGGATGGACTCTAGCCTGGAGAGGCTGGACGCGACGATGCAGCCAAGTCCTGACAAGGGCGCAGCCTCCCTCTTCTGCGCCTATGCGATTCTCGAGGTCGCAGATGCGTTGATATAGCACGTCTGTCTCTGCGAGTTTGGAAGGCATGATCATGTTCTTCCAAGAACGCATCTTCTTGCAGGGAGTCGCGGGATCGAAAGGTGCGAGTCCAAAATGCTCGTCCTTGGCCTTCTGGTCGCGAACATAAAACCATCTGTCCCTCCATCCCTGGACGGACTTGGCGAGCTTGATGTCGAAGTAGGTGGTGGACGGGTCGACATGGATCCCACAACCACCTACGTCGTAAACTAGAGAGCCAGATGCGGACTGCCGCTTTAGTTGAAATAAGCGCTTGAAAAGGCCAAAGTGCGGCTCGATTCCGAGCCAGCACTCGCAAAGAGTGATGAAGCAGGTGATGTGGAGAATTGAATTTGGGGACAGCTGATGGAGCTGGAGCCCATAGAAACAAAGGAGACCCCTAAGAAAGACCGCGAATGATGAATGCAAGAAACATCACTCCAAAACCAGCGGGAGGCACAGGAATGGTCTCACCGCTGGGGACGCGCGCATCGGTGACTGCTGCAGAAATAACTCCGTGCGCCTTGATGATAGAAGGACGCCATGTGCCATTGGTCACGCGGGTGCCCGCGACCTTATTTTTCCCGCCGGCGGTGGCACTGGTGCCCGCAGCTGTGGGGCCACCCTTCTTCTTCGTCGCGGCAATGGTGGCCGCGGATTCAGCGGCAACGCCTCCTTTCTTCTTTCCCATTGTGCGGCGGCGATGAGAGCGCAGGAAATAACTTGGAAACGAGCGGAGATGGTCCAGAGCTGAGGAGGAGATGAGCGCAGGGAAAAGCAGATGAGCAGCAGCAATGGCGATGGCAGCGAGGAAGAAAAGAGCGCAGATGGAAACTTACCGCCGTAGCACCGCTACTTAACCTCGAGGAGATGCAATCCAACGGCTCACAAAAACCCTATTGGACGCGTGGCACGCATCGCGCTCGACACGTGGAGAAGAGGAAGCGCGAACCATCCCTCCACTGCTCCCATTACGTGCGGAAATCAAGGAGGCATAGTTAATAATAAGATTACGCACGCCCAGTCCAATCAAAGTCAGAAAGTGGGACCCACCGCTCATAACGTCCCGTCAAAACCGCTCACGCGGGCAACTGAGGTCATGCAAGCGTCAGCACTGACGTCATCAACAGCTACGCAGCGGAAAACTTCGACTACTTTAGTCCTTGCTGGAGTCTTTGACTCCACCAAGCACTCGGGGGCTACTCCCATAGGGAGCGCTGGTCGTGTACCCTATGATTTTCTTTTCTTGTTGCAGGGATACAAGCAGTCACAATCAAACCCAACCACTCGAAACACGATTCGACTATGGACGTGGGTTACTCCCATAGGAAGCGCCAAAAACAATTTTGACTGAAACAAGCAAGCAAAAGGCGACAGAAGTCGCAAAACGTGTTTTAGTCTCTGCCTAAGTCTTCGACTGAAACAAACAAACAAAGACGACAGCAGTCGCAAAATGTCTTTAGTGCCTGCCTGAGTCTTCGACTCAACCAGGCACTTGGGGGCTACTCCCATAGGGAGCGCTGGACACGCACCCTATGATTATTTGCACAAAAACTGTGTGTTGATTAAATCTGCACTCGCAGATCATGGCGACACCGCCTCATCATTTTCCCTACAAAAAGACTACGTCTCCTGGGTCGCCCGAATCATCTCCGCGATGATAAAATTCGGATGCCGCTCTTACAGCGTGAAGGTAAGACCTGAATAAAGGCCTGGCAACGCATTTAACTACGCACTACCAGAAATATATCCGTGCCTGTAGGCACGATGAACATGCCTTGACAGACGCGTCAAGTGCTCACACCCATATAACTGGAATTCGACTCCTGTAAGACCTCCGTGGTCTGAGTCGAATTACGCCAGCACTTTTCTGGATTCGAGTCCGGGGACTCGAGTTCGAGTAGATTGCGTTGTTTCACCCTAAAGTGGTTAACTGATACCGATACTTCGGTTATATTAGGCACGTATATCAACAATCCCTATGACATAAATGAAAGCAGTCGAAAATGTACTCATTCAGGCACTCGGAGACTTCAAAAAGTACCCAGTCGAATCTGTGATTCCACTGGATACTCGGGGGCTACTGACATGGGTATACCCTACAGGTACTCGAGCTTGGTATATACGGTCTGAATATGTACAGGCCCACGGTGTCGCCTAGGCCCAGATGAAAGGACTCGAGTAACCTGTGGACTCTCGATTGCTTGAAGGACAAGAAGAAGCTAAAGATAGAAAGTTTGAAGGGGAAAACCCTAACTTGTAACCGACTTGACCTGCTACCCGAGACCTAGCCTATCTATATAAAGGCTAGGAGGGGGCGGCGAGAAGGATACACGCAACCCTAGTTTCCACAACTCTCGCCATATTGCATCTACGCACCATTGTAACTTTCGACTCGTTCGATAATTCCACGAGCAGACAAGCAGGAGTAGGGACCTCTACGAGGCCTGAACCTGGGTAAATCCTTTGTCCCCTGTGTGCTTGTTTGCTAGCCGATAGATGTCTCCAGCACTCCCTCCTTCTCCAAAACCCAAGTCCATAACAATGGGCATTGATGAGTTAAACCCTCGTCGACTGCCATTAGATCTGCTTATGTGGTGCCTCCCATATGGAGTGTGCACAATAGTAGATCAAAACAGCATGACATGCTGTGATCAACCCCTGCCAAGGATGCATAGATTGAGGTCATTCTATTTATAAAGGACATATAATTGTTTGTGGCTTTAATTCTCTGTGATGAGCTTTGCATGGCATCTCCATGCAAGACTGAGAGAATCTCCCCCATCCAATCCTCCTAGATAAAAATCTAGTTGAGGTAGATGGTATTGGTGGATGTGTATTATTTCCATGGTATTCCCAAATCTTTATGAAAAATATAAGAACAGATATAGCACGATCTATTGGTTAGTTCTGATGAATTTTTACCTGTTGTTGGTGAATGATTTGAAAGACTGTTGGAGATCTTGGCCTATTACAAGTGCTTCTTGAGTATCCAGCCTTTCATGTCATCATGCTTGATCTCAATCTCTTCCTTGATTGATTTGTTGCTGAACTGTTTCAGTTCTTGATGGTCTCTCCTTCTCCTGGTACTATAAACTAGCTCATACTTGAGCTGTTGGGTGGTGGATTTGATCAGTGTGTTTTTGAAAGAAAACTGATAAGAACCAGTGATTTCTTTGTGGTGTTCTAGAGATGGCTATGTACTTGAGAAGTTAGAATGAGCTCCCTGGTGATTGTGCTATGGCAGGGTGTTCTATTTTGAGTGCTTGTACTGTTGCTGCTGTTTGGACAACACATCACATGCATTTAGGTGACTAAGCTACCTTGCTGTTTGGTCTGGTTGTGGATCAGATCAACTATGAAGATATTTTCTAGCTGTTGTTACATTTCTACTTTTACTTGTTTACTATGTTGGTGAAACTTGCCCCTTAAGGCCTATGATGTTGAACTGAGGCAAAAATCTAGATGAGAACATATACTGCTATATTTAGCTCCTTTTATTAATACTCAATGATGATATTGACATGCATTTCTATGCCCAATCTGAGAGTACAACTAACACACTAACCCCCTTTTTCTTATTGTATTGTTTGTATTTTGCAGGAACCTAAATCATTCTCATAAATTAAAGAATGACTTATGACTTAGCTTAGAGAAATAGTCTAGGATTTTGTTTTATTCTTCTGTAACTTCCTTTATTCATTTACTTATTTGTAAAACAATGTAATAGATAGATTCTTGTAAATAAGAATTCTTTTATTTGTTTCATTTCTTAATTACATTTCCTTACTGTTTAGCTTTATTTTTTTTATTATAAAAAAATATTGTAATACCTGTTTCAATTAATAAAATTTATCTTTCCTTGTATTTCAGTTTGTTATATACTTTTAATTGGATTATTATAACAATTCCTTAATCCCATATTTATATGGATTAAAATTAAAGAATACTACTTTCTTATTTGTATTCAATTATTTTATTTATTACATGCAATATAAAATATTCTTTATTTATTAAAATCTATTTTTATTATTTATTTCCTTTTAGTTAACTAGATTGTTTATTCGGATTCAAAACTCAAACTTCTTCCCTCATAAACCATAAAACACTAGAGATCATGTCAAAATTCACCTCACTCATCTCAGATGATCTAAACCTAATTCATCGGAGTGAGAGAACTCTGATTTACTCTACTCTTTTAGTTTGGCGCAAAATTCCCCGGATTTTCTATGCATGAATGCAATGCACACATCTTAACTCAGCTTATTTCTAAGCTCTAATGCTAGGATGTTACATACTAGCTAGGGGTTATTTGGCTAGCTACTCCGTCGTGTGGATTGATCACCGGAAGAATGAAGAGGAGGACGCACTCTCACGCATTGGATTGGCTCGCCAAACACCACCACCGAGCGTCTTCCTCGACATCATCGACAAACCATCTGTCTCCCATCCAAATGAGATCGACATCGAGATTTCGCTACAGCCCGAGTCTGCTCTAGTGGCCATGGTCACAAAACCCAATGACTAGACCGAGCCTTACGTCGCCTACCTCAAGCACAAGATCCTACCCAAGGACGAAACTGAGGCACGAATGATCGTGCACCACTGCAAGTCATTCTTCATCATCAACGGCGAGCTCCACAAACGTAGCGTCACATGAGTGTACCAACGCTGCGTACAACAAGAAGATGGTCGCAAGATCCTGCAAGACATCCATGTTGGCAACTGCGGCCACCACGCTGGCGCCAGCTTGCTAGTCGCCAAAGCCATGTGCCACGGCTTCTACTGGCTTACCGTGCATGCTGACACCATTGATGTCGTCCAGCACTATGTCGGGTGCCAGAAATAAGCCAACCAGATGCACGTCCCTAGTCCGACTCTCAAGACCATCCCCATTTCATGGCCATACGCTGTCTGGGGCATCGACATGGTGGGACATTTCAAGACTGCACCATCAGGCTACACCCACCTCCTAGTTACATTCAACAAGTTCACTAAGTGGGTCGAGGCAAAACCCATCAAGATATGTGATGGCAAGACCACCACCAAGTTCCTCCGCGAGGTGATCTATTGGTACGGCTACCCGCATAGCATCATCACGAGCAATGGCACCAGCTTTGCCAAGGGTGCCATGGATAATTTCTATGAGGATCACGACATCCGACTCGACCTCACCTCAATCGCCCACCCAGAGTCAAACGGCCAAGCCGAGCGTGCCAATCAGAGCGTCCTCCATGGCCTCGAGCTAAGACTGCAGGCCCCCCTTGAGCGGATGCTAGGATGCTGGGTCGAAGAGCTCCCCTCCGTGCTATGGGGCATTTGCACCTCCATCAACCGACCCACAAGGTTCACCCCCTTCTTCATGGTGTATGGCGTGGAGGCCATCATGCCGACTGACCTCGAGCATGACTCGTCTTGAGTTGTTCACACGCGGAGGAGGACAATGAAGTCATCCGTCAAAACAGGGTCAACCTGCTCAATGAAGCACGCGACCTGGCTCGCTCCAGCACTGCCATCTATTAGCATGGTCTCTGCCGCTACCACAGCCACCTAGTACAGACTCACACATCTAGGAGGGCGACCTCTTCCTACGACTCATCCAGGACAAGAAGGGCATGCACTACCTATCCCTCCATGGGAGGGACCATTCGTCATTTGGTGAGTCCTAGGCAACAACACCTACTAACTCATCAACATCTGAGGCAACGGCCATCTCGATGTCGAGCGGCCATGGAACGTCAACCTGCTCCGCAAGTTCTACACCTAGAACTAAAATTTGTACTCCTCTATACCACTAATGAATAAAAATACTGTCTGCACAAATTGTGTCTACTCTCCATTTCTTGTGCCAATCACACTTGTACATTCAGCAAATATGCTAAACTACGGTAGTCAACCCTTGGTTGAGCGACCGACAAAACTAAGTAGTGTTTTTTAATGGCACCAAAAGTCACTCGAGCCTTGCACCGTCCATGAAAAACGTCAACCCGGAGCTGCCACCAGAGTCGCCTAGCTCGATTGGCTCCCCGAGCCAAGACGACTGTCCATGCTTCCCACATCACCCTGTCCTCGTCACCCTTGTGCACAACAACTTGAATGGTTAAGTACCATGATCGGGGACTCGTTCCAAAACGAACCCATATGTGACTTGGGAAAACACCAAGTATGAGAGCGTGCCTTGGAGTTGCCAAGCGACTGGCTTTTCGAGCCAAGAGGAGAGACGCGCTACACGATAAACAACGCACCAAGTCCTTAACTACCTTGGGCCTATGAATCGAACGGTTAATGTACCACACTCGGGGACCCGCCAACTCGACCCCGTACGCGTTCCGGGAAAACACCAAGTACATAATACCCCTTGGGGTCACCACGCGACTGACTCCACGAGTCACGGGAAGTCGACCTAAGCTACCTAGACACCTTCAAAACAAACCACTCACATCATCCCCGCTAACCAACGCGCTTGTGACTAACTTTCTTATGCAAACACACATGGGGACTCGCACAACACCCGAGACTGTGTAATGCACAAACAAAGCTAACCAATGACCAACTTATCAAGTTAATACAAGTCGAGTAAAATTCTAGCAAAACACTTGCACTTCGAATAGCCATCAAAATATTTTACAAGTACTTTGCTCTCAGCCGCATCGTCCATTACACAAAACCTTTTTACATGATGCATGCTCAGTTAACTACTCCGTTGTCGATGAAGAAGCGGCCCTGATACATTGCGAATGTATCTATAATTTTTGATGTTCCATGCTTTTTTATATCTACTTTCTTATGTTTTGTCCAAACTTTGTAGTGCTTTTACATATTTTCTGGAACTAACCTATTAACAAGATGCCATAGTGTCAGTTGCCTGTTTTCTTCTGTTTTTGGTTCTAGAAAAGCCAAAAAATGAATATTCTCGGAATTGGACCGGACAAAAGCCAAAGTCGATATTTTACCGGAAGACTCACAGAGCCAGAAGACGAGATGGAGAGGGGCCAAGGACTGGCCACACCATGTGGTGGCGCGGGTCCCCAGGCCGTGCCACCAGGTCGTGTGAGCCCCTGGTCCACCCTCTGACATCGCCCCTTCGCCTATAAAATCCCCCCGGGATGAAAACCCTAAGTAGGAGATAAGAATTCCATGAAAAGTTCCACAGTGTTGCCGCCACCGAACAGGAGATACGGGGGATAGAAGTCTCTATTCTGGCACCCTGCTAGGACGGGGAAGTGCCCACAGAGCCATCTCCATCGAATCCACCGCCATCTCCATCGCTGTTGCTGATTCCCATGATGAGGAGGGAGTAGTTCTCTCTCGAGGCTAAGGGCTCTACCGGTAGCTATGTGTTCATCTCTCTCTATGCGTGATCTTATGAGATCATGAGCTTTGTAATCTATAGATCTATTCTACTACTCAAGTGCTTTAATGAACTCTGCTTATCCCCACGTGTGTGAAGTTGACAGTGTGCACATCATGTGGCACTTTGGCTAAGATTACATAAATACTTATCATGAGTATAATTTGAGTTGGATGTCTCTATGAGATTGTGGTGTTTGTTAGAACCATCTAGCGCTCAAGGTGATAGTGAGGGGTTATCTAGATGGGGAATGCAAAGTTTAAGGTGTGCTGTAATAGCCCTACATCGTCCAACCGGAGAGTAGTTCAAGATAGCATCATGAAGAGAAGATATTTATATGAGAGTGTCCACTAGTGAAAGTATGATCCCTAG
Source organism: Avena eriantha (assembly GCA_910589775.1). Taxonomy (NCBI): domain Eukaryota; kingdom Viridiplantae; phylum Streptophyta; class Magnoliopsida; order Poales; family Poaceae; genus Avena; species Avena eriantha. The sequence goes on from OU342745.1 coordinate 238,770,353, forward strand.
GCCTTGTTTCTAAGCATTGAAACACCATTTACAATCAGTTCTGTTACATGTTTGCTTGCTGCCACTCTTATTTCAGATTGCAATTACTACTTATAATCATCCATATTACTTGTATTTCACTAGCTCTTCGCCGAACTAGTGCACCTATACACCTAAAAAGTGTATTGCGTGTGTTGGGGACACAAGGGACTTCGTGTATCTTGATTGCAGGGTTGCTTGAGAGGGATACCTTTGAACACTTCCTCCCTAAGTTCGATAAACCTTGGGTGATCCACTTAAGGGAAACTTGCTGCTATTCGACAAACCTCTACACTTGGAGGCCCAACACTGTCTACAAGAATAGAAGCGTGTGTAGACATCAGCGCCCTCCGTGCCCTTGGCCCTGACGAAGGGCTTCCATCGATTGACGGGGTAGGTCATGAATGACCCGCTGATCACCGACTAGAAAGGACACTCAGACTTCAAGTCATGGTGCTCCGGTGGCGACCTGACTCTCCTATAGGGGAGGAGATCGCTCATCGCCAAAACACGCTCTACATAAGGAGCGGCCTTCGCATTAAGCGCTAGAACATCCGTGATCTGAACAACCCCGGTCGACAAAGGATACCCGCTGGTAACATCGTCGAGCTCGAAGTCCTCGGGGCAGTGCGGAAGCCCAAGCCTGAACGCAGCAGTCGCCCCGCGGTTAAATGCAGAGCGCATCATCCACCCGACAACGGTGGGCACCTCCTCCAAGTACCTCCACACCTTGGTGAATCCCTCATGGATCACCTCGGTCGCGAGATATCCTAACGGATGGTCCGCACGCACATCACTGATGCCGACACGTTCTCTAGCACCGCGTTGACACAGTCCTTGGCCCCATACTGGTGCATTGCTGGATCCCTTGCACCTATCATGTCTACAAAGTGTCAGTACACGTGAATGATCCAGAAATTCGGTCGCCTGGGGAATCATACGGCTAGAGACCAAATCAAAACCGAGAAAGAAAAGGAACTCACCAAGAAGTTGGCGACAGTTGTCAGTGACATATTTCTCCAAGTCGGAGAACTTCGATTACAAGTCCACAATGATGGAATCAGAGGCCTAGCGGCCCTTCTCTGACTCTGCCAATGCGGACTTGGCCTTCTGCACCTCCGCCAACATCATCTTGGCCTTCTCCTCCGCTGCGGTAGCGGTTGCCTTTGTGGCCTCCAATTCAGACATTGGCACATAACCCTTGCTGGCCTTGGCGAGCACGTAGGTGTTATTACCTGCACATCAACAACATTTAATTCCATGTTGAATTCAAACGCGCAAAACCAACACTTCATGAATGAAAGATGACTTACTCGTAGAAGCCCGCAGCTGATTAGTTGCTTGGGTTGCCACCTGGTAGTCATGCTGGAGCCTCTCAAGCTCCACTCTCCGGTCATCTGCCTCTCGCTGCATTATAAAGAACACGGTAAACAAAACGTACAAGTGCTGACTCACTGCTAACTAGCGACCCGACCCTCGGGAACTAGAGACTCACGAAAATTACAAGTGTTGAGTCGCCGCTATTCGACAACCCGACACTCGGGGAATGTGCATTTAAGGAAAAGAAGAGACCAGAAAGAATCCAGTCGCTACTACTTAACAACCAGCGCCTTGGGGACTGAACATACCTAGAGTGTCTAGCTGAGAAAGCGGTGGAGATTGATCGCTCCCATCGGAGCTGCTCCTTCGGTCCCTTGTGCCATCAAGCCAACATTGCCTTCGATGATTTCGGCCACCAATGGCGACTGTGCCTGGGCGACTGCGGATGCTCCCTTTGCAAGGAAGCGTGGAAATGTCACAGGTTTGGCTGCTACAGACAGGGATGCCGCCACCATCTCCTTGGCCGCGTCGGCACCTTCTGCTCCAACCTCTAGGGCCACAACCCTTTCTTCATGGACAACAATGTCTCCTGTGGTACCTTCCACGGGCACCTCACCTTTTGAGTTGGGGTCGACCGCCTTCTGCTTCTTGACAGTGAGCTCTGATTCTTCGCCGATGTCGCCCTTCCTCTTCTTGGAAGGGTCTTCCATCTCCTCGATGCGGCTCGAGGGAATTTTGTACACGGTCGCTTGAGTTATCCTCTTTGGTTTGCTCTTGCAAGTTCAGAATAATCAATGAGTTGGAAATTCTGGCGAGTGAGATAACCATTCAACCCAACAAGATAAAGATGCTTACTTGGCAACCGGGATAACTTTGGAGACTAGTAGTGATGTGCGCTGGCTTCACCAGCTCCAGGCAGATTGCGCGCGTCGATCCCGCCTCCAAAAGGCTAGCTTGACGCTACGGTTGGGACGGCCCCACTGTCTTCTTCGTCGACCTGGCGACTGTAGCCGAGGCCTCCGACGCCTTCTTTGCTGTCGGGGTCTCCGATGCCTTTGCCACTATCGAGGCTGTCGACCCTTCACCACCGACGGGGCCTTCGCTCCAATCACCGGTGCTAGGTCTTCCGACCCCTTCACCATGCTGAGAATAGCAGCTTCTTCTTCGGCTTCCTCCTCCGAATCCAGCATCGTTGTCGGCTCGATCGCTGCCTTCGCCAACAACTTTGTCTTTGGGGAGGCTTTGACCAGAGTAGCCACCCGTTTGGAGCTCTGCTCTTCGATGATCTCCATGTCGCTGTCAAGTTCCTCGAGGCTGCAGCTGGCCTCGATCTCGCGACTCTTTTGGCCACGAGTCTTCTGCGGTACAGAAACAGGTTCTTCTTCCTCCATGGCCTCCTCCGCCCCATCGGACTCGTCTCCTTCGTCTTCATCAATGAGCTCCTCTGGCATCTCCTCGTCCAACGAGGGCAGCCGGTCCTCTAGAACCTAGAAAGTCTGCAAAAAGGCAATGTGTGAGTTGAATAAGCGACTTGAAAACACGATAGGCAAAGGAAACGACTGCAAAATGAAAGAGGAAACTCACTGGAGGGGTCGGTTTTCTGCTCGACCTATACAAGGCGAGGCCCTCCTGGAGGTCGGTGAAGGTCACTTCTGTGATTTTCTTCAAGTGCGCAGAGTAATCCTCCATGACCCAAAAATCTGGGCTTGACCTAGAAGGATCAGATCACCCACTGTATTCGCACATCCAGTTAGCCCGAGTGGTGAGAGGCACCAGTCGCCGCCTGAGCCAGCAATTGAAGAGGCTGATCATCTTAAACCGCTCCTCCTCGATCTCGCACATGCGAGTCTGCATCTTGTCCACAACTGCCTTCTGGCCCTTGTGGATCTTGTGTACTGATAACCATCGCAAATTGCTCTGCTCCGTGGTTTACACCGGGATCACCACTTCCCCGGCAGCGTGCTTTCCTTGACGTAAAACCACCATTTCTTCCATTCACTGGTCGCTTTCTTCGGCAGTAGCATCTTGAAGAAGGTGGCCCTGGGCTTCACCTGGAAGGTGACGCAGCCAGCAGCCAGCAGAGGCCCGCTCTTCCCTTCGCAGCTGGCCCCACCATGAAATATCTTGAGCCAGAGCGGGAAGTATTGGCGGCAACCGAGATAACTCTCGCATAAGGAGACAGAGACCACCAACTGCTCTATGCTATTTGACCCTAGATCTAAGGGATTTATTTGGTAGAAGTGAAGAAGTCTTGTGAAAATTACGGAGGTGGGTAACCCTAACCCGCGCTTTAGATGGCTGACAAAGGAAATAAATTCCACAGCTCGTGGTTTGGGATCGCTCACACCCGCGGGCAGGACTCGCCACTGCCCTTTCACGAGGATTCCTACATCCTGGAAGGACTGCAGGAGGGTCGTGGAACACTTGGAATTTATACAGCTCACCTTTTATAGCGGCACTGCCCACTGCTCGCCGACTAGCACAGAGAAGAAGAAAGGAGAAGAATGGAGAATGCGGCGGAAAGATCCGTATTTGTCTCTACAGCTCGTCTTCTATAGCAGCGCCGCCCACTGATCACGGACTACCCGTTAACTCGTGGTAATTCCGCTGAGGTTACCATTGGGAACTACCCAATGGCTAGTTTCACCAAAGCAAATGGTCCAACTTCTACCAAAGCAGTCACTCGACTCGTCCTCTCCACTCACTTGCCCATTCCAATCAACTGAGTGAGGCGACTCTGAAACCAATCGACTCGCCAAAGCTACGATTGAAGGTAAACGAAAAGCTTCTCCCTTCATTGGAGGAGTTCGTCATTGATTTGACTAGGCATCCACTTCTACTCACCTACTCCGACTGCCAAGTTAACACCTTCTTCGAACCCCTGACGCACTCGGGGACTACTGATGGGGATATGCCAATCGAAGTATGCCTAGAAGGAAGGTTCAACTGGCCAGGACCACAACGAGTGGGCCTGCTGGCACGGCGACTAGAAGGGGCTTCGAATGAAGCTCGACGACTGAAGATGGAGGCCCAAGACTCTAGCTAGGCCCAGTCAGATTATGTCAAATCCTCCGAAACCTAAATTGATTTGGTTGTAATCCTGTAAAACCTAGCGAGGTGACTCTATATAAAGCTTCCTAGGGCTCTCATTGTACTTACGTACTATTAGCTACCCCATCCAAGCAACTCGTTGCCTAGCCGCCGAACTCGCCGATCTTGTAATCCACTCACCGATAATAGAATCTATAAGGAAGTAGGTCTTTACCCTATGGGGGGCGAACCTGGGTAAACCCTTGTGTCTGCTCCCAATTTTGTTTTGATGATGGCGACTCGCTCTTGCCCCCAATCGTATCAATCGCTACCCCTAGTAGCAACTGCCGTGGCCATTCCCACGATAACACCATCATAATTAGGTTTGGCCTTTTCTTCCTAGGGAAGTGGACTATGAAAGGATCTCTAGATGGTAGTACTATTCTCACATTCCCTTCATGTAAATTAATCAAAGCTTTAATAGTTCATAGGAACAACCTATCTAGAATTATAGGTGCTATGGGATCTTCAGGCATGTTGATACGTCCAAAACGTATCTGCTTTCCCGAACACTTTTGCTATTGTTTCTCATCTAATTTGTGTGATTTCTATACAACTAATGCGGATTAACGCTATTTTTAGCAGAATTGCCTTGGTGTCTCATTTTTGTGCAGGAAATCAACTTTCAGGAAAAATCCCGGAAAATATCGCAAAACTCCTATTTTACCAGAGGACTCACGGAGCCAGAAGATGGGACAAAGAGGAGCCACGAGGGGCCCACACCCCCTGGCCACGTGGGCCAGGCCAGGCCGTGCCAGGAGGGGGTGTGGCCGCCTTGGACTCCGCCTCGATCTCTCCTTTCGCCTATAAAATCCATCTGACCTAAAATAGACGGGGGTTCGACGTTTTTGCAGATAGAGTTCCGCTGCACCGCCACCACCAGATACCGCGATTCGGAACCAGAAACTCCGTTCTGGCACCCTGCCGGGATGGGGAATTGGAGGAGATCATCACCATCATCATCACCATCACTTCTCCATCAACCATCCATGATTCCCCCATCCATGAGTGAGTAATCCCATGCTGTAGGCTATGGGGATGGTAGGGATTGGATGAGATTGTTCATGTAATGGCATCAGATTGTTAGGGCATGGTGCATAGTATCTATTATTAGTGCTTTTGACTTTGTTGCAACTTGTTATGCTTAATGCTTGTCACTAGGGCCCGAGTGCCATGATTTCAGATCTAAACATGTTAGATTCATGATGATAGTATTGTTTATGATCTTACCTGCAAGTTGTATACACATATTATTGTCCGGAACCGAAGGCCCTGAAGTGACAATAATCGGGATAACCGGAGGGAATGGATGTAATATGAGGATCATGTGTGTTCATGGAGTGTTAATGCTTTGCTCCAGTGCTCTATTAAAAGGAGCACCTTAATTGCCAGTAGTTCCCTTGAGGCCCCGCTACAAACGGGCTGGCAGGACAAAAGATGTTGTGCAAGTTCTCATTACAAGCACGTATGACTATATATGGAACACATGCCTATGATTATTTAGTACTTGGATGTTTTATCTTATTTATCTGCAAATGCCCTATATCTTGATTGCTATATGAATTGTCTTGTCCATGCAACGCCCGTCCATCCATCCCTATGCCTACCGTGCTTTAATCCTACTGTTTACTGCAATTGTTACTACTGTCTTTACTTTTACTACTGCTATTACTTTGCTATTGCTACTATAAAACTGGTGCTACTGATAACTACTGCGAGCAAGATTGTTTCCGGGAGCAGCTGAATTGACAACTCAGTTGTTAAGGCTTATACATATTCTCTGGCTCCCCTTGTGTCGAATCAATAAATTAGGTTTTAGTTCCCTCGAAGACTGTTGCGATCCCCTATACTTGTGGGTCATCACATGTCTACTATAACAAGATCAATAAGAGTGGGACATTCTTTAATTTCAACAACTATATTTTATTTGATCCCAACAACTTGTTTATAAGTTGAATCGGCAAGACGGAGTCTCATTTTAGTTGTTGCAAATGGCCCAAGATTTATTTTATTAAATAAAGTTTTAGAAATTATTAAAACGCTTGCACCAAGATCACAAAGTGCAACTATCTCATTAACTCCTATTTTAATTTTGATAGTGGGCTCAAAAATATCGTCTAGCTTATCTAGAACTTTATCAGCTAGCATCTTATATTCCATCTCTAGATCATGAACTTTAGATGCTACTTCCTTAATAAATTGTTGGTATGTGGCATCAATACCAAGATTCTTCACTGTGATCATCTTTAATAGTTCTTCCATGGTATAATCTCTTTATGGAGCATTGCTATAATCTAGCTCTTTAGGATTCTCATATTTTCCTTTGGCCCTCATCATCTTGAGTTCTTCCACCGGGTTTGGCTTGGTATTTGTAGTGAATCTTGCAAGTATGAGAGTTTGAATCTCGACTATCTTGCCTAGCTGTGCCTCCATGGTCTTGGTTTCTTCCTGTAGAGCATGCACATCATTTCTAATTGCCATGGCCTGGTTAGACAATTTGCCAATACAATTATTATGGTTCTTCGTGATTTTAATAAGCATATTATTTTGTTCAGTTTGAGCTTGCATAAATGTTCTAATAATATTTTCAAAAGGGAGATTGCCATAATTTGCTCCACTATGATTATCATAATTATTATTTTATGGAGCACCTGCATAATTATAATATTTTTTTTGAAAATTCGAGCCATAGTTTTGACTCTTCCATGTAGGTTATATGGATTATGAGCTATAAAATTTTCTTCATTAGCATCGGTAGTGATAACATTAATTTGGGTATCTTCCTTACCCTTCACAATATTAAGTAACTCATGTACCTTTATTGTAAGCTCTTCATTATGCTCGTCGGTGATTGAATTCACCCTTTTTGAGGAGGTTCTCTCTACATGCCATTTGGCATGGTTGTTGTGCATATCATCAAGTAGTGTTTTGCAACATTAACTTGCTTTCCCATGAAGGTTCCTCCTGTCGAGGTATCTAGCATAGACTTATACATAGAGTTAAGAGAATTATAAAATAAATGTAATATAAGCCATTCTTCTGTCCCATGACTAGGACAATTCATTATGACTTCTTTCATTCTTTCCCAAGAAAGCGCTAGTGGCTCGCGGTCTTCTTGTCTAAAGCCTGTTATGTTGGATCTTAGCTGCATAGTCTTAGCTGGAGGGAATAATTAGTCATAAAAATATTAGTACATTGCTCCCAATATGTAATAGTGCCTTTAGGAAAAGCTAGAAACTAGCCCTTACCCTTTCCTCTTAATAAGAAAGGGAATAAACATAATTTCACTTCATTAGGGTCAACATCTTTAATGCGAATCATGTCGCAAATTTCAGTAAATGTGTTTAGGTGCAAACCTAAGTCCTGAGTAGATGAGCCTCCAAATTGATTATGTTGACCAAACTCAACAAGTTAGGCTTAATTTCCTAATTTTCAATATCAACTGTGGGCTGAGTAATAGGTGCACGAATAAAATCATTATTGGGAGTAGCATACTCCCCAAGTTTCTTCTGAGCCATGGCTCTTTTATTTTTGATATTTTTGGAATAATAGAAACAAATAAGTAAGTAACTAATATTTTTTGGGGTTTTCAATAGATAACAAAAAGTAAACTAATAACAAGAAATAAATAATAATAAAACTAAAAAAGGTCTCTAGTGACCTCACCAGGATAGCGAATTGCTTCCCTGACAACGGTGCCAGAAAAGGGTGCAGTATAGTAGGATTTTCCCTAATAGAGCTAGGTTTAATCAAACCTTGGGAAACAATGCTAAATGGAAAATAAATGAGGCACGTCTACAAGACTTGTTTTTTCGTTTTACCTTACGTTTACCAGACCTTTCTAGTTTACTTTGAATTGTTGGTTGTTGCAATGGTTGGAAATTGGCAAGGGTTGAAGAATCACCTGCAGCTACACATCAAATGGGAGAAAGATAATAATACGCACATTCATGCAAAATGATTTAACAAAGATAAGGTTGTGGGTAGCACATTCAATTATACTAAATCTCCTGTGAGCCTGATACGTCATAAACGTATCTATAATATTTGATGCTCCATGCTTGTTTTATATCAACTTTCTTATGTTTTGTTTACACTTTGAGGTATTTTTACACATTTTCGGGAACTAACCTATTGATAAGATCCCGCAGTGCCAGTTGCCTGTTTTCTACTATTTTTGGTTTCAGGAAAGCTAATAAGGAAATATTCTCAGAATTGGATGAAACAAAAGCCGACGTTCCTATTTTTCTCGACACAAGACGGAGTCCAAAGTAGAGACGGAGGAGGGCAACGAGGCGGCCACACCCTATGGTGGCGCGAGCACCCCCTAGGCGCGCCACCAGGTGGTGTGGGCCCCTCAGGCCTCCATCGACCTTGCTCCTTTGCCTATATATTCCCCCGAGATAAAAACCCTAGAGACGGGATCATAATTCCACGAAAAGTTCCGCAGCGGCGCCGCCACCGAAGAGGAGATTCAGGGGACATAAGTCTCTTTTCCGGCACCGTGTCGAGACAGGGAAGTGCTGCCAAAGCCATCTCCATCGACTCCACCACCATCTCCATCACCGTTGCTGACTCCAATGATGAGGAGGGAGTAGTTCTCTCTCGAGGCTAAGGGCTCTACTGGTAGCTATGTGTTCATCTCTCTCTCTATGCGTGACCTTATTGAGATCATGAGCTTTGTAATCTAGTTGAATAAGTAGATCTATTCCTCCACTCAAGTGCTTTAATTAATCTCTGCTTATCCCCAGATGTGTGAAGTTGACAGTGTGCACACCGTGTGGCACTTAGGCTAAGGTTAAAGAAATACTTATCATGAGTATAATTTGAGTTGGTTGTCTCTATGAGATTGTGGTGTTTGTTGGAACCATCTAGTGCTCAAGGTGACAGTGAGGGGTTATCTAGATGGGGAATGCAAACTTTAAGGTGTGCTGTTATAGTCCTACATCGTCCAACCGGAGAGTAGTTCAGGGTAGCATCATGAAGAGAAGATATTTATATGAGAGTGTCCACTAGTGAAAGTATGATCCGTAGGCCTTGTTTCTAAGCATTGAAACACCATTTAGAATCAGTCCTGTTACATGTTAGCTTGCTGCCACTCTTATTTCAGATTGCAATTACCACTTATAATCCTCCATATTACTTGTATTTCACCATCTTTTCGCCGAACTAGTGCACCTATACACCTGACAAGTGTATTGGGTGTGTTGGGGACACAAGAGACTTCTTGTATCTTGATTGCAGAGTTGCTTGAGAGGGATACCTTTGAAAACTTCCTCCCTGAGTTCGATAAACCTTGGGTGATCCACTTAAGGGAAACTTGTTGCTCTTCTACAAACCTCTGCACTTGGAGGCCCAACACTGTGTACAAGAATATAAGCGTGTGTAGACATCAAGCTATTTTCTGGCATTGTTGTCGAGGAGGTAAGCTAAAAGGTACTCACATACTCTGGCTACTAAGCTATCTTCTAGTACTTTTGCTGGTGTGTGAGTGCTTGAAGTTATTTCCTTTAGATCCTGCAATTATATCTTTTTTTTTATTTTTTTTATTTTCTCTAGTTAGGCTTAATGGAAAACAACAACAAAAATAGAGAGCTTTATAGTATTTATCTTGAGTTAGGACATGAAGTGTTTGAAGAGAAAATTAAAAAACCTATGGAACTTTATTTGCATGCTAATAACAATGTTATTAGTTTGAATTCTTTGAACACCATTATTGCTAATGCTATGGAAAAGTCTAATCTTGGGGAAGCTGGTTTTGATGAGCATGATATTTTTAGTTCCCCGAGCACTAAGGAGAAAATTTACTTTGATGATACTATACCTCCAATATATGATGATTACAATGATGAATATGATATTTTCAGTCCACCTACTATTGAGGATAAAGTTAATTATGATTACAATATACCTCCTATATTTGATGATTATGGTGATTAGAATAATAATGGTAGATATTTTGTTGAATTTGCTCCCACTACGATTAATAAGAATGACTATGCTTATAGGGAGAGTAATAATTATTTTATGCATGTGGTTCATGATAAGAATGTTTTATGTGATATTTATATTGCTAATTTTATTTATGATTCTACTGAAGGTTAGTATGAGAGTGGGAAAAATGTTTTTATGCATCTCAATAATATTAAGTTCCCTCGCTTTATGCTCAAAGTCTTTATTGCACTTGTTTTGCCTTCCTATGCTAGTAGCCTCTGGTTTCAATAATTTATTTTCGTACAAAATTCCCTTGTATAGGAAGTGGGTTAGACTTAAAAATGTGTATATTTTCTTCTTGATGCTCTCGTTTACTTCAATTCATATTTTTATGTCAGCATCATTGAAATTATCATGCCTATCTTAATGGCTATAAAGAAAGAGCTTTTGGGAGACAACCCATTATATTTTTACTTTCAGTTTATTTTTGTTTTGTTGAGTCTTGGAAGTTATTTCCTCTGTAATAACCTCTCCTTATACTTTTTGTTTTTTTGCCAAGAATAACCTCTAATGAGAGGGAAGTAAGCTATGGGGAAGTTGCTGTCCCAAAACAGAATTTTGTGCGTCACTATAAAAAATCGTGAAAAAATTCAGTATGTCGAATTGAGCTGTAATTGTTCATGATTATGCTCCATGTTATTGCCCAACTGTCGTTAGTTTTGCACTTTTATATTTGAGCAACAAAAGATTTTCGGAAAAATTGGTCTTTACCTGCTGGTCTGTTTTGACAGATTTCTGCCATTATTTGCATTTGCCTCTTAATCGGTTTCTTTTTGAGTTCTCTTTGATCACTTGAGCTTTTAGAAGGAATTTCTACAGTATCTTGTCTTTTAATGGAAGTTTTACTTGTGTTGAAACTAAACCCAAAGACTTAGTATCTTGAATACACTAATGTTGCAAATGAAGATTGTGTGAAGTTTTGTATGAAGGAAGTTTTCAAGTGTAGGGAGAGAAGGATGTGATGAGATGAAGTATGGACAAAAGCTCAAGCTTAGGGATGTCTCCCATGTCACCCCAAGAAATATTCAAGAGGTACAAGCATTAAAGCTTGGGGGTGCCCAAGGCATCCCCTACTTTATCAATAATCTTAGGTATTCTTTCAAGACACTTCATTTTTATTACCTTATGCACTATGTGTTGTTTTTGGAGCGTCTTTGTTTTTAGTTTTCTTTTACTTTATTTGCCGCAATAAGGTGGTTGTATCCCAACACACTTATTTTGTAGAGATACACACCCCGTTATTCATTGCCAAGAACACTCTAGTTTTCACTCTTATTGTTCTGTGAGTGTTCTCCTTTGCTAGCACTGCGTTTAGCTTTAGTTTTCTTTTTTTTTGGCTTAGAACTTTTTGGTTCTTCTTTGTAGATAGGTGAGACATGTTCTCTTATATTTATTGATTATTATCTTTGTGAGTTGTTTCAAATAAGTCGATTGGTGTTGGAAAAGAGTAGGAAGTTTCATGTTTATAGTGGTACAAAAGGAAGCTTGTTTTGACTGTGACTTAGACTTTATCATGTCATGCTAGATGTTGCTTTGAACATATTCTTAGTGATTATTTTTGTAGCATGACTTGTTGCAAACAATTAAGATTGCCTAATGTGCCTTGAAAGAATCATACATTGTTGTAGCATACAAAAGCATAATATTGTGGTATTCTCCTTTGATGATTTATTTGGGTTGACTTGGCACATGCTTACACCATGTTAAGACTATGAACCAGTCACCTTAGCCTCTATGATCATTTAGTTTTTGACTTGTAATATCATTTTATGCTTTAATTAGTAATGTTTTTTCGTTTTCCATGATTATGGCCATTATTGCTCTCTTAGTTGGTGTAACACCCTCAAATCGGCCCTATGCAAGTTTTAGCCCTTTCCACCAAACCCGCATGGAAACGATTCAAGGACGCCCACCAAGCACTTTCGTGCGGGTGGAAAACGAAGTAATACCATTACACAACAGTCCTCGATGGGACCCACAGAACAGATATATATACAACACGACTCCACGAGTCAAGAATACAGATATATAATACAAAGATCCAAATGACCTTGAAATCGATAGGGCGTCCGACTACGGATAAGATGCAAATGGGGCTAAGAGCCCTGAAGAATAACCAATGGCGTCCATAACCCTGCCCAGGCCAAGCCGGAAGGGTAAGCCTGCTAACGACGTCGATCTCAAACCTGCTAAAACAAAAGGGATGCCGACAGAGGGCAAAGGAAAAAAGAGGAGCGTCAGTACTGAGGCCAGTATACGGCGAGGCTAGAATTCGGCGGCTCTCGCCTACATAGGTATTGTGGGCTGAAGCGGCAGCGCAACGGCACTAAACAACCTATAGAGACTCGATACAACTGGCGGTTATCAGAGAGGGATAAGAAAGACCTATTCGGATCCAACCTGAAGCTAACACCAAACAAACCCATCCTAGTATTTCCCCCTCGAGACCAAACGAGGAAGTCAGACCGAGGAACTCACACGGTTGGCAATTTTACTCGTTCCGTTTTAGTTGCAGCACTTACTATTCAGATATAGATATCATGAGTCATCCTGAGAGCATAAGTAGTGGGCAGTTTCAGTTAACATCTCGTTGTAGTTGGAACAATTACTAGTCAGATATAATTGTCCTGAGGAATTCCAAACCCAACAGTTGTTGACACTTTTATCACATTCCATTGGAGTTGTATTACTTACTAGGCAGGTATATCAGAACACGATACGACCAAGATCCACCCATTGTTGACAGTTTTAATATCCATTCCGTTATACTTGAGCTGATTACTAGTCACATATTAGGTCAAATTTATAGCACTACTTTAGTTATGCTTGTCTATGATCGAGATACTGTGCTCCAAGTCGTCCATAACCACGGACACGGCTTTCAGAAAGTTCTATCCTGGAGGGGTGCACAAATAGCAACACACACTCGATCAACCTCGGAAAAACCAACTCAAAACCCAACGAGGCATTCACGACAAAGCGATCACAGGATTTAGAAATATTTCAGGGGGCCACCCCACTAAGCTACCCGCAACGAAGTTGGCCGGCTCCGGAACGGACCCAGGGTTTGTGTGGACGGCTGTAAACGACTGGGAACCCAAAAGTGTGACTGGGCTTGTCGATACAGTGAAAACGTGTCACGATCCTAAACAGTACAGGTGCTCCACGCACAATCGTAAATAAAGCAGTAACATGGCATAAGTACAGGATAGTAATAAAACCCCAAACTAGTTTGTGGCCCCAAGAAATAGAAATGAATCAAGCTCTGGCTCAGGGGGGTCCATAAGGCCTCCCGGATGTGGATAGTGCGAAAAATCAAGGAACAGGTATCAAGTACTCGGGGTCCTACGGGACACAAGTGAGCGTGGAAGAACCAAATAACATCTATTGCCCACCGATGCCTCTGCATTAGTTATATCTAGCATTTTAATAGTTGTATTTAAAGTGATGATCATCTCCACCCTAAACATCTCCACCAATAAACATCTGCCAGCATTCCAACAACTGTGGTACTCGTCAACACAAGATCACACCTGAGCAAGCGTCTGCTTCTCGCAAGGCCAGCTATCTACCAAACACAGGTAATAGGAGGTGTCCAAGGCTATATAGAGGCTGCACGGGGTATAACTGGTGTACGGAAACTAAAGCATCGCGACACGGATAGCAATAGATCAACAGGAGGAAATAAAGACTATAAAAGCAAAATAGGTAGAAGGGGAAGAGATGCTCGCCTGGGAAAACACTGCCGAAGGATCATATCCGGAGAACTTGTCGATACTCGCATCAACTCATCGGCCTAATCCACGAAGAAGCAAACACTAGAAGAAACACCAGATGCAATATTTAATACGACGGCAGAAGATCCGGCATGATTATGATATGGTGCATGGCATGGCACAGATGCGGTGCAACTAGTCAAAATTAAGCGGAACCGGGGTCCCGACAATTAATTATATGGTTCAAGTTATTTATCTACCCCGCAATTTAAATGTTGTCTTATCAAGACAGAACATGACATCGGTTAGCTACACCAATTTAAATGGAGTCTGGAATAAGACCAAGATATCCCGCAGATGGACTCCATATTTAATTATTAGATGAATCGACAATACAACCCGGACCCACAAAATATGTGTGCATGCAGGTTCAATTGATATGCAACAATTCATATAGATGATATTTATTTATAAAAATAGGGGTCTTGGTTAGGGGATCACATTAGGGTTCGGCGAACTTGGGCTCCGAGGGGTTCGGGGTTCGACAGGTTCGACGGGGGCGGAAACGGCTCGACGAGATCGGTCTCGGACAACGGAATTAGATCTTGGCGTTCGGGGAAGAAGGACTTGGTTCGGCGTCGAGGGCGCATCGGATTAGCCCTGGCCGGTGTCGATCTTGTCGTCGATGGCGCACTTGAGTGGATCGGGTACCGGGGTCTCGGCATCTTCGGGTCCGAGAGGAAGAACTTGGCGTATCCGGGATGGAGAGCTTGCCGTTCCATGGCGATCTTGGCGGTCTTCGGATCTGGGTCTTGGCGGCGATGAAGAAAATCATGGTGTTCCATGACGGAGAGCTTGGTTTCCTTGTTGGAGAACTTGGTTTTGGCGTCGCTACGGTCTTGGGTAGCACGGGCTTTCGACACGGTTCATCGGGTTCGACTTCGACCACCGAAGGTCTCGTAGAGAGGGGCTCGTGTAGATCTTGTACACGTTGTATTCACATCTTCACGGGCACCGAAAACACCCGAAATATATCCACTGCCAAAACAACATCTGGGAGTACCCAGAACTGAACGGGGCAGCGATGGGTACGTTGTCTGTGCCGTGCAGGGACAGACGCGGCCACAAGGAGACGTGCAGCAGAGCGACAAGGTCGACGAGGACGTGCTGGAGGGCGGGCGGCTGCAGAAGGCCGCAGCACGGTGGCGACCGGCGATGTACAGGCGCGGTCGACGGGGCGGTGGCCGGCGCAGAGATGGCGGACGGCTGAGGGATGCCGACGAGGTCGTCCGGCGGCGGCGACGGCGCGACGACGAGCCGTATGCGAGAGGGCCGGGGCTCGTGCGGGTGTCGTCGGGGCTCCCAGGCGGCGGGCGGCCGTGTAGGAAGGAGGCGAGGTGGGCGGAGGACGGCGCCGGAGCGTGTTGAGGTGGGGAGGGCTGGAGGCAACCGAGCGGAGCGCGGGCCGGCGGTGACCGGAGGAGAGGAGGCCCAAGGCGGAGGCGCGCGGTGGTGGCGGCGGTTGCTAGCAGCGGGGACGACGACGGTGTTGCGGAAGGAGGCGACAGCAGGCGAGCGCGCAGGAGAGGGCGAGGCGGCAGCGCTGCAGAGTAGATGGCGGCGGCGGGCGTCGGAGCGAGGGAGGAAGAGAGACGGGGCGAGGCGGAGTACAGCGGGAGAGAGGAAGAGCGGGGAGAGAGAGGGAGCGAGCGGCGCGGGGTGCGAGGTGGGGCACGTGGGCCACGCGGTTGGGCGCGTGGGCCACGCGGATGGGAGTGCGGGCGGTGGTGTCGGCTGCGGGGTGGGCCAGGCAGGGGGGCAGGATCCCGAGGCGGGCGGTCGGGGCGGTTCTAGTAGGGGTAGGTGGGGCTGGGCGGGAAACGCAGGAGGGGGGATTTGTGGTGAGGTGGCGGCTTGTAAGAGGGTGGAGGTTGGGGCCAGGATGATGTGGCGGCCTGGAATAGGCTGGGGTGAGGTGGCTGGGGATGGGTAGATTAGGATTAGGTAGGAAAAGATTTGGGGTAGCTCTGGTTTTTGTACTGGGGGTGGCCGACTGGGTCGGATCGGCCCGGTACGGCTGCCCCCTAAAAATAAAGTAAATATTTTAATATTTAAAACGAGCTTTTGAAAACCGTTGGCAGACGAAACAAAATTTTCTGGAGACCCGGGTTTTTATTTGAATTAAAGTCGGGGTGTTTAGAAAACAAAAATAGACTTTTCGAAAATTAGTTTTATGCAAATAAATGCAAGATGACATGACGATGATCAAATGCAAGGTGGCATGATGACATGAGCATGCGGTCATGATGATGCAATGCACAAAACAACGCGATTTTCTAGTAGTGGTTTTGGCGGGGCGCCACAGTTGGTCGCTCCCAGTCTTTTGCTAGCCTCCACCTGTACCAAGTATGAGTTCCACTAATGCATCCAACTTCCAAGAAAATCAAGTTATTCCAAAGAGTCCACTATAAATTCCTATGCATGGTCACTATAGGAACTCAGGTGATACATGACCCTCCATATTGGTCACGGAAAGGTTATACTTTTTAATTTATAACCTTTTTGTGATCAAATACAGATGGTCAAGAGCTGAGCGCCACTATTTAAACACCACAACCTTTTTTCTGAATTGGTCACAAACGTCTATGACCAATATAGATGGTCAGAAATTCTATGACTAACTGTATTGGTCAAAGACTGTCTGCCCTGTCCACGTCAGATCCTACGTGGCCAATCCTACGTGGCAAAACTGTGACCAATTGAAAAGGTCGTCGATCAGATTTAGCCCGGCCTAGGTTGGTGTTTTATATGGGTCAAGCCCATCAATTTTACACTTTTTACATAGCCTTCTTGCTATTTTTAGTCCATTTCTATTAGTACATTGGCCTTTTTATGGTTCATTTCTTGTTTGGGCCTTAGCCTTTATACAACCCATTTTCAGGATATTTGTTCCGATTTGGCCTTTTTGAGCCCAAAACGTACACTATTTGGCCCCACTGCTCAGTCTTTTTTCAGTCCCACTTGCCAGATTTCAGTGTTCTATATCTTCATAATAAATAGCCAATATTTCATTAAGACAATACATAAGATATTTTATTCCATAAATAATAGCTCTAGAAGTACAGACCAGATACCCAAGTCAAGATAAATTAAAATGGAGATGCTACAACAGAGACAGATTACAACTAATAACCAGGAAGCATATCAATTGTAGATTCCTGGGTTAAGCATGCACACATCTACAATCTTCAAGGTCAACCATTGCACACTACAACCTCTTGCCCATTGGATCGGCGTCCAACATTTCAGTTGTGGCAATTAAATTTCGTCAGCTGAAGCAGCAACCAGCCACATGAGACCTTCCTGAATCTAGCAAACAGCAACAACATTAGTTATCCGCAACAACTTTAATTCTATCTAAATATGAATAGAAGCAATATTAAATATAAATCTATACAGGAGAAACATTCAGTACAAATCTAAATAGGAGCAACATGACAAACACTCCATGATACGTGTGCTATACTCGCTACACAGTAGTTGTCACACACCAAATGGTTTTACACATTCCAGATTACTTTGTTTGTCATTCTACCTCTTTTTGCCATTCTAGATTACTGTGATATAAACTTTCTTATAGTTTCGACAAGATACGCAGTAGACTTCCCATCAAGTAAATCCATCTCTATTATACCACATAAGTACTATACACAAATGATTTTACACATCGTGATCTAGAAACCTGTTCATGTGCCTGTAGTATAGTAACCAGAAGGAATTAAGCTATATATATATATATATATATATATTGCTCACCAGGTTATTAGGAGTGGCTCATCGAGGTTGTTCAGCACATCGACAACCATCTTGTAGTTTATGTCCTCTCACCTCAAACAAAAATGCACAAACATGAGTTCAGTCTCATGAATTCTAAAGCATAAACAAGTTGAAACGTTAAATTGTAAATTTTTCATATATATCCAAGTAGTAGTACAACAAGTATTTAATTACTCAACCAGAAATTTATGCAAGACATGTTTCTATCCACCTAAATGGAGCAACCAAATATCTGAAAGCCTAGGAGTAGAAGTATGTAGCTTAGAGTAGCAGTACATGCAACCCAGAATAGAAAATACACACGAATACCAAATAGTCGTGTTCCAATAAGTCAAATACCACCACGCTTCATATGCTGCTTTGGTTGTCTTGCCGACTGAGGCACAGCTAGGACATTGAGTAATCTCTCTGCATCGTCGTCAGCATCTGCATACTTGCTCGCTGTTTCTATCATCTCTCCCAAATCAGTGACCTTGTCACACTTCCAGCGATGATGTAGTAGACCAATTGGGAGTCCTGCGATGAAAGCTTCAATTGCGGTTTGATCGTTTACTCCTTCATAGGAGTCTTGGTGTCGATCCATCGTCTGAGGTAATCCCGGCAAGTTTCTTCGGCTTTCTGGGTGCAACGCTGTAGGTCTCCGACCGAACAGGGCCTCCTATATGTGCCTTCAAAATTCCGAAAGAACGCACTTTGCATGTCATACGAGTTATGGATGGTGTTCTCCGGAAGTTCATTGAGCCATGATTGCGCCGTCTTCCGCAACATAAGCAGCAGATATCGGGTTGGGACCAGTCTGTTTCCGCCTTTGGCGATGCAACAAGCTTGGAAAAAATCCTGTAGCCAAGTATCTGGCCGGGCAATGCCGTCGTAGGCTTGGATGTGCCTTGAGATAGCAAATCCTTCCAGGAATCTTGTAGCTCTGATGCAAGGTCCGAAGCACTTTGGGCCCACGTACATGTCATCGTTTTCATAGCGCCGCGCCTCTATGTTGGAATTGATCCCGTGCCTTGCGTCGCTCGGGGATAGAGATCGTCCCGAATGTCGGCTGTGGCTGCGGTGCCTTGGAGCCGGACTTCGGCTTCTGCCACCACCTCCTCCGCCACGGCATCCTCCTTGTCCCCCTTGGGAGCCGTTGTGATGACTGCTTGGTGGAGAGGGTGCGGCAGCTAAATTGTTTTCGGTTGATCGCCGGCCTCCGTCCAGAGCGTCATTATTCCGGTTCCGGGGAGGATCTTGACCACGACGAGCCCCCTGCCGGCTTGTGCCAGCATGGTTTCCATCGTTCCTTTGTCCGTCGTTCCCACCACGATGAGGCTTAGCCGGACGGCTTGCATGTTTAGGAGGTGGCATTTTTTGACGATCCTCCTCCCTATGTTTCTCTTTATCTTCTCCCCTTCGATTGTTAGATTCTCGTCGGGGAAGGTTCCTCGGATTCAGTGCAGCAATGGCATCTTGCTCGGCCTCTGGAGCAACGTTGCTCAAGTTACGGGTAGTTCTGTGATGCTGTCCTGATGATCCGGTTCTTGAATAATTGTCTTCCTGTCGTTCGGGGTTATGATACTACGCTCGAACGTAATGGGATCTTACGCCAGCCCATGCCAGATCTGTGCGACATTGGTCAGAATCCAAGGCTAGTTTTTGACTTCCGGACAGGGCGACCTTTTGCTGCTCCAGTCCCTTTTTGAGTAGTTTAATACCCAAACAGATCTCCTCCGGTCCTGGATTAGCCGATAGAATTTCTCTGGCCGCCACGGTATTCTGTACTGGGTTGGGTAAACCCAATCTCCATTGCTATCTTTCCGTGGCTTCCCCATCTCATCTCCAAAAAGGACGGCATGGACACGTGGGAATTGGTCATCATTGGTGTGACGCTTCCGTGTCTTCTGATGCAACCGAGACATGTAGTCCTTAGTTGACATGCGTTTCTTCTCCACCTCGATGTTTTTGGCTTCATCGAGGAGTTGTTGTCGACGCGCTTCTAGGGCTTGCGTCCTTTCGTCCAGCTCATCCGCAGTAAGTTCTGCGGCTGTAGGGATAGGTGTGGTTAATGCAGCATCAATGAGTTTACGCGCACCTTCGGTGATCACGTGTCCATCCACCGATGCTTCTTTTTTCGGCTCTTCTGGGATAAGTGCTCCATCCGAGTCTTCCTCGTATTCCTTGGCAATCACCTCCTCTGCCAGAGTGTCTTTTTCCGGGGTCTTGTTCTTCTTGTTCCTCTTCTTTGCCTTCTTGGCAGCGCCGGTAGCAAAGACGGCTTTGGGTCCGTTTCCCGGAGTCAAGCTCTGATCGGTACTTTTGGACATCTGGACTTCGGGATTATCTTTGACGTCCATGTCATCCTGCGCTTTGGGAGAGTGTTCCCCGGATCCTTCATCCATGGCTTCTCCTTCTTCTGCAGCTTTGGAGTTGTACTCCTCTTCATATTCCGCGGAGAACTTTCAGAAATCTGCCGACGTCATAGATTCATCCGAGGATGCGGGAACGTCGGTGTTTGTTCCAATTGCCTCCAGCATAGAATCGGTGTTTTCTCCAGCATCGGCAGAGCCAGATCCGGATCCCACGTATCCGACGAAGTGTGACGCGTGCCTCCTGAGGTACCTGCGGCTTTCGCGATCAGCCATGTCAAAACTTTTGATGGTCTCGAGGATTGCATCTGCGCTTTCGCCTTGTAGTATCATACGTCTCAGTGTGTACCTCAGGAAAGGCATGTCTGTCCCGGCATCGTCAGAGCCAGAATCAGTGTCGTTGTTGTGCTCCTCCTGAATTTCGACTTCCACGGGTGGGTCGATCTGGGATCCGGCTTCTCCAGGGAGATCCACTCCAGATTCGACTTGGGCCGCTAGGTTTTCTTCAGGCTCGGATTTCTCCACTATATCTGCAACTGGTGCGGGCTGGGTGGGATTAGGGTTTTCTGAGATCCGGAACTCTGCCGCCTCCTCGGACAAAGGGGACCCAGAAAATTCTTCTGCCTCTATCATCACCGCTGGGGTGGGTTGGGCAGTTCGAGCGAAACTGATGTAAACATCGATCTCGCCAAAAGACATGATTGTGTAGGCAGTCACGGCCTCCCTAGCCGGAATCCAAGTCTCATCGAGAACGATGAGAGGGACATCGCTGGCGTAGAGGATGCGACCGACGACGATAGTCTCGCCGATTCCGATTCTTGCAGATTCCGATCGGAACGCAGATCCAAAGCTCACTTGCCCCACGGTGGGCGCCAACTGTCATCGGATTGAGGACAGGTACGCCATGAGGGGGTCCTCGAGGCGTGCGAAAGAGAGGGGTGTGAGACGTACGGTGTTCCGGGATGGTGAGCACACAAGTTTAACCAGGTTCGAATCCGCCGGCTTTGGACGGATCCTACTCCTGTTAGCAATCCAGTAATACGGTAGAGCCGGAATATGGGTTACAATGGTTTCGCCTGTGCGAGTTGAGGGTCTAAAGTATTGGGTTGTTTTCTAAAGGCTCTCCCTAGGACGGCTTATATAGATATCTAGCCTAGGGTTTACAGGAGAGATCTATCCGGCTACGACTAAGAGTCGGTTACAGAGTACATCTTGAACTACAAGTAACATTATGGGCCTAAGTCAGTAAGTCTTCTAGGCCTTCCCGTAGCCGGATTGGACTCCGTCTTTCTCCCTGACTAGGACGCCCGTGAAGCAAAGCTCTAAACCGAAGTGGGCCACCCTGGTCAGTGAGGAACTATGAGGATACGCGGAAAGTATATCCCCAACAGTCGAGCTTGACGAGGAAGGAGCCCTAGTGTAGCCTCTCCTTGGAGACCGAGTTCTCCGGCATCTGGTACCTGCACCCACAAACACATCAAATAGAGGAACCCGAGACTAGGAGAGAACCCGAGAGAGCTAACCGAGAGGGGGAGAAGGGAAATAAAGAGAGGAGGCCTAGCTAGGTGAGGTCCTAGTGCGGTGAACCCTTGACGAGATCTAGCGACCCCGAGGCTGGATGTATCGGCATCGTAGATTGGTCCACCACGGGATGTGTGGAGGAAAGGCAGAGAAAAGACAGAACTAGCACACCGAGCTTGAAGCTCTATCATCTCCTGCCCGATCTAGGTCATCGGTACCGAGGCAGGCGGAGGTCGAAAGTGTCGTTGATGGCTAGGCTGCTGGGGACACCACACGATGGGCACGGAGCGGGAGATGGGAGGGAGAGGGCTATGGAGCTAGCAGAGGACGGAGGTCTATGCGGCGTCGATCGAAGGGGAAGAGGGACAAGGGTGGAAGCGGTGGCGGTGATGTCAATCGCGATGTGGATGGAAAGACGCGGAGGTGGCGACGGGGTCTTGGACTCATGGACGAGAGGGGATAGGGTTCGAATGTTCTGCGCGATCGTGATCTGGATGTGTGATGGATTTCACCAAACTACCCCTAATCTTATGTGCTGCAAGACTCT
Source organism: Avena eriantha (assembly GCA_910589775.1). Lineage (NCBI taxonomy): Eukaryota > Viridiplantae > Streptophyta > Magnoliopsida > Poales > Poaceae > Avena > Avena eriantha. The sequence continues at coordinate 238,792,747 of OU342745.1, forward strand.
GGGAACATCGAGGTATTTCGGTCATTTCATGCATAAAGTCTGGGGGACGGGGATGGCGCTGTGACTTTGGGGTGTTGGATGGAACCCATCTAAACGGTTGAGATCACCTTCGGCGTGTTGATCCGTGGGTACCCTAGTTCCCTCTTGTGAATGGTTGGCTCTATTCTATAAGGTTGAGGGGGTTTCATTTCCTAAGTGTCAAATGACCAATGTTACGGCCAAAATCATATTATAGTTTGTGATTATGTGAACATATTATGCACACATATACATCATGGAATGGTGGACAATGTTGTCACAGGAAGTTTTCTTTTTCTTCACACAAAAATGCATTTTCCATTTTCGGAGTATAAAAAACGGGGCGTTTTGTGAAGCAACCACGAAAGTGCTAATTCAAAATGCTACCACCATATTTTTAAAAATACTAGACCATATTACATGGACAATGTCCCAACCGGGGTATCCCAAACTTTTCCGGACACCCCTCGTGAAAAAGACAAATGCCTTCTGAATCGGTTGGAAGCGGGTCCAATTTGAACTACAGGTACATGATCTAATGCTCATGATATTTTTGCAAAAATCATTTTTAGGTTCACAATATGCTGTTTTATAGAGATCCAATGGAAGTTCAGTGAGGCTTAGCCGCTAGCTAAGAACCTTCATCTCCGCTGTTTTGACCATAGTTTGAAACAGACATAAAAATTCAAAAACGGTCAAAACAATGTGAATCCTTCACGTGGCATCATATTATGTGACATAGTTGCAAGGAAATATAGCAAAGTTGGTATATTGTAGATATCTCAAAAAAACCTTAACATAAATGACCTATCATGTTCGAGGTTTTGTGGCTTTCACGCCAAACGACCAATGTTACGACCAGAATCGCGGTACAGTTTGAGATAATGTGCCCATATTGTGCACGCATGTGCATCATGGGATGGCGAACAATGTTGCAGGAGGAAGTTTTCCTTTCCATAGCATGGAAAAGTCATTTTCTATTCTACTAGTGCCAAAATCGGGGCCGTTTTGTGAAGTAACACCAAACGGTGAATACAAAATGGTACCACCCTATTTTTCAAAAATATTAGACCCACCTAACATGAACAATCTCTCAACTGGGTATTCGCAAACCTTTCCGTCCACCCCTGGTGAAAAAGACAAATGTCTGCTGAATCGGTAGGAAGTGGGTCCGGTTTGAACTACAGGTACATGATCTAACACTCATGATTATTTGAAAAAATCATTTTTAGACTCACAATATGATGTTTCTTCAGAGATCAAATGCAAGTTTAGCGAGACTCATCCTCTATCTTCATGCCGGTCATTTTGATCATAGTTTAAAGCGAGAAAAATTTGAAATAGACATAAAAAATTCAAAAATGGTCCAAACAAGGTGAATCCTTCGCGTCGCGTCATATTATGTGACATATTGTAAAGGAAAAATACCAAAGTTGGTATATTGGTTGCATCTCGAAAAAACCTTCACAGAAATGACCTATCATGTTCGAGGTTTCATGGCTTTCATGCCAAATGACCAATGTTACGGCCAGAATCGTGGCATAGTTTGTGATAATGTGCCATATTGTGCACTCATGTGTATCATGGGATGGCAAACAATGTTGCAGGAGGAAGTTTTCCTTTTCGTTGCACGAAAAAGTCATTTTCTATTTTGCTAGTGCAAAAATCAGGGTTTTTGTGAAGCAACACCAAACGGTAAATACAAAATGGTAGCACCCTATTTTTCAAAAATACTAGACCCACCTTACATGAATAATGTCCCAACCGGTTATTCGCAAACCTTTCCATCCACCCCTGGTGAAAAAGACAATGCCTGCCGAATCGGTAGGAAGTGGGTCCGGTTTGAACTACAGGTACATGACCTAACACTCATGATTTTTTGAAAAAAATCATTTTTAGACTCACAATATGACGTTTCTTCAGAGATCAAATGCAAGTTTAGCGAGACTCATCCTCTATCTTCATGCCCGCCATTTTGATCATAGTTTAAAACGAGAAAATTTTGAAACAGACATAAAAAATTCAAAAACGGTCCAAACAAGGTGAATCCTTCACGTGAGGTCATATTATGTGACATAGTTGCAAGGAAAAATATCAATGTTGGTATATTGGTTGCATCTCGAGAAAACCTTCAAAGAAATGACCTATCATGTTCGAGGTTTCATGGCTTTCACGCCAAACGACCAATGTTACAACCATAATCGTGGCATAGTTTGTGATAATGTGCCCATATTGTGCACTCATGTATATCATGGGATGGCAAACAATGTTGCAGGAGGAAGTTTTCCTTTCGTTGCACGAAAAAGTCATTTTCTATTTTGCTAGTGCAAAAATCAGGGTATTTTGTGAAGCAACACCAAACGGTAAATACAAAATGGTACACCCCATTTTTCAAAAATACTAGACGCACCTTACATGAACAATGTCCCAACCAGTTATTCGCAAACCTTTCCATCCACTCCTGGTGAAAAACACAATGTCTGCCGAATCGGTAGGAAGTGGGTCCGGTTTAAACTACAGGTACATGTTCTAACACTCATGATTTTTTGAAAAAAACATTTTTTGACTCACAATATGACGTTTCTTCAGAGATCAAATGCAAGTTCAGCGAGACTCATCCTCTATCTTCATGCCCGCCATTTTGATCATAGTTTGAAACGAGAAAATTATGAAACAGACATAAAAAATTCAAATACAGTCCAAACAAGGTGAATCCTTCGCGTGGCGTCATATTATGTGACATAGTTGCAAGGAAAAATTCCAAAGTTGGTATATTGGTTGCATCTCGAAAAAAGCTTCACAGAAATGACCTATCATGTTCGAGGTTTCATGGCTTTCATGCCAAACGACCAATGTTATGGCCAGAATCGTGGCATAGTTTGTGATAATGTGCCTATATTTTTTACTCATGTGTATCATGGGATGGCGAATAATGTTGCAGGAGGAAGTTTTCCTTTTCCTCGCACGAAAAAGTCATTTTCTATTTTGCTAGTGCAAAAATCAGGGCGTTTAGTGAAGCAACACCAAACGGTAAATACAAAATGGTACCACCCCATTTTTCAAAAATACTAGAGCCACCTTACATAACAATGTCCCAACCGGGTATTCGCAAACCTTTCCGTCCACCACTAGTGAAAAAGACAAATGTCTGCCGAATCGATAGGAAGTGGGTCCGGTTCGAACTACAAGTACATGATATAATGCTCATGATTTTTAGCAAAAATCATTTTTGGGTTCACAATATGATGTTTCTTCAGAGATCCGATGCATGTTCAGCGAGGCTCAACTCGCAGACGAAAAATTTCAATTTCAAACCACTATTATCAAAAACATGATTCAAAATCTCTATTTACACCTATTAATGTTTTATATGAAAAATATGTATTTGTATTTGTTCTAGAAAATAAAAGTGTTATATAATGTCCTAAAAATGTTCTATAAAGTTTGACAAGTTCTCTGAATTTTGTTTGACTCAATTTGGAGTTATGAATAAAAAGATACAAAAGAATTCAAAAAAATAAAGAAAAAAGTAGCTAGAACGCCCGGCCCAGCAAGCTATGCGCGCTAGCACGCCACCGGATGCCCAAGTCTAACCAAGGGAGTAGCCCAAGCAACCACATGTCAGAGGCCTTATGCGCTTGAGGACCAGGCCCACGTACGGAACATGATAGTTATAGCGATCAGGTCCGTTTCTTGCATGAAAACACGAAATGGTGTGGTGGTAGGCATCTTGAACGAAAGGTTGTAGGTCTCGAGTTCGAGTACCCGGGTGACCATTTTTTGCCAAGATTATTTCCTGATGAGCTGGGCCTGCTGGCGTGGTGGGTCCCGCCTGATTTAATTAGCAAAGAAATTTTAGAAATTTTTTCTCGGCGCGTGGGGCATCCATGTCAGCTCGTGTATTGGGTTCGTATATTCAAAAACAAGTAGTAGCTGGAACCACATATGTATTCACGAATGGGCCGTGGGGTCAAGTCCTAGCTCCTGTTTACTTCTTTTGCTTGGTGTGGGTTTCTGAATCATCTTCTAGTATATGACTAGGTAGACACATCACGTGGCAGCTAGCGAATTGCTTATGTGGCGGTCCCGTCATTACTTTTGTATATGAAAATATATTACTATTAGATATTATGACCATCTAAATTGGTCGTAATCACCTAGATACAATGCTTTAAATCAGTTCTATTCATCTATGACCATTTTGTTCTTGCAAAATATGACCTTCTTAACAAAAATTGATCATAATTTTTTAAGTTTTGGACCCTCCTAAATGCCTTACGACCAGTTGCTTCAGAATGGTGATAAATCTATCACCAAAAAATCGTTGGTCATTAACAAAAGGTCACGAGTGAGCAGATTTTTTGTAGTGGGTGTGTTACACCATTCCTAGTATATTCATGTTTTTATCTATCTTCCAAATTAAACTTGTTATGTGAAAATTAGTGATTAAAGCTCTCACGAACTTGATGGTACACTTTATTTTCTTATACTTAATAAACTTGAACCATTGTGTCCATATATGTTGCTTATATGCTTGCACTTTATAAGTTGTGAATTAGTAGAACCATGTTACCATGGGAACGCTTTCAAAATTGCACTTATTATTCAGTTGATATCATGTTCTTTTGTTTATGGATCTCGTCGGTGTGAAATAAAAGGGGAGCTTGTAAGCTCATGGAGTTTGTATATGTGTTAGAGAAACGCCTGGGCGGTTAGCCTAAGCCATGCCTAATCATGGTGGAAACTTGCAGCATAACCATAGTGAGCATTCTATGAAGCATCCTCAATAAAAAACCTATGCAAATAGCACATAAAAAGATCGCTGAGATGCTCATTGTCTGTTGCCTTGTCATTTTGAAATGGGATAGCTCATGTGTCATGGGGAAAGGGGTACCCCATTGGCGGTTCTCCATGATACACATGTACTTACAGACAAGAACTTACTTGTGACTAAAGTTGAGTAGCATGAGGTTCGGTAAGATAAGCAAGGGGCATGGGATTTTCAACTTATAACTTGTCAAGAATATCCTCATATTTGTGTCACTTTAACCTTAATCACCTCAAGAAGCTTATGATAGGGGCAATGAGAGCTGAAAGCTAATAAGTACCATAATTTTTGGAAGCTCTTTATGAAACTTGAAATCCCTGCTTCTCTCTGTGAAGGGCCTTTCTTTTTTACTTTTATGTTGAGCCTCCATCTTCTATCTTTATGCACCAATTGAGAGAGCATAGTGGTCATTCTTAGTTTAATGTGCATTATCCCAAAACTTGTTGATTGATTCATAACTTTGATATTGCTTGTTCTTAAATTATTTGTATCTAGCCACCCTTATGAACTTTGAAGGTGTCCTATGCATTTATGTTCTGCTAATCCATGAAGGACAAGCTGAATACCACTCTTATTATGTTTTCTATATGTGCAACAAAAAAATGTCTTTCAATGCATTGTTATTCATGATCTTTTGTTCATACCTTTCATGTTACAACATAGTTGCTATGTCTTATTGTTAGAACTATATCTTTCATGTTTATGTTAGAGTATTATGATCCTAGCTATCAATGTTTTACAATACCTTGATCAAGATTGTGATGGTGCATGTCACCTCAAAAATTATTCTTTTTATCACTTACTACTCGAGGATGAGCAGGAGTTAAGCTTGGGGATGCTTGATACGTGATAAACGTATCTATAATTTTTGATGCTCCATGCTTGTTTTATATCAACTTTCTTATGTATTGTTTACACTTTGAGGTATTTTTACACATTTTCTGGAACTAACCTATTGACAAGATGCTGTAGTGCCATTTGCATGTTTTCTGCTGTTTTTGGTTTCAGAAAAGCTATTAAGGAAACATTCTTGGAATTGGACGAAACAAAAGCCAAAGTTCCTATATTTCCCGACATAATACGGAGTCCAAAGCAGAGACGGAGGAAGGAACCGAGGTGGCCACACCCTATGGTGGCGCGAGAACCCCCTAGGCGTGCCACCAGGTGGTGTGGGCCTCTCGGCCCTCCAACGACCTTGCTCCTTCGCCTATATATTCCCCCGAGATAAAAGCCCTAGAGACGGGATCAGAATTCCACGAAAAGTTCCGCAGCACCGCCGCCCCAAAGAGGATATTCGGGGGACATAAGTCTCTGTTCCAGCACCCTACCGGGACGGGGAAGTGCTCCTAGAGCCATCTCCATTGACTCCACCACCATCTCCATTCCGCCGTTGCTGACTCCCATGATGAGGAGGGAGTAGTTCTCTCTCGAGGCAAAGGGCTCCACCGGTAGCTATGTGTTCATCTCTCTCTATGCGTGATCTTATTGAGATCATGAGCTTTGTAATCTAGTTGAATAAGTAGATCTATTTTTCTACTCAAGTGCTTTAATTAATCTCTGCTAATCCCCACGTGTGTGAAGTTAATAGTGTGCACACTGTGTGGCACTTATGCTAAGGTTACAGAAATACTTATCATGAGTATAATTTGAGTTGGATGTCTCTATGAGATTGTGGTGTTTGTTGGAACCATCTAGCGCTCAACGTGACAGTGAGGGGTTATCTAGATGGGGAATGTGAACTTTAAGGTGTGTTGTTGTATCCCTATATCGTCCAACCGAAGAGTGGTTCAGGGTAGAATCATGAAGAGAAGATATTTATATGAGAGTGTCCACTAGTGAAAGTATGATCCCTAGGCCTTGTTTCTAAGCATTGAAACACCATTTACAATCAGTCCTGTTACATGTTTTCTTGCTGCCGCTCTTATTTCAGATTGCAATTACCACTTATAATCCTCCATATTACTTGTATTTCACAATCTCTTCGCCGAACTAGTGCACCTATACACCTGACAAGTGTATTGGGTGTGTTGGGGACAGAAGAGACTTCTTGTATCTTGATTGTATGGTTGCTTGAGAGGGATACCTTTGACCACTTCCTCCGTGAGTTCGATAAACCTTGGGTGATCCACTTAAGGGAAACTTGCTGCTGTTCTACAAAACTCTGCACTTGGAGGCCCAACACTGTCTACAAGAATAGAAGCGTGCGTAGACATTATAGACATAGGCATAACAATAGTCTTTTGGTCCAAAAGTTACACCACGAAGCACCAGGATATAACGATTATTAAGTAAAATACTGGTCTAGTTTTATTGAACCTTGGGAAATAGTTGCTAAATGAATTGAGGAACTTCTAAAAGACTTGTTGATTAATTTCTTTCTAGCTTACCAGAACTTTCTAGTTTACTTTGCATCTTTTGGTTGTTTTCAATGATGGAGATATGACAGGGTTGAAGATTCACCTATAGTTATGCATTCAAATGGGATAAAAATAAGATTAAGCATTGCCATGTGTAAAATGATCTAATAGGGATAGGAGTTGTGGGCAGTACATCCACATCTATTATAGCCCCTAAAACCACATGTGACAATAGTCTCTTGGTCCAACCATGATGCCACGAAACCACAGGTTACAATGATTATTAAGTAAAACAGACCCAATCCTTAAGATCCGTGATACTACTATTGATCCCAAGAAGATCACTAAGCGTATACCATACTCCCCCTTGCTATCACTGGGGTTCATGTGTTAGACGTTGTTATCCACTCATCTCACCTCAAACCTGGATCAATCCGTGGCGTCTTGGGTACCTACAAGTCCTCGGATCAAGGTAGAGATAAATATACAAGATAACAAAGCTCTTATACAATCACTACACAATATTCCAATAGAATTAGATGCACATAGACGTTGTGAGGCTTCACCCCTACCCACATCCCATGAAAACTACTCACTCATAATAATAATATCAACGATATGAATCATTGGAAAAATACTTAGATTCAAATCTAATATTCTTATAATTTTCACCAATGCACAATAAGATCTCTACTACAAGATAATATCTAGGGCTATGAACGAGGTAGGAGATTGAGGTGATGAACTATGGTGGTGTGGATATTCTTCAGCGTGTGATGGATGAGATGTAGATTGGCAATGGGTTTTGTGGCGGCTATAAGGTGCGTCTCTCCTCGAATGATCTCCCTTCCTTCACATAAATAGCTTGGTTTGACCTAAGCAAGGCGCCTACATGTAGTAGGGGTGGACGGTACAGGTCGGCCTCGCCCGTACCGATGCTCGTTACTCCTCCTAGAAATGCCTTTTCACCCCTGGTTGACTTGGTTGTGTTGGTAATGACACATTCTTCTGTAATTTCTCCTGATATCCTCATAAAAGGCATGATTTTCTGCACATCATAAATCAACAGAAGGATTTGCACATCTTTGCAATAATTAGTCATTAATAGCAAGGCTAGAGAGTTATTTAGTCAACTTCTTGACTTATAGTAAGATTTAAACACGAATAAAGATAGCTATTTTCACAGACATCAACATCCCCAAGCTTAAACCTTGATCGTCCTCGAGCAAGAAACCAAAAATAATAAGGAACACAACATTTTAAACTGAAATGACAAGAATGTAAATTCACTTACGAGAGATAGGCACATGAGTTCAACACTTTTCATTCGAAAGTTTGGCATAGTTAGAGTAGTGTCAAGAATATAATACTAGCTTTGGTAACTCAAGATAATCAAAGTAAAGTATCTATAAACATAAGTAACTAGAAGTGTAGCAATCATTCCAATTCCTCTAGTTAACTCCTCGCTTGCCAAGGAACACTAGGAAGTTCCATACATCAATTTAAGTGTGAGAAATCATGTCGAAATAAGCATAAAAATCAAGTGTCTCATTGCACCCACATAAAGGAACCAATTCCATCAAAACACTTCTTTCTATTTGTTGCCTTCTAAAAAAATTCATATAATAGTAATGAGACCATGCCAAAGACTTTGTAGGTGATCATATTGGAGTCAAAAAATAGTTTCTAGTTGTAGTCATTAAATACTTTTGTAACCTTTTTGCACATCCCTCAAGAGTACCAATACTCTTGCCCATAGGTAGCTAGCTACCCATGTCATCATAAATAGAAGAAATCAAGATTTATACCTAGATTGTTCGAAGGAAAGTGAAATTGTTGGCATCCCAGGGTGTGAATCATCAGTTTTGTTTAGACAAACTTTCAAGCAATATCATACTTTTAGATCCACATTTTATTTTTGGAATACATATCAATCACTACTAGACTGCATTTCAACCAAAAACTCCTTTCAAATGTGCCATTCATACTATCATCAAATCTATGGAGTTGAGTATCTTCAAGGTTAAACTCTTAGGACAATAAAAACATCGCACAAGTCATAATTTGAGACTTTTCTTGTTGTACTTATTTGGGAAAATTATTTTCCAAGGAAGGACTCAGTTAACTATAAGAATTATAGCAAAAGCTTACTCAAATACTTACTCATATGAATAGAAATCTTTACTCTAAATATTTTGAATTACTCCCACTAGCATAGTACATTAAAAATACTACAAACTAGCATAAACATTTCAAATTTCTAAAGTGGCATACATAGGAGATACCTCTCATCAGTGACTTCACAATTTTCTTCCATATGATGTGTTCCTTCAAAACTCAAAAGAAAATCACTCTCATTAATGATATCAAAGCAAAGAGACAAATGCAGATCCATAAAGATAAAAGAAAAAAAATCTTTTTTGTATTTTTGAGGATTGGGTTTAGAGAATAGAAAAAGATTGACGACAAAGGAAGATACTAAAAACAAACAAACGAAAAACAAAAATGAAAAATAGCTAAGTGTTGGAACAAGTCCAACACGAGTGTTTCAAAGCTCTCAAGGAGCTATAGTACAACCTCATTATTACATTAATAAATTGCTTGAGGAACACTTCCCCAAGCTTAGGCTTTTGCAAGCCCCGTTGTTGCTTATTGTGGTGGTGGAGGATAATCTCCCAAGTTCCATTGAACTGGGATGAGAGGTTTGCAGTTAAGTCTCGAAGGTTGTGGTGAGGTTGTTCATGTTCAGAATGTTCCAGTCAAGTGCGTACACATCATCATAGGTGGTGTAGTAGTTCGGTGGCTGCTAATCTTGTTCGGGTCCTTCTTGCTCTTCTTCTAATTTTTCCTATCCTTGTGATTCAGCTTGTTGTGGTAGGTTTGCCTCAACCTACACATCACAATGCAGATGTCCATTCTCAATAGAGAATAGACTGTTAGGCAAAGGAGCAGCAAACAAGTGACCGGCTCCTAGGTATATCGAAGTAATATATGGAAGTAGAAAAATTACTAAACCAATGATTATATTACCATGTGTTAGTGAATAGAATCTAAATGGAAAGATTACCCTCATTTCTTCTCTTCTCTTCAAAGGATATCTTGAACACTCTTTATTAGTAAACAAAAACAAACAAAAGCAAAACTAACACTAACCCAAACAAAAACTTTAATTTCACATGGGTTGCATCCCATGAAGTGCTTCTAGTTAAGGTCAATTAGCTTGACCCAAATGGTGATCATTTTAGTTTCGGAAGTGGAACACACACTCCAAAATTTTAAGCTTTTGAAGTAATGATCCCATCTTCATTGGGCTTGGCCTTTTTATTTCTAGGGAACTGGACTACAAAAGGTTCTCTTGATGATAGCCCTACTCTAACATCCCCTTCATGCAAGTTGATTAAATATTTTGTAGTTCTTAAGAATAGCCTTCCTAGAACTACTGGTCATATAGGATCTTCAGGCTTATCCACTATAACAAGATCAATTGGTGCATGACATCCTTTGATTTCCACAACAATATTCTATTTGTCTCCCACAACTTGTTTATAAGTTGAATCTACTAAGTGGAGTCTTAGTTTAGTAGTTTGAAATTGCCCAAGGTTAAGTCTTTCAAATAGACTTCTAGATATCATTGAGACTTTAGCACCAAGTTCACAGAAATCTCATTAACTCCTATATGGATCTTAATAGTGGGCTCAAATATATCATCTAGTTCAACTAGAAGTTTCTCAGATAATTCCTTATATTGCATTTCTAGCTCACATACCTTGGTTGCTACTTAGTGCATAAAATGTTGGTACATAGTATCATTACCTCGTTCAATACCAGAATTCTTTACGGTGATCATCTTCACAAGATCTTCCATGATACAATCCGGAGACAGTGCATTACTATAGTCCAGCTCTTCAGTCTTCTCATCTAATTTTCCACCCTCATCATCTTGAGGTCTTCAAACAGATTTGGCTCGGGCTTTCCTTTAATCCTTGCAAGGATGAGAGTTTGGCTCTCAACTATCTTTCCCAATTGTGCTTTCATGGTCTTTGTTCTTCCCTATAAAGGTTGAACATCACTTTTAAGAATAACTGCTTGATTAGATAGTTTATTAAAAATAGTTTCATGGTTCTCCAGAATTTTAATAAGAAGATTATTCTGCTCAGTTTGTGCTTGCATAAATGCTTTGAAAGAATTTTCAAGCTTGAGATTACCATTACTTTCTCCATTACTATTGGTATAGTTGTTGTTGTTTGGACCACCTACAGGGTTAGCATATTGCTTTTGAAAGTTTGAGCCATTATTTTGACTCTTCCATGCAAGGTTGTAAGGATTACGAGCTATAAAATCTACTTCTTCAGAATTTGTAGAAGCTCATCTACCTTTGAAGTAAGCTCTTCATTAGTCTCCTCGGTGATTGCATTCAGCTTTATTTAGGAAGATCTACATACATGCCATTGGGTATGGTTTCTTTGCATGTCATTTAGAATCTTCTTGGCAACATCTACTTCCTTGACCATGAATGTGCCTCATGCTGTAGTGTCAAGCATAGATTTATACATTGTGTTAAGGTAACTATAAAATAAGTGGAGAAATAACCACTCTTCCATCCCATGGATAGGACAACTCATTACTACTTCCTTCACCCTTTCCCAAGAAAGTGACAGTGGCTCGCGATCTTCTTCTCTAGAACCTGTAATATTTGATCGAAGTTGCATAGTCTTAGCTGGAGGAAAAATATTAGTCATGAAAATATTAATTCATTCCTCCCGTGAAGTAATAGTGCCTTTAGGAAAAGCTAGAAACCAATCGTTTGATTTTACTCTAAGTAAAAAGGAAATAAGTGTAATTTAATAGCATCGGGGTCAACATCTTTTATGCGCATCATGTCGCATAATTCAGTAAATGTATTTAGGTGCAAACCTGAATAGTTAGTAGCTGAGCCTCCAAATTGGTTCTGTTGAACCAAACTCAAAAGGTTAGGCTTAATCTCAGAATTCTCTGTTGAAACAGCGGGCTGAGTAATAGGTGCACAAATAAAATCATCATTGGGAGTAGCATACTCCCCAAGCTTATTTTGTGCCATAGTAATTTTATTTTTGGTATTTTTCGACTTAGGGAAACAATTAAACATGGAACTAATTTTTTGGATTTTCAAATAGATAAAAAAAAGTAAACTAATAACAATTATTAAAAATAAAACAAAAAATAAAATGAATAAACAAGGTCTCCAATAACCTCACCAGGATAGCAAAATTGCTTCCCCGACAACGACGCCAAAAAAATGGCTGATACCTTCAATTTGGATTATGGATGCAGTGTAGTAGCTTTTTCAATAGAAAAGACCTAGGTTTATCGAACCTTGGGAAACACTTGCTAAAAGGAATTGATGAACTTCTGCAACACTTAATGATTAATTTTGTTTTTCTTTTACCGGATCTTTCCAGTTTACTTTATATCTTTTGGGTGTTTTCAATGATGGAGATATGCCAGGGTTGAAGATTCACCTGCATCTATGCATACAAATGGGATAAAAATAAGATTAAGTGCATCCATGCATAAAATAATCTAATAGTAATAAGAATTGTGGGTAGTATATCCTCAGCTACTAGAGCCTCTAAAACCACATGTGACAATAGTCCCTTGGTCCAACTGTCATACCACGAAACTACGGGTTACACCGATTATTAAGTAAAACAGACAAAAGCCTTAAGATCAGTGATGTTACTGTGGATCCCAAGAGGATCACTAAGCGAATTTCGTAATCCACCTTATTGTCACTAGGGTTTTGAATGTCAGACGCTGTTCTCCACTCATCTCACCTAAAACCTTAATCAATCCACGGGGTCTTGGGTACCTACAAGTCCTAGGATCGAGGTAGAGACAAGGATACAAGATACCAAAGCTCCTATTCAATCACTACACAATATTCCCATAGAATAAGATGCACATAGATGCTGCAAGGCTTCACTCTAACTCGCATCCTGTGAGTACTACTTATTCATAATAATGATATCAACAATATGAATCATTGGAAAAAAAATACTTAGATTGAAATAAAAATTCTTAAAGTGGTCGCCATTTCACAAGAAGATCTCTACTACATGATAATGGCTATGGATATGAAGAAGGTAGGAGATGGAGGTGATGAACTATGGTGGTGTGGATCTCCTTCGATGTGTGATGGATGAGATCTAGATGGAGAAGGAGTTCTGTGGCGCCTTGAGGGTGCGTTTCTCCTCGATTGATCTCACTTCCTTCACATAAGTAGCTTGATTTGACCTAAGCAAGGCGCCAATGTGCTGTATGGGCGGACAGATATGGTGTGGCCCGATCTTCTCATTAAGCTAGGGTGGACGGTGATGAATTTGGTAGAGATAACTTGTATGTTGTTGTAGAACTCTCTCGATTGATATCTGATGTCAATGCAACATCTGTCAACCCTATACAGATTCGCAATATCACACACTTGTGCACGTATCTGCTGACCACAAAGCGCGATGGAATATTCTAATCCCTAATGGAACATCACATAGCACTCAAACTTTTAGTAGCAATACACACCAGATCGATACGAATTATTGTGGGGAAATTTCAGAGAATTACAATAGCAATTCGACTGGAACTAGGGTTTTGTTTAAATGTGGTTTACCTCTGCAATGTGTTGACCCTAGATATTTATGGAGGGGTGGCCGACCAACTAGACTAGGAGTGAATTCACCTATTGTTTAAGTTTCTTTGCATGGGCTCTAGTAATAGGTCCAATTCTGATTTCTTTGGTCTTGTTCTTGGTAGCAACATCACTCATTAGGATTTGGAGATAGATAGTTAGTAGGGATGTCCTCATCATCTCCCCCATTCAAAAGGCATCAAACCCGATGCTCCAAGGTCTTCTCGATCATACGGTATCAAATCAGCAACATTGGAACTATCACTGACACCAAACTCATCTTTTGGAAGATCTATCTTATAGGCATTATCATTGATCTTTGCAAGCACTTTGTAAGGACCAGCACCACGTGTAAGTAACTTAGAACGTCGTAGGTGTGGAAATCTATCCTTGCGAAAGTGTACCCAAACCATATCTCTAGGCTGAAACAACACCTCCTTGTGCTTCTCGTTAGCTCTAGCCACATTGTTCTTGCCCTTCTTTTCAATGGCCACTTTAGTCTTCACATGTATCTTCCTCACAAAATATACTCTCTTCGATGCCTCCATATTAACTCTCTCTTGTATTGGAAGAGGCAGTAAATCAATTGGTGTAATGGGTTTGCAACCATAGACCACCTCAAAAGGACACAGCTGTGTGGTAGAGTGTACCTGCCCTATTAGATGCAAACTCCACATGTGGAAAGTAGTCCTCCCAAACATGCAAGTTCTTCTTGATCATAGCTCGTAGAAATGTCGAAAGTGTGGGGTTTACCACCTCCGTTTGACCTTTAGTTTGGGATGACATCTAAATAGTAACTTCGTCCCCAGCTTTCCCCAAAGTGTCTTCTAGAAGTAGCTCATGAATTTCAAATCACGGTCAGAAACAATCGTCTACAGTACTCCATGTAAGGACATGATGTGAAAAATAGATTAGCAAGATGCGACACGTCGTCACTTTTGTGGCAGACAATAAAGTGTGCCATTTTAGAGAATCTATCCACTAACATAAAAAATTAATCTTGGACTTTTTAGTTTTAGGCAAACCTAATACAAAATCCATGCTTATATCTTCACATGGTGTAGTTGGTGCTGGTAATGGAGTATACAAACCACGAGGCTTCAATTTTGACTTGGACGTGTTGCAAGTAATGCATCTCTTCACAAATATGTCCACATCAAGCCTAATCTTGGGCCAATAAAAATGATCAGCGAGCATGAGTAGCGTCTTCTCACGCCCAAAGTGACCCGTCAAACCTCCAGCATGTGATTCCTGCAACAAAAGCAAACACACCGACGATTCTGGAACACATAGTTTGTTAGCGTGAAACAAAAACCCATCATGGATGTGATATTTATCTCATTCCTTCCCAATAACACACAAACTATATGGTTCAGCAAAATCATGATTAGTACTATATAAATCACACAAACTCTCTAAACTAGGAACTTTAATATCCAATTGTGTTAACAACATATTTTTCCTAGAGAGAGCATCAACAACAACATTGTCTTTGCCGTTCTTATGTTTGATTATGTATGGAAAAGACTCAATAAACTCAACCCACTTTGCAAGACACCTATGCAAATTACATTGATATTTAAAATACTTCAAAGCTTAATGATTAGAATGTATGATAAATTCTTTTGGCCACAAATAATGTTTCCAAACCTCAAGAACTCTAACAATTGCATACAATTCTTTACCATAGAGATGATAGTTTAAATTTGCACCCAGAATTTTGCTAGAAAAATATGCAATAGGATGACCCTCTTGCATCAAGACACCACCAATTCCTATGCAACTAGCGTCACATTCAATCTCAAATTTCTTAGTAAAATTTGCTAGTGCAAGCAATGGTGTAGAAGTTAATAATTGCTTTAGTTCATCAAAAGCATGATCTTGGGCTCTACCCCACACAAAAGCAACACCCTTTTTAGTTAACTCATTCAAAGGTGTAGCAATAGTACTGAAATATTTCACAAAATGTCTATAGAAACTAGCAAGACTGTGAAAACTTCGTACTTGACTCACATTCATGGGAGTAGGCCAATTTTGAATAGCTTATATTTTAGATATATCTACCTCAACTCCATGTTTAGAGACAACATAACCCAGAAATATGACCTTATCTTTGCAAAATGTACACTTCTCAACATTACCAAAAAGCTTAGCATATTGTAACACTTGCAAAACTTATGTAATATGATCACTATGTTCAGATTCATTGTGGTTGTAGATTAATATGTCATCAAAATACACAACCACAAACATGCCAATAAAGTTTCTTAAGACATGGTTCATTATTCTCAGTTAAACCGAAAGGCTTGACTAACCACTCATGTAAACCAAACTTAGTTTTAAAGGCAATTTTCCATTCATCCCTTCCTCCATCCTAATTTGATGATAACCACTACGCAAATCAATCTTAGAGAAAGCAGTAGCACCACTCAATTCATCTAGCATATCTTCCAAACATGGAATAGGATGACGATATCGAATAGTGATGTTATTTATAGCTCTACAATCTACACACATGCGCCATGTACCATCTTTCTTAGGAACTAAAATAACAGGAACAACACAAGGACTTAAGATCACACAAATATACCCTTTGTTGAGAAGCGCTTGTACTGGTTTCCAAATTTCCTTTGTCTCGTCGCGATTGGTGCGGTATGGTGCTCGGTTGGGCAATGATGCTCCTGCAATCAAGTCAACTTGATGCTCAATACATCACAGTGGTGGAAAACCTACAGGTACTTTTTTATAAACACGTCCCTGAATTCCTATAACACATTAGAACCACCAAGAGAAAGTGGGGTCATATCATTAGAAACCAAAACCTCACGATTGTACATAAGCACAAGAGGAACGGTTGCATGATCGTCTCTAAATTCTCTCATATATTATTTGGTGTCTAATATGAGTAAATAAGGCACTCTCTCACTTTTCATTATATCACTCAATTTGGGCTGGGATGTATTACTCACAGCTGAAATATTCTCGCCTATCTATAGATGTAGATGCATGTTCTAAGTTTACGTCAGTTTTCTGACGAGATTCATTCACAATCTGCTATGGTGACATAGGTTGCAAATTGATTTTTCTGCCCTTGAACTCCAAATGATAGGTATTGGCTCGGCCATTACGTTGTACAGAATGATCAAACAGCCACGGCTAGCCCAACAACAAATGACACACTGTCATAGGTACTACATCAAACTCAATATAATCTTTGTATGGACCTACCTCAAAATCAACTCGCACCATGTGGTTGAACTTCATCTAACCATTGTCACTTAACCACTGAATATATAATATGGATTTGGGTGTGGTAAATATTTTAGCTTCAGCTTTGCACATAACTCCTTGCTTGCTAAGTTGCAACAACTACCACCATCGATAATCACCTTGCAAGCTTTGTTTGGACCAACAAGTTCCTTTGTTTGAAACAAATTGCATCTCTAACTTGTAGCACTAGGTGTCACATTGAGAGTCCTTTGTGAAACAACAATCGTTGGAGCAGGTGAAGCAAAGGCATCAATGGCGCAACCACTTGTATAGCCAGCTTCATCTGAGTCATGAGGATCAAAATCATCTCCTGTTTCATACTCATTATCCTCGTTAACAACCATAACCTTTCTATTGGGATGCTCTCACTTAAAATGTCCATTGCCACCACATATATGGCATTCCAAATCTCTGTTGCACGTAGTAGACATGTTGGAACCAGTACCACTAGCTGCAGGGGCAGGTTTCTTTGTGTTGGAAATGGTTGAAGCAGGTCTAGTTGATGTAGATGGATGATCATCAGCATGAGCACTCGGTGCAAGCACATAAGGAGTTGACCTAGATGAAAAACACCCACCTCTCATGGAACAAGCTTTAAACTAAGCATCTTAAAAAAATTGTGCTTCAGCTTCTCGTGCATGATGTAGGAGTTCATTCATATCATTATACTGGTGGTTCCTAACAATACATTTGATGTTATACTTCAGGCCATGGAGAAAACATTGCATAGTCATCTCAATAGATTCACGTACTCGAGCACGCTGTAGTAACAACTCGATCTGCATGTAACATGCATCAACATACATGGCATGTTGCCTTAATTGTGTCAACTTATCAAAAACTGAAGGCAAATAGTTGGTTGGAACAAAATGAGCTTGCATCACTTCGTTCATAATTATCAAGTAACAATGGGTAGTTCACAGTCTTCATGTCGTAAGCAAACAATATCACCCCACCAACACAAAGTGTAGCCATCAAATTCTAAGGAAGAAAGCTTAATCTTGCTATCTTCAGTATAGTCATTTAGACACCACAATTTCTCAGTCTTGAGCTCCCATGTGAGGTATTCTTCAACATTAGTAGAGCCCTCAAATCTGGGAATAGAAATTTTGGCTTACCCAAACCATCATCATCCTAATCTTGTAGTGGAACACGTTGGGCACCTAATGGAGCAAAACCATGTCCACAACCAACAAATCCACGTCATCCAATGCCCATTATAGCAGCATTGTAGCCATGGACACTATCATCATCAACTGCAATATGTTGATGTGGCCATTTCTCAACTGCTAGCCTTAAAGCAGTCATGGATTGTGTCAAAGCTTGAACACTTGTTTGAATATCGGTGACTTGTGTTTGAATAGTATTGAGGTTTGTTTCATTTTAACCTAGCATCAATTGCAAGGTCTAAGTATCATTCTCAATTTTATGAGTTGTTCTATTAAAAGCCGATTGCAAATGATCATGCAATGCTTCATATTCACACTATGTAATAGTAGCTTCAAAATCCTTTTTCTACATTACATCAACACCACTAGAGGTCATGATTAGTAGGCTAGTGAACACAATCAAAAATCACATGGTGGAACACTCACAACTCACTCAAAACTAACAAGAAAGGTGAATCTTGCCGTTCCAAAGTGAATTAGTAATGCTTACCAACTTGGATAAAAACAACATGCACGGATGTGAAGAAGTGAATATCGAGGGTACAAGAATGATCACACGACAAATTAGGAGTATTTAGTGGAGCTGTAGGTATGACTACCTAACAACATCGAAGATAAGTCCTAATGTTGATCGTGTGCAACACCCCCAAGGAAAACTCATGCAGTCGAGATGAACGGGGCAAAACAACTATGGAAGAGAGTATTGCAATGCACAAGAGAGACTTACAAAAGCTCAAAACACAAAGGCACAAGATTGCTGAATCAACGAGTGTGAAATAGCATGAAAACACTCTCCAAATAAAAATATAAACAACAACTTTGAGCCTCTCGTTCTATCTCTTTTTTCTTGTACCTTTCTTTTCTCCTTTTTTGTACCTTTATTTTCTCTTTTTTGGATCCGTATATAACAAAAATTCACGGAGTACTATGTCTACAGTAAAAAGTCAGAAAGAATTTTTCAATCACAGTAGGAAAAATTGCACTAAAAACCCTAAGGAGCAGACCGTGTGAACAAGGAAAGCTAACCTCATGGGTACATTCCTACTCAAACTTGGTGTAGATAGGTTGTATCTAAGTTTTACAACTGGTACTCTATGTTGACTCAGATAAGAGAAATAAAACTTGATGGAAAACATACTGCGACATGATTCGGTGTCACAGCAGAGAAAATGACCAACGACAGCGATAATTGGCAACACAGCGGAGCGGAGGCTAGCTGGCGGCAGCACACGGCAGCTCGCGACAGGGCAGGAAAGCACGCGGCAGCTCGCGATAGGGCAGGAAAGCGCGCGGTAAGAACTTGCGGCCATCTACTGCAAATCAAATAGGACTCAGCGATGTATGGCAATCCAAGACTCAAACGGGACACAACAGGAAAACGAAAATGAAACCTAGCCTCCTACTATGCGGATTAAAAAATAAATCAGATCAAAACCGACACGACAACGACCAACACAACGACTCTACTACGATGCAACCTAAGGCTATGGAAATACCTTAAACCCTAATGTTTTTCGCTTTTTCTATATAGGACAAAAAACAAACTAATCTATGGATGGATTTGTGGATTCTTACCGAGGAGAATGCTGGAATCTGATAACAACATAATATGGGGTGGCCCGATCTTCTCATTAAGCTAGGGTGGATGGTGATGAATTCAGTGGAGATAACTTTATGTAGTTGTAGAACTCTCTCGATCGATACCTGATGCCAATGCAACGGCTCTCAACCCTATAGATATTCACAATGTCACACACTTGCACACATACCCGCCGACCACAAAGCAGTGATGCAATATTATAATCCCCAATGGAACATAAGATATCACTCAAACTTTTAGTAGTAATACACACCAGATAGATACAAATTGATGTGGGGAAAGTTCAGAGAATTACAATAGCAATTCGACTGGAACTAGGTTTTTTTAATGTGGTCTACCTCTCCAATGCACAACCCCTACATATTTATGGAGGGGTGGCAGGCCAACTAGACTAGGACCCAACTCTGGTTCGACTCAAACGATACAAACCGACCCAAACATGTTGGGTTTGACTCAAGGGGTATGCAAACCTGACATGTGATGTCCTAGTGCGCCATCATATTATCAATGCTTCAGGTGGTGATCTCCTCAAGTGGTGGTGCGCCTGGCTCCCTCTCCTTCCTTGCACATCCAAGGGTGATCACCTCATCGAGCTCCTCTTGCAGCATCTCCTCTCCTCCTTGTGCCATGCTTGTATCTCCCTCGAACCTATCATACATAGATGCATCGACTTAGGTAGTACAAAATTCTCATTAAGAAAAACATCAGATTCATATAGGAGTGAATTCACCTATTGTTCAAGTAGATTTGCACGACCTCTAGTAATGGGTCCACTTCTGATTTCAGTGGTCTTGTTCTTGGCAGCAACATCAACATCTTCATTAGAAGTTGGAGATAGCAAGTTATTAGGTATGTCCTCATCACAGATGGTATGCACAGGCCACACCCGTACCAATGCTCATTACACCTCCTGGAAACTCCTTTTCTCCGCTGGTTGACTTAATTGTGTTGGTAATGACATATTTTTTAGTAATTGCTCCTGATCTCATCATAAAGGATTTTCTGCACATCACAAATCAAGAGAACATTTGCACAACTTTGCAATAATTCATCATTAATAGCAAGGCTAGAGAGTTATTTAGTCAATTTATTGACTTAAAATAAGAATGTGGAAGATGGCTATTTTCACAGACATCGCAGGGTTGGGAGCGATTCACGTCCTCCCACCACCTAGATATTGGGGATCTTTGTTTCTTCACCTTCGACGACTATGGCGAGCTCACCGTTAAGGTTTTCGGTAGCTATCAATGCCGAGTAGAGCTTTAGTTATTAGGCCACGAGGGGCCTTGAAGTTGTACCTTGCATCATTCCATCCCCTTGCCATTTAGGGTGTGGAAGTGGTCTTTCATTATAATTCCTTTACATTCCTTTTCTGCACAAGAAACCTAGAGAGAAAACAAGCTATTTATTTGCTTCATAGCACATGTGTTCGATTTAGTTTCATCAACTTAGCCCAAAGCTACTGCTAGCCACTCTGGCTTGGTAGTTATTTGAGTGGTGATCTGGTGTACTTTGGGTGTTTCCGAGTCTGTATGTTTTACGTCTGTTCCCAGCATTTGATATCCTTGCTTTCTCAACATGGGCATCGACGGGGCAATAATCCTTGAGAACGGCTCTTCGGGGGCAACCTGAAGAGAACTACCTCGACAGTACCTTCCCTAGAACTCCTCGGGTATGCACATGTGAGTGTTTGTTATTCTAGGGATTCAAGCCTCACATGTGTTCAATCATGCGAATAAATTGAAAGCTCTCTGTAGTAAAAAATACTTATCATTCAGATGCATAGATTGATTTTGCGCAAGTACGCTCGATGAGAGCCACCCCGAGGATGCGCCCTCCATCGAGTCCTCTTTTCTTCAAGCATGATCGTTGCCTTTATCTAGATGAACAACAAGGAAGTGCTGATCCTAGCTAGCCTTTGTGTAACCCAGGGCGGGAAGGCCAAGACCAAGATTTATTGTAGGGAGGTGCCGACCCTGGTTAGACCTCGGGTAACCAAGGAAGGTAGGTGACAATTAAGGCTATGATTTATTGAAGTGGGTCCGACCGTTGCTTCTATCTGGCCACGTAGCAGGGAGGTGACAATCTTGGTTAGCCCCCGAGTAACCAAGGAAGGATAGGCAACGATCGATAATTGTCTTCTTTCTTTCAGCCCAACTGTTGCCTCTCTCCACCGCTCAGTGGGGAGGTGTCGGTCCTGGTTACACCCTGGGAGCCAGGGAAAGGTAGGAAATGATTGGGACTCTAAGACTGATTCCCAAGCATGGCCTCTCTCCGACCGCTTAACGAGGATTTATAGACCTCGAAGCCTTCTAGACATTCAAGGAAAAGCAGACAACGAGAGCTTCAATCTTTTCTGTAGGGGCCCACGCCGCGAGGCGGGAACCTGAAGGACTCCCTTATGGAAGAACCACTTTTATGCAAAGGTGTTTGATCACCCACTAATACATTGCAAATTTATCTATAATTTTTTATGTTCCATGCTTGGTTTTATCTACTTTCTTATGTTTTGTCCACACTTTGGAGTACTTTTCATATGATTTCTTGGACTAACCTATTAACAAGAGCCACAGTGCCAGCTGCCTATTTTCTGTTGTTTTTAGTTCTCGGAAAGTCAGAAAATGCATATTCTTGGAATTGGACGGGACAAAAGCCAAAGTCAGTTTTTCACCGAGGGACACCTGGAGCTAGAATATGAGATGGAGAGGGGCTGGGGCCCGTCCACACCAGCTGTCCGCGCGCCCAGGCCTGACCCACGCCAGGGGTGGTCTGGCCGCCCCAGGCACCCCTCGGCCTCTCCTTCCGCCTATATATTGCCTCTAATACGGAAACCCTAAGTACCTGATCAAAATTCCACGAAAGAGTCTATAGCCACCGTCATCTCCATCCCTAGTTCGGGAGGGATCTGAAGCTCTTCCTGGCACCCTGTTGGAGAGGGGAATTCACCCTGGAGGCCTTCTAGATCATCATGCAAGCCTGCGGTGTGATGCGTGAGTAGTTCATCTCTGGACTATAGGTCCATGTAGTAGCTAGATGGTTGGTTCTCCTCCTTTGTGCTTTCATGTTTAGATCGTGTGAGCTTCGTTCATGATCAAGATCATCTATTTGTAATTCTGCATGTTGTGTTTGAGGGGATCTGATGGATATTGAGATGCTATTTTAGATTGATTATTGATTCTATCATGTCTTTGTTATTTGTGATCTTGCATGCTTTCCATTGTTAGTAGCTATCTTGTCCAAGTAGATGCTAGAAACTCCAAGAGTTAGTATTTATGCTCGATAGTGGGTTCATGCCTCTGCTAATCTGGGGAAGTGACAGAAATCTCTAAGGTACTAGATGTGTTGTTGCTACTAGGGAGAAAACAACAATCCTTTTTTCATAGAACAATCATATTGTTTACTTTACACGCAATTCGTAATGCAATTATCTATTGCTTGCAACTTAATACTGGAGGGGGTTCGGATGATAACCTGAAGGTGGATTATTAGTCATAGATGTAGTTGGATGGCGGTCTATGTATAATGTTGTAATGCCTAGTCGAATCTCAAAGGAGTCAAGATGAGTAGTATATGCTTGTATGCTTTCTCGATGTTTGTCAATTGCCCCGCTGTAATTTGTTCACCCAACATGTTATCTATCTTAAGGAGAGCCACCTCTAGTGAACTATGGACCTGTTCCTTTCTTTTACTTTCAATCTATAATCAACTGTTTACTGCTTTGTGTTTACTTTACTTTCTGCAAACTATTACTTTCTTCCACTCGATATGTTTAATCCTTTGTTTTTAGCAAAACTGGTGAGATTGACAACTTCATCGCAAGTTGGGGATAGAGTTCTGTGGTTGTGTTGTGCAGGTCTCCACATTGCTGCTGGCACCGGTAGTGCGCCCTGCCAACATTCAGCTAGCTACACCTTTGGGGTGTTTCCTTGCTCCTAATGGATTGATAACCTTGGTTTCATAACTGAGGGAAAACTTACTGCTGTGCTCATCATATCTTCCTCTTGG
This sequence comes from Avena eriantha, assembly GCA_910589775.1. NCBI lineage: Eukaryota > Viridiplantae > Streptophyta > Magnoliopsida > Poales > Poaceae > Avena > Avena eriantha. The sequence goes on from OU342745.1 coordinate 238,816,655, forward strand.
GGTTTCCCAACGAGCTCGTTAATACACCTGAAACTAATTGGAATCCCTTTGCTACCACTAATGCCATACAAGTAAGAATTGATGAAAATGTTAGACTATTAGCTGAATTGTATGCTAAGTGGGAAAGAGAAGATGAAATTGCAAGAAACATTAGTGTTTCTACTATCACTACCACTAGTGTTGAGGGTTGTAATATCTCTACTACTTTAGATGATAACTATGATTTGATCTTGATGGTTGCAATATCTCTGAAGTTATTAAGTTCCTACAAAAACTTGCTAAAAGTCCTAATGCTAGTGCTATGAATATGGCCTTTACAAAACACATTACTGATGCCCTCATAAAGATTAAAGAAGAAAGGATGAAACATAAAGCTTCTATTCCTATAAAACAAGAAGATGGTTGGGAACCCATCATTAATATGAAAGTGAATGATTTTGATTTCAAAGCTTTATGTGATCTTGATAGTAGTGTTTCTATTATGCCTAGAAGGATATATGATATGCTTGATTTGCCACCACTTGAAGATTGCTATTTGAATGTCCCATTTGATGATTAATGCAAAAAAGAAACTCATGGGGAGTATTAATGATGTTCTTATTATGGTTAACAATGCCTATGTCCCCGTTGATTTCTATGTTTTGGATGTTGAATGCAATGCTTCTTTTCCTCTTACTTTGGGAAGACCTTTTCTTAGAACTATTGGTGCCATTATTGACATGAAAGAAGGCACCATTAAATATCAACTCCCACTCAAGAAAGGTATAGAACACTTCCCTAAGAAGAGAGAGAAGATTTCTTTTCCCTCTCCTATGAAAGCAAAATTTGCTCTTAATGCTTCTTCATTTGAGAACACTTGATTCTTTTTCTTGCTTCTTATGCCTAACTTAAAGGCGTTAAAGAAAAGTACTTATTGGTTGATAACCCAAAAGTTCTAGATGAGTCTTGGAAGTTATTACTTCGGTAACCGACTCCTTATCCTTTTTATTTGCTTTTTGTGCCAAGAGTAACCTCTAATGAGAGAGAAGTAATGATTGGGAAAGTTGCTGTCCCGAAACAGATTTCTATGCTTCACCATAAAAATTCGTATAAAATTTGTGTACGTCCTTTTGAGGCGTGAATTTTTGTGCTTCTGCCCCAGGTTGTTATTGAACTTTCGTAGTTCAACACTTTTCGATTTGAGTAACAGAAGGTTTTCGAAAAAATTCGTCTTTACGTACAGGTCTGCTTTGACAGATTTCTGCCATTTTCTGCATTTGCTTCTTGTTGGTTCCTTTTTGAGTTCTTTTGGGGAATTGAGCTTTTTGAGAGAAGTGCTACAGTAGCTAGTGTTTAAATGGAAGTTTTATTGGTGTTATAACTGAACCTAAGACCTATTATCTTGAGTGCACTAATGTTGCTAATAAAGATTGTGTGAAGTTTTGTATGAAGAAAAATTTCAGGTGTATGGAAGGAATGAGTAATGAGATGAAGAATGGACTAAAGCTCAAGCTTGGGGGTGCCACGAGTGTCACCGCAAGAAATATCCAAGAAGTACAAGCGTCAAAGCTTGGGGATGCCCAAGGCATCCCCTTCTCCATCAATAAAAATCCCAGGTTTCTTCCAAACACTTCATTTTTATTGTTTCATGCACAGTTGTGTTTTTCTTGGAGCGTCTTCTTTTTCGTTTTTGTTTTGGTTTTTCGTTTGCTTTGTTTTCTTAGTTTTCTGAATAAATTGGTTGTACCCCCTCTTTCATACATTGGTTTTCAAATAGTTTGGTTTGGATTGGAAAAGAGTAGGAAAGTTCATGCTTAACTGGTAAAGAGAGCTTGTTTTTGACTGTGACTTATGCTTTGTCATGCCATGCTTGATATTGTTTTGGATTTATGCTTAGTATTCTTTGTTGTATCATGACTTGTTAGAAACAATTGAGATTGCTTAATGTGCCTTGGAAGAATCATGCGTTGTTTTAGTATATTAAAGCATAGTATTGTGGTATTCTCCTTTGATGCTTTATTTGGGTTATGCTCACACCATGTTATGACTATCCCAAGTCACCATAGCCTTTATTATCCTTTAGTTTTCAACTTGTAGTATCACTTTATGCTTTGATCAATGATGTTTTGTCCCTCTACATGATTATGGCCATTATTGCTCTCTTAGTTTGTCGCTCCCAGTCTTTTGCTAGCCTCCACAACCAAGTATGAGTTCCACTCATGCATCCAACTCCTTAAAACAAGTTATTCCAAAGAGTCCACCATACCTACCTACTAGCATATGCTATTCCAAGTATATTTTTGTTTTTGTCTACCTTCCAAATTAAACTTGTTATGAGAAAACTAGTGATTAAAGCTCTCACGAACTTGATGGCACACTTTACTTTTTTGCATTTAATAAACCTGAACCATTGCGTCCATCTTTGTTGCGTATATGCTTGATCTTTATAAGTTGAAGGTACCAGAACCATGTATCATGGGGAACGCTTTCAACATTGCACATGTACCTTGTACCTCGTTGATATCATGTTCTTTTGCTTATGGATCCCGGCGATGTGAAATAAAAGTGGATCTTGTAAGATCATTGAGTTTGTATGTGTGTTAGAGAAATACCTAGGCCGCTAGCCTAAGCCATGCCTAATCATGGTGGAAACTTGCAGCATCACCATAATGAGCATTCTATGAAGCATCCTCAATAAAAACCTATGCAAATAGCAAATAAAAAGATCGCTGAGATGCTCATTGTCTGCTTGCCTTGTCATTTTGATTATGGGATAGCTCTTGTATCATGTGCAACGGGTACCCCGTTGGCGGTTCTTTATGATACATATGTACTTACAATGACAAGAGCTTACTTGTGACTAAAGTTGAGTAGCATGAGGTTCGGCCTTCGTAAGTAAGGGGCATGAGACTTCGGCTTATAACTTGTCAAGCATATCCTCTTAGTTGTGTCACTTTAACCTTAATCACCTTCAAGATGTTTATGATAGGGGCAATGAGAGCTAAAAGCTATTAAGTACCATATTTTTTGGAAGCTCTTTATGAGACTTGAATCCCTACTTCCTTCTATGAAGGCCTTTCTTCCACTATTATATTGAGTCTCCACCTTCTACCTTTATGCACCTACTTTGAGAGCATAGTGGACATTCTTAGTTCTATGTGCATCGTCCCAAGACATATTGATTGATGCATATATTTGATATTGCTTCTTTTAAACTATATGTATCTAGTCACTCTTATGAACTTTGAAGGTGTCCTATGCATTTATATTTGCTACTCTATGAGGGACAAGTTGAATGCCACTATGCTATGTTTTCTTTATGTGAAACAAACAAACGTCTTGCAAAGCATTGTTATTCATGAATCTTTTGTTTGTGCCTTTTCATGTTGCAACATAGTTTCTTTGTCTTATTGCTAGAACTTTGTCTTTCATGTTATGATTGAAGTACTATGATCCCAGCTTTGAATGTTTTACAAATACTTTGATCAAGTTTATGATGGTGGATGTTACCTCAAAAAATATTGTTTCTTTTTATCACTTACCTACTCGAGGACGAGTAGGAGTTAAGCTTGGGGATGTTGATACATTGCAAATATATCTATAATTTTTGATGTTCCATGCTTGGTTTTATCTACTTTATTATGTTTTGTCCACACTTTGGAGTACTTTTCATAAGATTTCTTGGACTAACCTATTAACAAGAGCCACAGTGCCAGCTACATGTTTTCTGCTGTTTTTGGTTCTAGGAAAGTCAGAAAATGAATATTCTTGGAATTGGACGGGACAAAAGCCAAAGTTAGTTTTTCACCGAGGGACACCTGGAGCCAGAATACGAGACGGCGAGGGGCTGGGGCCCGACCACACCACCTGGCCGCGCGGCCAGGCCGGGCCCACGCCAAGGGGTGGTCTGGCCGCCCCAGGAACCCCCTCGGCCTCTCCTTCCGCCCCTCGCCGTCTCGTAATATATTGCCTCCGATACGGAAACCCTAAGTACCCAATCAAAATTCCACGAAAGAGTTTGTAGCCGCCGTCATCTCCATCCCTAGATCGGGAGGGATCTAAAGCTCTTCCCGGCACCCTGTTGGAGAGGGGAATTCACACTGGAGGCCTTCTTCATCATCATGCAAGCCTCCGGTGTGATGCGTGAATAGTTCATCTCTGGACTACGGGTCCATGTAGTAGCTAGATGATTGGTTATCCTCCTTTGTGCTTTCATGTTTAGATCTTGTGAGCTCCGTTTATTATCAAGATCATCTATTTGTAATTCTGCATGTTGTGTTTGCAGGGATCCGATGGATATTGAGATGCTATTTCAGATTGATTATTGATTCTATCATGTCTTTGTTATTTGTGATCTTGCATGCTTTCCGTTGTTAGTAGCTATCTTGGCCAAGTAGATGCTAGCAACTCCAAGAGTTAGTATTTATGCTCGATAGTGGGTTCATGCCTCTGCTAATCTGGGGAAGTGACAGAAATCTCTAAGGTACTAGATGTGTTGTTGCTACTAGGGAGAAAACAACAATCCTTTCTTCATAGAACAATCATATTGTTTACTTTATACGCAATTCGTAATGCAATTATCTGTTGCTTGCAACTTAATACTAGAGGAGGTTTGGATGATAGCCTGAAGGTGGATTATTAGTCATAGATGCAGTTGGATTGCGATCTATGTATAATGTTGTAATTCCCAATCGAATCTCAAAGGAGTCAAGATGAGTAGTATATACGTGTATGATTTCTCGATGTTTGTCAATTGCCCCGATGTAATTTGTTCACCCAACATGTTATCTATCTTAAGGAGAGCCAGCTCTAGTGAACTATGGACCCCGGTCCTTTTTTTACTTTCAATCTACAATCAACTGTTTACTGCTTTGTGTTTACTTTCTACAAACTATTACTTTCTTCCACTCGATATGTTTAATCCTTTGTTTTCAGCAAAACCGGTGAGATTGACAACCTCATCGCAAGTTGGGGACAGAGTTCTGTGGTTGTGTTGTGCAGGTCTCCACGTTGCTGCTAGCACCGGTAGTGCGCCCTGCCAACGTTCAGCTAGGTACACCTTTGGGGTGTTTCCTTGCTCCTACTGGATTGATAACCTTGGTTTCATAACTGAGGGAAAACTTACTGTTGTGCTCATCATACCTTCCTCTTGGGGTTCTCCACTCCCCCTTATGGCATCCTTCGTCTTCTGGAAAAATAGGATTTTCCATATATTTTCCCGGATTTTCTGATCTTCGCGAATTTCGCCTCCAAACAACCCCTTTTCCATCAGAATCCTGACTACAACGGTCCATCCTCCAAAAGTCATCAACCGTGCAAAAAAAGATGAAATAACATAAGTATCATCTCTTAATATGAAATATATCAATGAATAACGGTAAATTATGATATAGAATAGTGATGCAAAATGGACATATCAGTGTTCATCGAAAGTATTCATCCTGGACATGCGACCAACCGAACACGAATGTCCATTAACGAAGTATACCATATGAAGGATAATCAAAATGAGTGCGTGAAAAATCAACTCATCCTTATTCATCCATGGGGATTGCTTCTGGATACAGTGCTCGTGCTATGGGACCCAACCGGCGCACAAGGCTTTTCATTACAAGGGGACAACCCTTAAGTATTCCGCTCGCACAAGGCTTTCGCCCGTCGTGCAAGTCCAACTGTGGGTAAGCCCGGATACGCTGTCATGGGGTGGAGGGTGTCCATGATGCTAAGCTCTTCTTCAGGATAAACCTGACCATCCATCTTTGCCCCGTCTTGAGCCGAGCCATGACACCTTTTCTGGAGCTCCCTGGTTGTCGGCTTCTCCTCAAATTCCCGGTGAACTATGCATGGTAGCCGTGTGGAGATATGCTTTCAACCTGGGACCCCACCCTCTGCGAACAACCCAGTCCCCTATGACCTCCTCGATCCTAATTCACATGGAGGGGGAAGAGCAGCTGCTTTTTTCACAAAGCCTTTCTCCATGGCCATCGAGAGGTCACCGTAGTTGGACAGGTGGCATTCCTCTCCCAGAGTCACGGTCCACCCGTTGGATCCAGCGTACCCCCAGTTCCACGGAGACGATATGAGGTGTGCTAGAAGCCCAACAACATACCAAGATATCCAACATGTTCCAACCATGGATCAAGGTTTGGATCCAACAACTAATGTGCTCCTTGAGAGAGGAGTAAAATAAAAACCTAGCTGTCCTTGCTAGCGGAATGAGTGAGCAAGTGAGAGGACATCATGGGTGACATTCTGATAGGGTGAGAGAATACACAAGAATACCACATGTTGGGGATATACTTTCCGGGTATACCCACTGTGACTCACTGACTAGGGTGGCCCACTTTGGGTTAGAGCTTTACTTCACGGGTGTCCCAGTCAGGGAGAGAAGACGGAGGTCCATGCAGCTATAGGAAGGCCGAGAAGACTTACCGACTAAGGCATGTTTAGTTACTTGTAGTCCATGATGTACTCTGTAACCGACTCTATATCATAGCCGGATAGGTCTCTCCTATAAACCCTAGGCTGGATATCTATATAAGACGTCCTAGGGACCAGCCTTTTGGGCACCCACAATCTACAACCTTAACTCGCATAGGGGAACCTCTCTTGTAATATGTACTTTCGGCTCTGCTGTATTACTAGATTGCTAGCAGGAGTAGGATCCGTCCAAAGCTGGCGAGATCAATGTTTACCTCACCATCCCGAAATACCGTCGCCTCACACCCCTTGTGTCCACATTCCTCGAGGACCCCCTCTCAGCGTACATGTCTTCAATCTAACGACAGTTGGCGCCCACCATGGGGCAGGTGAGTTTCGGATCTTTGTTCCGGGTGGAATATGCGCGAATCAGAATTGGTGAGACAATCACCGTCGGCCGGGTCCTCTACGCCAGCGACATCCCTCTTGTCCTTCTCGATGATACTTGTATTCCGTCTAGGGAACCTGTGACCACTTACACCATCATGTCTTTCGGCGAGATCGATGTTTACCTCAGTTTCACTGAACCCGCCCAACCCACCCCAGCGGTGATGATAGGGGCAGAAGAAATTTCCGGATCCACTTTGTCCACAGAATCAAGAGAGTTCTAGGTCTTAGAAAACCGTAATCCCACCTAGCCCGCACCTGAAGTGGAGATAGTGGAGAAGATTGGATCTGAAGAGGATCTCTCCTGAACCATAGGACGCTATGGATCTCGGAGATAATCCCGACGTCTAGATGTCCAAGAGTACTGATAGAATCTTGACTCCAGGAATAGGACCTCAATTTGTCTTTCCTACGGGCGCAACCAAGAAGACAAAGAAGAAGAGGAAGACTTCAGCTAAGGACCTTCCAATTGACGAGGTAATAGCTGAAGAATATGAATAAGACTCAGATGGAGCTTTGATTCCTGATGAGCCAAAAGGCACTCCGTTGGATGGACACGTGGTTACTCCTAGTGCCCGTAAACTCCTCGGAGAGGCGATTACCACACCTAACCCGATAACTGTAGAACTTACACCTGTGGAGTTGGAGGATAGGGCCCAAGCCCTAGAAGCGCATCGTCAATTACTCCTAGCGGAAACTACAAATATCCTCGAAGAGAAGTAGTGCATTGCAGCTACGGGGCAGCCTAGCACCCAGCAGCATCAAAAGACCTAGAATGGCCCTGAGTTGGCTAACAAAAATCCAGACTTTCACAAAACCCTTCTCGAAGGAGACATAGCCATAGGGAAACCTCGGATCAACAACAAAGGAAACCGGGTGTATGGCACTCCGTTAGAAAATGCTATTATGGCTCAAGAGCTCTTGGAAAACAATCCAAGTCCAGACCGGATTTGACTTAGTGTGAAGCTACTCACCAAGGGCCTGGAACAAAAAAAGGTCGCCACACCCGACAGCGGAAAGCTGGTCTCTAGATCCGACCAATGCCGCACAGACATGGGTCGACAGCAAGGCGAAAGGCCCCGACGGGAACCGAAATGACGTTACCATCCTGACCCCCAGGAGGACAACTATTCAAGAACTGGATCTTCAGAACACCAGCACAGATCCACACAAAGCTGGACCAATGTCGCTCCAGCCATAGAAGGCGACGCCGTCGTAGCAATGGTCCAACCTCCCCAGCGATAGTCGAACAATCATAGGGAGGACAAAGAAGCTCAATGTCGGGAGCAGGACCAACAAAGGATGCCCCCTCCTATACATACAAGATGTCTGGCTAAGCCACGTCACAATGACGGCAATGATGGATGAAGGTACAATGAACATTGTGCTGGATCAAGCTAGCACGATGACCATCATCAGGAAGCCCCAGCTAGGGGTAACATCTGCCAGCACCACCATCTCCGCGAAGTAGCTAGGGGGCACCATGGCGGAGGGGGTGGAAGAAGAAGCAGATGTCTAGATCATGGGCACTTTAGCCGCAGTGAACAACCAAGACGGCACGCCCTGTCACCAAGTGACGTTAGGCACCGGATCAACTCAAACATTGAGGTGCGGCGTTACGAGTTGGATAACATCTATGTGGGTCCAAAATGCTTCAGACCGCGCATACGGCAAACAAACTTTCCAGAAGGATTCGCCATCTCAAGGCACATCCAACCCTACGACGGTGTGGCTCGGCCAGACACTTGGCTCCAGGACTTCTTCCAGGCCTGCTACATCGCCAAAGGAGGAAACAGCTTGGTCGCGACCCGGTATCTCCCGCTTATGCTGAGGAAGACGGATCATGGCTCAATGAACTCCCGAAAAACACCATGCACAACTGGTATGATATGCAAAGTGCCTTCTTTTGGAACTTTGAGGGAACATACAGGAGACCCTGCACGGTTGGAGATCTGCAGTGGTGCAACCAGAAACCCGGAGGAACTTGCTGGGATTACCTCGGACGATGGATCGACACAAATAATTCCTGCGAGGGAGTGAACGACCAAACCGTGATCGAAGCATTCATCACACGACTTCCAATTGGTTTACTGTGTCATCACGTGAAGTGTGACAAACTGACTGTTTTGGGGAGATGATAGAGATGGCAAGCAAATATGCTGAAGTCGACGATGATTCATAGGGACTGCTAAATGTACTAGCCGTACCACAGTCGGCAAAATAGCCGAAGCAGCAGGCCCCAAAACACAAGAACACCTTGGAGGAAAATCCCAATCCGGAAACTGCAACAGTCAATGCAACTTTCTGGTCGGGAGGACGAGGAGGCCGCGGAGGTGGCCCGGGACGAGGCCGTGGAACTTCTAGAGTCCGAGGCCAACAATCCGTGCGTGCATCACCCGGATGGCAACGGGGGCTTGTCCCACACCAATGTTGAGTGTCGTTTCAATGACAACACCGGGCGACAAAAAGGAAATAAAAGTCCCGACAAAGAGAAAGAGTCCAAGGAATATTTCGACATGGAGGAGGCAGAGGCTTCAAATCCCAAGTCAAATGGAAAGAAGACCTTCCCAACCAAGAAAGACACTTATGTCTGGTAGTGGTGCATGAGGTCAACACAACTGTTCCGGTTGTCCCTTAGTATCTGGACTGGTCGGAAGTTACAATCACCTTTGACTAAAGCGATCATTCACCTAAACCACACATGCGAGGAAAGTACGCTCTCGTCGTCAATCCACATATTGATGGCTATGGTTTCTCCAAGACCCTCATGGACGGTGGCAGCAACATGAACATCATATACGTCTAAATGTTGAGCCAGATGAGGATATCGGAAACGCAACTGAATCACAACTTCGTGAATTTTAATGGAGTTGTCCCTGGAAGACAAGCAAATTCTCTGAGAGAGATCACTTTGGATGTTACATTTGGAACTCAAAGAACTATCAGACGGAAGCACTTTCCTTTGAAGTGGTCCCGTTCAAGAGCGCATACTACACTATCTTTGGGCATCGGGCTTACTAGGCTTTTCTGGCTCACCCCTATTACATTTACAACATTATGAAAATTCCATGTCCCAATGGCATCATCATGATCCGGGGAGACCCAAAAAGGCACGAGAATGCAAGGACGGAAATGTTACCTTTGCTAAATCCTTACTGCATGCTAAGGAGTACCAAGAGATCAAGAAGAACATCGACCCGTCTGAGATGCCCGTGACGAAGAAGGAGGTGACTAAGCCGACTCCGGAGTTTAAGGCATCGGAAGAGACAAAGACGACACCGTTGGAGGATGATGACCCCTCCAAGGTGACCCTGATAGGCATAGTCTTAGTCCACGCATTGGAAAGCACGCTTGTTGAGTTCCTCAAAGCCAATAAAGATATCTTTGCATGGCAGCCATCTAACATGACTGGAGTACCTACGGAACTTGTCGAGCACAACTAAATGTATACCCAAATGTTAAACCCGTCAAACAGTCCTTACAATGTTTTGGTGATGAAAAGCGCAAAGCAATAGCTAAGGAACTAGCCCGGCTCGAGTTAGCCGGATTCATAGAAGAGGTCATCCATACTGATTGGTCGGCCAATCCTGTAATCGTCCCTAAAAAGGACACCACTGATTTAAGGATGTGTATTGATTATACTGACTTGAACAAGGCTTGTCCCAAAGATCTATTCGCTCCACCTAGAATCGATCAAGTTATCGACTCAACAGCAGGATCAGAACTCCTATGTTTTCTCGACGCATATTCCGGATATCATCAAATTCAGATGAAGGAGTCAGACAAAATAAAGACTTCGTTCGTCACTCCCTTCAAAACCTTCTGCTACGTAACGATGCCTTTTGGGATAAAAAAAGTAGGAGCTATCTACCAATGCACTATGCAATGTTGCCTCCATGATCAAATCAGATACAACATACATGCATACATGGACGACATAGCTGTGATGTCCAAAAAGAAGGAAACACTCATTGCTGACTTGGAGAAAACATTCAGCAATCTACGAAAACACAACATAATGCTTAACCCAAAGAAGTGTTTCTTTGGAATACCAGCCAGAAAATTGTTAGGTTTCATTTTGTCTCAAAGAGGCATAGAGGTGAACCATGACAAGATAAAGGCTATACTCAACATTGCCAGGACAACTCGCCTGAAGGATGTACAATGGCTAACTGGCTGCATTTCCATGGTTAGTCGGTTCGTAAGCTGACTCGGTGAAAGAGCCACACCATTATACAAGCTCTTTAAAAAGACCAAGAAGTTCATCTGGACTGGTGAAGCTGAAGCTGCACTTCAGGATCTGAAAGCAGTACTCTCGTCTGCCCCTATTCTTGCAGCACCGGAACCAAAGGAACCGATGTTGCTCTACTTAGTTGCGACAAACAAAGTCTTCAGTGTCTTCATGGTGGTGGAATGGCCAGGAGAAAAAATGGAACACCTGGTGCAGCGTCCGACTTATTATCTCAGCAAGGTCTTGACTCAATCAAAGCAAAAGTATCCCCATTACCAAAAATTATTGTATGGTGTGTTCTTCGCATCCATAAAGCTATGACATTGTTTTCAAGAGAACAAGATTACCGTGGTGAGAATAGCTCCCATAAGAGACATAATCAACACCATCGATGCCACATGATGCGTCGCTAAGTGGGGCATAGAGCTAGCAGCTTTTGATATGAGTATAGACCTCATACAGCAATCAAATCCTAGATTCTTGCTGACTTTGTCACTGACTAGATAGAGACAATAGAAAACATAGGTCTCCCAGAGACGGAAGTTTGGACCTTACACTTTGACGGGTCTAAAGCGCTTGGGTGCTCGAGGGCTGGCATGGTGCTTAAGTCACCCCAAGGTGATAACACTACAAGGAATGTGTCAACCTATGACGTTTTGGTAGTGACCGTGAATGTAATCGTCATAAATTTATGACGATTCTACACCAGATGGTCGTAAGTTGTTTGGGAGGGCCAAACCCTTATTAAACTATGACGATTTTGCGAAAAAAACGTCATAAATTCCGTAGAAAAAATTGTCATAATTGCTAGACAAATCAAGATACAAGAGAAGGACAATATCAGTTGTAGGATGTGAACCTAATGAACGGATGGGATGTGAATTGTGGAAACTTGCTGCGGATCGATGACCTGGCATCCATCGTGCGCACACGGGGCAAATATTTGGCGCACACACCAAATCCACCGCCACCAAATCCATCCTCTAACCCTAACCCTTATCCTCCCGCCACCACACCACATCCATCTCTGGTCTTTCTCTCCCCTCACTCTTCTCCTCCGATGGATCCACACAGCCGCCACCATATCCTCCTCTCCTCGCCGCAACCCTGCGCATGCGAATCCTAGCCAGTACACTATAGGCCGCCGTCGTGGAGGAACAAGCTCGGTCTCTCGCGACTTCTCTAGTTCCTCTCCGACCTTCCTCTACGTGACATGGATGCCCGCACTCGTCGGTGGTGAGGTCCGCCCGTTCTGTCTCCGACGCTCATCCGAAAGGAGGGCGCCGCCTGCTCCTGATGCGTCGCCACGACGGGGAGGCTGTTTTTCTTCTGCTGCTGCTCTCCACGAAGGACACGACGGCCTGGTACCGACCGATCCCCTCCATCGCCAGATCAGGGAACTAATTCGGGATGTGGTGGCAGCATGGCAGCTGATTCGGTTCGTATTGTGGAGCAATGACTGGCTCTACAACGAGGAGAGATGGTCCGCGTTCCCATCCAGGGATAGGTTCGTGTACCACCTGAGGAACGAGATGGTCCTCATCATGGATGGGACACCAGGTGAGAGCCTCTCTGTATGTCCCCAACTCCCTACTGATCTCCTTTTGACAATACATACATGTTGGCTTGAAAAACTATTGGTAGTCCGGCAAACAATTTACTAGAAGTCTGAAACAATCCTACCCTGAAAGTGTTGGTAAATCTGCTTCTATTTGAACTTAGGACATGGTTGACACTATGCAGTCTTGTAGATCTTGTAGATAAGTTAAAAATAGTTTAATGAAAACTATATGTATTTACGGTACCATGTGGATTTGTAACTATGTACAAATTCTAATAGATAATCTGAGGCGCTTGTTATTTAAAATCTTGATTAATTTTCTCATTGTCGTGTTTGTTTGTGTGCATATTCGAGCCTTTATTGATCAGATATATTCACCATTCCACTCTATAGTTGACTTACTTAAATGATACTATTGCCAATGGACAACAAACACATTAGCTTCTTGCCAAGTAATACATTATTTAGGGAAGCTGAAAACATTGATACAACGGCCACCAACCTATTGTGACACAATAGTTAAGCACATGGTTATGCACAACAGATTATAGAATAATTATATGATTGATTTCAATCATCTAGCGTATTTTCTTGCATAAAGTACAAAGGGTCGACTACACTTTAACTAGCATATCTTGTAGAGCTTATATTATTATTTTCTCTGATAATATATTATTTGATGCATAAAGCTTTGTATCTAAATAACATAATAATATGGTTGTCATTCATAGTATCATAGGTCTGAACATGTACATTTTTATCTCACTTTGTCAGAAATTGTGTGGGGAGACACTGGGGTTCGCGGGGCCTATGGGGAGCAGCTACGGTCCGGTGATGCATGTGGAGAGTTGCTAAGTTACCAGAGGTATGTGGAGCAGCAAGACGATAGTGAGGTCCCTAGGTCACTTCCATCATCCAAGAATTGCTCGAAGAAGGTATCCCCTTGGAAACTCATGCTAGTTCACATGTCGTTTTATACTAGTTTTTGCAATTGTTTAGCATCCGAAGAACTCAGAAACCATAGTTATAATCATTATCTTCACTTCTTCTCTGTTCTGCTATAACCATAGTTATGGATACATGTTAATTCTCTGCTATCAAGCAACTGTGTTTTACTTTATGTTACGAGAAATATAACATATTTCTGATTAATACATTCATAATAAGAAATATGGAAGTAGTATGCTCCGTTCTAAGTGCATTATTGACTCGAAATATGATTGTATATTACTAAATTAATTAAGGAATCTAGACAATGCTATCTCATGTGCACTTCTTCTTACTAGTTTGACTTGCTATTTGTAGCCCCATAGGTCTGAATAGTGAACATTTCTTATGCAGCTATTAACTGAGGAGTTACTAGTGACTACTGAAATCCCTAAATTCCAGCCACTTAATTATGAAGAACTTTCCACAAGCCTCACCGAAGCAAGCAATTGTAGCACTTGACAAGGAAGAACAATCACATATAATTATCCAAGTATTATAGGTTTTAAGTTATTCATTCATGTGTTTTTGCACTGAGATGTTGTGAACTCTGCTTCTGTACTGGTGGCCAACGAGTGTGTTGACCCGATTTAATGGAATAAAGTTGTTCCACATAAAAAAAAGTGAAGGTTATACCTCAAATTCTGAGAAAAAAGAAATGCTCTAGCTGTTCTATACTTGTTCTAATTTGTTCTTGTGTTTTGGTTTGATTCATGCAATTAGTTTATATAATCAGAAATGGGATCCATGTACTATACTAGGGCGTTGGGCGCTGGTTTTTCCTGATGGGGTGCTAGCTAGATTAAACATTGGTAGCTGGCTTTGCTAGATGGGACACTGGTGGGATTTATACGGGCATGCTGATGCTGCTTAGCCCGAGGGTCTTATACGGACATGAAGCTGCATCCTGTCTAATTTATACGGACACATGTGGGCGCTTAGCTCCAACATTCTATTTCTTCTCAAGTTTGAAAATTCTTGTTAGGATAGCTCGAGTGCTTGCACTTGTCATTGTGATATCCATGCATTTTTAATCTGGTACTCTCATTCTATTGCTGAATCAGCTGGTCGTTGGATATTGATATTAATTTGAGACAACTGCAGATATGTATCAGATTACTATTTCTTGTATATCATGACAGTACTACAGTCTATCTTCTATATCATGACAGGATGCCTTACTAAAATAATCTTGTATATCATGACAGTACTGCTTTGTGTTGGCTCATTTACTTTGGTCCACACCAAAGAACATATGCATGGTCAATGCTTCTCTTCTATCTAAATTGTTTGGGCAATTACTTTTCTAAGTCTAAATGAAGTTTTTATGCAGGGAGGGTTTGAGGAAAGACTAGCGGAGAAGCACCCCCAACAACAAGCCGGTCCATATGGTAAGCGCATTTGTTCCCCGTCTATCTATTTTCCACCTCTCTAATACAGATCTGCGGAAGAATCCAGTCCTTGACCTGTTTGTTTTGGCTCTTTATTATGGAAGGACTCCAGGATCATTAGAGATGTCGTACGCTGGTGGTTGCCACTTTCCAAGGCTGACTTTGGCTCCTCCAAGACCTACCTGCATCAGGCTATATGCAAGGGTCGTCCTTGCAAGGTGTGTTCTCTATAGATCTCTCTTGATAAAAAAAGCTTTCAGCAATTTGTATTATACTGTATTCTTGTTGGTTGATTGATGCATCTGGGAAATTATTTTAGTAGAAAGATCCATAAAATTGTCAGGTCTATCTCATCTTGTTTGTTGTTCCTTGGGCTTAGAACTTATATCAGATTTGCATTATGTAATTTTTTGGGTATTTATGATGCAAAAGGAATGCTCAACACATGTTAAGTTATTATGTGTGTATGGATTTAGTTGTACAATCCACTGTCTAGGGTGCGTGCTTTTTTGTTCATTAAGTTTCATAGTCAATGAATATGATTTTCTTTTGTCGCCTATTCTAGTCTTTTAGAGAAGCAGAACAATGAATGAGCAACATATTAGGTTCTGAGTCTATTATGCTTTTCATTTGATCGTTGGACCTAGGTAATCAATCACAACGTCTGTGCTAGTTCTCTAGTGAGCTCATGTGTTACCTACATTTATTAGAATATGCCTTAGGCTGTATATATATATATATATGTGTGTGTGTGTGTGTTTTGACGGTCTAAAGAGATGAACCAAGATCCACATCTTGCGTTGTATAATATCTTACCCCATTTGTGCATCACTACTCAGTCTACATATTTTTATGGTTCTGCATTGTGTATATTCTCACAAACCATTTTTGTTGTCAAAGAATTATTGATTGGTTACATGGGAGCTTCAAGAACAATGAGGGTATTGACCCGCTGAAAGACAACTGAGTACACCAAGAAAATCGTCTCAATTACAAGAGCTACGAGTTGAAGAAGTTCGAGAGTACTTGGTAAGAGTGTAATTTGGAAATTCCAGGGTATGAAAGATTTGATCATTGAATAAGTTGTGATGTAAAGTGTGGAATTCCACGTGTGTTCTAACTTCTGTGATGTAAAGGGTCAAATTTCACGTGTGTTCTTACTATTCTAGGATTGGAATATTGGTTATTGATTAGCTATGAAATATATTAGAACCTCATGTCTGAGACCCACTCTCAAAGGAACTGACAATTGGGACCCACAAGACAAAAAGGCCGAAAATAGAAAAATAAAAGGACTATAGAAAAGGCCTAAAATTAGAAAATAATTGGATTGTGAAAAGGCCGAGACCTAGAAAACAAATCCCGTGGGCTGGCCCATGTAGATAACCAGAATAGATAGGAAAAAATATAAACAAGCCGGAATTGTTGGGCTAGGCCCATATAGAACATCAAAATGGACTGGGCTGATTTTGATTTAAGACGATTTAATTTCGTCATATTTTTGCCACGTCGGATTGGCCACGTAGGATCTGACTTGGCAAGGCTAGATGGTCCATGACGATATTGTATCGTCATAGATGTTATGACGATCAAATATCGTCATAGACGGTTATGACGATTTTACCAAAATCGTCGTTATAGTTCATTTGCGATGCCCAACTTTTGACGATCTCATTTTTGTCATAGGATCATCATAAATGGACTATTGTGACGTTTCTGTGCCGAAAATGGAGGGTCATAGGTGAGCAGATTCCTTGTAGTGTAAACTGTTCTATTTATTGCAGATTCACTTCACAGCGACAAACAACATTGTTGAGTATGAAGCCCTACTACATGGAATTCGAATTGAAAAAGACATCGACATTCGCCGACTGATGTGTTATGGAGACTCGGATTAAGTTGCCCAACAAGTATCTGATATCTGCAATGCAAACAAACACATAGCTGCATATAGAGCCGTCATGGATGAACTATCTAAGTTGTTCGAAAGGTTTGAAGTTTAACACATTCCCTGAACAAAAAACAAGGAAGGAGGTGCTCTATCAAGAATAAGCTCTACGCGGAAACATGTCCTAGATGGTGCGTTTTTAGAGCATTTGAGAGTTCCCTCTATCCCAGGAGTTTATGAGGAGTATCTGACCAAATCCGACTCACCTCTTATAGCAGTTCTGGCTGTAATTCCCAACTAGACACAACCCTACCTTGATTTCTTGGTAGATAGAAAATTACCCGAAGACATAGTTCTGAGCCGACAGATCGTCCGATAAGCAAAATCCTACATAGTGGTGCGAGGTGAGCTCTATAAGTGGAGTGCGTCTAGGGTCTTTCAGCACTGTGTTTCTTCGGAAGAAGGCGTGGAAATCCTAAGGGAAATCCACGAAGGCGAATGCGGACATCACGCCGCAACCAAATCTTTAGTGGCAAAGGCCTTTAGACACGGATTTTTCTGGCTTACAGCTAAGGCAAATGCCGAACGGCCGGTCAAGACGTGCAAAGGTTGCCAAAAATACACCAAACAAGCCCATGTTTTGGCTGATCGGCTACAAACAATTCTGATTACATGGCCCTTTGCGGTCTAGGGGCTTGACATGGTAGGACCATTTAGACGGGCTCAAAGTGGATACACTCACCTTCTTGTAATGGTGGATAAATTCAAGAAATGGATTGAGACAAAACCCGTCACAAGTTGTGATGCAACAACAACCAAAAAGTTTGTCGAGGACGTGATCATCTGATTCGGGTATCCGCACAGTATTATTATAGACAACGGGAGTAACTTTTCCATGGGAGAACTAGTCGAATTCTGCAATGAATAAGGAACCCGACTCAATATTGCATCAATTGCACATACAAAAGCCAATTGGCAAGTCGAAAGGAAAATGGTTTAATTCTTCAAGGCAAACAACCAAGACTCGAAACACCACCACATCATGCTGTAGGGGCTTGGGCAGATGAATTGCTATCTGTGATATGGAGTTTACGAACAACTCCTAACAGGTCAACCAGATATACACCTTTCTTATTGGTCCATAGTGCAGAAGCCATTCTTCCAAGTGATCTTATTCATACTTCTCCCCAAGTCGCGGCGTGTGTCGAGGAGGATGCTGAAGTCGCTAGACAAGATGACCTCGATATGCTTCAGGAAGTTCGTGTTGTTGCTGAGCAAAGATCCACTGCCTATCAGCAGAATTTACCAAAGTATCATAGTTAGAGAGTCAGAAACCAGTCTTTTAGGAAGGGCGACCTGGTTCTCTGGCTAGTGCAAAAAAGAGAGCAGAAACTTTCCGTTATATGGGAAGGGTCGTTTATAGTTAGTCAAGTATTGCACAATGGTTCTTACTACCTAACTAATATGAGGATAGAAAAAGAGAGACCTTCTACTAAGAAGAGGAAGAGAGCTAGAGGCAGTACAAATCCAGATGAGATAGACCATCCCTGGAATATTGCTTAGCTATGTCCCTTTTATTCTTAATGTTTTTTGCTTTGTAATCATATATATGTAGATGTTCAAAGTGAAATAAAGTATTGGTCTCCTCAATGTTTTTTCTAAGATGTTTTTTATGTGCCATTTTATTTCTGAATGATCATGTCATAGTCAAAAATCCTAGAATACTTGAAAGTATTTTATGCTCATGTCTGTTCTGTTTAGTTTTCCGATTCAAAAAATGCTACCATCGGGTATAAGTCTATTTTTTCTAGTTTATACTTGGGTTTTTGTCTAATTACTCGATGTGGGTACTTTTCAAGTAGTGAATTGTTGGTACTGGAAGCCGACTTTGATTCCGGGTTTAAACTGGTTTAGCAATTGAGCTCTGTTGCTCGGGAAATTTTACGTGCTAAAAGTTTGCTGACTCGCGAATGGGATGAGGCAGAAAGCCAGATAAACGATAAGTATGGACAAAACAAGTGCTTAAGTATTTTCAAGCACAACAAAATCCAAAAGTGCTAAAAGTGTAAAGCATAAGTTCTTACAATCTTAGCACCAGCAAAATAATATTGTACTTATTACAATTAGATTGTTTTTCAGAATCACACATTGTTTTTCTAGTACATTATGATGCAGGTGGAGACGCAGGATTTGCCGGCTCGCTGGAAACATCACCCCGATATCTTTTCAAGACAAGTATGTCAGACTCAGTATGCTTGTCGTCTTTGGAAACTTTGATAACTTCTTCCGTAGGGGGAGGTGGCTCTTCAACAGGCATGAAGAATGGCTCATCATAACTAGTCAACTCGGCCACGCGAGTGGCGTATCTGGCACAAGAATCCCAGATCTCTTTGATGTTCTGTGGATTGTCGTCTTCATTGACAGTTGAATAACCCTTGGTAACTTTCCATATTTCCATGCTTCCATGATGGGTCATTACCATTGTCAGGGAATTATGTACCGATGTGCGTGCATACAACATGTTCCAATCCTTCATGAGCTTGGGCATATCCTTCGCATTGTCTCGTAGCTCAAAGGCTGACATTAAGGTTAGGCTGGAAAGCTGGACGGATTCACCAATTTCCTCCAAGGACTGGCGGAAGTCATGAATCAGGTCCCCAATGGTGACGAGCTGACTGGAATGAGGCTCGGATGAAGAGGCATCAAGAATGCTGAGAGTACCTATGAATAAGAAAACAAGGTTACAAATATATCTGAGTATACAAAGTCAGAAAATCATCAATTCAGAGACAACAAACTTATTAAAGATAGCATCATCTACTTTGACCTCTCAAAGACTTCGAAGTTCATTCCAAAGAGCTTCGGAGGTATCCTTCTCCCTTTCCAAAGCATTCTGCAAGTCCAAGATTGTTTTGTCTTGTTTGGCTATGGTGCAGTCACGCTCCTCAGTAGCGTGATTACTGGATTCAAGAACACTGGCGATGCTGGTCTCGTGATCTACTTTGAGTTTTTCTAGCTCAGCACGCAAGTCAGCATTCTCCATCTCCAAGACTTTATAAATTTCATCTTGCTCAATCATTTTGCAGGACTGTTTCACAAGTTCTGGAGAGAAAATAAAAAATCAGTCGAATAAGTATTTTGCTACAACTAAAAAAATAGACTAGGAAAACAAAGTCTGAAAAGCTTACCTTCAGCTTCATCCTTTGCAATTTTAATTTGCGAATTTTCAAGTCAGTGAGCTCTGATCTCTCTCGGCTTGTTGTAAATATTCTCCAACAAAACCTGGTTATAAGCATTAACTTTCTTTAAGTCAGAATGGTAACCAGAATCAGAAGTCTACTAAGACTCGGGCTAATATTTTAACTAAGTTAAATATCAGCACGAGCCTTGGGGGCTATACTAGTTCATTCTTTGGCATCCTATATAAGCATAAATCTGGATTCCTATCCAACTTCATGCTTGGGGCTAGAGGATATGATATGAAATACAATAAAAAAGAGTCAGATTATGACCTACATAATGTTCATCATTCAATTTGTTGAGGCTCATGTTCACCTTAAAATAAACTTTCTCGGCAAGAGTCAGAGGAATTACTGGTAGTGGCGGGGCCACACCAGCCTTCAACTTCTCATCGCGAATATGAACTTGGTCAAGAATCTCGACAAGTTTGATGTCCTTGGATTCCTGTGCTGCCTCCTCTTCTGTGATGTTTTGGGTCTCCAAGCAATGGAGAGCCAGCTTCTGGATCTCTTCGGTTCTCTTTCGAGTAAGGCCAAGTTTGGCCAAACCCGGATTCTGTAGAAGGTTATCCGCGAAGGTCTTAACTGACGGATCATAATCCTTTGAGGGTTCACCCTTATCAAGTCCCGAGTCACTCATGGTGACGTTGTTCTGCGAACCAAGGTTCGGTGGCTCTGAAGAATGAGACGAATCATCTTCAACATACGGAGAGGAAGTACCCTCTGGTGCTGATGATGGCCTTCGGGTAGGAGTCGGAGGAGGGGCAACATGTGAAACCAAGATCAACTTTTGCTGGCGCAAATTCTTCCCTGGTTTTCCTTTTCCCTTGCCCTTGTCAATTGTTTTAGCCTTGGATGGTAACAGAGTAAGATTGTTGCAATTTAGAAAGAATACAAATTGATAGTCAAAACCTTGTGAAGAAGTTTACCTCTTTACAACGGGCACTTTCTGAGTGCCCATGGAGACAGTCGGAGTTTTATGCTTCCGGGTAAGTGCCTCTGGCAGCAATTCAAGATCTTCA
This sequence comes from Avena eriantha, assembly GCA_910589775.1. Taxonomy (NCBI): domain Eukaryota; kingdom Viridiplantae; phylum Streptophyta; class Magnoliopsida; order Poales; family Poaceae; genus Avena; species Avena eriantha. The sequence goes on from OU342745.1 coordinate 238,837,820, forward strand.
TCCTCATGAGGAATCGGATCCTCAGGAGGATATCCGTGGAAAGGATCAAGCTCTGACCCTGGGAGGTCAACAAGCTGAAAGACAAGTTACCTCAGTATTGCAAACAAGAAAGTATAGATAAGTAAATTATTGAGTGTGGAGGAGTCAGTCAGAAATCTTAACGGTGTCAACAGTTTGGGAGCAGTATACATATCCAGAGAAATGTCTGGAATCCTCTTCTCAACCCGCTCCTTGATCAACCATTTGATCCGAGTCTCATATTCTTTATCTGGGATGGGGTGCCGGCTGATTCTCAGACTATCATTCTTACTCTTGATGATTGTGTGCATAAGTCGGTCACCATGGTGCTGGAGAGGTTGAATCTGATGTGCCAGCCAACAGTGGACTAGGTCGGATCCCTTTAGACCTTTACGCTTCATCAAATATTTAATTCGCCTTTTGGCATAGATCAAATCTTCAGTGAGAGCTGGAGCATCTGCATCCCAAAACTCTTGGGGCATGGCGACACCATCAACAAAAGCTGGCACAACTTCTTGCTTACCGGGAGCCAGTTTGTCCTTGTCATAAAAGAATGTGGACGGCCACCACTTCACCGAATCACTAGCTATACCTGTAACATCCCAAAAATTTTACCTAAAAATCATCATCATAACATTCATATCATCATGGCATGTACTACTTTCCATTAGGTTTGTCCTCCAAAAACTTGGTGATAGAGTCTTTTTGGAGCACTTTTGCTAAATTCAAAAACCTAGAAAAGAAATGCTAAAGGAAAAAAGGAAAGGAGGGAAAAAAGATTTAAAACAGCAAATAGCTTTTGGCCTTTTGGCCCAAACCGGCCCAGCTAGCCCACCCGGGACTCCCTCTCTCCCTCTGTCATTTCCCACACCCCTCCACTCAACCCCACCCACTTACCTCCTGGCCCCACGCCACGTCGACGCCACCTCAGCGTCTTCCGCGCGAACGGACGGCGCCATCTCCCCTCCTCTGCCGTTACCAACTCCGGTTGAATACGAGCGTTACCGCGAATTAATCACCACCGCTACCTCCCCTTCGTAATCCCCTCCCCCTCCTCGACAGAATCCCCCAACTACAGCCCCTGGAGAGCCCCTAGGCTCCCCAATTGCCATCTCAAACCGCCGCCGTCGGAAGCAACTCCGGCGACAATTCTGGTGAGCCCCGGCCATGCCGTGCCCTCCTCTTTGCCCTGTATTATTTACGGTGACCTGGCGCGTGTTTTAACCCCGGCCACGTGCCTTCTTTTGCACCAGGTCGACGACATGGTCCAACTCCGGCGAACCCCCTCTGTCGCCGCCGTCCATCGCATATTCTAGTGAGGTTAGGGTTTATGCCGCCTCCTTTTGGTCTCTGCTAGGTCATGCTGATCCGGGCGCACCCTACTAACCCCCTTGCTGGCTTGTTCGAGCCCTAGGTCGTCGTCTCTGACATAGAGCCACGAGCTCCGCCGCCGACGCAACTCTGGGGACGGATCAAGGCCAAGCCAGAGCACCCCCCCCCACGCCACCGTGACCTCCATCGAGACCGCCACGACCTCCTCGACCGCTGGTACGTGTCCACGGACTCCCCTCCCCTGTAGAACCACCGGAACACCATCGGCCGATGCTCCGCCGCCGTGCGCAGCTGGTCAGCGCCGCCCGTCTCCGGCCAGGCCACTAGGGACCGATAGATCTTTTGTCTGCGACTAGGATTAGATCGTGGACGAACCGGTACGGGCTAATCAGATCCGTCTGTTATCACTTAAGATCCAACGGACCGCAGCGATCGATCCGACCGAAACGGTACGGGCCAATGAGATTGCGCCACGTCGCCCAGGTTATCTATTTAAATAGAAACTTAGACAGATTTTGTATTAAACTTAGAAAATTCATAACTTTTGATCCACAATTCAGAAAAATGCAATTTTGGTGTCTATGGATTTAGAAAAATAATACCTTTATTATAGAGCCCTTGTTTCACACTTCTGCTTCTGAAAAAATTGGAATTATAGGCAGAACCATTTTAGGAGTATTTTGCTCATAAAAATTGTTCCATAAATTTTATTGGGGTATATATTATGCCTTTAGATGAGGTATTTTAACCTCTGTACTGTAGATTCTGTAAGTTATAGAATTGTGATCATATCATTGCATTTTGCATGCATTCATATTTTTATAATGTTTTATTGATTGAATTATTGTTTTTGTATTGTTCTTTGTGTAGATTGTGTGGATTGTGAAGTTTGTTGCTGTGAGAATTGTACCTATTCCCCTAGCTACCAAGGCAAGTGATATTTCATCTCATGTCCTATTATTTTCACTATTGCACTAGTGTTATTTTGGTAGATCTTAGCATGATAGGATTATTTATATGTTGCTATACTATGCTATGCTACCCTATAGACTATATCTTGGAAGTATCTCCTAGTTGAAAGACTTCGTATGGTAGAGTGCTTAGCCATGCTATTATAATTCGTGGGTGGAAATACACATCAAAATAGTATGGGAAGATGTTATTTTATTTGACTAAGAAAACAACTAATATTAATGAAACACCTTGGTGGAAGGGGACTTGCTTGGATTATGTTGAGTGGTTACTCAGGGGCCATGTCTATGGTCAGCTGGTGTATCACACTTGTGGATGGGCACCTAGGAACAAAGAGATTGGAGACGTTCTTGTCACGAAGCTTCTAGTGCAACCACATGGCATATGGGCTCTGCCTTGACCAACTAAGTTTCTAGAACTCAGCCAGACGGACAGAAGGTGGTAGTTGTGATAGCATGGAATGCGTCCGTGGTGGTCCGAGGGATTGCTTCTGAAAAGTCTTGTCTCAATGCATGTCGAGTCTTGTGGGGAAAGTGCACCACCTCTCGAGAGGGTAAAACTAAGTATTTAGCCGTGTCCCCGGTTATGGACAACTTCTGAGCCTCAAGACAGTGAAGCAGTTCAATAATCTCCTCATCCAAATTTCTCTAAGTTAAAACTTGTGGGTGAACATGGCTAGAGGTTTAGTGATGTCCATCATTGGTACCTTAGTGTTTGAATGAGAAAACTTACTCTTCAAAAACTATAAGTTAAACTAGCTTTTAGCAAAGTCAACCAAAACCCCACTTAGCCATATATTCATGTAGTTGTTGAATTATAATAAGTATCTATGGTATCACTTGCCAATACAATTCCAAATGTATTGACCCTTGTGGCTGTAACTTATTATGTTGCAGGATACTCTGATGATGAGTAGGGTTGCGGGTCTACACTCGACATGTTTGCCTGTGGCTCATGAAGAAAAAAGACTCTATTATTATTATGCTGTGTAATGTGAACCTTAAGTATCTTAGCCTTGGGGTAAGTGAGTTGTAAGAACCATTATATTCCTGGATATGTGATGTAATAATGACCTTTGTTTCTGTGTACTTCATCTTAAAATGTGGGTGCTAGCATTTCGATCCAGGGACTAGCACTGCAATCATAGAGATCTTACCTTATTATGGTGAGATCTTACAATACCCTTGGGGTAGACTTGGTCTTTCCTAAGGGACATGCTTAGTGTTCTGATAATGTAGGGATTACCGGCGGTGATGGAATTTCTCCGGGTACTGATGTAATACCAGAACAAAACAAGACTCAGTTTTATTCCGAGATAACCCTCACACAAAGAAAAATAGGCGCTAATCTCTAGAATCGTGCTTTGGGGGAAGTTGTGGAGTTGAACTCCATAGTAATCTAGAACCTCAGAGAAGAACTCTGAGGGGGAAACTCAAATCACTATCCAGGTGAGTGCCGAAGTGAACCCCCTCGCTGGCGCGAGGGGTGGGGAGCCAGTCACCAGCTTAGAGGATACCCTCCTTATCAACGCCGCATAATTTCCCATCGTCGAGGACGCAGGAGATCAAGACTCTGCGGAAATTGTCCTTCTCTGCCGCTGCAGTTGTTGCCGACGTGGTCGCTGCCGCACCAGATGAAGATGCATTAGCCATTTGGGTGGGGGTAGTGACCTTGGATGGGCGAAGCTGTGGAATTTGGGGGAAGGAAAAGGGAGTAAGGGCACGATGTCGCTTGGAGGAAGAAGAAGGCAGAGGCGTTGGTGAGAGAAAATGAGGAGATCTAAACCCCTTATAAGCCTCACCTGTGTCAAGATTCATGTGAACAAATAGAGAAATGTGACACGCATCGCGGAAAGAATTGGGCAACTTCCTTGAGAAGATTACGCCTCCTTGATCTCGGTGTGTGCACTAAACAATGCCTCGGTTCCGTGATAAGCAGACCCACCAACGGCATGCTGACAGGAATGTCTGTCAGTGACGGGACTTGACCTTGACTGATGACGGGGCTTAGTTTGAATTTCAAATTGGAAAACAATATGACATACTCATTGGTCTGACTCAATTTGAGACCCGAATCCTACCTTTTCTTTTGGAGTTTCAGGAACCCTTCAAGACTCTGCATCTGAAGAAAGATCAAGCTAGGCGATGAAATCCGACTTTTGATCTTGGAGGCTTCCGGGGGCTACTGTTGGGGATATACTTTCCAGGTATACCCACTGTGACTCACTGACCAGGGTGGGCCACTTCGGGTTAGAGCTTTGCTTCACGGGTGGCCCAGTCAGGGAGAGAAGACGGAGGTCCATCCGGCTACGAGAAGGCCTAGAAGACTTACCGACTTAGGCCTGTTTAGTTACTTGTAGTCCAAGATGTACTTTGTAACCAACTCTGTATCATAGCCGGATAGGTCTCTCCTATAAACCCTAGGCTGGATATCTATATAAGCCGTCCTAGGGACCAGCCTTTAGTGCGCCCACAATCTACGACCTCAACTCGCACAGACGAACCTCTCTTGTAATCTGTACTTCCAGCTCTGCCAAGCGGGAGTAGGATCCGTCCAAAGCCAGCGGATTCGAACCTGGGTAAAGCTTGTGTGCTCACCATCCTAGAATACTATCGCCTCACACCCCCTTTCTTCACACGCCTCGAGGACCCCCTCTCAGTGTACATGTCTTCAATCCGACGACACCACAACCAAGTGAGAAGGGAGGAAGAAGAAAAATAAGTGATTTCTGTCTAGATTTCTGACACCTGACCATTGTTTCTTCAAGCTAGTATTTGGAGACCTAAACATGCTTGGATTTTCTCCAAACTTGTGAGATATTTTGCTTACTTTGAGTATTTTAATCTGGTTAGCTGGTTTGAGGTTTCGGTCGGTGAAGCATCATATTTGAGAGCGGTTTAGTTAGTTCGTTCCACTGCAGTTTTAACACAAAGCATTCTTGCTAGGCGAGTAGTTTGAGCAGACAAAATTTGGTGTATATATTGGGAACAAATGCTTATCTACCAGGTTTGGTGATGACTGGAGTTATGGCTTAAGAGTACTTTGTTGAATACCAAAGAGGACAAAAACTTTCATATCTCTGTTTTGCTATAGTCACACCTCTTGTGGTTGTTTGTTGTTGTTGCTGGTTGGCAACATGCTAAGTATATTGTACATCTCCAGATGTTCTAGAGAAGACTCTCTACCCAAGTTTCTCATAGTGGATCTTGCGTGGACTGGTGGGTTCACAACCGTGGTTTTTTATTTCTCAAGTCGAGGTGGATTTTCCACATAAATCCTTGTATCACTTGTGATATTATCATTGTTTTAATTCTATTGCACATCTGTCTATTGAAGCTATCCTCGAAATTCATAGCAACCTGTGGGTTGTGTATCCCCCAACACATTTGGAGGAGAAACAAATCATGCATGCTAGCTACTGGGTCAAAAACAACCTTGATTACTTAGCTTCCTGTAACGCCGCAGTTTTAGTTAATCCTTAATTAGGTTTGTTTGTGCATTCATGATCATCATCTTTTAAATTGCATGCAAAAGAAATAAAGCAAAACCCTAAACCCTATTTTCCTTCCCCTCCCTCTTTGAAAATGAATTCAAAAGGTTTTAAATATTTTGAAAACTCAAAATCTTGTGGAGCCCAAAGGTTTCAAGGGCCCCTATAATATTTTCCATAATTTACAAATCCTCTGGTATTTTCAAAATGTTCAAAATAGAAAAGAGTTTGAAAATACAAACAAAGAAATATAAAATAGTATGGAAAAAGGTATTAGGAAATAAAAAAGTTTTCCTAACCCTAGCAGGCCGGCCTAGCTCTTTCCTCTCCTCTCTCTGCCCCCACCCTCAGCAACCAGCAGCAGCCAGCAGCCCGCTCCAGCCTAGCCTTGGCCCGTGTGCAGCCCAACAGAGGCCCAGATACCGCTTCGCCTGTGTTTTCATCGTCTTCCTACCAGTGCAAGCTGCTCCCTATCGTCGCCGGTGCCATCGATCCCCGCCGCTTGCATCCTGCCATTCGTCGAGCCCTGGGAGAGGATAAGACCCGCCGTGGACGCCTCAACCTCATCCCTATCCTCTTTTCCCCTCCCAGCGACCTCCCTCTCGCGTTTTACCCTCTGCCCCCAAACCCTAGCCACCTTTGCCGCCGTCCATCACCGCTGTTGCAGGCCACCGCGAGCCTCACCGTGACGCTTGGAAGATTTGCCTCGTTGATCTGAGCTTCCTCATCGAAGGAATCGACCCCGGGCGCCGGAAATCGACGCCATGGTCACCATCTTCCGCGACTTCGGCCGCTATCGTCATCGTCAATCGCCGTCGATTCCAGCCGCACCTCGCATCACCAACCCCTCCATCGTCTTCGTGGTGAGCCACTGGTGCCTAGGGCACCCTCCTCTAGCTCTCCTGCTTGTTGTAGCGCTGCCACCCGTCGACCTGCAAGCACCACCGCCGCTGCTCGCCGTAGCCGCGTCTCCGATGACCAGATATGAGCGGCGTCGCCCCGCTTGTGTTCGCCGTGGTACTCCGGTTTGAACGGAACCATTCGCGTGTCCCAGATCACTGCCCCGCGTTGTCCCCGCTGCTGCTCGATGTGGTCTCCGGCGAGACTGACGTGGCGCCTGCGTGGTGCTCACGTGGGCTACCGCGTGGTGCCCGCGTGGCCCAGGTCCCACTTGTCAGCTACAGTGGCTAGTCCCTGCTGCAGTGTAAAAAGGATTAAATGCCCTTGCTGAGTCAGCCTTGCGTAGTAAAAGTTTAACGATTGTTTTATTAATTTCAGAAAATTGTTTAAATCTTATAAATTTAATAAATAATTATTGATAAGTCAGAAAAATGTGTATAATATATCAAAATGTGCAGAAAAATGAGATATACTCCCTCCATTCTGATTTAATCTACATTTTAGAAAAAAACAGACAAATTAATATTGCATTTATTAGTACTAGTTAAATATGTGAACAACCAATACAAACTGCATTGAAAATGATGACATCCAATAGAGAGAGAAAAACCACTTCGCTTTTTGTGTTCTTGTTGACTAAAAGCTAGAATGTAGAGTATTTCAGAACAAATTTTGAGGCTAGAATGTAGAGTATTTCAGAACGGAGGGAGTACACTTTAGACTCATAACCATTCATTGTTTAACAACTTTAATTACAAGTTTAATTAGAAGCACATTTGAACCCCCGTATGTGATTCCGGGGTCTCTTCTGTTTTAGGGTTTGGACCCCTCGGACGCCGCTTAAATTGCCAAGCATGCCTTAGGGTTCCATTTCAACTCTATTTAACTTGTCATATCATCATCCTTGCTTGAGCATTGCATCGATGCCATGTGTTGATTGTTGTTCCCCTTTCTTTCCGGTGTTTGCTTCTTCCCAGTAGAATACGATATCGAGATCGAGATCGAAGACCGAGATCAACACCATCGAAGATCGACGAACAATACTTGACCAACTATAATCAAGTCAAGCACAAGGCTTCCGAATATCTTCTGATCTGGGTATCAACAAACAAGGCAAGCATAGCCCCACCATTATACAATCATATGGTTTAGAAAGCATTTTATTCTTTCCATGTTGCATACGATTCTACTATGGTATTTTATCGTTAGATAGAGTATCATATTTGTTGGATTACTCCCTTTCAGCTTATATTACCTAATCCACTGCTCCTAGCATAACTAGGTTTGGCTTTTGTGCACTACTAGAGCTTTTATATGTGTCTTGCTTAGCCATGCATAGCTGTCAGTGCGGGTTCATCCAGACGATGTACCAAATGCAGAGAATCTAGTATAACAGGAGTACGAGATATACTAATGAAGGAAGATTAGTGGTAAAGGTTAAACATGTTAAGGATTGTATGGGAGGCCACGGTGGGATGTGGTTTTTGTACTCCCATGCTCGCCACTACTAGGACCCGAGTTCTTGCCTTTGGAACCGAGACGAGTGTACAGCCACACGGGGCCTGGAAAACCTCACGAGTAACTAACTTGCCTAGTAGATTCCATGAGTCACATAGTTCGGGCGTTCCATTCGACATATGCATAGAAAACATTTTGAAAGATTTGGCGGGTGAAGGTGCATCATAACAGGTAGGTAAGCATGGCCGGGGTTGCTTGGGGTCGATGGAGCCCCTGGTAAAACAACCTCACCTCACATCTCTAGGGACTGGCTTCGGGATTTGACCCGTTATGGCGGAACCCCCCTTAGGGCGTGACTCATGGTCTCGGTGAAAGCAAGGTAAAGGTCGTGTCCAACCACCCTCTACCTGCCTTCCAAGGAAGAGGGCTAATAGCTTGGTATTAAGAGTCGGTTGGTACATGTGGGTAAAGTTTTACACCCCTGCAGGGTTAAATCTTTTCAAAAAGTCTTGATCACGGTTATGAACGCTTGGTGACCGAATTCTAAGATCATAGAGAACTATAACCTAATCTTAAAACTTGGTAGTTTAACGTGTGCTTAAGGATGCTTCATCATGGGTACGAGGGGGTGATCCTAGTTGCGAGATGAAGATTACTTTGGTGGATATCAAGATGATGATCAATTATTCAGAGATGTCTCTCTCTTATCCCATTTTAAAATATTCTGATTAGAGGAGCTTCTTCTCCCTCTTGTTTTATAAACAAAGATGGCTTTATGCAAAATAACCTCACCAGCCATAAGTCTTGCGGAGTACACCTTGTACTAACCCTTTCTTTTTTGATACTTTTGTAGCAGAATAAGTGTTCCATGAAGATGAGTTATGTACGACATCAACACCGGCGAGTAGCTTGGGGTTCCCGACCGGCAGCCTGGAATCTATGGGCTGGGATGTCATTGTTATGCTTCAGGCCTCTTAGGCCATTTGTTAAGTTTGCTATACTTAATAGCATAATTTGCCTTCCGTTGTTTGATGTTTGTGGTCAGTGACCTCTGCTTGTAATATTTTGGTTCTTCGCTCAGTTATGAGCTTGCTGTAATAATTTTTGTGTCGCAGAGTTACTGTTGTGTTAGTGATTTCTCACTTGATATCCTGAGCTCTAAGTTAAGCTTATGTCAGGCTAAAGGTCTGGATTTGTTTGACCCTGATCCCAGGGGTGTCACAGTTGTTGGTATCAGAGCAATACCGACCGTAGGAAAACCTTGCTATTGGTCAATGTTGAGTCTAGTGTTTGTGAAAACTACTTTAAAGATGAAAAGTATTTGTGAAAACTCTAGTATGCTTCTTTTTATCCTTATCCAGTTTCACTCCTAACTCTGGGTCATCTTATCTTTTGTTGATTTGGAAAAAGTTTTGATATCTCTTCTAGTCTTTCAAAGTTTAGGTGCCTTCTTGGCATGTCATTTCTCAGCTAGTTGACCTAGTGTAGAGTTCTCTAGAGTCAGTGTGTGTGTTCCTTGCACCCTTTGCTCTATTTCTTTTGAGAGATTCCTTTCCATCATGATCTCTCTATCTTATGGGCCCACAATATTATATTGAAGGATCCATAGTGTTCTGTTCTAGGCTTCGAGGTTTCCTTTTGCCTCGTGTGCCTCCTTTTTATTTGTTTGGGTACTTCAGAAGTCGTTTCTTCTTTTGGAAGCTACCTCATGGCTACTATCTTGTAGTGTACTATGTGTCACTCAAGTAGTAGTTACTTATTTCTTGGGTTTTTAACCCTTGGACTTGAACTGAAGATCCCGGATTGTACTAGATTCTGGTGTTATGAATGTTGTACATGAAGCTGACCTTTAACCCAAGGTCCATTCCATTGACCCCTGTCGTTAATGTTTACACATTATCTCAGGATGGCTGGTACTACAATTCTGGCCTTCAAGCTTGTGGATATTTGTCGCGATTGAATTGTGACAATTAAGGACTTCCCCTACCACTAGCCATGGCAGATGTTCTTTAATGGAACCAAATAGATCACGACAAGAGTACTCCTCGTGAATATCACATCTATAATCGTGACTCTACCACACCTTACCTCTTCTTTGCATTGGTTTTCGGAGGATTGATAAACTATGCATCCACATCTTGGGATTCCTTCCTGAGCATGTTCTTCTTCCCTTGTTGTTTCCGACCTTTGTCTACTAGTTGTTGGCCAAGTAGTAAATGTGCATCGGTGTCTTCTAATGGAAGATACTCTTGTGGCCCGTTAAGACAAACCATATCGGGATGTCAGGAGAAACAAACGCCGGTACCTTGTCATATCTAGGACCAGGTCAAAGTGTTGTAATCCACAGATTAAGAGGCATGATTAGCTTCTATCTGTTCTACCTTAGAGTATCACACCCTTTTACACTAAGAGGTTGTGTTGAGTTTCACAACCCTCTTAACAAAGTGATGCTTCTACACATATTTACCAACCCTTCCTTCGAGATTTTGCACTCGAGAATGATGCGTGTGCATAACAATGTGGTCATCTGAGATTCTTAGGAATTCTGAATGCTTTGGACCTCAATAAGGACATTTGTGTCATTCCTAGCATAATGGTTAACCTATCAGTAAGCAAAGGATGATTGTCCTACCAAGTCCGTTGTTCTGGTGCACTCTCTTTGGTCAAAGAGTTAGGCTTGTGCCCAAGTTCTAAGACTATGTCTTCTTGCCTTACCAAGCAAGTTTCGTCTCAAACTAAGTGACATATCGATGGTTCGTGATATTCTAGATGTCTACTAGAGGTATTGCCATGTTGCCACATGACCGTGTTTGTCAATTTCTTGACCAAGCAAGTTCTCTGAACTACTCCTTTCTCCAAGGATCCGTACTGGATACCCCTGAACTAGTTGGTTGAGCTTAAACAGCAACTTGGAGAGTTGTAAGACAAAAGTTCTATCTGACTTAGTTTATCTAAAGGGATGTTTAGTGTTGTTCGTGCTGAAGAAAGATAGTGTCTCCTTCGTGGAAATGTTATCGTCCCCACCTTTGATTTGATTTTGGGTTATCGTCAAATCAAACTCAGTTCCAAGTAATACCTTGATGATGTTGCTACTCGTGATGTTTCAGTTGAGTACATCTTCACATTCGTTGGTCTGACCAATACTTTGCCTTGTTCATAACATATGAGTCCATCTTCTTGGAGTATCTCGATAAGTTGGTTGTTGAGCCCATCGACAATATCCTTATCTTGTCCGTGCTAAAAATAGATTCATATGGAACATTTGGCATTAATGTTGGAAAACTTTCGAGAACCTCCTTCGTGTTATCTCGAAGTATGTGTTCTGGATGTTAGAAGTAACCTTCTCCGATTCATGGGCAAATGGTGAAAGATGTCGCCGTGGATTCGAGTGGAGCAATCTATGTTTCCTTATGGACAGTTGTGTTTCATTGCAAGTACTTGATGTATATAAGTTGTCTTCTGACAAGTTGTTAATACATGGGTCAAGCAATTCAGCTCAGTCTATTGGAGCTTAACACTGTAGTCCATGTCTTGAGAATCTAGTAACTTTACCTTTGTGGTAAATGTTGCAAGCTTTCTATTCGGACATGCTGAGTCTGAAGTATCATTCCACTTAACCGAATCTGAATCTCAAGAAGATATATGGTTGGTGTTCCTCAAGGTTTTGACATAGGTTTCCATGTAAGTCCGACATGATTGATGTAATGGTTGACACAACCAGTCAGAAAGCCTATTGTCAAATTCTCTTGAATCAGCAAATAACAACCACTATTCATAAGGCTCCTTCTATGATTTATTATAGGAGTTGTGCTTATGGTTTCCTTTGTATCCGAAGTCCGACCTTTACTTGAGGTCTCGTGTCTCGAACATCAAGGAGAACATTTAAAGTAGTGTTGCTAAATGTCTCTCGGTCGATCCTCCAGACCCTTTTATGTTGGCAAGCCTCCCCTTGTGCCAAGTAACTGAAGTCTGAGAATGAAGTTTCTTTTTCCTCGTGCCATCAGGAATCTTTTTACCTATTCATCTGGTGGTGTATAGACCTGGATGAATAAAGAGTTTCCTTCGTACCTCAATCATGTTCAAAGAGTGACTGTGATTTTGGTAATCAGTAGTTCCTCTTGTTATGTTCCTTGTGACTCTTATGAGTCCTCGCCACCAAAACAACCTTTCTGTCTTGGCCTTTTGTTGAATGAAGAGTGATCCTTCTGTATCAAAAGTAGTTCAACAACTTGGTTATCCGTATCTTTGTATCCCTGGAAGCTCTACTTAAGCTGTCTAATAAAGTTTCTCAAAGTTTGTGGTCACGTTCTTTCTGTTGTAACCCTTCCTTTTCAGAAGTTTAAACTTTTCTGGAACTCCATGGTCTCAATCCTTATGAAGACCAGTTATCTATCAACTTCAAACCCATCTCCTGTTGTTTCCTCCGTTACCTTGACGTGTTTCACGTTCGTCACCTCAAAGTTGCTTCTGAACACTCTTATCATGAGTTGACCATGAGATACTCAGTGTGTTGTTTAGCGTGTTTCCCTCTTATCCTTAGAGTGACCATGTTTCCTTTTCTCTCTTCCTACCTTTGGAATCTCGGGTCGAGATTCCCATAAGGGGGATAGATCTGTATCGCCCTAGTTTTAGTTAATCCTTAATTAGGTTTGTTTGTGCATTCATGATCATCATCTTTTAAATTGCATGCAAAAGAAATAAAGCAAAACCCTAAACCCTATTTTCCTTCCCCTCCCTCTTTGAAAATGAATTCAAAAGGTTTTGAATATTTTGAAAACTCAAAATCTTGTGGAGCCCAAATGGTTTCAAGGGACCCTACAATATTTTCCATAATTTACAAATCCTCTAGTATTTTCAAAATGTTCAAAACAGAAAAGATTTTGAAAATACAAACAAAGAAATATAAAACGGTATGGAAAAAGGTTTTAGGAAATAAAATAGTTTTCCTAACCCTAGCAGGTCGGCCCAACTCTTTCCTCTCCTCTCTCTGCCGCCCACCCTCAGCAACTAGCAGCAGCCAGCAACCCGCTCCAGCCTAGCCTTGGCCTGTGTGCAGCCCAACAGAGGCCCAGATACCGCCTCGCCTCTATTTTCGTCGTCTTCCTCCTAGTGCAAGCTGCTGCCTGTCGTTGCCTGCGTCATCGATCCCCCCGCCTGCATCCTGCCATCCGTCGAGCCCCAGGAGAGGATAAGACCCGTCGTGGATGCCTCAGCCTCGTCCCTATCCTCTTTTCCCCTCCCAGCGACCTCCCTCTCACGTTTTCCTCTCTGCCTGAAACCCTGGCCGCCTCTCCCGCCGTCCATCGCCGTCGTTGCACGCCACTCCGAGCCTCGCCGTGACGCCTGGAAGATCTTCCTCATTGATCTGAGCTTCCTCGCCGAAGGAATCGACCCCGAGCACCGGAAATCGACGCCACGGTCACCATCTTTCCCGACTCCGACCGCTACCGTCGTCGTCAATCGCCGTCGATTCCAGCCGCACCTCGCGTCACCAACCCCTCCATTGTCTTCGTGGTGAGCCACTGGTGCCTAGGGCACCCTCCTCTAGCTCTCCCGCTTGTTGTAGCGGTGCCGCCCTGTCGACATACAAGTGCCACCACCGCCGCTCACTGTAGCCGCGTCTCCAATGACCATATATGAGCGGCGCCACCACCCGTGTGTTCGCCGTGGTACTCCGGTTCGAACGGAACCATTCGCGTGTCCCAGATCGCTGCCTCGTCTTGTCCCCGCCGCCGCTCGACGTGGTCTCCGGCGAGACTGACGTGGCGCCTGCGTAGTGCTCACGTGGCTACCGCGTGGTGCCCGCGTGGCCCAGGTCCCACTCGTCAGCCACAGTGGCTAGTCCCTGCTGCGGTGTAAAAAGGATTAAACGCCCTCGCTGACGTCAGCCTTGCGTAGTAAAAGTTTAACAATTGTTTTATTAATTTCAGAAAATGGTTTAAATCTTATATATTTGATAACTAATTATTTATAAGTCAGAAAAACATGTATAATATATCAAAATGTGCAGAAAAATGATATATACACTTTAGAATCATAACCATGCATTGTTCAGTAACTTCAATTACAAGTTTAATTAGAAGCACATTTGAACCTCCGTAGATGATTCTGGGGTCTCTCCTGTTTTAGGGTTTGGACCCCTCAGACGCCGCTTAAATTGTCAAGCATGCCTTAGGGTTCCATTTAAACTCTATTTAACTTGTCATATCACCATCCTTGCTTGAGAATTGCATCGATGCCATGTGTTGATTATTGTTCCCCTTTCTCTCTGGTGTTTGCTTCTTCCTGGTAGAATACGATATCGAGATCAAGATCGAAGACCGAGATCAACACCATCGAAGACCGACGAACAATACTCGACCAACTATTATCAAGTCAAGCACAAGGCTTCCGAAGATCTTCTTATCTAGGTATCAACAAACAAGGCAAGCATAGCCCCACCATTATACAATCCTATGGTTTCGAAAGCATTTTATTCTTGCCATGTTTCATACGATTCTACTGTGGTCTTTTATCGACAGATAGAGTATCATATCTGTTGCATTACTCCCTTTGAGATTATATTACTTGATCCACTGCTCCTAGCATAACTAGGTTTGGCTTGTGTGCACTTCTAGAGCTTTTATCTATGTCTTGCTTAGCCATGCATAGCTGTCAGTGCGGATTCATCCAGATGATGTACCAAATAGAGAGAATCTAGTATGACATGTGTACGAGATATACTGATGAAGTAAGATCAGTGGTAAAGGTTAAACATGCTAAGCCTTGTATGGGAGGCCACGGTGGGATGTGGTTTTTGTAGTCCCATGCTCGCCACTACTAGGACCCGAGTTCTTGCCTTTGGAACCGAGACGAGCGTACAACCACACGGGGCCTGGAAAACATCACGAGTAACTAACTTACCTAGTAGATTCCATGAGTCACATAGTTCGGGCGTTCCATTCGACATATGCATAGAAATTTTTTTGAAAGATTTGGCGGGTGAAGGTGCATCATAACAGGTAGGTAAGCATGGCCGGGGTTGCTTGGGTCGATGGAGCCCCTAGTAAAACAACCTCGCCTCACATCTCTAGGGACCTGCTTCGGGATTTGACCCGTTACGGCGGAACCCTCCTAAGGGCGTGACTCATGGTCTCGGCGAAAGCAAGGTAGAGGTCGTGTCCAACCACCCTCTGCCGGCCTTCCAAGGAAGAGGGCTAATAGCTTGGCATTAAGAGTCGGTTGGTACATGTGGGTAAAGTTGTACACCCCTGCAGGGTTAAATCTTTTTGAAAAGCCGTGTTCATGGTTATGAACGCTTGGTGACCGAATTCTAAGATCATAGAGAACTATAACCTAATCTTAAAACTTTGTAGTTCAACGTGTGCTTAAGGATGCTTCCTCATGGGTACGAGGGGGTGATCCTAGTTGCGAGATGGGGATTACTTTGGTGGATATCAAGATGATGATCAATTCTTCGGAGATGTCGCTCTCTTATCCCATTTTAAAATATTCTAATTAGACGAGCTTCTTCTCCCTCTTGTTTTATAACCAAAGATGGCTTTGTGCAAAATAACCTCACCAGCCATAAGTCTTGCGGAGTATACCATGTACTCACCCTTGCTTTGTTGATACTTTTGTAGCAGAATAAGTGTTCCGTGAAGATGAGTTCTGTACGACATCGACACCGACGAGTAGCTTGGGGTTCCCGACCGGCAGCCTGGAATCTATGGGCTGGGATGTCATCATTATGCTTCAGGCCTCTTAGGCCATTTGTTAAGTTTGCTATACTTAATAGCATAATTTGCCTTCCATTGTTTGATGTTTGTGGTCAATGACCTCTGCTTGTAATATTTTGGTTCTTCGCTCAGTTATGAGCTTGCTGTAATAATTTTTTTGTCGCAGGGTTACTGTTGTGTTACTGTTTTCTCACTGGATATCCTCGAGCTCTAGGTTAAACTTATGCCAGGCTAGAGGTCTGGATTTTTTTAACCCTGGTCCCGGGGGTGTCACACTTCCTTTCTTAATGTAAGTTCTGTTGTTGAAAGGGAGTGCAGTGCTCCTGAAATAATGAATATATCTTTAGCTACTTAAATACTACTACCTCCGTCCCAAAGCTTAAGCCATATAATTTTTTTCAAAAGTCAAACCAACTAAAGTTTGACCAAGGTTTAGAGAAAAATATTAATATTTACACTACCTAATCCATACCCTTTCATACCTTATGAAACATATTTTCACATGGTATCTATATAATATAATAGTTCTTAATAGATTTTTCTAAAAGTTTGGTCAAACTTTACATGGCTTGATTTTTCAAAATAATTATATGTCTTAAGCCTTGAGATGGAGGGAGTAGATGTTTATATTTTTGTATATAAATTTGGTAAAACTTTTAAAATGTTGACTTTTCACTAAGCTTATATGACTTATATTTTGAGACAGAGGGAGTATGTAGTTAGCAGATATGGATTTTTCTCCTTGAGTCGAGGAGGTTTTTCCACGTAAATTCTTATGTCACTTGTGTATGTGATCGTTGTTTTATTTTTGTTGCATATTTGTTAATTGAATTCATCCTCGAAGTTATGCAAACCGTGGGGTTGTCTATCTCCCCTAACATATTTGAGGGAGAAAAAAATCATGCATGGCTAGTAGGTCAAGAAACAACCTCGGCTACTTAGCTTCCTTTCTGAAAGGTAAGTTTGGTTGTTGAAAGGGAGTGCAGTGCTGGTGAAATAACAAAGATATCTCTGGCTTAGCAGCTATTTGCTGCATGATCATCAGTTAGAAAAATGGCGAGACACACGTTTCTATCCTTAGAGGTCAAGATTCTTGTCTGGTGGTTGTGCGCAAGTACATACGTAATGCCAAGCCAACACCATCTTATCTTATATACATAGGTCCTAATTAATATTCTCCTTGTAGTTTAAGAGCCTGACTGCACGGAGTATCAACCGCACTAACCATATGAAAGCAGCAAGGACCACCCAAATCTAATTTAAAATCATTAGTCTTCTAATCTCATTGTAATGGCCTAGAGGAAGACAAAACCTGCTGCCTAGGAATGTTAGCAGGAAAGAGATGAATTGCAGCCTACCATTACAAACTAAACTAATCCCCGCATGATTCCCTGGTATCCCTACCTGATGGGCGCCATGCAGCACTTTTCTGGTCTTCAGTATTATTCAATCTGCATGTTGATGTGATCTCCACAATACGGCGCAGCGCTCACCAGACATACTCATGGTATTTGCATGTAGATGTATATTCAACCTCTACGAACCTATACACTCTAAAAGACGTCCGATTCAAAAAGCTAAACCGTCTTATATTTCTGAACGGGAGGGTGTACATGATGGCACAAACCTGCAAATTCATGAGAAGGTTGTAATCGTTGGTGAAACAATTCGGGGGTAAGCTAGTCGAAATGATGGATGGATCCGCACCCGCAGTGCAGCAGAATTCTGCAATGAGCGACCATCATCGGTCCATCAAACGTAAATCATGCCGCGCTAGCTAGCTAGCTCTGCCGATCTCGAGGCGCGGAAAGGAGATCGAGGGGCAGCACTCAGCAGCGCGACAGACGAGGATGAAAGTTGAGACACAAAACTTTCTGAAAAAGGGCTACAGGGAAGGGGAGCAAAAGAATTTTGTGGCATGCATGCCTGCAGGAGAGGAAAAAAAAGCAGGAGCAATACGCATCGCGCACACAGAGAACACTATGACACACTACACTATGCACAAAATCCGATCACACATACGAAAAGCTGATGCTGTTTTGAGGCCGGAGACTGCGTTGTTGCATCCCCGGCCATAAAAAGTGATGAAAAGGATAGGTGGTGGCCGGAGAGAGGCCTCCAGTTCACAGCAAGGTGGCTTGCCTGCCTAGCCATGCATGACATTGCCTCCGCTGCAAAGATTCTTTGAGTTCGCCTCCTCTGACCGAATTGAACAAGCTAGCTAGGTTTTGGGAGTGATGGAGAAAGCTAGCTAGGTTTTGGGAGTGATGAGTTATTAGTTGTGTTTCTACCGCTACTGTAGTAGTACTTTACACTCATGACGATCCCTATGAATTCCCTGTGGTTTTGGTGTCTGTCACCTCGGCAAACACGCACACGCCATGACACTGCCTATCTTTTGAAAAGAAAATTGCGCGCAGGAGCAGCAGCAGCTAGCGCAGACCTGACAAAAGCGAGGTCAAAACGAGAGCTTGCTTCAAAAGCTACGTGCTAGATAATTAGATGCTCGCTGAAATGTATGCGTCTAATTATTCCCAAGCAAAACGAGGTCTAATTATGAGCTAAGCAGGTTCCGTGGCTGGCGCAGGAATGCACTAGAAAATGTTCTTCTATTTCGGCTGCTAGATAGTTAATCATGGACATGTGTATTATATTCTGCAGCTGAAAACTTTAAAGAACCTCCCCCAATCTAACCTCCCTGACGACGCCGGCGTTCATCCCTCCCTCTCTCCGCTCCCTCCCCCTTTGAGGTGGGGCCGGGCAAAACTTGGTCGGCACGGCGGTGGGGGAGGGGGGGGGGGGGGCGCATCCGCTGGCACAACCACGGGGGAAGCAGGCGGCGCCTCCTCTCTGACGGTGGTGGTGATGCAGCGCGGAAGCGGAAGTTTGAGTGCGGCGGTCGCGCTGGGTCTAAGCGGTCACGTTCGGGATCTCAATGGCTGGGGTGCTCGAGCACCTCCTCCTGCGTGCGCTGATCTACGACGGCAGCCTTATACATGGGTGTCTGGTGTTAGAGCGCACAAGCCCAGGTCCACCGGAACCCACAACCGAATAAGGCATCTGGCCTAACTCAACCCAAAAGACTAGCCTGATAGGTGAGGTTTGCCCCACCTTATAAGTTGGGTTCTCTCACATCAATCTTTCGATGTGGGATTAACCTAACATCGGGTCGCGTACCCATACATGGTGGCGGCGTTTCTCGTCCTCCGGTGGTGGACGGCCACAGTGGGATCTGGTTTGGGGGTCTTGGGATCCCACACTGATCTCCGCCGGTGAAGATCCAATTGACGACGAGGTTGGGGTGACGTGGCAGATGGTGAAAACGGCGCCTCGACCACGACCTTGGCGGACAATGGTGGTGTCGCTTGGCGTGGCTACCTTGTTGGAGGCATCCTCTTTGTTGGTCTCGTCACTTCACTCAGGCTGCTCCGGGGGAAACCACAAATCTGGATCTCCCGAATCGGATGATGGTGGCACCTGACGTCAATACCCCTCTTGAGGGCATCATTTTTGGACCAAACATCAGCAGGAGGTCAGGACACTCCTACTGCTCTAGGGGAAACCCTAATCTAGTTTTCTAGATCGGGCGATGGCAACGCTGCGGTGTCACATTCTCTCTTGGGAGCATCGCTTGTGGAGCAGCGCTGGCTGGCAAAGGCAGGTGGTGATGCGGCTTCATATTGCATGGAGACTCCGGCGGAGATGTCAAGTCATGCATAACCGCCAGGTGCTATGCTCGGTCATGTCTGGTTCAGTAGGTGCTACGTACGATAGATCTTCCGGAGGCCTCTTGCTATGTCAGTTGGCGGGACTCAGCTGCATGGTGCAGAGAGGTTTTGGTGGCGATCATGCATGCTTGTTGGTGGACACACGTAGGGCAGTGGATCCATCTAGCGCCATGGAGGCATCGACGGATGGCCTCGCAAGGTCATTTTATTTATCTCTCCTAAAGATGGGTATGCGGAAGAAGGCGGCGACTAGGACTTTCTGGAGCGTGTATGCTGGTACGTACCAAGGGTTAGCTAGACCGATTGTGCCACTTGCTCGCCATTGGGCAACTTGTCAAGGCCTTAGGTTTTTAGACGATGCACGTTGATGTGATGTAATGTGTATTGGTCCTGTTCATGGACACCCCCCTTCATCAGTGTTGTCAGATTAGAGAGATCTCGCTTGTTTGGTGGGCTTCGTCTTGATCTTTGTAATCCCTCTTGTAAGGTATTGAGAATAATCTAATAAAACAGGTTGTGCTTGGAGGCACAAGCCGGGGTGATCTTTCTCCATTTCGAAAAAAATCATGGACATGCATAGACAAGATAATTCGTGGTTGTATTATAGTAGTATAGTGTTAAAAATAGGTCTTGATGTTGTATTTCTGTCATGTATACATATAGGTATGTACGTATTGTAACATGTGGTAATCATTATATAAAAAGAGTCGTGGTGAGGCAGTTGCCCTACTCAGAGCCTTGTGCTCCTCTTCCACCACCACCGCCAGTAACCCTAGCGAGCGCCTCATCCCACCGCCGCCGCAATGACCACCTCTTTAGCCCTCATGTTGTCCACCGCCTCCAGCTCCTCCACCACCGTTCTCAGCCCCTTCATTGAGACGCCATCCGCCACCTCAACCACGATCGTCATCCCCACCATCGTTGTTCGCTTGAACAGCAGCAAATTTATGTTGTGGAGGGCTCTCTCCCTCCCTAACTTCTTCGGTTTACGTCTTCATGGCTTCTTCGGTAGATCGGTTAAAGCACTGGGCCGAGACCATCACGGAAGGGACCAGCGATGATGTGACTACGGTGACCAATCCCGACTACGCGTAGTGGTGGACGTTGAACCATAAGGTACTCGGCCACCTCCTATCATAGATCTCGGCCCAGCTCATTGGTTGCACCACGGATACTGTGGTCTGGGAGGCCTTCGCCGTCGAGAACCTTGCCAGCGTCAGGATGTCCAAATAAGAACATCTAGGCCCACACCGAGAAACTATTCATCCCAAAAGGATTATATTCATTGATAAGTTGTAAAGAGTTTAACCATAGGTAATCTCTTAACCATCCCATTAAATAAGTGGAGGATTCATTAAATTGTGAAACGTTGCCATGCCATAATGTGATATTTTTCCAATTATAATAAAAAGTAAGCCATCCAATGTATTTAACATCCAAAAAACTGCCAAATAAAATGCGCACCAAGTAGAAATATCACAAGTACCACCGCGTCCACACCTCCACCGCCAGATGCAGGGGCTACAAAAAGGGGACAAGTCTGTCGTGGAGTACATTACTAGTAGAAAACTGCTCTTTGGTTCGGGGGTCTTAGTACCGGTTTTGCTATAAACCGGGACTAATGCCCTGGTCCCAACAGCTAGAACTGGCCGCAGGAGGCGGCGGACACTAGCCCCGGTTCGAACGGGTCCTTTAGTCCCAGTTCGTGTAATAAACCAAGACTAAAGGGTTTCATGCAGGCTAGGTCCGACACCATACCCTTTAGTCCCGGTTTGTTAAACGAACTGGGACTAAAGATGGACCTTCAGTCCCGGTTCTAGACACCAACCGGGACTTGAAGGGTTCCGTAGCAGAAAATAAAAAAATTCCTACGTTGGAATCCCTAACGCCCAAGATCTGTCTATGTAGTAATGCAGTAACGACCAGAGCGTATAGGATACATACCCTTGTAGACCGTACGCGGTTAATGTTCTGAGGGGAACGTGGTTGAAGTAGTCAAACTCGTAGCCGACCTCAAGGTCACGAAGCTCCTCGCATGTCACCCCTTGCTCCTTCTTCATCGTGCAGCAGCTCTGTCTCACGACATCCAAGGTGCCTCTAGTGAGGCCCCTCGTCGTTTCGTAGACATACGGTGTACGATGACGACCTCCGACTCCTCGATCCCTGTCGAGAGTGCGGAGGTAGATCTCCGGCTTGGAATCCCTGCAGCGCAACGGCGTGATGTAGGTGCGTCGCGTCTTATGCGAATAGTCCTTTCTTGGGACCGTGCCAACGTATGGAGATAACTATGTAGAGAGAGGGAGGAATTCTCTAAGGAAAATGCCTTAGAGAACATCCCAAATTGTGTTGTGTTTATTCCCACCCATGGGAACCCCTTTATATAGGAGGAGGGGGGTGTGCCCTCCCCTTTGGGTTTCCCATGTGGGACTAAACAAGGGAGAGAGGGGGAGGCTCCATGGGCCCTTACGGCATAGACATGATCTCCATCAATGATCAATAGCAGGACCGGGATGCCCATAATGACTCCTGTGCATTCCATGATGATAATGTCGTTTGAACATTAAATGTTGTTTCTCATTCCCTTTGCCACTTGATACCTAGTTCACCCGAGATTTGATCTACGGTATCTCCATACCTTCGTTTGATTTCGTTACTGATGAACTTGTTTTCTTGTTCCCACATCATTGCATTTCGTGACGCAGTCAAACGCTTGCAAGCTTCATTAATGCAATGTCACCGAGATGGCCACAAATGATCTGTCCGTTACATGGATGGGAAAATCCTGGTCTTGATATGTACTCCTCTACACGCCCCTTTGGGAAACCTGAGTGGCACCTTTTCGATCATCTAGTCATGGAATGATACTTGATAACCATCTAAGCTCCCTCTAGAACGATGATTTGCATTATCTCACAGTCTAAGGATCAAGTTGCGAGATTTCCTTAGTTTATCATTAATGTTGAACTTTGTAACTAGATCTCATTATGATAAAACTTATTGGGTTGTTTGTCTATCACATCATTCAACTAATGACATGAACTCATTGTCAATTGGCATAAATGCCCATGATCTCGAAAACCCTAGATCATCCTCATGACCAATGAACTAGTTCGCTAGAGGTAACTAGAGACTTGGTTTGTTTACATACCACACGTGTATTAACGTTTCGTATTAATACAGTTATAGCATAGTATGAAAATATAATGAACTAAGAGATATGACAATAAAAACCTATTTATTATTTGCCTCTAGGGCATATCTCCTTCAGTCTGCCACTTGCACTAGAGTACAAATAATCTAGCTCACATTTTACTCATCATGAACCATATCACATATGCGTTTATTGATCATGCATGCTTATGGAAAACGTCTTGTCCATGTTCTGTTTTACCAGATCATTATGTCTTTGCAAATCTTTAATGTCTTCCCAAATTTGACATTCATACCATTATCTCATAATGGGTTGAAGTATTCGTTTGGTGACAAAGTGAGACTTTGTTTCTAGTATTTACCATGACGGTCGCTTTCACTGTTGTCATGTAAACTTTGAAACACACTTTGCACTCCTTTGTGTATGTATAGCAGTTATGGCAACAGAGTGAGGTCGATTTCCAGGAGCCAGCAGTGACGTTAGATCAGCCACAACGTGCTTTCTCATGGGCACTTTGCCCTGGGACACACACTCTATGTAAAGATGAACTAGTCCCGCCACAATAATATACATCACGTTAGATGGTATCCTTATACCTATACTTCTATATCTATGTAGATCCTACTGCATGGAATGCAACTATGCGCCTTACTATGATTCTTGTCATTTAAATACAAACTTAATTCTGGTTCAGTGATTAACTCAGGAATCACTTCAAGACATGTTGTTACAGTTAAGAGCTTGTCCTTCCAACCAGAACTTCGGGTCACATTATGTCGAGTATACATTATGGTTGTATGGAAGAACCTATGGCTGAGGCAAAGGAGATGCAACACATCTCTTTCTTTCTTTTAACCATGGTTGTAATACCAAGACTAACTCAATGCTTCATACAAGTAAGAACCTCTTTCTTTTCCTTGTTCCATTCTGAACTACTTCAGAATCTTATCTAGGATATTCTGAACATCTTCAGAATCAGGTCCAGGAAGAATTCGACTATGATGTTTATTAAGCTTACCAATCTATCTCGATAGATATTATTGTTTAATAACTTGTTAAACTTCATTCATATTTACTAACTTAAATGTCATCAATACCAATCACATCATTCCTATATGTTGTTCACTTATAAAAGAATGATTTCACGCTCCAACTCAAATATGGCATCCATATATTAGATCTAGGGATTTCACTTAGCTCCCACTCAAAATATGTCTCTTAGATATTAAGATTTGGCCAAGCTACTTAGCTCCTATTCAAAATATGTCTCTTACATATTATGATTTGGCCAAGCTACTTAGCTCCCACTCAAAATATGTCTCTTACATATTAAGATTTGGCCAAGCTAATTAGCCCCCACTCAAATGCAGGTCCTCTCGATAATCTTGGATATTCCAAAATTCTTTGATCACCATCAAATCGAGAATAGTTATGAGACTTCAATATCCATATATTGCTGGTGTAAATCAAATAGACTTAAGCATAACTACAATTGTAGTCAACTCCTTGAATTTGTCACTTCCTCAAAAAAAACTCCTTGAATTTGTCCATACTTTGTGACAGATCGAGCTTTACGTCTTATTTAAGTTTCATTTCCTTCTAATGACTTTGAAGTCTTTCAGAAGAATCAAGTAAATGTATTTACTTAATAAGATCAAGTAACATGTTACTTTGCAATCTTAAATGTAGCTTAATATAGGATTTTATGACTCGTAGCCATTTCTCGCACTTAGGTCCATCACGCTTCTTTGTAATTCATAGGTATGTCTTGTTCATAAACATGACAAGTGAATCAATAATATAATTCCGTAAACTTGCAGAATATATCGTTGAATCCTACTTTCTTTAGTAAAAGCATTCACTGAAACTTAATGGTCATTATCATTAGTTTCTCCTCTATTTGTAGAGTTCGGTTTCACGAAACAAATTTCGCTGTGCTACTCAACAATCAAGAGGTAGGGTCAAATACCTTGTTTTGATCTTTTACTTTCTTCCACCTGTATCTTCATCAAGACACAACAACTTTGGACAACAGTAGGTTTGCCCCTTGTGGAACATGTATTCAAAGTTCCCTGAGAATACGCTACAAAGACTTGTTTATTCGCCACGATTTCGAATTATCGAAACCTCTAGAAACTCGAACATGCCATAACTCTTATGGTGTTGTTTCCACGAATCTTTAGATGTTCCTTTGTATTTCAACCGAGTGTTTACTCATTTCGATCTATAACTCTAAACGATAACTATAACCAAGATAAGAGATAATATTATATCATATGTATCTAATACATAATGATTATGATATTTAGACATTTCAATACACTTTGAATTTTCCCTATTATCATAATTTGTGAAACCTCTTTCACATGTCCTTTTATGCCAAAATTAACTTAAATACTTTAGTCATGTCGATCAAATCGAAGATACTTTTGTATTCTTGTTAATTCAATATCCTCCTTCACTTTGAAATCTTTTGAACAATTCAAAACAGTTTCAAACTTATGTTTCATTAAGCAAATGCTCATATTCACTTAAATCCACAATGAA
Organism: Avena eriantha; assembly: GCA_910589775.1. NCBI lineage: Eukaryota > Viridiplantae > Streptophyta > Magnoliopsida > Poales > Poaceae > Avena > Avena eriantha. The sequence goes on from OU342745.1 coordinate 238,863,134, forward strand.
GTGTGAAATAATGATTTCCAATATTTGTTGAAAATATGATACATCACTATGTATAAATTTCAAGATGAAGTATAAATAATGATTTCCACTATTTGTTGAAAATGCGATATATCATTATGTATAAAGTTCAACATTTCTTCGCATATCACCGTTTTACTAGAATGCGGAGTTTGAGTCATTCTTCCCAACGAGGCATGGGTTTGCAAAGTCTCTTGATTAAGCATCTAAGACCCCGATCTTCATTTATAATGAAAAACATGCAATAACCAAAATGACTTAAACTATAGTGGCACGTCATCATTAAAATTTGGATATCGTTTAGCATTCTAATCCTTTGTAAATGTTTAAACTATTATCATTAACATAGTGATGAGAATAACTCATTTATAATCATAATGTGACCATAAAGGTATTATTCATAAGAACAGTACAATTGGCATGTAACTTATTCATATGAACAACCATCTCGCCAAAAGCAAGACACACAAACAAGGATTACAAAATTATATTCAAGTCCACTAATCCAATGATAAAACTTTGAGGAAAGGGGTGATGTCGTCCATCAACTATTTTGCTTGCCGTTATTAAGCCACATTGCCTCAATTCCAGCAATTCTTAAGTAGACCATCCTGTTTTCACAAAACGGGACAAGTATCTAATACTTTTGTAAACTGCAATGAGTTTTGCAAGAATTATATTTATAATTTGTATATATTACATATACCCTTTGTATCCATGACCTCCATTGCAATCAAGACCTTTTGAGAGTTCATAACTCTAATGCAAGATTGCTAAGTGTTTGTCCAAATATTCTGTTTTTCATCCATCATGGAAGAAAACTCATCCAATGGCTCATACTTTATGTGCCCGATCTTGCATAATACAAAATTGTAATCCAACTCTCCATCGAATGGAGAATGGCTTATTGGATGATTACAACGAACACACAAACATTGCGGAGTCATCGGATTATCTCCTAATGGTCATTGTATCAAGAAGAGAAGATCACCTTTTTCGAGGATATCCCTCGGGTGTGGGTATTAATCTATGAAGTTGGACCCTTTTTCTAAGTTCCATATCAAGCAATAAATTTCCCATGGTTGCAAAGGACCTAAATGGGATAGGCCATGATCTACTCAGATATTTACAAATAGACATCTAGACTATGTTCATAATATGAGTTCAATCCTAATTGAGCTCCTGATGGCTCAAGATACATCGAGCTCGTTGGGAACCCCAAGAGGAAGGTATGATGAGCACAGCAGTAAGTTTCCCTCAGTTATGAAACCAAGGTTATCGAACCAGTAGGAGCAAGGAAACAACTCCAAGGTGTTGCCAACAACTTGGAATCCTGCACAACACAACCACAGAACTTTGCCCCAACTTACTGTGAGGTTGTCAATCTCACCGGTTTGCTGAAAACAAAGGATTAAACGTATTGTGTGTAAGATAATAATTTCTTGAGGAAAGTAAACGGTAAACAGTAGATGGTATATCAATGGTAAAAGAATGGACTAGGGTCCATAGTTCACTAGAGATGTTTCTCCTTAAGATAAATAGCATATTGGGTGAACAAATTACAGCGGGGCAATTAACAGATTCGAGAACGCATACAATGCATATACTACACATATTCACTCCTATGAGATTTGATTGGGTATTACAACATTATACATAGACCGTAATCCAACTGCATCTATGACTAATAATCCACCTTCAGGTTATCATCCGAACCCCTTCTAGTATTAAGTTGCAAGCAACAGATAATTGCATTAAGCAAAGTGTGGAAAGTAAACAATATGGTTGCCCCATGGACAAAGGATTGTTGTTTTCGCCCTAGTAGCAACATCACATCTACAACCTTAGAGATTTTTGTCACTTCCATAGATTACTAGAGGCATGAACCCACAATCGAGCATAAATACTCCCTCTTGGAGTTGCAAGCATCTACTTGGCCAAGATAGTTACTAACAACAGAGAGCATGCAAGATCACAAATAACATAGACATGATAGAATCAATAATCAATCAACATGTAAGATTACAAATAGATGATCTTGATCATGAATGGAGCTCACAAGATCTAAACATGATAGCACAAAGGAGGAGAACCAACCATCTAGCTACTACATGGACCCATAGTCCAAAGATGAACTACTCACTCATCACACCGGAGGCAGGCATGGTGATGAAAAAGGCCTCCAGGGTGCCCTCTCCCCTTTGGCAGGGTGTCGGGAAGAGCTTCGGATCCCCCCGATCTAGGGATGGAGATGGTGGCGGCTACAGACTCTTTCGTGGATTTCTGATCGGGTACCTAGGGTTTACGTCTCGGGAGGCTTTTATAGGCGAAAGGGCAAGGTCGGTGGAGTACCAGGGGGCCCACACCCCCTAGTGGAGCACCTAGGGCTGGCTGCGCCGCCACTAGGTGTGGCCGCCCTGGTGTGCCACTTTGTCTCCCCTCTAAACTCCGTGTTGCTTCGGGTAAAATATTGACTTTGGCTTTTGTCCTGTCCAATTCCGAAAATATTTCCTTAATAGCTTTTCTGAAACCAAAAACAGCAGAAAATAGGCAACTGGTACTATGGCATCTTATTAATAGGTTAGTTCCAGAAAATGTATAAAAATACCCAAGAGTATGAACAAAACATAAGAAAGTAGATATAAAACAAGCACGGAACATAAAAAATTATAGATACCTTTACGACGTATCAAGCATCCCCAAGCTTAACTCCTGCTCGTCCTCGAGTAGGTAAGTGATAAAAAGAATAATTTTTGAGGTGACATGCACCATCATAATCTTGATCAAGTTATTTATAAAACATTGATAGCTGGGATCATAGTACTCTAAACATGAACATGAAAGATATAGTTCTAACAATAAGACATAGCAACTATGTTGTAACATGAAAAGGTACAAACAAAAGATCATGAATAACAATGCATTGAAAGACGTTTGTTTGTTTCACATATAGAAAACATAATGAGAGTGGTATTCAGCTTGTCCCTCATGGTATAGCAAAACATAAATGCATAGGACACCTTCAAATTTCTAAGGGTGACTAGATACAAATAATTTAAGAACAAGTAATATCAAAGTTATGAATCAATCAACAAGTTTTGGGACAATGCACATTAAACTAAGAATGACCACTATGCTCTCTCAATTGGTGCATAAAGATAGAAGATAGACACTCAACATAAAAGTAAAAAAGAAAGGCCCTTCTTAGAGGGAAGCTGGGATTTCAAGTTTCATAAAGATCTTCCAAAAATTATGGTACTTATTAGCTTTCAGCCCTCATTGCCCCTATCATAAGCATCTTGTGGTGATTAAGGTTAAAGTGACACAAATATGAGGATATGCTTGACAATTATAAGTTGAAAATCTTATGTCCCTTGCTTACGAGTACCGAACCTCATGCTACTCAACTTTAGTCACGAGTAAGCTCTTGTCATTGTAAGTACATGTGTATCATAGAGAACTGCCAATGGGGTACCCCTTGCCCCATGATACAGGAGCTATCCCATATCAAAATGACAAGGCAACAGACAATGAGCATCTCAGCGATCTTTTTATTTGCTATTTGCATAGGTTTTTATTGAGGATGCTTCACATAATGCTCACTATGGTTATGCTGCAAGTTTCCACCATGATTAGGCATGGATTAGGCTAGCCGCCTAGGCGTTTCTCTAACACATATACAAACTCCATGAGCTTACAAGCTCCCCTTTTATTTCACACCGCCGGGATCCATAAACAAAAGAACATGATATCAACTGAATAATAAGTGCAATGTTGAAAGCGTTCCCCATGGTACATGGTTCTGCTAATTCACAACTTATAAAGCGCAAGCATATAAGCAACATAGATGGACACAATGATTCAAGTTTATTAAGTGCAAGAAAGTAAAGTGTGCCATCAAGTTTGTGAGAGCTTTAATCACTAATTTTCACATAGCAAGTTTAATTTGGAAGGTAGATAAAAATATGAATATACTTGGAATGGTGTAACACGCCATGCATAGGAATTTATAGTGGACTCTTTGGAATAACTTGGTTTCATTTGGAGTTGGATGCATGAGTGGAACTCATACTTGGTACATGTGGAGGCTAGCAAAACACTGGGAGCGACCGACTAAGAGAGCAATGATGGCCATAATCATGCAAAGTGACAAAACATTATTAAGTAAAGCATAAAGTGATATTACAAGTCAAAAACTAAATGATCATAGAGGATAAGGTGACTGGTTCATAGTCTTAACATGGTGTAAGCATGCGCCAAGTCAAACCAAATAAAGCATCAAAGGAGAATACCACAATATTATGCTTTTGTATGCTAAAACAACGCATGATTCTTTCAAGGCCCATTAAGAAATCTCAGTTGTTTGGAACAAGTCATGCTATAGCAATAATCACTAAGCATAAATTCAAAGCAACATCAAACATGACATGATAAAGTTTAGACCACAGTCAAAACAAGCTCCTTTTGTACCACTTATAAGCATGAAACTTCCTACTCTTTTCCAATCACCAATCAACTTATTTGAAACCACATATGAATGCAGGGGTCCAACCAATTTATTTAAGCAAACCAAACAAAATAAAACTAAAAACAAAAACTAAGACGCTCCAAAAACAACACAATTGTGCATGATACAATAAAAATGAAGTGTTTGGAAGAAAACCTGAGATTTTTATTGATGAAGAAGGGGATGCCTTGGGCATCCCCAAGCTTTGACGCTTTCACTTCTTGAATATTTCTTGGGGTGACACGGATGGAATCCCCAATCTTGAGTTTTTGTCCATACTTCATCTCATCACATTATTCTTCCCTACACTTTAAAATGTCCTTCATACAAAACTTCACACAATCTTCATTAGCAACATTAGTGTATTCAAGATAATAAGTCTTTGGGTTTAGTTTGAACACAAGTAAAACTTCCATTAAAACACAAGCTACTGTATCAATTCCTTTTAAAATCTCAAGTGATCAAAGAGAACTCAAAGAGAAAGAGATTAAGAGGCAAATGCAAATAATGGCAGAAATCTGTCAGAACAGACCAGCAGGTAAAAACCGATTTTTTTGAAAACCTTTTGTTGCTCAAATAGAAAAGTGATAATCTAACGAAAGTAAGCTAACAACCTGGGGCATAAGCCCAAAACATTACAGCTCAAACCGACGTACAGGGATTTTTCACGATTTTTTACAGTGAAGCACAAAAAATCTGTTTCGGGACAGCAACTTTCTCAAGTCTTACTTCTCTCTCATTAGAGGTTATTCTTGGCACAAAAGCCACACAAAAAGGTTAAGGAGAGGTTATTACTGATCCAATAACTTCCAACACTGAACAAAAGAAAAACTTACTGAATAGAAATTTGGCTTATCTCCCAATAGTGCTTTTCTTTAACGCCTTTCAGCTAGGCTCAGTAATTTGAGAAGATGCTCACATAAGAAATATGAATTGAATAAAAAGAGAGCATCAAGGAGAAAATATGATACATATTTAAGTCTATCCCACTTCCTATGCATAGAAATCTTATAAGAAAATAAATCAAAGAAGCACATAGTAACAAGAATAGATAGATAAAACAAGAGCAACTTTGGAACTTCACTATAAAGAGAGGTGTTTTAGTAACATGAGAATTCCAACAACCATATTTTCCTCTCTCATAATGATTTTCAGTAGCATCATGAACAAACTCAACAATATAAATATCACACTCATCCTCCTTTGGTAAGCATGGAGGGCGATCAAATAAGGTATTAGTTAAAGAGTTATCTTATTGGGAGGGAGACCTGGGTAGCTGCTCCATTCTTGCTCATCTTGATCATCACTCTCCTCCTATTTTTCATCCAATGAGCTTCCAGTTTCAGAAATTTGTTCTTCCATAGGCTCCTGCAAGGCATTAGTATCTTCCGTTGGTGGAGCATCTATTAAGATATTTAAGAATATATCTATTTTCTTCCTTGTAATTATTAAAGAAAAATTTAAGTATATCATAAACCTCATATTTATAAGGTGCATCATCAGTATTTTCAAGAAAATAAGCAAGTCTGAATGCACCCTTCCAAGCAATAAATTCTTCAATTTGTTCCACATCATAAAAGTCATAATTTCCCTTAACATAAGAAGATATGGTAACATCATCATTATACTCACATTGAAAAGGGAGGTGTTTATACCTCTTACAGCAACAAGATTTATCAAAGCAATAAGTAACATTATAAGTAGAGCACACGTTTCTAGCAATGATATACAATTTATTAATTTGTTCCCATAAGTGTTTCCCTTTTTGTGACAAGTGATGTTCCTTATAACAATATTTTTGTTCTTCCGTGAACCCACATTTCCAATAAGATCTAGTTTCAAAGAAACCAACCATTGATAGAAAGCATGATAAAGCAAGACAATAACAGACCAATGAAAATAACAACTATAGTAGGAACTATTTTTTTGTATTTTTGATAAAAATAAGCAAAAAAAATAAAGTAGAGAAACTAAGAAAAACAATAACAAAGTAAAGAGATTGGTTGTGAGAGACTCCCCTTGTGAAGCTATCCTTAACTGCCCGACAATGGTGCCAGAAAAAGGCTTGATGACTCAAGATACGTCGAGCTCGTTGGGAACCCCAAGAGGAAGGTATGATGAGCACAAAAGCAAGTTTCTCTCAATTATGAAACCAAGGTTATCGAACCAGTAGGAGCAAGGAAACAACTCCAAGGTGTTGCTAACAACTTGGAATCCTGCAGAACACAACCACATAACTTGGTCCCAACTTACAGTGAGGTTGCCAATCTCACCGGTTTTGCTGAAAACAAAGGATTAAACGTATTGTGTGGAAGATAGTAATTTCTTGCATAAAGTAAACAGTAAACTATAAACAGTAGATGGTATATCAGTGGTAAAAGAATGGACTGGGGTCCATAGTTCACTAGAGGTGTTTCTCCTTAAGATAAATAGCATGTTGGGTGAATAATTACAGCGGGGCAATTAACAGATTCGAGAATGCATACAATGCGTATACTAGACATCTTGACTCCTATGAGATTGATTGGGCATTACAACGTTATACATAGAACATAATCCAACTGCATCTATGACTAATAATCCACCTTCAGGTTATCATCCGAACCCCTTCTAGTATTAAGTTGCAAGCAATAGATAATTGCATTAAGCAAAGTGTGGAAAGTAAACAATACGATTGCCCCATGGACAAAGGATTGCTGTTTTCTCCCTAGAAGAAACATCACATCTACAACCTTAGAGATTTCTATCACTTCCCCAGATTACTAGAGGCATGAACCCACTATCGAGCATAAATACTCCCTCTTGGAGTTGCAAGCATCTACTTGGCTAAGATAGTTACTAACAACGGAGAGCATGCAAGATCACAAATAACATAGATATGATAGAATCAATAATCAATTTGAAATAGCATCTCAATACCCATTGGATCCTCGCAAACACAACATGTAAGATTACAAATAGATGATCTTGATCTTGAACGGAGCTCACAAGATCTAAACATGATAGCACAAAGGAGGAGAACCAACCATCTACCTACTACATGGACCCATAGTCCAAAGATGAACTACTCACTCATCACACCGGAGGCAGGCATGGTGATGAAGAAGGCCTCTAGGGTGATCTCTCCCCTCCGGCAGGGTTCCGGGAAGAGCTTCGGATCCCCCCGATCTACGGATGGAGATGGCGGCGCCTACAGACTCTTTCGTGGATTTCTGATCGGGTACCTAGGGTTTTCACCCCAGGAGGCTTTTATAGGTTAAGGGGCAAGGTCAGTGGAGTACCAGGGGGCCCACACACCCTCGTGGCGCGCCTAGGGCTGGCTGCGCCGCCACCAAGTGTTGCCGCCCTGGTACGTCACTTCGTCTCCCCTCCGAACTCCGTGTTGCTTCAGGTAAAATATTGACTTTGGCTTTTGTCCCGTCCAATTTCGAGAATATTTCCTTAATAGCTTTTTTGAAACCAAAAATAGCAGAAAATAGGCAACTGGCACTGTGGCATCTTGTTAATAGGTTAGTTCCATAAAATGTATAAAAATACCCCAAAGTATGAATAAAACATAAGAAAGTAGATATAAAACAAGCATGGAACATCTAAAATTATATATACGTTTTCGACGTATCAGCTCCCACTAAAATTGTCATCCCCTGGACGATTTTAGTGATCACAGGATCCCAATCCGCTACACCGCCCCCGATCGTCATAGTCGGCAATGTAGTTTCAAAGGTAGACATTCCCCAATGTCAATCACATCAACCATGTGACTCATGCTCGACCTTTCGGTCTCTTGTGTTCCGAGGCCATGTCTACACATGCTAGGCTCGCCAAATATAACTTGTGCGTATTTGTAGTGTAACATGGCTTACACCCACTGTATGCGAACGTAGATATGTCTAGCCCCCGATCGTCACGGCCGGCTTCATAACGGCGAACTTTCTTGGTGTTGCACATACAAGGGGAACACTACCATTGGAATTATATAGGGATTATCTTATTTGCTACCTTTGAGTATCTAATACTAGCATATAATAAGATGTAAAGTAGGTATAAACATCACATGTATATTGTGATATGATATGGTGCTTCTTCTTGCGTCTTGATCTCCATCGAGCACTCCAGCATGATCTCCATCTTGCCCCAAGTTTGATGCCAAGTCCACGCCACCACCACCCGGTCGTCCATCAGAACGATGACTATTACTATGCTACTTAGTAACAGAAAAGTAAACTACTTTACCTTCGTAATGACCATGACCATATCAAATCGCATGCCCCCCTGCAAAATAAAGTTAGATGCCTCTACTTTATCTATTGCAAGTTTTACGTGGTTGTTAGAGCTTTCACAATAGAACTGTTTCTAATCTACGAACTTTCCAACCACAATATGGATCCAAAAGTTGTCTCTACTACACCCCTTTTGGGGCCCTCCGTTGTAAATGCTATATCAACTATTGAATGAGAGACTGACACACGCTAGCCGCTTATACTGAACAAGCCGTATGTAGAGCGTGGAACCAGTCTCGCGTATGAATATGCGTAAGGTCGGTCCAGTCCACTTCATCAAACAATGCCGCAATATAAACAAGTACACGTTAGAGGGTAACAACTAAGGGATCCATGCCCGCACAAAACTTGTACGTACTGGCCATACAACACCCCTACGCATAGATCGGCTCTGATACCACTGAAGGGTTCCGTAGCAGAAAACAAAAAAAAATCTACGTTGGAACTCCCTAACGCCCAAGATCTGTCTATGTAGTAATGCAGTAACGACCGAAGCGTATAGAATACATACCCTTGTAGATAGTACGTGGTTAATGTTCCAAGGTTAACGTGGTTGAAGTAGTCGAACTCGTAGCCGACCTCAAGGTCACGAAGCTCCTCGCATGTCACCCCTTGCTCCTTCTTCATCGTGCAGTAGCTCCGGCTCACGACATCCAAGGTGCCTCAAGTGAGGCTCCTCGTGGTTGCATACACACACAGTGTATGATGATGACCTTTGACTCCTTGATCCCTGCCGGGAGTGGGGAAGTATATCTCTGGCTTGGAATCCACGTAGCGTAATGGCGTGCTACAGGTGCACCTTCTCTTGCGCGAACAGTCCTTTCTTGGGATCGTGCCAACGCGTGGAGACAACTATGTAGAGAGAGAGGGAGGAATTCTCTAAGGAAAATGCCTTAGAGAACATCTCAAATTGTTTTGTGTTTATTCCCACCCATGGGCACCCTTTTATATAGGTGGAGGGGGTGTGCCCTCTCCTTTGGCTTTCCCATGTGGGACTAAATAAGGGAGAGAGGGCGAAGGTGCCATGGGCCTTTAGGTCACCATGGCCGGCCAGCCAAGGGTGGGCCCCACCCTACGCACAGCCCTAGGCTGGCCGGGTGGGGCCCCTTGAGGCCGCTAGGCCTTGGCCCTTCCCTCCTTTGGTTTTTCCTCATGGGCCCTTTTTCCCTAGGAAGTTTGGCCCATTAGTGGAATACCCCTTCAAATTAGATTTTAATATTATATTTAATATTAATTACATTAATTAATATGTAAATACATATTACAAAATCCGATTTGACACGAAACACCTTTCGGTTCCCTTTTGATTTCCTTCGAACGACTTTGGAACTTTCCGGGAGCGATTTCGGTTCTCTCACAGAACCTTACCGGTTTCCTTTTCTCATTCATATGGTGATTCCAACTTACAGAGGATCTCTATCTCATCGTACCCTTAAGTGTATTTCCCCACGGCTCGGGAATGGCACAAACATGATATCCATCAATGATCAATAGCGGGACCGGGATGCCCATAATGACCATTGTGCATTCCACGATGATAATGTCGTTTGAACCATAAATGTCGTTTGCCATTCCCTTTGTGACTTGATACCTAGTTAACCTGTGATTTGATTGACGGTATTTCCATTCCTTTGTTCAATCTTGTTACGGATGAACTTGTTTTCTCGTTCCCATGTTGTTATATTCTGTGACCCGGTCACATGCTTGCAAGCTTTGTTAATGCAACGTCACCGAGATGGCCACAAATGTATGTGTCTGTTACATGGATGGGCAAATCCTGGTCTTGATATGTACTCCTCGACACGCCCCTTTGGGAAACCTGAGTGGCACCTTTTCGATCATCCAATCATAGAATGATACTTGATAACCATCTAATGTTGGGGGGATACCCCCGGGTAGGGTCACGCCGGGGTATAAAGGCCAAGTTAGTCGAGGTACGGCTAGGTCAAAGCAAGTGTTGGCCGAGTCACCTCAAGGAAGGCCGAATCACGGAGTAACCCGGACCAGGGGATGTCCACCTAACTAGATCTCAACCAACTTAAGCCGTATGTCGGACAGATGAATCTAACTTATATGTAGGAACATGTGTGGTCGGATCAACTAGGTACGATCCGGGTTATATCAAGCTTGTAAGAGAAGGAAGGTATCTCGCTGGTCAAAGGTTACCACTGTACGCAGAGCGTGAGCAAAGCGAACAGAGGCCAGGACCACCGAGGCGTGGCCGACAAAGGTGACGATGCCTATGTCGGATGACGCGGGCGCCGCAGAGGCTCACATAGCCTCTACATGGGTGACGCTGGGCTAAAGTGACCCGGTCGGCTTACTATTTTGGGAAGAGGCATATTCCTTGGAATATGCCTCCATGTATGCCCTAATTGGATACCTAGCCACCCCTATATAAGGAGGGCTAGGGCCTCTGTAGAAAGGGTTGGGTTTTTCTGGTTGATCCCTCGAGGGTTGTATTTACTAGTGGTGAGAGTAAGAGAGTTCTTCTTCCTCCTCTCCCCAATACAGCTCAGGGAGCACTTGTAATCTATGGAAGTGAATCAAATACGAAGCTACTGTGTGTGGAATCACCACACTATCCCTCCCTGGATTCCCCTAGTGCACTTAGTCCCCACCTTTAGCCTATCCATGGCATCTGCCGTGACACCACCATGACAGTTAGCGCCCACCGTGGGGCTAGCGGCGCTAGCAGGGGTGAAGATCCAGACGGGAAACTTCATCGGCACCGGCGAACGCATCGTCTCCGGACTCATTCAGCGCTTTGGAGCGCTGGATTTCGTCAGTGGCAACACTGGCTGCTTCGGCAAGCGTCCTCTTCCGCACAACGGCCTCCCTCGTCAAGATCGGCGCACACAAGATCTACGTTGCTGTCGATGTGTTGTGCGTTCATCCACGGCACGTCATCGAAGGAGGCGAGCCACCCCTTAGCGCGGCTCGCGGGGCGCGTATCACTCTCTCCGCGGACCACGCTGAGGTGATGATGACTGCACCTGGCGCTGGCACGAGCAAGGATCCGGCACCAGATCCAGAGGTAACACATAGGGGTCCTCCTCTGGAGAGGCCAGAGAATGTGCTGCAGCAGGCGATGGACAGCCTGGCAAACCCAGTAGTAGCAGAAGTAGATCCGGCTCAGGCACATGCCGAGCTAGAGGAGACTAGGCAAAAGATACTAGAGGGTGCAAAAAAGATAGCAGCGGCTCAGCAGTCGTTGAACATGACGATGCATGAGTACACAAAGGCGAATAAAGTAGATGCTGTAAAACTGAAAGGGAGAAACCTCATGAGTGAAATGAACAGAGAGGGTTTTACTAGGATTGAGAAATCTGAAAACTGTCTGTCTGTGGGGCTGCCGAAGTATAGTACCCCCGGCAAAGAACCTCAGGGCAGCAGATGCAGCTACATCTGAATTAGAAGGACTGACGGGTGAAGCCTGCCAAAGACAACAATATAGGGTCAATGACTTGGTTCGGATCGCGAACAGGCAAAATGAGGAATTGCTCAGGGCTAACCCGGAGAGAGCTGGGGCCTCCAAGATCGTTCATTCGGCGATGGGTAAGCCGGAGAAATCCGCCGGAGCTGCATCGTCGCCTCATGGTGGTCCTAGGAGAGAAGAGGTAGTAACCTCGGCCAGGAGGAATAAGCAGATAGTCCCATATGACCCGGCAAGGGCAGAGAAAGGAAAAGAGGTGCAGAGAAATGAGGATCAACGAAGTGTGAGCCGAGGTGAAGCTGGCCGAGGTAACCGCGACCAAGGCAATTTCGGTCAAGGGAATGCTGTAAACGGCAATGCCGGACAGCGTAATTCGGTAGGTGCAGCTCAACCGCAGCAGCGGAATATACCACGGCAAGAGCGTAGTGCCGGCCAAGGTATGCAACAAAGAGCAGCTCCATCGGAGCAAGATAGATACAACGATGGCAATTTGAAAATGGTGAACGCTGGGTATCCCAGGACGGACTATCACGTGATAGGGTAAAGATTGGGAGGCAGGAACTTGATGCCTGATGATGCCAGGTTGAAACTGGATCGGCTGTATAGGTCGGAGCAAATTGAGTGTCAAGGTCCTCAGGGTCCAGCGTGCTTTGGGCCCCGGATCATGAAGGAACCTCCGGTACCTATCTTTTAGTTACCTAGAGGCACAAAGACATATGACGGAAGCACAAAGCCGGAGGATTGGTTGATTAACAATGCAACAGCCGTAAAAATTGCTACAGGCAATTTGAGATGGCCTGTGAGATATGTACCCCAGATGTTGGAGGGGCCAGCGAGGGTATGGCTAAACAATTTGCCGCCTAGAAGTATTAACTTTTGGATCGATTTTGAGGAAATGTTTGTTAGCAATTTCTCAAGTACGTATCAGAGGCCCAACAGGCCACAGACCCTAGCAATGTGCAAGCAGAGACCGAATGAGATAGACCGGGAGTTCTTAACCCGTTGGTGTACTGTGCAAAACTCTTGTGAGGGCGTAATTGAGTCACAGGCTATAGCTTGGTTTGCGCAAGGATGCAGATATGCAAGCATGCTATGGCAAAGGTTGCAAAGAGATATGCCAACTACATTGGCAGAAACAATCCAGATTGCTGATTCATATGCCTTGGGTGATCCGACGCAGCCTAGGCTCATGTCAAACGAGTCAAGCGAGGAGTATAATCAGCGAGATGGGGCTGGATCATCCCGGAGAAATTATTACCGGGGAAAAATAAGAGATGACATACCAGATTACCGGTACAGTTTGCAACAAGTTGCGGCTGTGAATCAAGATCAGCCTGGAGCAGGAAGCAACCAACGTCAGAAAACTGGAGGACAACAATGGACACCAAGAAATGATGGCAAGAAAACTTGGATGCCAGAGCAGAAGAAATAGTGGCAGGAAAAGATGAACCGTCCGAGGTATACCTATGAGGCAATGCTGGATCAGCCGTGTAAATTTCACACGCCAAATCCAAGTAACCCAGCGGGTCACACGACCAGGCAATGTGAATGGATGCGAAAGATAGAACAAGGTGGTTCGGGGAATGCTCAGGCACCTCGGAATGATCAACCTCGACAGGAGTTACCCCAGCAGCAATTGCTCTCCGGAGCAAGACCAGCGTCAACCGGATCAGAGGTACCCCGGAAACGAGGGGAGGAATGAGTACAGAGAGCATCATCAGAGTTACTGTGTGTTCACCACAGAAGAGACAGACAGAAAGAGCTTGCAGCGCCGACATATGGAGGTCAATGCAGTAATGCCAGCTGTGATGAGGTATATGCCTTGGTCGGATCAGGAGATTACATGGAGCATCAAAGATCTTCCCAAGATTATGCCAAGTCCTGGTTCGTATGCGCTAGTGTTGGATCCGGCATTCATTGGGCCTAACATCAATGTGAGGTTCTCAAAGGTGCTAATTGAAAATGGTAGTAGCATCGACATCATGTATGTGGACACAATGCGCAAGTTGGGTATCTCGGAGAACATGCTCCAAGCTACGAGGACAACTTTCCATGGCATTGTTCTAGGCATTTCTTGTGAGCCCATAGGCAAGGTCCGGGTTGATGTATTGTTCGGCACGAGAGATAACTGCCGGACTGAGAATTTGGAATTCGAAGTTGTCAATTTGGAAAGTGTGTATCACGCGTTGCTCGGCAGGCCAGCCCTAAACAAGTTCATGGCAAGTTGTCACATCAGTTACCTAAAGATGAAGCTGCCTGGGCCAAATGGTGTGATTACAATAGCTGGAGATTTCTGACGTTCCATTGAGTGGACATTTTCCGGGTCTAACCTGGCCGAGTCACTGGTGATTGCGCAAGAGAAGATAAAGATCCAAGAAGTGGTGGCATTGGCTCAGTCTGCGCAGCAGCATATGCCGACGCTGAGTAACCCGCATGGTAGTGTCTCATTCCAAGCGACAAAACATACCAAGAAAGTGCCTGTTGATGATATGTTCCCAGAGCACACCGTAACAATTGGTGCCGGTTTAAATGATAAATAGGAAAGCGAGCTTGTCAACTTCCTCCGTGAGAATCGGGATATTTTTGCTTTGTCCACACAGGACTTGCAAGGTGTTCCGAGGGAGTTGGCCGAGCACTCTTTGAATGTGAGACCCCGAGCAAAGCCGGTGAAGCAACCTCTCCGCCGCTTCGCCAAAGATAGGAGAAAGGTCATAGGAGATGAGATAGCTCGGTTGTTGGCTGCTGGATTTATCATGGACGTGCTTTACCCCGATTGGCTATCTAATCCGGTGCTGGTGGAGAAGAAGAAAGACGATCCGAACATGGCAGTCGTTTGGCGCATGTGAATCGATTACACGAACCTGAATAAGGCGTGTCCAAAAGATCCATTCCCACTGCCAAGGATAGACAAAGTCATAGATTCTACTGCTGGGTGTGAGTTGTTGTCATTCATCGATGCATATTCTGGTTTCCACCAGATACCTCTGAACCCAAGTGATCAAATAAAGACTGCATTTATCACCCCGTATGGGGCTTATTGCTATCGCACCATGCCTTTTGGTTTACGTAATGCAGGGGCAACATACCAAAGATGTATGCAAAAATGTTTACACGGCCAAATTGGTCAAAATGTGCAGGTATACGTGGATGATGTTGTTAT
This sequence comes from Avena eriantha, assembly GCA_910589775.1. Lineage (NCBI taxonomy): Eukaryota > Viridiplantae > Streptophyta > Magnoliopsida > Poales > Poaceae > Avena > Avena eriantha. The sequence continues at coordinate 238,878,535 of OU342745.1, forward strand.
CAAGATCAAGGAAAGCAAAATGCTCCTTGACGATATCAGGCAGACATTCGCGAACCTAAGGAGGTTCCGAATGAAGCTTAACCCGTAGAAATGCACCTTCGGTGTCCCGGCTGGAAAATTACTTGGATTTCTTGTCTCCAGCCGAGGTATTGAAGTTAATCCGACTAAAATCTGGGCCATAGAGCGAATGGAACTGCCGAAGTGCCTTAACGATGTCCAGAAGTTAACTGGCTGCCTGGCATCCTTAAGTCGGTTTGTGTGTCGGTTGGGAGAAAAGGCACAGGCTCTCTATCAACTCATGAAAAAGTCGGACAAGTTCATCTGGACGCCGTAGGCCAATGAAGCCTTTATCCAATTAAAGAAAATGTTAGCCACTGCACCAGTCTTAGCCTCTCCACTATCAAAGGAGCCAATGTTGCTCTATATAGCCGCAACCAATCGAGTTGTAAGTGCAGTAATTGTGGTAGAGCGCGACGAAGAGGGTAAGTTAGTGCAAAGTCCAGTGTATTATCTGAGCGAGGTATTATCAGCCTCAAAACAAAATTATCCGCACTATCAGAAAGTGGCGTATGGTGTGTACATGTCGGCAAAGAAGCTAAAACACTATTTTGAGGAACACCCCATCAAAGTAATATGTGAGGCTCCTATATCCGAGATAATGAGTAACAAGGATGCAAGTGGCAGAATTGCAAAATGGGCAATTGAGCTAGCTCCTTATGTGCCACAATATGACAGAAGAGAAGCGATCAAGTCTCAGGTTGTAGCTGACTTTTTTCTGGATTGGGATGAGGTGCAATATGAGCCACCATTGCCAGATCCGAACTATTGGAGAATGCACTTTGAAGGGTCAAAAACAAAACCGGGTTAGGCACCGGGGTTGTGCTTACCTCGCCCAAGAAGGACCAGCTGAAATACGTGCTGTAGATCCACTTCGCAGCGTCGAACAATGTCGCTAAATATGAGGCACTTGTACATGGGCTCAAGGTGGCAAAAGAAATTGGGATACGTTGGATCCAATGCTTTGGCGACTTGGATCTGGTAGTTCAGCAAGTTTTAGGGTTGTGGGACTCTCTAGATCCAAACATGGCACTGTACAGATTTCATGTGCAGAAGATATCTGGTTACTTTGAGGGATGTGAATTTCACCATGTACCCCGGGTGGAAAATGAGGCTGCCGACATATTGCCGAAGCTCGGATCAACCCGACAAGCCATTCCACCGGGCGTAGCATTAGAACACCTCAGAAAACCATCTATCAGGCCGTCCCCAGAAACCGACTCAATCTACGTCCCAGAAGATCCGGAGTCCGGAGCTGTACCCATGGACATTGACGTGGGAGGTGGAACGCGAAACCAGGGGACTGCCTCGGCAAACCCGGGGACTACTTCGCAAGACCCGGCGACTGCTCAGCACGATCTGGCTGAGGTTATGCCGGTGGATCAGATGGAAGTTGACGAGGATGTGTTCCCTGTGCGAGCAATACCAGCTTGGGCACTACCTATATTTCAATTGCTGAAAGATGGAACTTTACCCGCTGAGGAGGTGCTTTCCAGGCAAACTCAGAGGAGAGCAAAGGCATACATGATCATTAATTCCGAGCTATACAAAAGGAGTGTGACTAACATCCTCCAGCGATGTGTTGACCCGGGGGAAGGACTGGACATCCTCTGAGATATACATCAAGGGGAATGTGGGCATCATGCCTCGTCCAGAGCCTTGCTAGCAAAAGCTTTCCGTCATGGGTTCTACTGGCCAAGTGCCTTGGAACAAGCCGAAGATCTAGGTAAGAAAATGCAATGGCTGTCAAAGATATGCTACCAAGACACATATGCCAATGTCTGAGCTCAAGACCATACCAATTACTTGGCCATTTGCCGTATGTTGTTTGGATATGGTCGGCCCTTTCAAACCAGCAAGAGGCAACATGACCCACATCTTGGTCATGGTTGACAAGTTTACAAAATGGATTGAGGTGAAGCCAATAAGAAAATGTGATGGAGTTACGGCCGTAACATTCCTCAAATATATCATCTTGAGATACGGTTATCCTCACAGTATCATAACGGATAATGGCACAAATTTTGCTGAAGGAGCGTTTGCACGTTTCTGCCGAGATAAGAAGATCCGGCTAGAGGTAGCCTCGGTAGCTCACCCCGCATCGAACGGACAAGTGGAAAGATCCAACAAATTAGTATTGTACGGGATAAAACCCCGGCTCATTGAGCCGCTGCAAAGATCAGCGGGGTGCTGGATAGAAGAACTACCAGCGGTACTGTGGAGTTTAAGAACAATTCCGAATCGATCAATAGGCTATACGCCATTTTTTCTGGTATATGGGGCAGAAGCTGTACTACCAGCCGACATAGAGCATGACTCGCCTAGGGTCACCCAATACACATAAGCTGAAGTGCAAGAAGCCTGGCAAAATGATGTTGATCTGCTGGAAGAAGTGAGAGAATTGGCATTGTCCAGATCTGCCATATATCAGCAAAATCTCCGACGCTATCATAGCCGGAATGTAAGACCCCGAGTTTTCCGGGAAGGCGATCTGGTACTCCGGTTAGTACAACGTACTGCGGGCATGCATAAATTATCCCCCCATGGAAAGGGCCATTCATTGTGAGTAAAGCATTGCACAATGACTCGTACTATCTCACAGATGCAAAACCACAGGAGAAGAACAAGGCGCACAGGTCTGGAGAGGAATCGAAGCGTCCATGGAATGTAGCTCTACTTCGCCCTTTCTACACTTAGCAAAGAAGTGTATGTATCCGAGTCTCTCATATGTCGGTATGTATGCCGGTAATGAGCTTATCAATGAAATGTTGGCACCTCTAGCGGTAACTCGGGGACTGCCTCAATAATATTTTTGTTGTCTTCTATATTTATGATTTATATGTCGGCTGACGTAAGTTGCTTCTACCTAAGCCGGATTAGTAGTGTGTGAGCACCAAAAACCTAACTCTTCATTTTGCTGCTGTCCAACAAGATTTGGCTTCATGGCAAGCAAGAGAACAAGTTTGGAATTGCGTAGCACATCAAAAACGACTAAGGAAAGAAACTTAATCGAGCCGACGTTTTTTATTCGGACTAACCTTATGTTTACTTTATGTTTACTATGTTGAATTATTTTGAGCTAATCCTAAAGTTTCCAAGTATTGTTAAGTCAATTTTTGAAGCTCGGACTCGTAAGTCATTAAACCAAACCAAGGTAGACACGAGCTGAGCCAAAAAATTGGAGGAACAAGAAAATGAAACTCGGGGACTACGCCTAAGTTAATCCGGCACAAAAACTTAGTAGCAAAATATTACTTGAGTGCTTAATACAATTGCACCCGGCATACGGGGATCTGATAAAATTTAAAAGTTTTTTCGCTCAAGGAGCAGCAGGAGGAGGTAATTCGGCGCCAGCGGGTGCAGCTCCAGCTTCGGCTTCAACGTCATCTTCGTCTTCCTCGATGTCCGAAGCCTCGTCCTATTCATCCTCACCCGAATTATCTTCGGCATTTTTATCGTCGGCAGCATCTAGGAAGCTTGGTCCCTCGTTCCATTGATGAATGGGGGCGTATTGGATGAAGCTATGGGCGCAAGCCTTGCGCCGAGCTACCCAATCCGGGTCAGTGGACCACCTTGACCCGGTTCGCATGCGCTCAAGGAGATTGAGGTCAATCTTCTCGTACCACGTAAGCACGTAGTGGAGACCGATCTCAGCTCCGGCGCGTCCAGCAGATTCCCTCCAAAGGTTGAGCTAGGTCTCGCAGTCCATTAACTTGTCGACGAGAGCTGCGGTCCCCTCCGGAGTATCTTCATCAGGCCAAAAGGCGTTGAAGATCCGGATTGCCACATCAAGGATATCCTTGCCATAATTCTTCACAATTTCCACGCGAGAAGACAGACTGACCAGCAGGTCCTCCATGTCATAAGGAATTTCTCCAGCGTCAGGAGCAATGGGGGTACCCCTCTGCTGGCGGAACTTGGCAACAGCAGTGGTTGCAATCGCATTGCCCTCCGGAAATTTTCCTGAAAACAAGACAAGTGAAGCAAGTAATGAAAAGACATGTGAAGCAACCCGGAGAAATTAATGTTGGATGAAGGAAAGGAACTTACGAGAAATGTGGTTGTGGATCCGGGCCAACTCCTTGGTACAGTCATCACGCCTTTTCCGAAGTTGTGCAAGTTCAGTATTCGCCGACTCAAGCTTGACGTCGGCCTCCTTGAGAAGTTCTTGGTCCTTGGTGATCTGGAGGTTGAGACGCTCTCGTTCTTCAGTAAAGTCTTGGCCTCCCTTCTCTAGTTCGGATTTGTGCTGCGCCTTGAGCTTCTTCATATCTGCCTTAAGCTTGGCAATTTCTTCATCTTTGGTCCGGAGGAGGGCAAGCTCGTCATCTTTCTTCTTGAGTTCAGCTTGGTGATGCCCTGCTTGTTCGAGAAAATGCAGCATCATGTCAGGCACGGGCACACTATCTTCAAGAGAGGCTGAAATAGTTTGTTGACCCGGCAAAGCCGAAGTATGAATATTTGCCGAGCCAAGGAGAAAAGGAGATAGAGAGCATAGCAAGGTTGAGCAAGAATAACTTACCCTTTATCTGGTCCAAGTTTTTCCTCATGAGGATATTCTCAGCCTCCACCCCAGCTGCGAAAACCGAATGATGGATTAGTTCGACGGAAAAAGACGAAGAGAAATGGAAAAACGCAAGGAGAAAACTTACCCCTTTTCTCGTGTTCGGCGAGAAGCGTGGTATGCTTCGCACGCAACATCTTGTGAGTATCCAAGAGACGCTGAAACTCAACGCTTCGACGATTGGTGGTCACCTGAGAAAAGTACAAAAAGATAGCTTAGTCTTGTGCATATTCGAAGTGTACAAAATCCGGGCCAAGTGGAACTTAACCCGGCTCTAGGTGTGTGCATATTCGAGTACAAAATCCGGGCCAAGTGGAACTTAACCCGGCTCTAGGTGTGTGCATATTCGAAGTGTACAAAATCCGGGCCAAGTGGAACTTAACCCGGCTCTAGGTGTGTGCATATTCGAAGTGTAAAAAATCCGGGCCAAGTGGAACTTAACCCGGCTCTAGGTGTGTGCATATTCGAAGTGTACAAAATCCGGGCCAAGTGGAACTTAACCCGGCTCTAGGTGTGTGCATATTCGAAGTTCTTAAGGAGTAGGTCTCTAAGGAGCATCCGGCCGAGTAACAAGTTACTCCCCCGGAGGCTCGGGGACTAATGGTTATATCACTAATATCTACTACATGCTAAGGAAAGGGCAAAGTGACGTACATCCATCATCCGACCTGCAAGGTTAATTGCCTTGGCAGCGGTATTCATTTGGGCAGCAAACTCGGTGGGCCTGAACTTCTCCGGGAGATTGTCATTATGGACGAACTCCGCCTTGTTCCAGTTATTTACAAACTCGATCAAGGTCGGAGGATAGCGTTCGTGGTGAGCATGTGGGGTGCAACTAGACCCTTAGCATGAGCTTCCCTCCTCTCAACCTCGGCAATGGCAGGGCTGGTGTGCAAAATGAGTTGCGCATCAGCTGGCTCGGCAGGGGCGTCCTTCGGCGGTGGAGTCTTTTTTGGGAGCATGGACGCAAGTGTACGCTGTCCAGCCTCGATTGACGCTGCCCTGGTGGCGTCAGGAGCCTTTTTGCCCTTGGGTTGCTGCTGTGAGGTGGAAGTTGTTGCAGCAGATTTGCCCTTGGGAGCAGCCTTACTGCTTCCCTTGCTGCTGGTCCCTTCTCACCGAGGCTTGGAAGACTCAGACGAGGCGGAGGGGCTTGGTGTTGTTGTTGGTGCTTGTGTTGTTACTGCTGGTGCTGGAGCTGATGCTGGTACAGATTTCCATTTCGGCGGGGGTGCTGAAGGAACCTCGATGGTGGCTGGTTGTGGCTGTGCTGAAGAAGGAGCAGCTGCAGCCTCGGCAGAACCGCTTCCCCCTGTTCCGAGGTTGCCCTCCTCTTGACGAGGTGGGCTAGAACCCGAAGCAGCCACTGAGCCCTCCTGAATGGGGCTCAACGGGCGTGAATCATCGCCATGAGGGGGAGAAGGGCTATGTCGGAGCGGCGAGGCAATGCCGGATCCACTCTAAGGGACCTCAACCGCGGCCCTGCCGAATCAGATCATGAATGATGAGAAATTGTAACAAAGCAAGAACACGTGAATGGCAAAGGGAGAAGTGGCTTACTCATCCGAGGTCAAAGGCTCTTTGCGCTTCCGAGCCCTCCGGGCTATGGCCTTGTATGTGGTGGTGTAAGGAACTTACTCAAAACAGACGGTGAATCAAGAGCGGTAGAGGTGTTCAGAACCATACCTCTTCTTGTAGTGGATGGTAAAATAGGAACCTTGCCATCACGAAACTTACCCATGATGGATGGATAGCAGCGAACAATAGAGAATCCAAGTGAACTTGATAAATAAAGTTATGCTCCCCGGCAACGGCGCCAGAAAATAGTCTTGATGACCCACAAGTATAGGGGGTGTATCGCAGTATTTTCGAGGGAAGTGAAACCCAATTTATTGATTCGACACAAGGGGAGCCAAAGAATATTTATAAGCCTTAACAACTGAGTTGTCAATTCAGCTGCACCTGGAAACAATCTTGCTCACAGAAGTTTATCAGTAGCAACAGTTTTGTAGTAGGAATAGTAAAGTAACAGCAGTAGCAAAACAAAGACAGTAGTAACAAAAGCAGTAAACAGTGGGATTCGAGTGCGGTAGGCATAGGGATGGATGGACGGGCGTTGCATGGACAAGACAATTCACACAGCAATCAGAACATAGGGCAATTGCAGATAAATAAGATAAAGCACCCAAGTACTAGACAATCCTAGGCATGTATTCCATATATAGTCATCCGTGCTCGCAATGAGAACTTGCACAACATCTTTTGTCCTGTCAGCCCGTTTGCAGCGGGGCCTCTAGGGAACTACTGGCAATTAAGGTGCTCCTTTTAATAGAGCACCGGAGCAAAGCATTAACCCTCCGTGAACACATGTGATCCTCACATCAAAGCCTTTCCCTTCCGGTTATCCCGATTTCTGTCACTTCGGGGCCATAGGTTTACGGACAACAACGTGTGTATACAACTTGTAGATAAGACCAAGAACAATACTATCATAATGAATCAATAACATGTTCACATCTAAAATCATGGCACTCGGGCCCTAGTGACAAGCATTAAGCACAACAAGTCGCAACAAAGTCATAAAACACTAATAAAAGATACTAGGCACCATGCCCTAACAATCTGATGCCATTACATGAACGATCTCATCCAATCCCTACCATCCCCATAGCCTACAGCGGGGGATTACTCACTCATAGATGGGGGAAACATGGATGGTCGACTGAGAAGCGATGGTGATGATGATGGCGATGATCTCCTCCAATTCCCCGTCTCGGCAGGGTGCCAGAACGGAGTTTCTGGTACTGTTTCGTGGAATCTGGTGGTGGCGGCAGAGCGGAACTCCTTGTGGAAAAACGTCGAACCCCCTGAAGTTTTTAGGTCAGAAGGCTCCTTATAGGCGAAGAAAGAGGCTGAGGGGATGCCTAGGGGGCCCACACCACCCCCTGGCGCGTCCTGGCCTGGCCCGCGCCACCAGGTGGTGTGGCCACCCTAGGGCTCTTCTCCGTCTCGTATTCTGGCTCCTGGAGTCTTCGGGTGAAATAGGATTTTTGCCATATTTTCCGGGATTTTTCCTGATAGTTGATTTTATGCACAAAAAGTAGACAGGAAGGCAATTCTGCTGAAAACAGCGTCAGTCCCCATTAGTTGCATCCAAATCACACAAGTTTAGAGGAGAAACAATAGCAAAAGTGTTCGGGAAAGTAGATACGTTTTGGACGTATCAACTCCCCAAGCTTAGCTTATTGCTTGTCCTCAAGCAATTCAGTTGAAAACTGAGTGCGATAAAAGAACTTTCACGAACACATTTGCTTCATATGATGTAAATATTCTCAGCAATGTGATCAACTACTTAGACAATTCATAATAAAGAGTATGCAACCAAGTCTACTTAATAGTCATTGCAAGCTATGAAGAGATTCCAACTCAAGAATAATAAGTAGCATGAGGCACAAACATAAGCAACATTACCATGCTCATAAAAAGGTATGATAGAGTGGTATCTCGCTTGCCTTTGATTATGAATGCCAAGGCACCTCTGAAGTTCAAGTGATGACTAGAAGTAAAGATATCAAGGATACAAGCATCAAAGTCATAACACAAATAATCAAGTAATGGGACAAAGACAAAGAATGACAACTATGCTCTCAAGAAGGTGCTCGAAGAATATGTGGAGACTCAATAAGTAGAAGAAAAAGGTTTTGAATAATTTGAAAGGCTTCCAAATGCTGAAAGTATGGTACTCATTAACTTTGAGCTCTCATTGCCCCTATCATAAGCATCTTTAATGTGGTTAAGGTGAAAGTGATACAACTAAGAGGATATGCTTGACAAGTTATAAATCGAAGTCTCATGCCCCTTACTTACGAAGACCGATCCTCATGCTACTCAACTTCAGTCACAAGCAAGCTCTTGTCATTGTAAGTATATATGTATCATAGAGAACCGCCAACGGGGTACCCCTTGCATATGACACAGGAGCTATCCCATAATCAAAATACAAGGCAAGCAGACAATGAGCATCTCGGCGATCTTTTTATTTACTATGTGCATAGATTTTTATTGAGGATGCTTCATAGAATGCTCATTATGGTTATGCTGCAAGTTTCCACCATGATTAGGCATGGATTAGGCTAGCGGCCCAGGCGTTTCTCTAACATACATACAAACTCCATGATCTTACAAGTTCCACTTTTATTTCACACCGCCGGGATCCATAAGCAAAATAACATGATATCAACTAGGTACAAAGTACCTATGAAGTGTTGAAAGCAGTCCCCATGATACATGGTTCTGCTAACTTCAACTCATAAAGCACAAGCATATGCACAAAAAAGAAGGACGCAATGGTTCAGGTTTATTAAGTGCAAGAAAACAAAGTGTGCCATCAAGTTCGTGAGAGCTTTACTAACTAACTTTCTCATAACAAGCAAACATTTTATTCGGAAGAAAACAAGGCATATTGAATATGCATGGAGGTAGAAAATGATGCTAATGGGTAGGTATGGTGGACACTTTGGAAATATTTGGTTTAGGGAGTTGGAAACTTGAGTAAAACATACTCAGTGGAAGTGAAGGCTAGCAAAAGTAAGGGAGCGACAAACGAGAGAGCAATAGCTGTCATTATCATGCTTGCAACAAAACAGGACTACTCATGACATGAAAGTGATTCAAGATCCTCGAGGCAAAATAATTTATCGAGGCTTAACTGATTATTATAGTCATGTGCATGCGTGAGCATGTGCCAAGTCAATTCAAATGAAACATTCAGAGGAGGATACCACGGTGTCATACCAATTGATGAATAGATTAATGCAAGCAAACATTCAAGAGACATGATACAAACTATTAGCGAGCTGGAGCTAATCATCAGAAATCAAGAACTATTAAGCATCCAAAGAAAACATACACTCTTCATGAACGGACTAAGCAAGCTCACAATGATGAGTATATGTACAAAAATGAAGACAAATAGAGTTCGTTACCAGCCTCTTACCATGCCTCAAGTTGTCATTAATCCTCATAATTGCTCTTCACATGTGTGGCTTGAATAATAATATGAAACCAATAATCCACTGAGAACTGCCGAACGCTGTAGCAAACTCGCAAAAACCAAAGAAGAACGACAAATATTTTTGGTGTTTTCGATTTTTAAATAAGAACCAAAAGAGAAAAACAAGCAAAGCAAAATCTTTTTGGGTTTTTCGAAAAGTTCAAACAAAGCAAAAAGGGAAAAGCAAACCAAGGCAAAAAGAAGAAGGAAACCAAAGAGAAACAACAGAAATATTTTTGGTCCTTTTGTGTTTTTAGAAAGCAAAAGCAAGGAAGAACGAAAACTAGAAAGAGAACGAAAACATGAATATACAAAGTACCGACGTAACATGATATGGAGATGAGTGCGGTGTCGGCATACCTCCCCCCAAGCTTAGGCTTTTGGCCTAAGTGGGAATCAATCCCAAGCCAGCCAGGATGAAGTGTCACCGTGGTATGACGAGGAGGTACCCTCGTCCTGGTGTGAGCTCGAGTACGTCCCTCCATAGTGCACAGAGTAATCGTAGGAGGGCACATCCTCCTAGTGCTGCTCGTGGAACCCCAGCAAGCGAAGCTGCTCATCCACCTCCTCCTTGGAGCGCAACCACGGTCTCCTATCAACACTAAACAAAGCAGGTTGTGGCAAAAGGATCTCCCTTTCATCCCCGTAAGTGAAAAGCATCCTATATACTAGATTATTCAAATCAGAGGTAGCAGTGACAAAGTGATGAGTTTTCATGGCAACAAGGTCGAGCCTCTGTGGTGCTAGCATAGCATCATCGGGATCCACTGAAAGACCTAATGCATTGACTACACGCGAGGCAATGATGCCCCCTAGCAGCTAGGCGGCGAGCAATAAGCGAGCCAAGATTGTACCGGGTATCATTGTTAAGCGCAGCAGCAAGGAATGCTAAATGATAGTTGGAGATATTACTAGTGTTCTCCCTACCCAACACACTAGTAGCAAGATAATATGCAAAGTATCTAAGAACAGGGAGTTGGATATTTCTTATCTTTCCGCGCTGCGCCACACGGTCATCATCACTGGTCACCCCTCGGTATAGCTCCAACAAATCAGCGGGTCGCCCTTGAATTTTCTTCATGGTCCCTGTCATACGCACACCTACAATACTGCAAAATCTCTCCAAAGGCATGGTGAAGGGCATATCATAGATTTTAAAAGAGACAGTAGATTGATAGGGTGTGTTAGTAAATGAGAAGCTCTCAACAAAAGTTTTGGTGAGCATAGTGTATTGTGCACTCTCATATTTCATATAAGAGGTCAAACCAACCCTCTCAATCAGTAGCAAGAAATCATAAAGAATACCTGCAGCTTGCAAGAAAGTAAAACAAGGAAAAGAAGATGGGTGAGCGTCTCCATCATCCCTTTCACTGCCAATGCTTGTTGCAATGAGGTCTTCATTGTATGATGGCCTAGCTTGAGAGGCTGTTTCTTGAGGGCCTCGACCTCCTGGGTGCATCACTCTCAAATATCTCTTCAAAAGTATGGTTGTTCATGCTTAGTAATCTGAAATTTAAACACCTATTAAACAAGTGATTGCAAAGTAAATATAATGAAAGATTCTAATCATAGGGACTTGCAAGAGGCCTAAACATGCATCAAAACTATATCTCTAAGCATCAAACAAGCTTACAAGCCCTCATAAATAGTACAGCAAAATACTCAACATATAAACCACTAAACACAAATCTACTTGGACAAGGGGAGGAGTCACATACCAGGGAACAAATGCTCCAAATTTCAGCAAGAAAGATGGGCTGAGCAAGGAGATCGAAGAAATTTAATATGAATTTTTTGGAATTTTTCGAGACACTTTATTTTTGGGAAATTTTCAGAAATAGAAGAATGATTTTTCTGACAGACAGATTTTTTTATTTTTGAAACATGATGCAAGGACAAAACAAGGCTAGAACTACATAAGTTCTAACATGCAAGCAACTAACAACACAAAGAAAACTAAACGAAAGAAAAAACTAAAATGCAAAGGATAGAAATAAACGGAGATAATCATAGTGAAAACATTGTTTTGTTCAATGAAATCCTTTAGTTAGCAAGGTTGATCAAGTCTTGCTACCAAAACAATTGCATATGAGACAAAACTTTGTACTCCACTAATGATTATGTTACCTCAACCTTGATAGCAATGGTCCCAATCATAATAGTTTCAAAATTTTCTCTTTGTATGGGACAATATATTTCTCCAAATTGAATGCCTTCAACATGTTCAATTGAATTCAAGCCATAAGTCCTTTCAATCTTCTTGGGGAAATAGACAGTATGTTCCTTGTCATTAACATTGAAGGTCACCTTTCCTTGATTACAATTAATAATAGCTCCTGCAGTATTAAGAAAAGGTCTCCCAAGAATAATAGACATATTATCATCTTCAGGCATTTCGAGCACAACAAAATCAGTTAATATCAAGCAATTGTGAGCCACCTGAACAGGTACATCCTCACATATACCCACAGGAATAGTGGTAGATTTATCAGCCATTTGCAACGATATATCAGTTGGTATCAATTTTTCTAGTTGAAGCCTCTTATAGAGAGAGAAAGGCATAACACTAACTCCAGCTCCCAAATCACACAAAGCAGTTCTAACATAACCGTTCTTAATAGAGCAAGGGATAGTTGGAATCCCTGGGTCTCCAAGTTTCTTAGGAACCTTACCATTGAAGGAATAATTAGCAAGCAAAGTAGAAATTTCTTCATTAGGGATCTTCCTTTTATTCGAGACAATGTCCTTCATATACTTTAAGTAAGGAGGCAATTTAATAGCATCAGTCAAAGGAATTTGCAAGAATAAAGGCTTCATCCACTCGCAAAACTTATTGTAGTGTTCATCTTCCTTTGACTTGTGTTTCTTATCAGGGAAAGGCATAGGTTTTTGGACCCAAGGTTCTCTTTCACTACCATGTGTCTCAGCAATAAAATCTTCTTTAGTGTATTTAGTATTCTTAGTGTGGTTTTCAGGTTCTTCTTCAACTTTTTCTTCACTAGGAACTTCATTTTCTTCATTACCACTTTCAGTTTCAGCATTAGAGATAGATATACTATTAGGATCTATAGCAGGTTCAGAGGGTTCTACGACAGTTTTATGTTTCTTTTTCCTTTTATTACGAGTAGAACCACTATTTTCAGCTTGTTGAGAATCTTGCTCAATTCTTTTGGGATGCCCCTCAAGATATAGAGGATCCTGGGTAGCAGCTCCACTTCTAGTTCTAATTTCATAAGCATGTTTTTCTTTAGCAGCATTAACTAGCAAGTCGTTTTGCACTTTAACGAGTTGATCTATTTGAGTTTGAACCATTTGAAAGTGTTTAACAATCATTTTAACATCATTAGAGGTTCTTTACACAATATCTTTCAACACAACAATAGCTCTAGTGTTTTCCATTAGATGATTTTGCACCCTTTTATTAAAGTTATCTTGCTTAACAATAAAGATATCAAATTCTTCTAAGCATTGATCAGGAGGTTTCAAGTAAGGGATATCACCTTCCTCAAAGTGTTGGAGAGAGTGTACCTCAATAGTGGGTGAGTAGGGAATAGGCTTACATAATTCTTCTATAGGAGGTAAATTCGTGACATCTGCAGCTTTAATTCCCTTCTCCTTAAGACATTTCTTAGCTTCCTTCATCACTTCATCATTTAATTCAATAACTCCCCTCTTCTTTGATGTTGGGATAGGCACAGGAATAGATGGTTCAGGTACAATTACTTCAGGTATAGCTTGTTTAGGAGGAGTCCAATCTTCATAATTCTTTCTTATTTTAGCCATTAATTACTCAGCTTCCTTAGGAGTCCTATTCCTGAAAACACAATCAGCACAACTATCTAGGTATGTCCTAGATTCGTCAGTTAGTCCATTATAAAATATATCAAGAAGCTCATTCTTAAGTAAAGGACTTCCACCCTGTGCATGAATCAAAGCACAAAACCTTGCCCAAGATTCGGGCAATACCTCTTTTTCTCCCTGTTTAAAATCAAAAAGTTCCTACAAAATAGCATGTCTAGCACTGGGAGGAAAATATTTCTGCAGGAAAGTACTAATCAAGCACTCAGGGCTATCAATAGATCCATGAGGTAAATTACTAAACCACATTTTAGCTTCTCCTTTCAGTGAAAAAGGAAAAATCTTAGCAACAAAATAAGTACGCATCTTAATATCATCAGAAAACAAGCCACTCATAGTAGAAGGTTCATTCGAATGTGCTACCGCACTTTCATTCTTAGTCCCACAAAAAGGTTATTTCTCGACAATAGCTATGTAAGATAGATCGAGAGAGAAATCATAATCTTCATCTATAATGTTTATGGGAGAAGCAGCAAACTTAACATCAAGAGATAATTTGGGTCTAATAGTACGCCTCTCAAGGAGACTCTTAGCAGCGCTCCTATCATGGGTGTTCTTACATTCTTCAATAAACTCATCGATCATCTCAACATAATATTCTTCAGTATCATAACTCTCACTAGACTCAGGTGAGCTAACAGGTGTGGTAGTGTCTTCATTAGGAGTTTCGGTATTTCCAGCTATAGTTCTAGCAATCGTAGCATCTAGGAAAGGAGCTAATGAACCACTCTTATCAAGCACAGTAGAAGCAGCATCATAAGTATCAGAAGTTTCAGATTCAGCAGTAGTAGCAGTGTGTGTAGCATGTGTATGTGGTGGTGTAAGGAACTTACTCAAAACAGACGGTGAATCAAGAGCGGTAGAGGTGTTCAGAACCATACCTCTTCTTGTAGTGGATGGTAAAATAGGAACCTTGCCATCACGAAACTTACCCATGATGGATGGATAGCAGCGAACAATAGAGAATCCAAGTGAACTTGATAAATAAAGTTATGCTCCCCGGCAACGGCGCCAGAAAATAGTCTTGATGACCCACAAGTATAGGGGGTGTATCGCAGTATTTTCGAGGGAAGTGAAACCCAATTTATTGATTCGACACAAGGGGAGCCAAAGAATATTTATAAGCCTTAACAACTGAGTTGTCAATTCAGCTGCACCTGGAAACAATCTTGCTCACAGCAGTTTATCAGTAGCAACAATTTTGTAGTAGGAATAGTAAAGTAACAGCAGTAGCAAAACAAAGACAGTAGTAACAAAAGCAGTAAACAGTGGGATTCGAGTGCGGTAGGCATATGGATGGATGGACGGGCGTTGTATGGACAAGACAATTCACACAGCAATCAGAACATAGGGCAATTGCAGATAAATAAGATAAAGCACCCAAGTACTAGACAATCCTAGGCATGTGTTCCATATATAGTCATCCGTGCTCGCAATGAGAACTTGCACAACATCTTTTGTCCTACTAGCCCGTTGTAGCGGGGCCTCTAGGGAACTACTGGCAATTAAGGTGCTCCTTTTAATAGAGCACCGGAGTAAAGCATTAACACTCCGTGAACACATGTGATCCTCACATCAAAGCCTTTCCCTTCCGGTTATCCCGATTTCTGTCACTTCGGGGCCATAGGTTCCGGACAACAACGTGTGTATACAACTTGTAGATAAGACCAAGAACAATACTATCATAATGAATCAATAACATGTTCACATCTAAAATCATGGCACTCGGGCCCTAGTGACAAGCATTAAGCATAAAAAGTCGCAACAAAGTCATAAAGCACTAATAAAAGATACTAGGCACCATGCCCTAACAATCTGATGCCATTACATGAACGATCTCATCCAATCCCTACCATCCCCATAGCCTATAGCGGGGGATTACTCACTCATAGATGGGGGAAACATGGATGGTCGATGGAGAAGCGATGGTGATGATGATGGCGATGATCTCCTCCAATTCCCCGTCCCGGCAGGGTGCCAGAACAGAGTTTCTGGTACTATTTCGTGAATCTGGTGGTGGCGGCGGAGCGGAACTCCTTATGGAAAAACGTTGAACCCCCCGAAGTTTTTAGGTCAGAAGGATCCTTATAGGTAAAGAGAGAGGCCGAGGGGGTGCCTAGGGGGCCCACACCACCCCTTGGTGCGGCCTGGCCTGGCCCGCGCCACCAGGTGGTGTGGCCACCCCAGGGCTCTTCTCCATCTCGTATTCTGGCTCCTGGAGTCTTCGGGTGAAATAGGATTTTTGGCATATTTTCCAGGATTTTTCCTGATAGTTGATTTTCTGCACAAAAAGTAGACAGCAAGGCAATTCTGCTGAAAACAGCGTCAGTCCACATTAGTTGCATCCAAATCACACAAGTTTAGAGGAGAAACAATAGCAAAAGTGTTCGGGAAAGTAGATACGTTTTGGACGTATCAAGGAGGCAGGCACGATGTGACGTGTGCTACAGTAAATTCTGACAATAACTGCGACGGTTACTGTCGCAGGCCCTTAAAATGAGGCAAAGTAATGATTGGCCTCCACGTGGGGAAGCATACGAGAGAAGGAAGAAGGACCCGGATGAGTATGAGGTGACCCAGCCAGCAAGTAAAAACTTGGAATGTGCCAAGGGAAAGTAAACCTATGGAATCCGAGATAGGAGGTAACTCGGAAAGGGACCAAAAGCTCGGTGAAATTGAACCTGTTGTGGCCTTAGCGGCTAAGGCGGCTAAGACCACACCAGCTTCGGGGACTAATTTTGGGGGATACCCCCGGGTAGGGTCACGCCGGGGTATAAAGGTCAAGTTAGCCGAGGTACGGCTAGGTCAAAGCAAGTGCTGGCCGAGTCACCTCAAGGCAGGCCGAATCACGGAGTAACCCGGACCAGGGGATGTCCACCTAACTGGATCTCAACCGACTTAAGCCGTATGTCGGACAGATGAATCTAACTTATATGCAGGAACAGGTGTGGCCAGATCAACTAGGTACGATCCGGGTTATATCAAGCTTGTAAGAGAAGGAAGGTATCTCGCTGGTCAAAGGTGACCACTGTACGCAGAGCGTGAGCGAAGCGAACAGAGGCCAGGACCACCGAGGCGTGGCCGACAAAGGTGACGATGCCTATGTCGGATGACGCGGGCACCGCAGAGGCTCATGTAGCCTCTACATGGGTGACGCTAGGCTAAGTGACCCGGTCGGCTTACTATTTTGGGAAGAGGCATATTCCTTGGAATATGCCTCCATGTATGCCCTAATTCGAGACCTAGCCACCCCTATAGAAGGAGGGCTAGGGCCTCTGTAGAAAGGGTTGGGTTTTTCTGGTTGATCCCTGGAGGGTTGTATTTACTAGTGGTGAGAGTAAGAGAGTTCTTATTTCTCCTCTCCCCAATACAGCTCAGGGAGCACTTGTAATCTGTGGAAGTGAATCAAATACGAAGCTACTGTGTGTGGAATCACCACACTATCCCTCCCTAGATTCTCCTAGCACTTAGTCCCCACCTTTAGCCTATCCATGGCATCTGCCGTGACACCACCACGACATCTAAGCTCCCTCTAGAACGGTGATTTTCATTATCTCACAGTCTAAGGATCAGGTTGCGAGATTTCCTTAGTTTATCATTAATGGTGAACTTTGTAACTAGATCTCATTATGATACAACTTGTTAGGCTGTTTGTCTATCACATCATTCAACTAATGACATGATCTCATTGTCAATTGGAATAAATTCCCATGATCTTGAAACCCTAGATCATCCTCGTGGCCAATGAACTAGTTCGCTAGAAGTCACTAGAGACTTGGTTTGTTTACATACCACACGTGTATTGACGTTTCGTATTAATACAGTTATAGCGCAGTATGAAACTATTATGAACTAATTGAGATATGACAATAAAAATCTATTTATTATTTGCCTCTAGGGCATATCTCCTTCAGGACTAATGTCCCGGCTATCTTCCTCCCTGCTCGAGCCATACTCCATTTCAAGCTAGTGGCTCCTCTCTCTTCCTTCAAGCTCAAGTTCATGCCCATTTTTTTCTCAAGATTTGTTAAGATTTTGCGGCGCCCCATCTATCCAAAGGTTCTAAAAGGTTAGCAACTTCATCCTTTCAACTCTCATTGCTAGATTAGCTCATTTCATGCTCTAGAAGTAGAGGGATTTGTGGGTTTAGTTTCGAAGTAATTTTTGCAATAATAACATGCGATCGATGAAATTATATTAATTTGGATTCTATCTATCATGTATTAATGTAATGAACTCCAAGGTAAATATCATTTTCAATATGTGTACTCTATCTCTGTCTTGTTTTGGCACATAGTCTCGAAATTCATTTGAGTCATAGAAGCACAGAGATATACATGCATGACTTTATCCTAGCTAGCTACTACAACCACTACATCATAGAGAAACATTGGTTCATCGTACTACAACTGTACTACACAACATAGAGATACATGGGTTCATCCTATACCACAACTATTAGTGCATTGGTGCGGTGTTGACGTGGGAGTTTTTTCTTGTTCGGTCCCCGACAATGGCACCAGAAAAATGCTTGATGGCTCGGTATTGATGTAGAGCTCGTTGGGAACCCCAAGACGAAGGTATGATGAGCACAGCAGCAAGTTTCCCTCAGTTATGAAACCAAGGTTTAATCGAACCAGTAGGAGAAAGGAAACACCCCAAAGGTGTTTCTAGCTGAGCCTTAGCAGGGCGCACTACCGGTGCTAGTAGAAACGTGGAGACCTGCACAACACAACCACAGAACTCTGTCCCCAACTTGCGATGAGGTTTTCAATCTCACCGTGTTTTGCTGAAAACAAAGGATTAAACGTATCGAATGGAAAGAAGTAATAGTTTGCAGAAAGTAAACATAAAGTAGTAATAGTTTGTAGATTGTATGTAAAAGAAAAGGATCGGGATCCATAGTTCACTAGAGGTGGCTCTCCTTAAGATAGATAACATGATGGGTGAACAAATTACAGTGGGGCAATTGACAAACATCGAGAAAGCAATACATGCATATACTAATCATCTTGACTCCTTTGAGACTTGATTGGGCACTACAACATTATACATAGACCGCCATCCAACTGCATCTATGACTAATAATCCACCTTCAGGTTATCATTCGAACCCCCTCTAGTCTTAAGTTGCAAGCAAAAGATTATTGCTTTACGAATTGCGTGTAAAGTAAATAATTACAACATAGAGGTGTTTCTCCTTCAGATAAATAGCATGTTGGGTGAACAAATTACAGCGGGGCAATTGACAGATTGAGAAAGCATAGCAATGCATATACTAGACATCTTGACTCCTATGAGATTTGATTGGGCATTACAACATAATACATAGACCGTAATCCAACTGCATCTATGACTAATAATCCACCTTCCGGTTATTGTCCGAACCCCTTTCAGTATTAAGTTGCAAGCAACAAATAATTGCATTAATAAAGTGTGTAAAGTAAACAATACGATTGTTCTATGAACAAAGGATTGTTGTTTTCTCCCTAGTAGAAACAACACATCTAGTACCTTAGAGATTTCTGTCACTTCCCCAGATTACCAGAGGCATGAACCCACTATCGAGCATAAATACTAACTCTTGGAGTTGCTAGCATCTACTTGGCCAAGATAGCTACTAACAACGGAAAGCATGCAAGATCACAAGTAACAAAGACATGATAGAATCAATAATCAATCTAAAATAGCCTCTCAATATCCATCGGATCCCCGCAAACACAACATGCAGATTACAAATAGATGATCATGATCATGGACAGAGCTCACAAGATCAAAATATGAAAGCACAAAGGAGAAGAATCAGCCATCTAGCTACTACATGGATCTGTAGTCCAAGGATGAACTACTCACGCATCACACCGGAGGCTTGCATGGTGATGAAGAAGGCCTCCATGGTGAATTCCCCTCTCCGGCAGGGTGCCGGGAAGAGCTTCAGATCCCTCCCGATCTAGGGATGGAGATGACGGCGACTACAGACTCTTTCGTGGATTTTTGATCGGGCCCTTAGGGTTTTCGTCCCGAGGGCATCTTATAGGCGGAAGGGGAGGCCGAGGGGGTGCCGGAGGCGGCCAGACCACCCCCTAGTGCGGCCCAGGCTGGGACACGTGGCCAGGTGGTGTGGTGGCTCCCTGGCCCCTCTCCGTCTCGTGCTCTGGCAATTGATGACTTCCGGAAAAATAGGCACTTTGGCTTTTGTCCCGTCCAATTCCGAGAATATTCATTTTCTGACTTTCCTGGAACCAAAAACAGCGGAAAACAGGCAGCTGGCACTGTGGCTCTTGTTAATAGGTTAGTCCAAGAAATCATATGAAAAGTACTCCAAAGTGTGGACAAAACACAAGAAAGTGGATAAAACCAAGCATGGAACATCAAAAATTATAGATACATTTGCAATGTATCAACATCCCCAAGCTTAACTCCTCGTCCTCGAGTAGGTAGGTGATAAAAAGAAAGAATAATTTTTGAGGTGACATGCCCCATCAAATACTTGATCAAAGTATTTGTAAAACATTCAAAGCTGGGATCATAGTACTTAAATCATATCATGAAAGACAAAGTTCTAGCAATAAGCCAAAGAAACTATAATGCAACATGAAAAGGAAGAAACAAAAGATTCATGAATAACAATGCTTTGCAAGACGTTTGTTTGTTTCACATAAAGAAAACATAGCATAATAGTATTCAGCTTGTCCCTCATGGAGTAGCAAATATAAATTCATAGGACACCTTCAAAGTTCATAAGAGTGACTAGATACAAATAGTTTAAAACAAGCAATATCAAGTTATGCATCAATCAACTAGTCTTGGGACAATGCACATAGAACTAAGAATGACCACTATGCTCTCAAAGTAGGTGCATAAAGGTAGAAGGTGGAGACTCAATGTAATGGTGGAAGAAAGGACTTTTTATAAAAGGAAGTAGGGATTCAAGTCTCATAAAGAGCTTCCAAAAATTATGGTACTTATAGCTTTCGGCTCTCATTGCCCCTATCATAAGCATCTTGAAGTGATTAAGGTTAAAGTGAACAAACTATGGTGTACATGCTTGACGAAGTATAAGTTAGAAATCTCATGTCCCTTGTATACGAGGGCCGCTCCTCATGCTACTCAAGTTTAGTCACCGGTAAGTTCTTGTCATTGTAAGTACATGTGTATCATATAGAACCGCCAACGGGGTACCCCTTGACTGATGATACGGAAGAATCCCCATATCAAAATGACAAGGCAAGCAGACAACGAGCATCTCAGCAATCTTCTTATTTACCATGGGAATATGGTGCTTTTTTATCTCTTTCCTCTTTTCATAATCTCTCTTTTTTTCTTTTTCTCTTTTTCTCAATATAGGACTCTTTTTTTATAAGAAGAATGCATCATAGACAGCTCATTATGGTTACGCTGCAGGTTTCCACCATGTCAGCATGGATTAGACCAGCGGCCCAGGCATTTCTCTAACACATATACATAACTCCATGGACTTACAAGCTCCCCTTTCATTTCACACCGACAACATCCATATACAAAAGAGCATGATATCAACTAGGTACAAGTACCAAGTGCAATGTTGAAAGCATTCCCCATGAAAGCATGGTTCTGCTAATTCCCAACAAATAAGTGCAAGCATATACAATATAGACGACACAATGGTTCAAGTTTACAAAGGGCAAAAAAAGTAAAGTGTGCCATCAAGTTCATGAGAGCTTTAATCACTAGTTTTCTCATAACAAGTTTAATTTGGAAGGTAAATAAAAGCATGAATATACTTGGAATAGCATAAGCTAATAGGTAGGTATGGTGGACTCTTTGTAATAACTTGGTTTAGGGAGTTGGATGCATGAGTGGAACTCATACTTGGTTGTGGAAGCTAGCAAAAGACTGGGACCGACAAACTAAGAGAGCAATAATGGCCATAATCATGTAGAGCAACAAAACATCATTGATCAAAGCATAAAGTGATACTACAAGTTCAAAACTAAAGGATCATAAAGGCTATGGTGACTTGAGATAGTCATAACATGGTGTGAGCATGTGCCAAGTCAACCCAAATAAAGCATCAAAGGAGAATACCACTATAGTATGCTTTAATATGCTAAAACAACGCATGATTCATCCAAGGCACATTAAGCAATCTCAATTGTTTATAACAAGTCATGCTATAGCAAATAATACTAAGCATAAAGCCAAAACAATATCAAGCATGGCATGACAAAGCATAGGCCACAGTCAAAAACAAGCTCTTTTTACCACATAAGCATGAACTTTCCTACTCTTTTCCAAACCAAACCAAACTATTTGCAAACCAATGTATGAAAGAGGGGTTCCAACCAATTTATTCAGAAAACTAAGCCAACAAAAGCAAACGAAAACGAAGAAGAAGATGCTCCAAGAACAACACAACTGTGCATGAAACAATAAAAATGAAGCGTTTGGAAGAAACCTGGATTTTTATTGATGAAGAAGGTGATGCCTTGGGCATCCCCAAGCTTTGACGCTTGTACTTCTTGGATATTTATTGGGGTGACACGCGTGGCATCCCCAAGCTTGAGCTTTAGTCCGTCCTTCATCTCATTACTCATTCCTTCCATACACCTGAAATTTTTCCTTCATACAAAATTTCACACAATCTTTATTAGCAACATTAGTGCACTCAATATAAAAGGTCTTAACGTTCAGTTCTAACACCAAATAATCTTCCATTAGAACACTAGATACTGTAGCACTTCCCTCAAAAAGCTCAATTCCCCAAAAGAACTCAAAAAGGAACCAACAAGAAGCAAATGCAGAAAATGGCAAAAATCTGTCAAAACAGACCAGCAGGTAAAGAGGAATTTTTTATAAGACCTTCTGTTGCTCAAATAAAAAAAGTGTTTAACTAACGAAAGTTAGATAACAACCTGGGGCAGAAGCACAAAAATTCATGCCTCAAAAAGACGTCCAGAGATTTTACACGAATTTTTACAGTGAAGCACATAAATCTGTTTCGGGACAACAAGTTTCCCAATCATTACTTCTCTCTCATTAGAGGTTACTCTTGGCACAAAAAGCAAATAATAAGGATAAGGAGCGGTTATTACAGAAGTAATAACTTCCAAGACTCATCTATAACTTTTGGGTTATCTCCCAATAAGTACTTTTCTTTAACGCCTTTAAGTTAGGCATAAGAAGCAAGAAAAAGAATCAAGTGTTCTCAAATGAAGAAGCATTAAGATCAATACCAGAAATATTTTCAACAAGGCAAGGTATATCATCCAAATAAGTTCTAGAGGATCCTCTCTCAATGCTCTTAGGTTCACTATTTTCATCAAAAGGATTTTCAGGAACAATCCAATCAAGATTATTTTCTATGGCTTCATGTATTGCTACTAGTTTAAAGGGTATTGGTATCTTAGGTTCCTCCCCATTAGGTTCGGTATTGTTCATACCAACAACATCTACACATGAGCCAAGCATATTGAAACGTTCAAAGACTTTTCTAGCTTCCTTGGCAACATCATAGAACTCCTTAAACAAAGTTTCTAGAATAAAATCCCTCTTTTTAGGGTCCTCAATTTCTTTAAGCTTAAGAAACATTACTTGCATTAAGGGGTTGAGGTTAAAAAAACCTAGCTCCTAACATGTGAATTAAAGAAGCTGCAGCAATCTCATAGTTTGGAGCAAGTTCTGCCAGGGATCTATCCTCAGTATTTTCATGCTTACTAACATGATTAAAGAATTCCTCAATATTATCCTTCCCAATTCTAGAACCACTACCAATTGAAAGGTCTTTTAGGGTGAATTTAGGGATCAACATGGTGAGCTAAGGAAGAGGCAACAGCTAAAGGAGACTTATTTTTTTGTGTGTTTTCAATAAAGAAAGCAAAGTAGTGAAACTAATATTTTTGTGTTTTTGATAACAAAGCAAGCAAACAAAACAAAAAGAAACTAAGCAAAACAAAAATAACAAAGTAAAGAGATTGGTTATGAGGGACTCCCCTTGTGAATATGTCCTTCACTCCCTGGCAACGGCGCCAGAAAAATGCTGGTGCAGTGTCAACGTGGGAGTTTCTTGTTCTTCGGTCCCCGGCAACGGCGCCAGAAAAATGCTTGATGGCTCGGTATTGATGTACAGCTCGTTGGGAACCCCAAGAGGAAGGTATGATGAGCACAGTAGCAAGTTTCCCTAGTTATGAAACCAAGGTTTAATCGAACCAGTAGGAGCAAGGAAACACCCCAAAGGTGTTGCTAGCTGAGCCTTGGCAGGGCGCACTACCGGTGCTAGTAGCAACGTGGAGACCTGCACAACACAACCACAGAACTCTGTCCCCAACTTGTGATGAGGTTAAACGTATCGAATGGAAAGAAGTAATAGTTTGCAAAAAGTAAACACAAAGCAGTAACAATTTGTAGATTGTATGTAAAAGAAAAGGAACGGGATCCATAGTTCACTAGAGGTGGCTCTCCTTAAGATAGATAACATGTTGGGTGAACAAATTACAGCGGGGCAATTGACAAACATCAAGAAAGAAATACATGCATATACTAATCATATTGACTCCATTGAGACTTGATTGGGCATTACAACATTATACATAGACCGCCATCCAACTGCATCTATGACTAATAATCCACCTTCAGGTTATCATCCAAACCCCCTCCAGTATTAAGTTGCAAGCAACAGATTATTGCTTTACGAATTGCGTGTAAAGTAAACAATACGATTGTTCTATGAACAAATGATTGTTGTTTTCTCCCTAGTAGCAACAGCACATCTAGTACCTTAGAGATTTCTGTCACTTCCCCGGATTACCAGAGGCATGAACCCACTATCAAGCATAAATACTAACTCTTCGAGTTGCTAGCATCTACTTGGACAAGATAGCTACTAACAACGGAAAGCATGCAAGATCACAAATAACAAAGACATGATAGAATCAATAATCAATCTGAAATAGCATCTCAATATCCATCGGATCCCCGCAAACACAACATGCAGATTACAAATAGATTATCTTGATCATGAACGGAGCTCACAAGATCTAAATATGAAAGCACAAAGGAGGAGAACCAGCCATCTAGCTACTACATGGATCCATAGTCCAAGGATGAACTACTCACGCATCACACCGGAAGCTTGCATGGTGATGAAGAAGGCCTCCAGGGTGAATTCCCCTCTCCGGCAGGGTGCCAGGAAGAGCTTCAGATCCCTCCCGATCTAGGGATGGAGATGACAGCGGCTACAGACTCTTTCGTGGATGTTTGATCGGGCCCTTAGGGTTTTCTCCCCGAGGGTATCTTATAGGCAGAAGGGGAGGCCGAGGGAGTGCCAGAGGTGGCCAGACCACCCCCTGGCGCGGGCTAGGCTGGGCCAGGCGGCTAGGTGGTGTGGTGGCCCCATGGCCCCTCTCCGT
This sequence comes from Avena eriantha, assembly GCA_910589775.1. Taxonomy (NCBI): domain Eukaryota; kingdom Viridiplantae; phylum Streptophyta; class Magnoliopsida; order Poales; family Poaceae; genus Avena; species Avena eriantha. Next base: position 238,903,453 of record OU342745.1, read on the forward strand.
CTCGTACACTAGCATCTGATGACTTCCAGAAAAATAGGCACTTTGGCCTTTGTCCCGTCCAATTCCGAGAATATTCATTTTCTGAATTTCCTGGAACCAAAAACAGCAGAAAACGGGCAGCTAGCACTGTGGCTCTTGTTAATAGGTTAGTCCAAGAAATCATATGAAAAGTACTCCAAAGTGTGGGCAAAACACACGAAAGTGGATAAAACCAAGCATGGAACATCAAAAATTATAGATACACTCACAATGTATCATGCACACACTCACAGATGCATCATGCCACCATCCAACAACAAAATGCCCTTCTTGTTCTACCTGCCTTCAGCAACTGACAAAAATTGTAACAAAATTAGGGTTAATTCACAAAAGCTTCAGAAGAGGACATATCACCGTACATCTTCGAGAAGCTCCTCTATGGTGAGCTCCTCGAAGATGTCTGAGGATGGGATCCTACGACATCTTCGAGAAGCTCCGCTGTAGTGGTGTCCCTCTCGTACCTTCTTGCAGTTTATGACTTCTCTAGCTATAGATTAATATGCCGGGTAGCTAACAAATTTCATATATTAGGGAGTGCCTCTATGGTAAGCTCCCCGAAGATGTCTGAGGAAGGGATCCTAAGACATCTTCGAGAAGCTCCGCCGTAGTGGTATCCCTACCCTCGCACACCATCTTGTAGTTTATAACTTCACAAGGATGCATCTTGCCTATTTATAGATTAAGCGGCACAACATAGTGTCGACACTCACGATATAATGTCGAAACTCACCCCTGTCATAATGCCGCCACCCACCCAAATAGTGGCACTCACTGGCATAGTGCTGCCCACTCACGACATACTGTCGACACTCACCCATGATGTAGTGTTATCGCCACACCCATGGGCACCAACCGGGACTAAAGGTTGATCATATATTTAGTCCCGGTTGTGTGCTTTAATTTTGTTTTTCAAACTAGTACTATCTTTAGCATCATCATTCCATTTGATTTACTTAATTATATAATGCAGATGAGCTGGCAATGGATGTACGCTGACCGACACTCTAGTGAGTTCATTAAAGGCGTGCATTCTTTTATCCTTGTGTCGGAGGCAAACAAGAGGAATGGTTTTATGTGTTGTCCATGTTGTGTCTGTCAAAATCATAAGGAATACTCTTCCGCAAGAGTCCTTTATGGCCACCCGTTTCATTCCGGTTTCATGTCCAGTTATAATTGTTGGACCAAGCATGGAGAAAGAGGGGTTATGATGGAAGACAATGAAGAAGAAGAGAATGATAACCACTACCCTATTATGTCCCTTGAATACAGTGGTACTATAATGGAAGACAATGATGAAGAAGAAGCTAAAGAATGGGCATCAGATGAGCCCGATGATGATCTTGGTTGCGCCATTGCTGATTCAATGGGAGAATGTGAAAGTGAAAGGGAGAGGTTGAAGTTCGAGCAAATGTTAGAGGACCACAACAAGTTGTACCCAAATTGTGAAGATGGCCACAAAAAACTGGGTAGCACACTGGAATTGATGCAATGAAAGGCAGAGAACGGTGTGACTAACAAGGGATGAAAAGTTGCTGACAATAATGAAGAAGCTGCTTCCAAAGGAAAATGAATTGCCCGCCAGTATGTATGAAGCAAAAAAAGATTGTCTGCCCTCTAGGATTAGAGGTGCAGAAGATACATGCATGCATTAATGACTGCATCCTCTACCTCGGTGAGGAGTACGAGAATTTGGATGCATGCCCGGTATGCACTGCATTTGTGGTATGAAAGAAAGCAAGGATATGTAAGGACGGGCATTGAGTTTTGTGTTTACCTTACTCCTGAGCTTAAGCCCATCGGTGTTCCTGAATCACGGCATGAGGGTAGACTGAGTGGAAAAGGCATGCTGGGAAAGGAAGCAAGTATATGTATGGACGTGCATTCTTTTACTAAAGCACACTACACAGTTTTGTAAAGTTCCACCTTGGTGGCTCTATATATCGAGGAACACAATAATATTATACGCTCCAACAACCCGGGGAAGCCTGACTACTGGATTAGAGATGAACACCTGAAGACTTTCGGCGGTTGGTTGTAGACACATCTCATGAATGACATCACTGTTGGAGATCAGCTGTACTTGTTGGCCAGGTCACCATCTTCAACTATATTGACTTTCCAAGGGTACGAGATAAATGGGAATACATTTTACACGATCGCCTAAGATAAAAAGACCACCAACCAAAATAGTGGTGTCTGATTTGATGCAACAAACGAGAATGGGCAAAAGGACACATATTATGGTTACATAGAGGAGATATGGGAACTTGACTATGGACCTTATTTTAAGATCCCTTTGTTTTGGTGCAAATGGGTCAAGCTGACAGGAGGCAGGGTTGAGGTAGACAAGAAGTACGAAATGAAAACAGTGGATCTCAACAATCTTGCATACAAAGACGAACAATTCGTCCTAGCCAATGATGTGGCTCAGGTTTTCTATGTGAAGGACATGTCTACCAAACCGAGAAAAAGGAAAGATAAGCAAAAGAATACAACATACGATGAGCCAAAGCGCCACATAGTTTTTTAGGGAAAAGAAACATCATGGGAGTGGATGACAAGATAGACCTGTCAGAAGATTATAATAAGTTTCATGAAATTCCGCCATTCACTGTGAACACTGACCCAAGCATTCGTTAAATAAGGAAGATGCTCCATGGTTACGGACTAGAAGAAAACATCAACACTAGATGTGGATGTTGGTGATGTATAATAATGTATTAAACCTTTAATTTTAGTGATCTACTTATATGGATATGAACTGTCTCGATCTCAATAGGTAGTATTGCAACTTGCTGTGGCCAACACCCAAGACATTAATTCTAGCAAAAATAAAAATTAGTCATAATCATGTCTAGACCTATAGTACACAGCTTCAGGGTCGTCTTTAGAATCGTCATCGTCGTCATCGTTGCTAGTAGCACACGGCTGGATCCTCAGCCCTTCCCTAACTTCTGCACGGTGGAACCGGGGACCGTCAACCATGGCATATTCCGGGGGCACCTGCCACTCCGGCCTCGGATTCACGAGGCGCGGGGGAGGGAGCTCTCGGATGACGACGCCGCTACGCCCTCGGCCTTCACCACCGCCACCATTCTTGTGGCTCTGCGGCTAGTGAAAGTGCGGGTACCAAATGCGAGGATGATCTCCTATGGCGATGTAGCACATCACGCCGGCAATAGTACAGTTCGCCCACCACAGGTGGCAATTGGCTTTGTTGTGGTTCGCTGGGGGCGGTCCGTCACCCTCGTACCTGGCGAGCTCCCTTTCCTGCTGGTTAGCGAAGAAGGCATTCTAGGTGTCGTAGTTATCGGGATCCCAATAGGGATCCATCCGCTGCTCCGGCATGAGCTCGAGGTAGAAGTGGTTTGTGATAGCCACCTGGAAGGCAGAACCTTGAGGTACTAGAGGGATAGGAACCCCTAAAACGCTCAACATCTGCCGGCGAGCAGCTGGTACCTGGAGGGCATGGGTAGCTGGAGGTGCACAGCGCCTCAGTCTCCTCGAGGGTCAGAAAGGCCCAGTAAGTGGTGTCCATTGGTGTGAGAGAGGAAGGTGTGGATGTGGATGACCATGGTGGTCAGCCTATATATAGAGGGAAAGGGCGGAAAAACATAGTGGGAAACGGGGGGAAATGGCGGGAAAGCATGGCTTGACAGCTCTAAGAATGGTAGGAAATATCTTTGGTCCCGATTAGTCGCTCCAACTAGAACTAAAGTCTCCCGAATTATCTTTAGTCCCAGTTACTAGTTTTAGTATGAAATATTATATTTCTAATGGGTAGATTTTTGTGTGTGAATATTTTGGTATATTATATGTATTTCTCTGTTTTTTAAATAATAAAATATGTTTTTTCCAAGATTTATACTAAATAGAATATTTTTTTAAAAATAAATTATTTCATTTAAGTTGTATAATAGAGTATGACAATAGATTTAAATTATAGATCTTCTTTTTCTGAAATTTTTGATATATAATACATAATTTTCTAAAAATTATACATCATTTTCATTTTGGCACCCAAAAAAACCTTTAGCCCCGATACAAACCGAGACTAAAGGTTTGTACCCTTTAGTCCCGGTTTGTATCAAAAACCGGGGCTAAAGGGGGGTAGGTATAAATACCCGCCCCCTCCACCCAGGTTGGAGCCACCACCCGAAGAACGCAATATTCATCTTCCCGAGAATGTCGTCGCCACCCATGCCCGTGGAGGAGGAATCGCCGTCGCATGCGCCCATGGAGGAGGAGTTCGCCACGCCATCCGTCGTGCCATGCCCGTGCAATCCGTCGGCCCGCGCCCGTCCGCCCCCGCGTCGAGCTGCCCATGGGAGGAGGAGCGCCATCGTGTCGGCCTTGTCGTCCGCCGCCGTGCCTCGCCCCTGCCATCATCCCGGTCACACCGCCCCTGCAGGTGAGCTCCCCCGAGCCGGTAATCATTTAGTTTTAATTTAGTTAGGTTTAGGGATTTAGTTTAGTTTAGGTTTTAGTTAGTGTTTAGGAATTTAGGTTTAATTTAGGTTTAGTTTAGTTAGGTTTAGGGATTTAGTTTAGTTTAGGTTTTACTTAGTGTTTAGGGATTTAGGTTTAATTTACGTTTAGTTTAGTTAGGTTTAGGGATTTAGTTTAGTTAGTGACCTCACCGGATTTAGTTTAGGATTAGTTTAGTTAGTGTTTAGGGATTTAGTTTTTGTCATTGACGGGTTTCTGAGATATCTATATTTGTCATCGATGATCCTTTATAAGAATATATAAATATGACATTACGAGTATAAGTTGTAATCGATGATCCTTTATAGTTTAGTTAGGTTTAGGGATTTACTATTTGTCATCGATGATCCTTTCGCAGATTTGATTCCCCCAAAGCCACCAAGAAATACAACATTGGTGAAAAAGATGATTACACCATATGAGATTAAGCACATCTATAAATATGATATTACGAGTTTGCTTCATGTAAATTGAGATTAAGCACTTCTCATAAGTAGGTTTAATTTAGTGTTTATGTTATGATTTAGTTATGCCCATCCCGCATCCTCGTCATCGACTCGGCGACAGCGACAGAGTACTAGGCTCCGCCAGGAATGTCCGAGATTGGGCTACGCCCGGCTGGCACTAGGAGGTGCAACCTTCCGGGACGCGTAGATTGCTGAGGAATCCGGGTAACATCGTCGATCCGGAGCTTCTTTGGTGGTGGTCGCATGGTCCTCTAGCGGTGCAGAGGGAACCAGCCCCTGAGGAGGTGGTACAGAGGCGTGTCAGGGAGGAGTACAAGCACAGCCACCGCTATATGGCTATTTTGGAGGTCGGGTTCTACAATACCTAGCATCTTCTTCAGGGATCCCACCCGAGCTATGCTCATGTGATGGTTCCTTCTTATTCGGTGTTCACCTCCCGCGGCTTAGGACCGGTAGTCGATGTCTAGTTTGATATGAGCGAGATGTAATATATTAGTGATATTATCTTATATTATTGTTGCATTAACTGGATTATACAAGATGTATTATATTGTTTCATTATTAGTACTTTATCTTTCTTTTGTATCTGTCGTCGCAATTGTAATATTCTTTTACTTAATACAAACTTGTTTTATCTTTCTTCTGTATTAGTTAAGCTATGGACGGTAGAGACCATGAAGAACTGGTGCTCGACATGATAGATGAGGGTATTGGAGGTTGTTATTACGATGGAGCAAACGATGATGGAGATGATGGCTCCAAGTATCTTAACTTGTCTGGAGGAGATGATGGTGGAGACGATAGTGGAGATGACGGTGGAGATGATGGTGGAGACGATGGTGGAGACACCTTAATAACAAAGTTCGAGGAGGTATATAAAGCCTCTGCCGATCACTAGTAGATTCATTAATTGATTCATATGTATATATACTGGCGAATGTTTCTTCTCTTAGGCCTCCGCATCGGGCCAGTCTTCTACAAGAAAATGAGGCCCGACCAAAAGGTTGGATGCTGATGTCCATTTCACAATTAACTTAGTCTTTGAGCTAGGTCAACTGTTGGAGCCCATAGAGAGTGTATCTGCATTTTTACATTAATACGAAGTGATTTTTAGGGACACAATCCCGATCAGCACTCGGGAGTGGAATAAGCCAAGAAAGATAAGGGATCCAGCTAGAGCTAGTTTTGTCGATGACAGAGCGAAAGATTGTCTTTGGAATTCTCTCGTAACACATTTCAGCCTATCAGTCTTGTCGTCAGATGAGCTCATACAAAATATGAGGTTGAAAGTCAAGGAGTGGGCTCTTAATAAGATGGGACCACAATTCAAGGACTAGAAGAAAATATTATACCAAAACTATGTGAAGGAGAAAAACTCCTGAATTCATTGGCACACTAGAGAAGCAGCGGGATAACTGGGTCGCATTTATGGATTACAAGCAATCAGAACAAGCTAATGCAAGGTCGGCAAAGAATAAGCTAAATGCTTCCAAAAAGAAATATCACCATCATATGGGGACAGGTGGCTACAGGAGTGCCATGCCTAAGTGGGATAAAACTGAGGCCAACCTGGCGGCTAAAGGAGTCACTCCAGCTACAAGTGGTTGGCCCTTGAGGTCAAGAAATTGGATACTTGGGCATGTGGGATTGCATGACCCAGAAACAGGGAAGATTGTTGCAAACGACGAAATTGTTAAACCCAAGAATGAACTTATTAAAGTGATAAAAGAGGTTCAAGAGGGAAAGTTCGTTCCCAACAGAGAGAACGATGAGCTGACAAAGGCCCTCGGGAATCCTGAAAAGGTTGGACTTACATGAGGCTTTGGACCTTCTTATCCATGGGTTATTGGGTTTCCCGAGTACATTGACACTTATAGAAGCCGATCGAGAAAAAAAACAGCAACAAGTGAAGGAGGCAGAGCGGTTGGTGAAGGTTGAAACCATGTTGCAGCAGTAGGAGCATATTAATGAACTTAGAGGACTAGCCCGATGGCAAGATCATGCACTCGAAAGTATGGCCGACCCATCTCAGTGGAAAATCAGCATGGCTTCCACGGAGGTCCAGGCTAATGATGCAATGATGGATTGCTACCTCGTGGATGCAATCAAGGAGAAGACTAGTTGTGAGCTACATGTTGAACTGAAGAACATATCCATGAAGGTGGCAGTCGGCTTTGCTTTACCTTCTGCACCAGGAGTGACCTACCATTGCAATCCGATTCCAGCTGGCTATGCTCGTGTTGGTATGGATGAAGTTCAACCATTATTTTAGTCACTTCATCTTGACATCCCTGGAGGTGAAGAGGAGACGACACTAGGAGAAGTCATGAGTGGCTTCATCCTTTGGAAAAAGGAATACATCAAGTTTCCAGGCTCAGCACCAAGGCCACCGTCTCCATTGAGAAGCAATCCATCACCTCCAAGGCCACCGTCTCCTCCTAGTCCACCGTCTCCTCCTAGTAGAAGTCCACCACCTCCAAGTCCACCCCTCCTCGAGAAGGACCATGGCGCGAGTCCATCTCGATCTATGGCGTCTCAGCCGCCTCCACCCACTAAGGGCCAAAAGTGGAAGATTACCACCTCTTCGTCGATGGATAACCGACACGGAAAGCGATAGTTGTCGCCCCTCCCAAGAGTACCGCTGCCTCTTCCCAAGTTAGCTTAGCACCTGACTGATGAGGAGACCAAGGCAGTCATAGATGCCAAAGTGAGTGCCCTTTTAAAAAAGAAACAACCCGCCCCCAAGGTCGCAATAAATCTGGAAGTCAAGGCGCACTTTAGGAGATTTCTGAAGCATCCATCCCAAGGTAAGATAAATGCGCCAGATAACTATACACGCTATCTTGTGAAGATAGTGAATTCGAAACAGAAGATATCAAGTGGTAGAGGAAGCATTAAAAACGACATTCCCCATCTTGGAGAACAAGAAAAACAATCGATCCCCCGCTAAGGTGTTACCCGAACATGAACTATATGGGGGAGAACCTTTGGATATGAAAATAGCTATTACATTGGCCGAGCAATGTAATATGTTTCTTGATGACATACTTCGCAGTGCTGATTTCAACACGGCTGCTGTAGGATGACAATATGTCCATGGGAAGCCTATGGTCAGTTATGAGAGGCTCCGGGATCTTCCAACAAAAATGCGACAATTGCATGAATGGTACATCAAAGCCACAAAAAAGGGCAAGAATGGATCATAGCAAAAGTTAGAGTGGAGCATTACTTCATTAAAGACGAGGTCCATGTTGAACTTTCAGAAATATTTCACTTATTCAATCAAAGGGATCTCCACAAATCTATCCTCAGTTGCTATTGTCTATAAGTGATTAATTTATTTATGTAATTAAGTCTCTAGCTTAACTCGTCCAATTCATTGCCAGTAATTATCCTCACTATATTCTTTTGTACGCTATGAGGCAAAATGAAGATTCTTGAATGTAAAAAAGGGAGAATCCATGGATTTGGGTTCATTGACCCAAATCGAGTTAATGAAGCTATGCTAAATATGAATCCCGTGGACACGAAGCGTAACCTGCTCCGGTTTCTCAAGAAGGAGCATTTCTGTAAGGAAATACTATTTCCTTACAACTTCTGGTGAGAGTGTTCCTGTCTTGTACACATCAACTTTTGCTTACTCGATGTTAAGTGTAAATGATGAGTTACTGCATTTATAAACCTTCTGTAGCTTCCACTAGATTCTTCTAAGCATTTCCGTTGACTTGGGAAGAGTTTAAATCATGGAATCATTACAAAAGGACATGGAAGAGTACCGCAGCATGATCAATATGCTCCAGAAGTAATTTCAATCATTATCGCACTATATTGGTCTCTTTCGTTCAATTTCTAAGATATCAAGTAATTATTAGTGTATTCATTTATTTTCTTTGTCGGGAAGTGTTTCGACATGGTTCAAGACTATGATCCACGGTTAATGGAGTGAGCAGCTAAGGTTTAAACCGATCCCGGTAAGTAGTACGAGCTAGGTCCGCACATCTCTTTATTTCTAGTTTCAATACAATTATCATGCTTGAGTTATTATTTGATTTAATTCTATTCTTGTAAAGTGCGCGAGGCAGCTACAGGGGACTAATATATGTGGATACTACGTTTATGACTTCATTCGTGTTATGACTACTGAGCAGAACTTGGAAACTCTTCGACTATGTAAACAATATATTCACAATTTATTTTTAGTACCATAATTTGTGTTGAGTTCCATTCATATTTTTATCATGATTGATATATTCATATTGATCTCCTTTTTATAGTTGGACGTGATGTGGGAAAATCTCCTACCACAGGACCACCTACTAGCAATCCAAGAGGAATTGGCGGGATTTTTGGTTGACGAGGTCATAGACCCATGCGGAAAATATTATCTAAATAGACCCTAAAGCTTCCCTGTAATGATCTTCATGTAATCAAATAGATGGGCTCTGGACCCGGTTAGGACTCGTATACCAAATTGTATATATATATATGCTCATAAGAGAATATATATTATATATGCATCAACGTGTACAAGTACTATGTAGTAGCGTCGTGTATGTATACGAAAAATTGTTTGAAATGAAAACAGAGAATGAAAAATAATTGAAAAAAACACAAAATGAAAAGGAAAACACAAAACCCTAAAACCCCATCTCCTGTTGTGGCAGCCAAATGGCCAAAAACGCTGCCGCGGCAGGGACCCTTTAGTCCCGGTTCGTGTTATGAACCGGGACTAAATGTCCTCCAGCCCAGCGCATAACACGGGGCCACGTGGTGGAACTCTAGTCCCGGTTCGTAACAGAACCAGGACTAAAGGTCGGACCTCTAGTCCTGATTCGGTAGTCCCGGTTTGGCAACCGGCACTAAAGGCTCTTACGAACCGGGATATATGCATGTTTTCTACCAGTGCACGCAGGAGGTAAAATTTCATGTTGATGCCATGGCCGCTGCCGGATCCCCACTTCGTGCTGATGAGATCATCAATCACATGTCGACCAGACTTGGCCCGGCCTTCAACCCCATTGATGCTTCCATGAAGTTTGCGGCTACCCCTGTCTCTCTCGCTGCATTCTACTCTCATGTTCTCAACTATGAAGCCCTCAAGAAGCAGCAGGCGGGGGCCGAGGATTTGTCTTCCTAGGCTAACCACACGTTCTGGCCAGGCTACTCCAACAACTCTGGCCGCGCGTATGACTCGGGTTGCTCCAGTAGCGGTCGTCCCTCGAGTAGTGCACCACAGGGGGAGGTCGGCCGGGGTGGCTACGGCTAGCCAAACTATGGCCAAGGCTCAAGCGGTCAAGATTGCCATCACAATGATGGTAATAGCGGCAACAACCGCAATGGAGGAGAAAACGATGGCGACAATGGCCACAAACGACGCTCGCGCCCCCAGTGCCAGATCTGCAAGAACTGGGGGCATGAGGTGGGGGACTACCGCAAGCACTACGAACCTGACCAGCGCGACGGCAACACTGCGTCAACCCCCTCCCACGAGCCCCACTATATCATGGATTTTTATGCTACCGATCACTTCACAAGTGACCTCGAGCGTCTCCATGTTCATGAGCACTACGGTGGGAAGGATCAAGTGCAAGTGGCTAATGGTGCAGGTTTATCTATTTCGCACATCGTTCACTCAAATTAAACCGGTTCATATCTTTACTTGAAGAATATCCTTCATGTTATCGCACGCTAGCAAACATATTCTATCTGTGTATTGTCTTGTGTCTGACAATCATGTCTTTATTAAATTTCATCTTTTGTTTTTCCTTGTCAAAGACAAGGCCACGAACAAAGTTATTCTTCATGGTAGAAGTTATGGAGGGTTGTACCCCATCCCGTTTAGTCATGCATCGACCACCTCACCTCGTCAGGCATCCTCCGGTGTCAAGACCACCTCCTCGTGGCATCATCATCTTGGTCACCCCACCAATAATTTCATTCAAACTATTGTTTGAAATAATGATTTAGTGTGTTCTTCCAATAATCAGACTTCAGTTTGTGATGCTTGTCAACGTGCTAAGAGTCGACAATTACCTTGCATCTCATCATGTTTCTACCATGCCTCTTGAGTTAATTCATTCGGATGTTTGGGATCCTGCTATTGCATCCTCGGGAGGGTATAAGTATTATGTGAGTTTTGTCGATGATTACTCTCATTTTTGTTAGATTTATCTCCTCAAGCAGAAGTCTATTGTTGAGAAAGTGTTTTACACGTTTCAGGCTCACGTGGAGCGTCTCCTACACACTAAAATCAAAGCCGTTCAATCGGATTGGGGTGGCGCGTATCACAGGTTGCATTAGTTTTTCCAGCGCATTGGCATCTCACATTGCGTCTCGTGCCCAGACACCTCGCAGCAAAATGGGGTTGCTGAGCGTAAGCATCGTCACTTGGTAGAAACTGCTCTCTCTTTGTTAGAACACTATTCTCTCCCATTGTGTTTTTGGATGAATCCTTTCTTAGCCCTTGCTACATCATTAATCGCATGCTCACTCCAGTTTTAAATCAAGACACTCATGTTCATAGAATCCTCAAAGTTCAGCCCAACTACTCCTTTCTTCGCACGTTTGGTTGTGCATGTTGGCAAAGCTTGCGCACGTATAATGTTCATAAGCTAGTCTTTTGTTCCACTATGTGTGTTTTCCTCGGATATAGCCTGATGTATAAGGGGTACAAGGGCTTGGACCGTTCCAGGGGGACACATTTACATCTCTCCTGGTGTTGTTTTTGATAAGTCTATGTTTCCTTAGTCTACTCCTGGAGTTACCGTGGATATTACGACACACAAAAATGCAATTAAATTTCTTTCTGATGAACTTAGTGATGAGTGATTGCGTGAAAAATTATGACCTGTCTTATTTGACTACTGATGCGCGTGGAATAGGTAGTTCTTCCCATGTGCATGAAATCTTTAAGCCACTGCCTACATCCGTGAACGGCATGCATGCCACACCCGTGACTAACGTGCATCGAGGCACGCGTACCGATCTAGGGAGTCCGGCTTCGCCCTCCACAGCCCGCCCTTTGTCGTCACCTCGTGTGATATGCACCAATGGGCCGGCCTGCACCTCGCCTCATGTCGCGCGTAGCCTGGATGTGGCCTAGTCTCCACCCCTGGAGGCAGACCAGTCTCCTATGCTACCGGCCACTATCGTCAGCAGGAGGCTCATGCCTCCTGCCGCGCGCACCTCGCCGACCTCGACGCCCTCGGTTGAACCTGACCATGTCATGGTCTCCCGCACCCGTGACCAGACACAACGCGGCAAGCAATTCACCGATGACTCGGTGCGCTACAACCCTAACTGACGCATGTTCTTTGTGACACCCTCTTCACATCGGGATGCTCTTCGTGACACTGCCTAGCGTGCTGCCATGACTGATGAGTTTGATGCTCTCCAATAAACCAAGACATGGGTGCTTGTTCCTCTCCCACCTGGTGTTAATATAGTTGGGAGCAAGTGGATCTTCAAGACCAAGCAGCGTCCAGATGGCTCCATTGATAAATACAAGGCACTCCTTGTTTCCTGTGGTTTTACTTAGCAACACAACATTGACTATGGTGACACTTTCAGTCTAGTTGTGAATCCAGCCACAGTTCGTCTAGAACTTTTCTTGTTGTGTCTCGAGGGTGGAGCCTTCGACAGGTTGATGTTAGTAATGCATTTCTTCATGGTTTTCTTTTGGAGGAAGCTTATATGCATCATCCCCTAGGGTTTGAGGATGAACGGTATCCCTCTCATGTGTGCAAGCTGCAACATGCGCTCTATGGTCTCAAATAGTCTCCACATGCCTGGCATGCTCGGTTAAGTTCTCTCCTTCATGAGCTTGGCTTCGCCTCCTCCAAGGCGGACACCTCCTTGTTCACCTTCTCCCAGAATGGCATTCACGTATATATGCTGGTATATGTTGATGGCATCGTGATTGTGGGATCTACTCCAAGAGAAGTTGATGGTCTGGTTCAATCTCTTTCTGCTAATTTTCCTATCAAGGATCTTGGTACATTGGAGTATTTTCTGGGATTGGAAGCGTCTCACAATTCAGGGGAGATGATAATCACTCAATAGAAGTATGCATTAGACCTTTTGCACCGTGTGAGTATGGAGAATTGTAAAGCTACTTATACACCACTCGCCACAGGAGATCAACTTGCACGTGAGTTTGGTACTCCACTTACTATTGATGATTCTTTCCAATACCGCAGTATTGGAGGTCTTCAATACCTGACTCTCACTCACCCAGATATTTCCTTTGCGGTGAACAAGGTTTGCCAGTTTCTCTCACAGTCCACTGATGTTCATTGGGAAGCTATGAAGCGTATTTTGCAATATGTGAAGAGAAATTTGAGTACATGATTAAAGTTCCGCAAGTTCACCTCCACCAGTATCAGTATCTTTACTGACACAGATTGGGTAGGCTATGTTGATTATCGCTGATTTACTGGAGGTTTTGCCATCTTTGTTGGACCAAACCTTATTTCTTAGAGTTCGAAGAAACAACCCACCATCTCGAGGTCTAGTACCGAGGCAGAGTACAAAGCTTTGGCAAATGGAGCAACTGAAGTCATCTGGGTAGAGTCACTACTCAAGGAGCTAGGAGTTTCTCATCAACACACTCTGATATTATGGTGTGATAATTTAGGGGCTACTTACCTGACTGGCAACCCAGTTTTTTATGCGCGAACCAATTACATTGCGATCGACTTCCATTTTGTGCGTGAGTGTGTTGCCTCTTGAGCCATGCATGTTAGGTTTATCTCTTCTAATAATCAGCTGGCTAATGTGTTCACTAGACCAGCCACTCGATAGATGCTAGAACATTTCAAGACCAATCTGAATCTTGTTCATTGTAGAAGTTCAGATCTAGGGGGTATTCGAAATAGGTCTAGATGTTGTATTTCTGTCATGTACGTATTGTAACTTGTGCTATTATATAAATGGACTCGTGGCGAGGCAGTTTCCCCACGAAAAACCCTAAGCACATTGTTTAACTTATAGTACTCCCTCCCACCCATTATAAATGTCGTTGGTTTAATATAACTTTATACTAAATCATCAACACTTAATATAAACCGGAGGGAGCAGTATTAATTTTGTATCGCATCTCTTTTGACAAACCTTGTGCTATTGAAGTGGACTGGTGTCGAAAAGTCAGGCACAGTATAGAAAACTAGACACGCAAGGGTTTCAACTTTGAAATTATGGTCTGCAATTAAATTTTGCCTTTTCGGTCTAACGCATTTGTTTTCCAGCCTGTGTAACATGCGGTGTCATCTCTTCTCTCTCTCTTTCAGACACACATAGATCGACATTAGCACAGTTGTGTCAACTGTCAAGTCCACCTCTTGACCACGACGTGTGTAAGGGTGTGTGTCACACTGTCACTCTGTGTGTGTGAGGTAGACAATGGCACAAGGCTAATAGCAAAGCAACAGAGTCGACATGCAAATTAGTCTGTTCACAAATGTGTGTACGTTCGCGTTTAAGTCCGATGGATGGATGGATGAGAGCGAGCAGCGACGTCCAAACAGGACAGGAGCACATGTGTTTAGGGCCGGCCGGCTGCTACCATCACCGGCGCCACTCAATGCACCCAATCAACTCAACATGTGACAGCTCCGGTATTGCACAGAGAACAACCGACAGGGCCAGCACGGTATTGGCCTCTTCCCTTCACCGATCTTTTTCCTCCTGAACTCGGCAGCTGGACTGTGCTGACCTGACCGCCCTCTGTACAGCTCATCATGCCACCTGTCGCTGATAGGTAGGGCCAAAACTCAAACATTGCCCACTCACGTGAAGATCCACTTGTCAGGGGCCAAACGGAAATATGATTATCATCCCCCCCCCCCCCCCCCCCCCCCCCTCTCTCCTCTTCAAAACCAGTCCCGGGCTAAAAAATAAACGCGACATGTATGTACGTGTAGGGTTACAACTAATCATGTCGCACATCACTGGCGCGCGTGAGCCCCGGTAACATAAGCTACTTACACAAAACCCCACATGTCAGTAAACCCGACATGTTTACCTGTACCCAAAAGCCACATAAGGTAATAAGTGCGACAGAGCCATATGCCTCTATAGACAACAGCTCATTTGTCAGCGACCTGGAACGAAAATAACGGGTACATGGTGCGCAGACGGACATTTACCCATTCGATGACCCGATGGGCAAATCACGTGTCGGATGGCCGTCCATGCATTTTGAACCCCTTAAGGAGAGTAAATATTACTACCATAAAACCACCTTGAACTAAAACACATTGAACTTGGGAAAACATAGAAATAACCCCATCATGGTATATTCAACCCTACCTGATCACCCTCCAAAAAACCTTTCCTCATCGTGCAGAGAGTAGAAAAGAAAATGCGTTTATTTTTTATTTTTTAAACGAGAGGGCATTGTTGAAGACCGTTTGATTAGACATTAGGATTGGCGAGGAGCAAAAATGATGAGAAAATCTTGATCATTATGACTCTGAATAATTGACTGGCATAAAAAAAAAACCGCTCACATCCAACCCCTTCCTGATCGGACTGGGTTTTATGATCACCCAAGAAAACCGTCATGGGTAGTCATCAAAAGGGAAAAGGGACAGGCTCGACAGAAGCACCAATCCAGTCCACCGATGGGTAGCTAGCGCCAATGGCCAACCAGCAGCTACGCACAACGTAGCCCCTCCTGCGTAGGCTGTCCGCCCCAGTTGCAGCAAGAAACAAAGGAAGAGCTATCAAAAACAGAAAGGGCAGGGCAGAGGCGGGGCACATGCCATTAACACGGCGTCGAAAACATGTACCGAGAAGGGCAACCCTGGACTGGAGCTGGAGGACCATATCACACGCGCGCACTCTGCCTGAGCCTGACCCCTGCCCCTACTGGTTTATATGGATGGATGGATGGATGGATGGATGGATGGACATGGACGTGGCGGAGGTGTGAGATGGCCGGAAACCTATCGGGCCGGGGAGACGACCAGTGCTCAGGCCATAAATGTTAGTATGCCCCGGTGTACTGCCTCGATCGCTCTGTAGCCGCAGCTGTGTTCCGCTGTACAGCTAGTCGACGCGCCCCCGTGGCCGTGCCGGATGCATGCATGCACGCCGACTTGCAGCGCGCGCGGCGCGGTGGCATGCATGGGCGGCATGGCACGGTTGGTGACGCGCGTGTGAGGAATCATTGACGGCGTCGATAAATAAATAAATATACGGGGCGGTCTGGTCGCGGGTGGCCACCGGTGGACTCGAGTCCGCGGGAGCGCGCGGGTCGCTTCGGTCGTCGCTTGCCAACCGCGCGCCACCTCCCTGTGTTCTTCCACTGTGTCCTCTCTCTCTCTTTCCTCTCGCTGTGGTCCTTCCTCTTGCATGCCATCGATCGGTTGCTAGCTTGGCTTCTCTGCAGATTGTTCGCCCATCAGATGACAAAAATCTTGGCGCGCAGCTGGCCACCCTCGTCTCTTGGTGTACATCTTTTCTTTTCCACGTCCTCCTAGCTAGCTCGCGCGTCCTACTGGCCAGTCACGGCTAATTCTATCTTGTCCAAGCACCTCATGTTCTACTTTTGTGTTCGGGAGAAATTAAGAGATCGATCAAAACCCTACCGACTAGCTATAAGATAAGTAGCTTAGGAACAACAGATTACTCATGGAACAAACAGGGCAGGTAGGCATGCATGCAGACGAATGAATAATAACGAAATGTTGGCGGTCAAAAAAAAAGTGCAGAAGAATGAAATGGCAGCTAGAACTAATTAACACTCTTGGGAAAGAAAAGAAAAATGAACCATCGATCGGCAGGTGCCTCATAAAAATCTCTTCCGCTCGCATTTGTTGATCAAACCCTAAAGCTAAAAGAACAAAAATTAAACAATCTCTCTGCTGCTGATGGATGAAGTGTTTCCCTCCTCTATCTGATCGATCTCCCATGCCACACCTCGCTCTTCCACTCACAGGCACACACACGTATGTACCGAAAGGATGATAGATGATCTAACCGCCATTGCCATGGGGTGTAGAGCTGAGTGTAATCCTTGCAAGTTGCCTAGGAGGAGAGGAACGAAACTACACCACAAAAAAGAAAAAGCAAAATGAATCAAAGACGAAGAACAGATCAAAGGCACACCAGAGACCAATGCATGCATGATCCTCGCTCCGAGACCAGGCCGGCCGGTCTACGACTCGCTGGTGCTCATGCTCTCATGCCGCTCGCCGCCACCACCTCCTTGTTGCTGCTGGCCAGACCCTCCTCCTCCGCTGCCCTGGCCCGCCGCTGCATCCGCCGCCTGTGTCCGGTACGCGTTGAGCGCGGCGAGTATCCCCATGTGCCCCTCGCCTCCGCCTCCGCCGCCTCCACTGCCTCCCACGGGGCCGAGCCCCAGCTGCTGTCCTGGTAGCAACGCCATCGGTGCAGGGAAGTTCATGAAATGTAGCCCGCTCGGCACGCTCGCACGGTACACGGCTTGCGCGGCGCCGGCCCCGCCCATCTGTGGAAAAGACCAAATGGACTCGCCACTGCCTCCTCCTCCTCTGCCGGCGTTGCCAGCACCGGAAGGTGCCCCGCCGCCCTGAATGTTGTTGCTTGGCACCATCCAGACAGTGCCTGGCATTTGGCTCTGCGTGTACCCCGCCATCGGCTGCTGCTGGTACTGGTGCTGCTGGTGCTGCTGTTGGTGTTGTTGTTGTTGCTGCTGCTGCATTTCTTGCTCCCACCGGCGCTTCCTGGAAAGGTCGGCGGCTGCAGCAGCGGCGGACGGCGACGGCTGCACGTCGAGGCCGACACTGCCCGAGTGGAAGTTTAGCAACAGCGGCGATGGCGTCGATGATGACGAGGCGGGGCCTTCAGGCGGGAACCCGAGACCGACCACCCTGTCCCACACATCGGCACGGGAGCCGAACCGCGCACCGGGGCTAGGCAAGGCCCCGCGGAGGTGCGCCGGGATGGAGAGCGAGGAGCCGGAGGAGCGGAGGGAGATGTTGAGCGAAGTGAAGTTGGCGGGGATAGTTCCGGTGCCGGTGGCCGCGATCACCGCCGGCTCCGCCTGCTGCAGCAGCCACTCGATAGTCTCGCCGTCCGTCTTGTGCCCCAGCTCCCGCGTCAGCTGGAAAACCCTCGCCGCGCAAAGCGCCGGCATCCGGATGCGCCTCCCACGCCCCTCCACCTTGGTGTGCCGGTCCTTGGTGGACGTCCGTTTGGGCACCGCCTTCCGCACCTGCATCTCCCCTCCGGCGCTGCCGCCTGGCGCTGATCCATTCCCGCCTCCCGCCGAGGCGCCCCCCGCGGCCGAGCTGGAGCACGGCTGCTCCTCCTTCTTCTCGAGGAGCTGCAAGGGAAAGTTGGGCCTCCGGCCGCCTCCGGCGTCTCCGGTAATATCCATGGTCAATCAGGCCATGTTATATACACACAGCTACCTATATCGGCGTGTATATGTCTTGGCCCGGTAAATGGGTGGTTGTTCCCAAGCGAGAGGAATGGATTTGATGTCGCCGACCGCTTCCTGTGGGTCTAGCTCGAATTGGTTAGGTATGATGGAGACGATGGTGGAGAGAGAAAGAGTCCAAGAGCGAAGCTAAAGATTATAGGTTGGAAGGAATCCCTCCTCATATGATATGATGATAGAGAGAGAGAGAGAGAGAGAGAGAGAGAGAGAGAGAGGGTTTGCGTTTGTGTGTGCGTGTGGGAGATCACACACTATTTTATGGTGTTTTGGTAAGGTTCAACCCTGATCTGAGAGAGAGAAGGGGCCGTCTGAGAGAGAGAAGGGGCCGGAGGAGCATGAGCAGATGACCCTAGCTAGAAGCTAGGAGAGTGAAAGAGAGAGAGACCGAGAGGGAGAGGAAGAAGATGGTGTACTTTGTAGGGCTTGGAGGAGCGAGAGAGATGGATGAATTAAATTGCTTCTTGATGTAGAGAGAGAAGCTAGCTAGTAGCTTGAGTTGAGAACTTGAGATAGATAGAGAGAGAGACTGTACATGGAGGGAGACGGGTTGCGAGGTGAGGCGGATAAGGCGGAGGAGAGAGGTGAGGAATTATTAGGTTCACCTAGCCAAACCAAGCCAGCCATGGTGGCACAGCTAGCTAGCTAGGTGGCTAATCCATGCACAGTGCGCATCAGTACTGTGGCAGAACGTAACGTGATATGTTCTCCCGATGCTAACCAACGAATATCCCATTTAATCAGCAATACCACAACACTATTTCTCTCTCTCTCTCTCTATATATATACGTGCTACGGATTAACTCAAACAAGGCCTAAGCTAGCTAGTATGTGGTGTGATGGAAAGCAATGTTTTCTTTGTGGATTGGCTGCTTTTGAGAGAACCCTATCTAATTTTTTTTCTACCTTTTGCTGTTTGAAATGTGTTTCTTTTTCTCTGTCTCTGCCTCCGCTGCTCACTTTGTTTATTCATTTTTCTAAAAGGAAAAATCTTTAGACTGTGGAGAGGCAGTCACTTGGCTCAGAATCCACGTGCGCTGCTTCTTTATCATTCAATCCCCCAAAGACTGCACTGCCCACTGCTTGCAGGGGCGCCACTCTCTGCAAGTCAAAATACACAACGGAAAGCCTTTTGTTTTCCAACTAACCCCTCTCTCTTGTATTGAGTTGTTATATGGAGTATTTGGCTATTTATTTCAGTTTCTTGTTTTGTATGTTTTGATCAGGTTGTAGCACTCAAAGTATGCATGAACCTCTTTTGGGAAAAGGAGAAGTAATCATGCGGGAGCATAACTTATATCTGGGGTTGTTGCATTCTTCATTATTTTTGTACTTCAAAAATGAAAATTATACCTGTGAATTATGAGAAGAACAGCAAAGGAACAGACGATAAAGTAGGGCCAGCTCAACCATAATCATTCCATCGCCTTTCCGATTAGCCTTTGCTCCCTCCTTTAAATTGTTTGCCAGCCTTAGAATCTGTGGTGCCCTAATTTCTTGGCTATGGACCTGGTGCATACAAGTATCCAATATATAGCCCTCTATCATGCCGTATACCTGGCGTAGGAGTATTAGAAACGGCAAAGGAAAACGGATTCGTGTCTGTACACTCCGCAAAAGCTTTGGCTCTGAATTTTGTGTTACTGTATATAGCATATGGATCCCAAAACAATACTTAATTAAGCTTTCATGACCTTTTGTTGTGGTTGTGGCAGCTGACCGGTCAAATGGTCAAAGGATGCAGGAGAAAAATTTGATGCGCGGACAAGCATATGTATACCTTTTTTATTTAGGTGACCTTCGCATTTAACCTTGCCATCTACAGTGAAAACATCATGAATTCAGACCCTTGGAGAGCCTATCTATGCAGCTATCGGTCATGCATACAAAGTTTATTAGCAGGTTTCATGTACAGATTATAGACGAAAGTTGTTAGATTTTTGGCTACCACGTTCTACGGGGTTTGAACAGGCAAATATTGCTATCAACAAACATTGCTACCAGGAATTACAGTTGTGCATACACGTGTTGGAAAAAAATTGATCAACCATGTTATACGCATACGACTTGTGTACCTCTAGATTGATGGAAGTTCGACGTAATTACTGCATGCTGTACGCAATAGTTGTGACGATTGAAAGAGTATGAGTTTGGCCGAATATGATGAATACATTATTGAGCCTCATGGGCGAGTATATATAGGCGTACCGAGGATTATCTTGGAGTACGAGTCAAGTTAGGATTGTACGTAAACAGATCCTAACTCTACCTAAACTACCATAACAACTGTATATACCTAATACTCTACCCCCCTCCCCCGCACGGTCAGACTAGAGATAAACCGAAGTACCATCCAGTAGGCTAACACCCCCCCGCAGTCCGAGCGGGAACGTCGTGGACGGTGTCGCAGCGCGGTAGCTTGGACTG
The DNA here is from genome assembly GCA_910589775.1 of Avena eriantha. Lineage (NCBI taxonomy): Eukaryota > Viridiplantae > Streptophyta > Magnoliopsida > Poales > Poaceae > Avena > Avena eriantha. Next base: position 238,924,297 of record OU342745.1, read on the forward strand.
TAGAGGAAGCTGATGATGCTCAAGCGAGGTGGTAGCCCTTGTGCCGATGTCAAGGCAGCCGAGAGCGTGAGGCGGTGCCATGGTCGAGGTAGCAGTGCGATGGGTCGCCGTGGTCGAGGTCGTGGTTGGGGCTGCCGGTGTCGAGGTAGCCGCACGTGAAGCCGCATGCGCATAGCGCGCAAGGAGGATGATGGAGACGCGTCGAGGCATTCGTTGAGGGTGTCGATGCCGAAGTCGATGCAGTCCGAGCCGTCGAGGACGAGGTGCGGCCATAGTTTTGTCAGAACTAGGCACACGTCGGGGACAAACGCACACTCCGGTTTTGCCAGAACCGAGTATGCAAAGAAGAACTCGTCGGTGACGTGGTCGAGGCAGTCATAGAGGGGTCGATGCCGAAAAAGACATTGTCGAAGCCGATGAAGACGAGGCGCCGATCCGAGCTTGCTAGACTCGGGAACGCGTCGAGGACGAAGGCACTCCCGGTGTTGCCAGTACCAGGCGTGCGGGGGCAGGAACCATCATGAACTTGCCGCCGTGTTAGAAAGACTAGCAGAGGAAGCCTCCAGAGCAGATGCGACGCGCAGGCGGCGAAGGGAGAGATGTCGGCACTGTCCGCGGTTGTCGGAGTAGAGTAGCAAGTGGTGTAGTTGGGGATGAGGAGATGACGCTAGCGGCAAAGTTGTAGTGGATGAAGACGTAGAAGGCGATGAAACCAGCAGCGACCTGGGTTAGTCATGTTGGATGCCTAGAGTGGTGATGGGGTAGTCGGCGGGACCTGCGACGACGAGAGGGCGCCCTGCAGGTTACCTTGTGAAGCGCGACGACGGTGCTCAAAGTAGGCGAGGAAGACCCGGCGACGTGACGAAGACCATGTGCAGACGGCGGCGATCTGTGCCGTAGGAGGTGGCGCGGTGAAAGCCGAGGCCGTTGATGCACGAGGACGATGAACCAGACAGCGGAGGAGACAGGCGCACGGACGCGGTGTAGATCCTCTATGCCGATGGTTGGAGTAGAGGCGCGACGATGACCACGGCGGTAGGCGACTCAATCCGATCTAAGATCGGTAAACCAAAAAAGAAAACCGATCAAGAGATCGGAAAAAAAGACTTACAGGGCAGCCAATCACGGATCGGCGGACGAACCCTGCATACGGATCGCGCGGCCCCTGACGAAGATCATGGAGATCGATCCACCGGGGGCGGCGCGGCGGAAGCGTGCGGCTAGGGTTTGGACCGATTAGGCTGATACCATGAAAGAGTACGAGTTTGGCGGAATATGATGGATATATTATTGAGCCTCATAGGCGAGTATATATAAGCGTACATAGAATTATCTTGGAGTACGAGTTAGGATTGTGTAAACATATCCTAACTCTATCTAAACTACCATAACAACCGTATAAACTCTAACAATGATCAACACTTGAAACAGAGTGGCGCAATTATCATTCGTCTCCCGGTTCCGTTGCAGCATGCTCTTGGTACTGTTTGATAGGGGCGCGTCAGGCACCATGAAAGATCTTTTGTGTGTGTGTGAATAAATGATATGTTAGGAGCTCGTCACTCGACCTCGGCAAACAAAACACAAGTCATGAAAAAGGAATCGAGCTCCAATCGGATGGCCTAACTTGGCTGCTTTTGGGGCTTCAACGCGTACAGTGCATCTAGTACCTCTGAGTCTTAATTGTGAATACAGTGATCACCTGCCAATTAGTGGATATAAAGTACTATGCTATCTACTAATGCCTACACTAAAACATTGGGGGCGAAGCCATAGGGGGTTGACCCATGCTCACCCCTCCCTGTCTCTGACCCTGGTTCCAATTGATACGTTGCCTCCCAATCCATCATCAATTGTCATATATAAATCAAGAACCTATTAATTGTTTGTTTCTCTATCTCGTCCTAGTAAACTAAGGTGGATACGAAAATATCTCGGATCAAGCTTCGGCAAAAGCATGTCCTTTGTTTAAAACAATAGTTGCTTCTCCTCTACTTTTTTCCTTAAAAAAGAGGAATGTCTCTACATCAATTGAACCACGTAACCATATATTAAGAGGACATTTACGATGCCTCAATAGATATGGAGCATTCATTTTGGTAGATCTAATGGTTGGTATTGAATCATACTAGTGATTAACAAAATAGTAGAATTCTTACTAGGACTAACTACAGGGTCAGCACAACTGCAACAAGAATTTCTGTAAAAATGCAAGGCCTCACAAATGATCACAAAAAAATCCCCTAAAAATGGAGATAGTCCAGATCTTTCCTTCTTTGGTTTTCATTCAGTTTTACCTATTTGTCAGGATCATGCCGCAGATCTGAAGAGTAAGAGAAAATGAATTTACACTGGATGGTTCTTCTTTTCAAAATGGAGGAGATACACCCCATGCCCCTGCATCAAGAGATGCACATAACCTTTTATTAAAGAAGTATCATCCAATAGTGTTACAGTGCATGGATCGGCTAATGTTGATACAAAAATCAACTAACAGAAAATAATAAGCTCACAACAACTATGCATAATGTAGTCAACTAATATGCGACTAGCCAACCTGGCTGAAGATATCCTAACTGACCATTAGCAACCCGATCGCAGCTAAAAATCATAGCATCTCATTGCTCCGGTATAATAAGGTACGCCCAAAGCTACGTCCAATGTGCCATCATATGAATAACCTGCAAAAAGTTAGAAGTTCTTTCCTTGCTAAAATTTATAGCATTCGTGCACCTCCATATGGTACAACATAAATATGAAACACCTATGTGTATTCTAGTCTTTGTATTGGTATCCAACGCATCCAGTCATCTGCGAAACATATTGTCTACATTAGTTGGAGTTAAAAGATCATAAGCAATATTGAAAATATGTCATATAAGTCAGGCAAATGGGAAGATATAAAAAAATGCTCAATGGACTCATGTGAGCCGCAAAAACAACACTTGGTACATCCAACCCAATGTTTTGCAAGATTATCCTTTGTGAGTAAAACCTTATTGTGAAGGAACCACATGAAAATCTTTATATTTAGTGGGATTTTTAGTTTCCATAGGTATTTATGAAGAAAAGGCGTATAGACATCCATGAGATCCTCATACATAGATTTAACAGTAAAAGTACCCGAAGGTGTAAGATTCCAAATAGATTTATCAGACTCCTGTGTCAACTGTACCATCATTAGTTGTTGACATAAATGCAACCAAGATGTCCTCTTATTGCCAGTTAGTGCCCTCCTGAATTCAATATTCAGTGGTATGTTAGCTAACACATCAGCAACCAAAACATTCTTCTATTGCACAATGTTGTATAAATACAGATATTGTTGCGCAAAATATAATTCCCCTAGCCATATGTCTTCCCAAAATCTCATATTAGAGGCATATACAACATTAAAATGACCTCTAGTAAAGAAGTCATCCTTAACCCGCATGAGTCTCTTCCAAAAGGGAGAATCCGTGGGTTTGGCTTCAACCACGGCTAATGTCTTATGATTGAGGTACTTATGCAATAGTTCTTGCCACATTCCCTCTTCATTAAGCAGTTTAAAGGGCCGTTTTTCAGTAAACACTTATTCTTGAGTTCAAGCACCTTAATACCAAACCACCTTGATCTTTCGTTCTACAAATTACATTCCACTTTGTTAGCCTATATTTTCTTTTATTCCCGTCACTTTGCCAAAAAACGAGATCTATTAAAAGTCCATTCGTTTCAGCTTGCCTTTCTAGTAGCCTAGCTTTCATGCAAAGCGGGTTTCCACCGGATACCAATCTAAATTTTTGAGTTTTCTGTAGTGTATAGGTATCCCCTTAGATACCTAAAAGGCAAGGAACTAGACTCACATCCAAAGATTTTTTTGTACTATCGTTCCTCTTCTTTTTCCTTACCAAAATAGAAGATTTCACTCTTATGAAAATGAAATTTTAGACCCAAAAGTTGTTCAAAGATACAATCATTCATAGCCTTCTCTAGGCCATGTTCCATGAATAAAATAGTGTCATCCGCATATTATAAGATTGAAACACCTCCATAAATTATATGTGGAATAAGGCTTCCGACTTAACCATCCCCATTTGTCCTTGCAATGAGGATAGCAAGAATATATGTAACTATGTTAAAAAGTATTAGAGACAAGGGATCCCCATGTCTCAAGACTTTCCTTGTGTGAGAACAATGACCAATGCCATTATTAACCTTTATACCAACACTACCATCTTGAAAAAAATGTGTAATTAATGTACTCCACCCCGGTGTAAATTCTTTCATACACAAGGTTTGTTACAAAAATGCACATTTAACTTTGGCATACTCATTTTCATAATTAATTTTGAACATAGCACCATTAGTTTTCTTACTATGAAGTTCATATATGGTTTCATGGAGTATAACCACTCCCTCTAGTATATGCTGACCAGGCATAAAGGCTAACTGGGTAGGTCAAATAACGATATGGACAATTCCCATAATTCAGTTGGTACCTACTTAAGTGAAAATTTTGAACGTAACGTTCATCAGACAAAATGATCTATATTGTTGTATTTGCAGCGTGTTTTACTTTTTGGAAGTAGGGTCATGACTCCAAAGTTTAGTTTATACTGTGGAAAATTCCATGTATGTAAGTGAACAAACAACGCCATCAGGTCCTCTTTAACAACTTTCCAAAAAGTCTGATAAAAACACTTTGGAAATCCATCCAATCCAGGAGCCTTGGTATGCTCCATCTGGAAGATGGCATCATACATTTGATTTTACAAAAGGGAGAAGTAATAATGCCACTCTCCTCAAGATAAATATGCGGTATATCATGGATAACATTTTATATAAGAGAAACATTAGATGGGGCTGGCACCCCAAGTAATTTTTTATGAAATTATGTAATATAGACTTTACGGTTATCCTCACCCATTATGGTTCATTCATCTTTCTCTAACCGATTTTTTTCTCCCGTCTATGTTTTGTATTCACAATAAGATGAATATATTTTGTATTATTGCCACCTTCTTGAATATGTTTGACATTAGCTCTTTGAGCCTATTTAATTACCTCACCTCTTCTTAGTTTGTTAACCTTTTCACTTGTCTCTTTTAATGCGTCCCACTCGGCCACACTAAGAGGAATAGTTTCAGCTTTCAAATCTTGCTAATCAATGATTAAAAGTATCATCTCCTTTTCTTTATTATACTTGCCAATTTAGTTCTTTCCCCAGCCTCTTAGGAAGCACCTCAAATGGCATATTTTATGCTACCATATTTCCATCAGAGTCTCTCCTGCCATGATTCTCTCCCATTCAGCTAGAACCATATCATAAAAACCCTGTGGCAAAGCCGGAACAATTTGAAAATAAAAAATGTGGCTTGTTACCAATACATGTTTTAATTCTTGAGTTAATTATTAATGGTTTTTGATCAGAACCCGCACGAGTAAGAGCACAAACTGTTACCAACTTATTGCTTGTCTCCATTCAATGCTTGCAAGAATTCTATCTAACTTTTCATAGGAAGGGACATCTCTACGATTATCCCATGTAAATTTCGTACATAAGAGAGCAATATCTCTTAGCATGACCCTTTTTGTGTTAGTATAAAAAATGAAAGGCCAATGAGAATTAAAGTCATCATTATTTTTCTTATTTTTATTTTGAGTAATATTGAAGTGTCCATCCCAACATAGGTATAGGCTCCGACTCATAAATATTCACCAGCTCAGATAAGATTTCTTTTTTATGTGCATCCTAGGTAGCCCCATAAACCGACACTAATACCCATTCAAATCCGTCATTCTTACATTTAATATGCAATTTAACACAAAATTCACCCATATCTACCTTCGAGACAATAAGTTTTTCCGTATTAATTCTAAAAAGAATGCCGCTAGATCTCCCATGAGGTGGTGGACAAAACCGAGCAAAATCAAAAAAAAAATTAATTCTAACTCTAAGTGCTTATGCAGACATTAAAAATATCATACACCCGTTTTCTTACAGGACCTCTTAACCTTCCTCTTCGACTCAATGAGACTCACATGATCCTCTAAGTTCAGATTGTAATCCTCCTAATCTACTAAATCTGTAGAAAGATTTGAAACTTTAGACACGACTATAGTAGAGGGACCAACATCCCCATCTAGTAACTCATCAATATTTTTTCATAAAATTGTCAATGTTGGATCAGCATCACTATCCTATGATTCTAACCGAATGAAGTGATTCATCCAAGGATGCCCCAAGACAAACACCTAAACGACTAGCTTTAGCAATAAACACATCGGTTGGTTCTGTTGTCATGTCTTCTGTCATCTGGAGGTCCACCATCATGTACGCAAGAACCCCGGCAAGACAAAGCTCCTCTTATGCTCATCGTTTTGTAGCACAAACACATGAAATGTACCGACATCCATATCAAGACAGGTGCATGAAACCAGAAACAAACATGAAGAACATGTCGTAATTTGTGATCTAGTTAACATGATTTTAGGAAAATTTAATCGGATAATTACTAGGGTTAGTGTTACCGCAATTGATTTTCTATCTAAAAATTCTAAATACCCCTCTAAATAGATTTTAAATCATACTACCACTAGTAGGGAATAACTTATTGGTGCCGTTCCAAAAAAATGGTTGTGTGTTCAACTCACATGCTACCAATGTCATGCCACTAGTACATGTTACTCGTGGCGTTCAGACAACACATCACGAGTAAGTTAAGTACTAGTGACGTATGGTGTAAATGTCACTACTAGTTTATTTACTTTTTTTGTGTCAAAAAATATTTATTTGCTTGTGGATGTCAGCAAAAATTACAGATCACCAAAAGTTTCTTGAATTAAAAAAAATTCTCATGTATAATTGAATTTAACAACAATTATATATCAGGAATTTCATATTCATATGAAGTAGAAGTAAAAAGGAGGTAAAATCATGCATATTCTATTATTACTGAATTTAACTAGTGTAGCATATTATTGTTTTCCTGGACAAACGTAATGACGTATATAGGGATGTCATCCTCTTTTGAGTCATGGTTTGAAGAGGTTCTAGAGGCATCTGAGTTGTTGGAGTCCTTGTAATGGAAGTAGGACAAGCCAAATGGATGGTCGAGTAGGAATATGCACCTCTCCGTATCGTCCATATCGTAGTCATTGATAAATTGTGTCCAAATAGGGCCACTAAAATATGTCATGTTCAACTCGTTGGTGACTTGAACCGTGTAACGGGTCTGGGATTTTTTCAGCAAGTCCAGAACGACCTCGAATAGTCCCTAGTGATGAATGTATCTATGGACATGATCTTGGAAGTCGTGTCTTGACCTACAAGTATGGTCCAACTAAAATCATTAGAAAACAACAATTAGTATTCATTGTCATTGCACATGTAGTTTGAACAACATAGATTGCATATATAATAGTTTAGAAAACATACGCTCGTGATTTCATAGTTCTTAGGGAGCACTATAAGAAAATTCATGTCCATGCAAGATGGGTAACCACAAATGGGGCATGATTGATCCATATGCTGCATATATATGATCATGTTAAGTTAGAATAAATTCTAGCTAGATATATCATGATAAGTAGCACATTAATTAAACATAAACATATCAAAGTCTAGCATAATGAGTAGCATGAACTGCTGCATATTAAACATCCTAAACTCTACTCAGAGCTGATGAAATCAACTTGAACTCAGAGTCTCTGAAATCAAAGTCTGAGGAGTGAGCGGACCCCGGCAATAGCGGCTTCTAATTCCCATCGCACCCACATTCCCTAGAAGTGAGGTTGATAGGATGGCTAGGCACGTTGGAGGATCCTGCACCATCGAAACTGGTGGAGGGGAAATATCTTGGCCGTGTTGCTAGATCGTGGTGGAGGAGCCCATGCCGCAGACCTCGAGATGGATCTCCATAACCTTGGGATCCTCATGGAGCTTTTGGACTAAGGAGTCATCCTCTTCGCGGCGTATGTGTGCCGTCTGGCTCTTAGCCTGGTAGTGCTCCTTCTCCTCGACCCTTGGGTGCTTTGAGATGTGCAACGGCTCAATCCTTCATGAAGTTTAGATGTGCCTTGTCCCGTAGTGCTGGATCGCCATGTAGTCATAGGTGAGAGCCCCTGCTCCGAGGTCCTTCACGTGCCAATCTCGTACTTGATCCTACCTATAATTATCTAGGCCCCCACGCCGGGATACTACAACACGGACATCGGGCCCTAGCGCTTATAGACATCGAGGTACACGTCTAATCGTCATGCTCTCACTTGCATGGCAAAAAAAATCTGTCAGGGATAGCTGCATTGGGAAAGTGGATAGATTTTTTTTTTGCTTGACACGTCATCATCCACCGACTTACCGCTTCCGATACAACAAGGGGTTAACTCTTTGGCCCATTGTAGGCCGGCACAACCTAGGTGACGGACATTAGGAGCCACGATGACACAACAACACTATCTAGTAATGTATCTATCGGCATATGCTATATATAGAATTTTCAATTCAGCCCCCATTATATATCTAATATCTATTAGGAACATAATAACATAGAACTGATATCTCCCAAGTGTAAGAGATCTATTGTAGTACCTTTCAATAAGAAAAGGTTGTCGAACCCTCAGGGAGCTGAAGTTATTGGTTAGCAAGTTTGACAACTAAAACAATAAAAGATGCAAAGGTTTTATGTTTTGGGGTTTATAGTTTGCATAAAAGTAAATTGTTGTAAAGTAAATTGCAATAAAGTAAATGCTATTTTCAGAGAAATCCCAATCCTCTATACAGAAAGAGGACAAGTTTAAGTGTGTGTTCTTATATGTGACAAACGTTCCAGCGAGCGGCATGAATTTACTTAGCATAAAGATTTCATCAACATAGTAAGTATCTTGTCCAGGTGTGTCCTCTTTGGACAGATCCTAAAGTAGGTCCAGCCATATACATGGGCAAATGCACCCTTTATGGTTGGACCTAAGGCCATTTTTTGACTAAGGCCATTTTCATGAGAAAACAACGGATTCATTAAGACATAAAGTCCAACCAGAGCATAAAGTTCTATGGTCCCTGATCTATAAACCCCTAATACAACTCCAAGACTCAGGAGACAGTTTCTATCATTCCATTCCTCCTTACTCTCTTAATTACACTAAGTGGAACCCTGTGAGCCCATATAGGTGAAGTAATATGCAGTGGATATTTGCATATTACTATCATAGAACCACATATAAAAGATTAAAACATAATCAAATACTCATTGCATACTATATGAGAATCATAGCTAATTCATCCTATGCCCTTAGGAACATGGGGAACTACTCACAATGGTGAAACATGATATGGATCAGAGGCATATAGAATGCAACACAATCTTAAATTATAACTTCACCACCAAATAATGACAAGTTACCAATCATAATCATGCACATGCAATAAAACAATATCCCAAGTTCAATCTGATCACAAACTATGAGGGGAATGATGTGGATCTTTGAGATGAAGATGGTGCTTGGGGATGATGGATATGGTGATGGAGAAGCCTCCCCTAAGCCAAGGAGGAGTGGTGATGATGATGGCTTTGATTTCCCTCTCTCTAGAGGCCTTGGAGAAGCAGCATGTGCCCTCTCCTAGAGTAGGAGAAAACTTTCGCCTCTACCTCCGCCTTTATAAATCATGGGAAAATATGGCGTAGGTTTTTAGGTGATACGGAGCCATCTGTAAAAAGGGGGAGCTGAGGCGATGCTCAAGGCCCAAACCAGCCTAGGTGGCACAACCATAGTTGGGGCCATGCCACCTAGACTTGTTCGGCCCTCGTGGCTCCCTTCGCATAGTTACAAAGGCAATTGTACTTCTAGCGATAAAAAACTTCCATGGTATTTTTCCTAGAATTATTGGTGTCTAGAAAGTCCCTGAAACAGCAAAGTATGAAAGGAAGTGTTTCTGCCTCCCAGAAATTAAATACCAAACAAGGTACTTTGTAAGAAAGTCCCATAAATCATCTAAAACTTGCATAAACAATGATATAACAATGCAAATAACAATATAAATTAGTCCTATATGTGGCTATTATGATGATACAAAATGTAAGTATCAACTCCCGCAAGCTTAAACCTTTTCTCGTCCTTGAGCAAATAAGTGAATAGATCATATCATGCATCAGTGAGCTTATGGTTGATAAATGAAATACAAGCACTATATCATCAACTTATGCATGTTCAATTACCTTAAGAGATTTGTAACTAATACTTATACAAATGAGGTAAACATAAGTAGAAACTCTAGAAACTACACATTGCATGTTGGAAAACTTGAATCATCTTTTCTTTCATACAAACTTTCAGCAGTAATCATTACACTTTCCAAGACTTTGCAAAATAGATAAAATCTCATAGGATACAACAAGAGAATAAGTATAACAAGATAGACATGAAGTTAAACTTGTGTTCAACACTTTCACCACTTGTATGGTATTAATGGTATTGTTTCTTAGTATCCCTAGCATAAAACTTATTTATGGATATTTCAATCATGTCATATGCTATTTCAACCTTTGACTTCCACTTTCCATGGCTAACCAAATCCTCGGGTGCCTACCTTTGCATTCACTTTCCATTAGAGCATATGTATTGGAATATCCGTAACCCTCAGTGTACCCTTTGGTTAGTAACCATAACAAGAGTATGTCATGCCCCCTTGTTACCACCTCTTCCTAACTTTTTATCATACAAAACCACATATATCCTCCAAATTCCAAATCTCAACATATCTTCCTTTGAGACTTTCCCATTTTATATTTAGATTAATTATTTTCTTGTCCAACATACTCAAGTTAATCTATTTCAAGGAAAGCTATAACTGAAGCTTCTAAATATGGTGCTCTCATCTGCATGTGTGTTATCCATAAATCCTCTAGATAATGGAACCATGGATGACACCATACTTTATATTTAATTGAAAAACCACTCTAATAAGGATACACGATAATGCTCTAAGATCTTTGAATAAACGAAAATAAAATATAGATAAAAGATAAAAGGCACTCCCAAACCAAAACCATAACTAAATGCATATGATAAACTAAAAAACATAAAAGACCAGGTGGAAATCCCCTAATATTGAGTTGTTGTTATTGCTGGTATTTATTTCTTCTCCTCCTTATTTGGAACCGTTAGATCATAATGAGTCAGCAGGTCCCTGGGAATGTTCATTAAGAGGTTGTAGCTTGCTGGAACAAGCTCTCCTCAGAGTCTCTCCCCAAATTTTCCTTGCTAGGTTTCCACTCTGGGCTTGATCCTCTACTTTTATTTTTGGGAAGATACCTATCCCATTCTCCTGGTAGCTCCTTGGCTGGAACATGCATGTACTCCCTGCGATTAAGATTAACAACATGATTTCTAGAAGAAAGGCAATTCCTTGGGACCTTTCCACCAGTAATCACGCGTCCAATCTGTCTTGTCAACACTGAAGGTGCCTTCACATGTACCAAAGCAAGGGGAATATGAGGAGTATGAAGCTTCCCCTTGTACTCAACATTGGTGATGTTCTTGTGATCATATTCTTCTTCTTCTTCATATTCCGCTTTTCTCCTTCATCTTCTTACTCTTCAGATGGAACATTGTCTTCCTCATCGGAGTAGTCCTTCCTCTTCCTGTTCCTCCTCCATGGTGATGTGGGGCTAAACCCTTCAGCTTCTTCATCATTGTCTTGCATGGAGGAGCATTGGTAGGAGTCTCTTGAAGACATACCAGAGATTTTGTGGAGAGGAATCTAAAAGATAGGGACATAAAACAATGTTCACCTCAAAAAGACTTAGTGCGATATTTGATCGACAGAGAGAGTTATATATTGGTGGTTTTTAGGGTAAGACAAAGATTTTGAGTTGAAACGGGGGCAAAATAGAGTCTTGGAGGCTGAAATAGCCTAGGTGGCACGACCATTGGTGGGGAATGCGACACCTGGTCTCTTTCCCTCCTCAGGACTGCATTTCATCCAATTCTTTCATGACACAACTTAAATTTCCAAAATAATGAATTTCCCAGAATCTCACGATATTCTAAGATGATTACGAACGTCAAAGTTACCTTTTATTGATTTTAGAGTTCTAGCAGGGGATATTTCTTGGTGATCAGATCCTCTAGACTTTGGAGATTTATCATCTCCACATGTCCAAAAAATGTTTGACCTGCAATATAATGTTTAAGACATTGTTCATTAACTACATGAGGCTTACATTTCATATCTCCATGAATTTTGATGGCTTTGGAGCGGTAAAATTTCTGTATTACCAATGGAACCTGCCATTTTGATGCCAACTTCCCTGCAAAAACTTGAAACTAGAGTTGAACAATAATACTTGATCACCTACTTTGAACTCTTTTCAGATTTTAACTTTTCTTTAAACAACCTTGCACTCTCCTAAGCTTCATTCCTCCATTCATCTAATAAGTTTAAGTTAAGAATCCTCTTCTCCCCAGCAGTTTAAATTCAAAGTTAAGTTGCTTAATAGCCCATCTAGCTTTATGTTCCAATTCCACTTGGAGATGACAAGCTTTACCACAAACCATATTATAAGGAGACATACCCATATGATTCTTAAAAGAAGTTCTATAAGCCTACAACACATCATTAATGTTAGTTGGCCAATTAGACCTAGACCTATTAACAACCTTTTCCAAGATGAGATTAACCCTAATACTTAGTTCAACTTGACCACTAGTTTGAGGGTGATATGGAGATGCAAATCTATGATTAACACCATACTTTGCTAAATTTTCCCTAAAATCACCATGTAAGAAATGGGAACCACCATTAGTAATTAAAAATCTAGGTACTCTAAACCTAAGAAAGATTACCTCCTTGAGCATCTTCATTGATGTATCATTATCTGCACTCTTAGTTGGAATTGCTTCCACCCATTTAGTTACATAGTCCACTTCAACCAAAATAAAGTCAAATCCCCACACATCTAATGGTTCAAGTGGTACTGAATAATTCATAGGCATTTCATTTATTTTACCAATATTTCCTACTCTTTAACATTTATCACATGCTTTAACATATGTAGTACAATCCTTCAATAAAGTAAGCCAATAAAAACATATTGTAATACCTTTGCAGTGGTCCGGTGCCCTGCATGATGTACTCCATAAGGACTATCATGGCAATCTCTTATGATATCCTGTTGCTCAAATTCGAGCTCACAATGTCTAATAATACCATCCACACTATTCTTATAAAGGAATGGATAATCCCCAAAGTAATGTCTAAGATCATAAAAAAATTCTTTCTTTATTGTGAATTAAAATGTGGTGGCATGACTTTTCCAACAATAAAGTTCGCATAATTAGTAAACCAAGGAGATGCAACTCTAGCACTAGACACATTAATGTTTGCAAGTTGTTCATTAGCAAAACTATCATTAATATGTATACGATCTGCTGGAAATGTTTTCCATTCTAGACAAATGATTAGCTACATGATTATATTCAAATTTCCTATCAATAATATGCAAACCAAATTCTTGAAGTCAAAGACCCACCTTATTAATCTAGGCTTAGCATCTTTATTATTCATGAGATATTTAATAGCAAAATGATTAGAGTGCACAATGACTTTATAATCAACAATGTAAGGTCTAAACTTATCACATGCAAATAACACAACTAAGAATTATTTTTTAGTAGTAGCATAGTTTCTTTGACAACCATCAATTATTTTGCTAACATAGAAAATGCCATTTAATTTCTTATCAACTTGTTGGCCTAAAACAACACCAACTGCATAATCGCTAGCATCACACATAATTTCAAAAAGGTTAATTCCAATTAGGAAGTTTAATTATAGGAGCACTTATTAAAGCATTCTTTAAAACATTAAACGACTCTACACAATCATCATTAAAATAGAATAGAACATCCTTTCGGAAAAGATTAGTTAGAGGGTTTGATATTTTAGAGAAGTATTTGATAAACCTTATATAGAAACATGCATGACCAAGAAAGCTTCTTATACCTTTGATATCTTTAGGATATGGTAGATTCTCTATAGCTTCTATCTTGGCATGACCCACTTCAATTCCTCTTCCTAAAACACGATGTCAAAGAACAACACCTTCTGTAACCATGAAGTGGCACTTCTCCCAATTTAAGACTAAGTGTTGGTCCTCACATCGCTACAAAACTTTGTCAAGGTTAAACATGTAGTTATCAAAAGAGGTACCATACACAGAGAAATCATCCATGAATAATTCCATAATTTTGTCAATATAATAAGCAAATATAGCATTCATGCATCTTTTAAAAGTAGCAGGTACATTGTATAAACCAAAGGGCATTCTCCTATACGAAAATGTTCCAAATGGACAAGTGAAAGTTGTCTTTTCATGATCATGCTTATGCACATGAATTGAGATAAACTTGAATAACCATATAAATAACAAGAGTGTGAATGTTTTGACAACCTTTCTAGCATTTTATTAATAAATGGCAAAGGCTAATGATCTTTATGAGTAGCTTTTTTTTTGAAATCAATGCACATTCTATAACCAGTAATAGTGTGTTGAGGAACAATTTTATTTTTTATCATTTTGAATAATAGTAATTCCACCTTTCTTAGGTACGTAATGAACAGAACTAACGCATACTATCAGCTATGGGATAAATAATACCTGATTCAATGATTTTTATTACCTATTTCCTTACCACTTCTTTCATTCTTGGATGAAGATGGTGTTGATAGTCAAAAACAGGGTTTGCATCCTTCTCCAAATTAATTTTATGCATACATAAAGCTGGGCTTATACCTTTCAAATCATCTAGTGAATAACCAATAGAGGATATATGATCATATAGTACATCAAGTAATTTTGATTCTTCTTCAGGTGAAAGGTTAGCACTACTAATAACATGATATACACTATTTTCATCAAGGTATGTATATTTCATATCTGCAGGTAAAGGTTTAAGTTCAAAACTAGGATCTACCTTAGGCAGACTCAACTCTCCTAAATCATCAAGGGGGGATATGTAATTGGAACCAAGGAGGTTGGTTAGATAATATTTGTTCTAAAGTTTCCTTTTCTTACATCAATGGAGGGTTCATCTTGGTTAAGTACATATCACTCCATCGTGTCCAACAAAGCAACAACCACATAAGCAAGAGTCTCCACTTCATCTTTGACAAATCTTTTTTCTTCTAAATGTTTATCAGTAAACTTAGAAAAAATAAACTCTAGCTTTCCACCAGGACAGTTAATGAACACTTTATCTTTAGGTAAACTAATTTTAGCACCAATACTATGTAAGAAAGTTCTATCAAATATAATAGGACAAAATGAATCTTGAGAACAACCAAGCACTATAAAATCTGCAGGATATTTTATCTTCCCTACAAGTACTTCAATGTTTCTAACCATACCAAGAGGACAAATATATTCTTTATTAGTAAGTTGGATAGTCATACTGCCTCTCCCATGTGTATGTGATCAATGTCGGGTTTAATTTCAAGATATAATGAATATGGTATGACACTTATGCTTGCTCCAATATCACAAAGAGCATGATAACATGAAGTTCCGATAGCACATGATATAATAGGTTTACCCACCTTAGTGGTTTTTCCTTGACACTACTAAGATAAGGGCTACAACTGGTGCACCAAATTAGCCTACTACTGGCGCACGGGACTGCACCGACGATTCTCACGCCGGTGGTAATGTCTTAGCATCGACACACAACCTTCCGCGCCAAGGGTATTTCTAATAGGGACGACGCACACCACCTTAGCATGCCAGAGGTAAGTGCCACAATTGAATTGTTTTATTTTTTCCCAAATTTTATTTTTCTTGTGGTCACCCTTACCTCCTCAGACTACTCACTCGTGGTCACACTTACCGGAGGTAATGCTTAATATTAGGTCAAGTTGCTCACTCGTGGTCACACTTCCCGGTCGATCACCCATCCTCAGACTACTCCAGTCCTAGCATGCTTAACTTCTTCCTTCCTTCCAAATGAGCTTTCGAGAAAAAATTATACCTTATTAATAATAGTATCCTATTAACCCTTGGACCATGATGTCACACGCCTTTATTTTTTGAATTCCGTACAATTATTTAAGTAAACAAAAAATGAATACGTAATAATAATCTTGAATTCAAACAGTAATAAAATTAATTTTACTTTTTTTGCCTTTTTCCATTGAATATGGAATGATTCATATCTCTCAATATGTAAATCAAAATTTGACAAATAATATGTCTAAATCGACCAGAAAAATAAGAGGAATCCAAATATGACATCCATATAATGTAGCACCCTAGCATTAGAGCTTAGAAATAAGATGAGATAAGGTGTGTGTATTGCATTCATGTATAGAAAATCCGTATAATTTTCACGCTTTTAAATAAAACTTGTCAACATGATTGAAACTTCTCTTAACTTGGTGGAACTGAAGTAGATCATTGATACGTCCATTTTGCATCACTATTCTATGTCTTAATTCACTATTATTCATTGATATATTTCATATTGAGAGGTGATACTTATGTTATTTAATCTATTTTTGCATGGTTGATGACTTTTGGAGCATGGACCGCTGCAGTCAGGATTCTGATGGAAAATGTGCTGTTTGGAGGCAAAATTCATGAAGATCAGAAAATCTGGGAAAATATACGGAAAATCCAATTTTTCCAGAAGACTAAGGAAGCCAGAAGACAGAGTGGAGATGGGACACAGGGGGCCCACACCACCCCCTGGCGCGGGCAGCCGTAGGCCACGCCTGGAGGTGGTGTGGCCACCCTGGCCCACTCCAGCCTCTCTCCTCTGGTGTATAACATCCTCCTGAAACCCTAAGACTCGGGGAGCGACCATAGAAAGATGCCGCCGCCTCTGCGGGGCGGAAAACACCGAGAGAGAAAGATCTCTCCGGTAGACAGATTTCTGCCAGGGGAATTCCTTCTCGGAGATGGGAGATCATCACCATCAACACCACCATCAAGCTGGACTTCATCGAGATCATCATCATCATCACCACCATCATCACCATCAGCACCCTCATCACCATATCCATATTGCTGTAACAATTGCGTTGAATCTTGCATAGTTCATAGGGGAAACTTTCCCGGTGTTGATTACTCTTTGTAGTTGATGCTATTGAGTGAACCGTTGAATTATTGTTTATGTTCAGATTGTTATACATCATTATTCCATCTCTGATCATGATTCATATGATGTCTTGTGAGTAGTTCGTTTTGTTCTTGAGGACATGGGAGAAGTCTTGTTGTTAGTAGTGGAGTTGCGTTGAGAAAGATTCAATAGATTGTTATTTAAGTTGTGGTGTACTTCTTCTAGTGGTGTCATGTGAACGTCGACTACATGACACTTCACCTATATGGACTTAGGGGAATGCATTGTGTATTTGGCTACTAATCGTAGGGGTTGCCGGAGTGATAGAAACCTGAACCCCCATTAGGAAACCATTGCACAAGGGACGTAAGGGTCTTAGAGTTTAAAGCTATGGTTAGGTTTATACCTTAATTACTTTTTTGTACTTATGGATGTTTGCAAGGGGTATAATCACAAGTATGTATTAGTCTTGGATGGGGCGGTACATTAGCACAGGTTCACCCACACAACACTTAGCAAGCTAAAGAAGATTAATCAACTATATGAAGCGAAAGCACTTGGCAGTCTTCCCATGTGTCCTCGAGAACTTTTGGTCATCTTAAGTAATACAACCGGCTTGTCCTTTGCTGCATCAAGGATTGGGCCACTTGCTGCATTTATTCCTACTGTCTTTTATTTACTCGTACTTTGTTTACTTGCTATATCAAAAACCCCTAAAAATCCGTTTGCTAAGTATTTGCAGAGAATTCCTAATCCATACCACTAGCCAGCACCTTCTGCTCCTCGTTGGGTTCGACACTCTTACTTATCAAAAATATTGCGATACACCCCCTATACTTGTGGGTCATCAAGACTATTTTCTGGCGCCGTTGCCGGGGAGTGAAGCGCTATTGGAGAGTGTAACTGGTAAAGGAAACTTCTACTGTGAGTATTGTTTACTTCTGTTAGTTGCTTTATTTTTGTTATGGATAATTCACTGAGTTTCTTATTTGGTAATGCTACTACCACTGCTAAGGTAGTAGATAAGCCACCACCTGCTGAGAATGATGTTTTCAAAATACCTACAAGAATTATTGATCGTGTTATGAATAACTACTATGTTGGGGATGGAACTGTCCATCCCGGTGATCATTTACTCTTTATACACGAATTATGCGGGTTGTTCAAGTGTGCAGGTATTACTACAGATCAAGTTAAGAAGAAGTTATTCTCATTATAACTGAAAGGAAGAGCTGAGGAATGGTATAAGCTGCTGAAGAATGGTCAAGCTCTGGAATGGGAGGAAATAGTGCCTCTCTTTTATTCAAAGTTTTATCCTCCTAGTGAGATTCATAAAGATCAGAATCAAATATACAACTTTTGGCCTCTTGATGGAGAGAGTACAACTCAAGCTTGGGGGAGATTGAAGTTACTAATGCTCAAATGTCCCATTCATGAGCTCCCCAACAATATTATTATCAATAACTTCTATGCAAGGCTTCCTCTACATGATAAGGATTTATTGGATGCTTCTTGTGCTGGATCATTCACTCGTATGAAAGAAGAAGCTAAATGGGATCTTTTGGACCGTATTCAAGACAATTTTGAAGTTTGGGAGAATGACAAAGGTAGAAAGTCAGTTATAAATTATGATTATGAATGCATTGAATCTTTTATGGGAACCGATGACTTTCAAAATATTAGTATTTATGGTCTTGATTTGCAAGTTATTACGAATTTATTTAGAGCTTTTGCTTCCTATATCGAAATTCCAAAAAGGGGATGGAATAAATACCATGCACCTTACAAAGATATTGTTGACTATGCTCCTATTGGAAGTGCTGAGTATTGCATTATTGATCCCATCTTACCCAAACCTTATATCGAGAAGATTCCCTTCCCTGAAAAGGTAAAGGACCATCCTATGATAACTAATGTAATCACCAAAAGTGAAAAAAGAACTGTAAAACCTGATGAACAAATAAATATTGAACCTATGGTAGCAATTGTGAAAGACCTTGTCACTAAAAGCGTAGAAGATGGGCACATAGTCTTTTGTGAGGATGCTTCTAATATTGTTTCACATCCCAATAGAACTAAAAAGACTAGTGTTCCTGTGCTTTATGTTAGAATTTGTGATCATTGCTATTATGGTTTATGTGATATTGGTGCATGTTCCAGTGTTATTCCTTATGAGCTTTACAGAGAAATTATGCATGAAATCAGTCCTTCCGAGTTGGAAGAGATTGATGTGGTTATTCACCTTGCTAATAGAGAGACCATCTCTCCAATTGGTATTGTACGAGACGTGGAAGTTCTTTGTGGTAAGATTAAGTACCCTGCTAATTTTCTAGTACTTGGTTCAGCTGCTAGTAAAACCTACCCTATCATTTTTGGTAGACCTTTCTTGAGTACTTGTGGAGCTATTATTGATTGCAAGAGGGAGAAAATCTTGACTAAGTTTGATGGGGAATCTTATGAGTTTAATTTTTCGAAATTTGCTAAAGAACCTTGCGAAGAGGAAACCCATAATGAGGATTTTAGGGTTGAACAACTTGCTTCTATTTCTCTTGCTCGTAACAATGCTTTGCAGCAATTTATGGAAGATCATGAAAGTGAAATCTTCATGGAAGAAAGGAATGAGATTGATAGGATTCTCCGTGATCAACCTATGATGCTTAAGCACGACTTGCCTGTACAAGACTTGGGTACCACGATTACACCTAAAAAGGATCTGGTTTTCGATCTAAAACCTCTCCCTGATGATCTTAAATATGCTTATATTGATGATAAAAAGATATATCATGTTATTGTTAGCACTAAACTTTCAGGGAAGGAAGAAGAAAGGTTATTGGAAGTTTTGAGGAAACATCGAGGAGCTATGGGCTATACTCTGGATGATTTAAAAGGGATTTCACCTACTATATGTCAGCATTCTATCAACATAGAACCGGATGCGAAGCTAGTAGTGGAGCACCAACGACGTTTAAATCCTAGGATGAAGGAAGTGGTAAGGAATGAGGTATTGAAACTCCTTGATGCTGGTATTATTTAACCTATTGATGCTAGTGAATGGGTTAGTCATGTTCATTGTGTTCCTAAAAAGGGAGGTATTACCGTTGTCCCTAATGATAATGATGAGCTTATTCCTCAAAGAGTAGTGGTAGGCTATAGGATGTGCATCGATTTTAGGAAAGTCAAATAAGTTACTAAGAAAGATCACTACCCGCTTCCTTTTATTTATCAAATGTTGGAAAGGTTGTCTAAAAAGACCCATTTTTGTTTTCTTGATGGTTATTCTGGTTTCTCTCAAATTGCTGTTTAAACAACAAGATCAAGAAAAAACTACTTTTACTTGCCCTTATGGAACTTATGCTTATAGACGTATGCCTTTTGGTTTATGTAATGCTCCTGCTACTTTCCAAAGGTGCATGTCTGCTATCTTTCATGTTTTCTGTGAGGAAATTGTAGAAGTGTTCATGGATGACTTTTCTGTCTATGGAACTTCTTTTGATAATTGTCTGCACAACCTTGATAAAGTTTTGCAGAGATGTGAAGAAACTAATCTTGTTCTTAATTGTGAGAAATGCCACTTCATGGTTAATGAAGGGATTGTTCTTAGGCATAAAGTTTCTGAAAGAGGCATAGAAGTTGATAGAGATAAGGTTGAGGCAATTGAGAAGATGCCATGTCCAAGAGACATCAAAGGTATTCGTAGTATCCTTGGTCATGCTGGTTTCTATAGGAGGTTTATTAAAGACTTCTCTAGGATATCAAAACCTCTCACTAATCTTCTTCAAAAGGATGTACCCTTTGTTTTTGATGATGATTGTAGGGAAGCTTTTGAAACTCTTAAGAAGGCTTTAGCTACAGCCCCTATTATTCAACCACCTGATTGGAGTTTACCCTTTGAAATAATGTGTGATGCTAGTGATTTTGTTGTAGGGGCTGTCCTTGGGCAACGTATTGATAAAAAGTTAAACGTTATCCATTATGCTAGTAAGACTCTAGACGCTGCTCAAAGGAATTGTGCCACTACTGAAAAGGAATTTCTAGCTGTTGTTTTTGCCTATGATAAGTTTAGGCCCTATATTGTGGACTCAAAAGTAACCATTCATATTGATCATACTGCTATTAAATATCTTATGACGAAGAAGGACGCTAAGCCTAGGCTTATTAGATGGGTACTGCTTTTACAAGAGTTTGATCTACATATAGTAGATAGGAAGGGTGCTGAAAACCCTGTAGCTGATAATTTATCTCGTTTGGAAAACATCTCTTTTGACGCTATGCCTGTTAATGATAGTTTCCCAAATGAACAGTTAGCTGCAGTAGGGGTGAGCTCGCAAGGAAGCCCTTGGTATGCTGATTATGCTAACTTTATTGTCTCCAAGTATTTGCCTCCAACTTTTACAGCTCAGCAAAGAAGAAAGTTCTTCTATGATTTGAGGCATTATTTTTGGCATGACCCACACTTATACAAGGAAGGAGTGGATGGTATTATGCAAAGATGTGTTCCAGAATATGAACAAAGGGAGATATTGCATAAATGTCATGGTAGTGCCTATGCAGGACATCATGCAGGAGATAGAACTGCACAAAAGGTACTACAATCAGGTTTCTACTAGCCTACCCTTTTTAAAGATGCAAGAAAATTTGTTTTATCTTGTGAGGGATGTCAGCGTGTTGGTAATATTTCTAGACGCAATGAAATGCCTATGAACTACTCTCTAGTTATTGAACCTTTTGATTGTTGGGGATTTGTCTTTATGGGTCCTTTCCCTCCTTCGAAAGGCTACACTCATATTCTTGTTTCATTGATTATGTTACTAAGTGGGTAGAAGCCATTCCTACAAAGAGTGCTGACGGGGAGACTTCTCTAAAAATGCTTAAGGATATTATCTTTCCTAGGTTTGGGGTTCCTAGGTATCTCATGACTGATGGGGGTTCTCATTTCATTCATGGTGGTTTTAGGAAGACCCTTGCTAAATATGATGTTAATCATAGAATTGCTTCAGCTTATCACCCCCAAACTAGCGGGCAAGTAGAGTTATCAAATAGAGAAATTAAATCTATCTTGCAAAAAACTGTTAATAGGTCTAGAAAAAACTAGGCTAAGAAGTTGAATGATGCTTTATGGGCTTATAGAACTGCTTACAAAAATCCTATGGGAATGTCTCCTTATAAAATGGTTTATGGGAAAGCTTGCCACCTACCCTTAGAATTAGAACACAAAACTTACTGGGCAGTGAAAGAACTAAATAGAGATTGTAAGCTCGCTGGTGAGAAAAGATTATTTGACTTAAGTTCTTTAGATGAATGGAGGAGTGAAGCCTATGAGAATGCTAGGCTCTTTAAGGAAAAAGTTAAAAGATGGCATGACAAGCGAATACTTAAGAGAGAATTTCATGTTGGTGAGAAAGTTCTATTTTATAGGTCTCGTCTCAGATTTTTTGCAGGTAAGCTACTATCAAAATGGGAAGGACCTTTCATCATTGAAGAAGTATACCGTTCAGGAGCAATAAAACTTTCTTCTCTAAAGATAGTACTACACAAGTAGTGAATGGACATCGACTCAAACACTATATTGCTGGAGATTCTTACAATGAAGATGTTGATGCCTTTCAAG
Organism: Avena eriantha; assembly: GCA_910589775.1. NCBI lineage: Eukaryota > Viridiplantae > Streptophyta > Magnoliopsida > Poales > Poaceae > Avena > Avena eriantha. The sequence continues at coordinate 238,946,996 of OU342745.1, forward strand.
TTATAACTTCAGAGAAATTCATCGAAGACCAAATTCAGAGACCTGCAGAGTCTGTTTTCAAATAGGTAACAGTTCTGGTAAGAAAAGTTCCGCGAAAATACAATACAACTATATTTTTGCAGTTTTTAGTCAATAAGGAAAGTTACGAAGCGAAAAAGGGATGGAACCGGAGCCAGGGTGGCTCACACCACCCTGCAGCGCGGGCCCTCCCCTGGCCGCACCACCAGGTGGTGAGTCCACCCCGGACTCCGCCTCCGACTCGCTTTCTCCTAGTACCTTCCTTTTGATGTGAAATTTCGTAATATATAACCCCTCGGATCCCCCGAGGTTCGTATATTGTGTTTTTGTTGTGTTTTTGTTTCGATCTGTTTCTGCCAGGAACTATTCTTGAAGCTTTGAAGCACAATGGTGTCTGCCAAGGATAAGGGGAAGGAGCCTATGGAGGAAGATCTCCAAGACCCCAAGCAGGGGCTGGTACCTTTAGTCTCTTGACCTGCATCAACAGAAGCCCTACGAGTCACTAAGGAGTTCTGCGATAAGTACCGAGACTTGAGGAGGAAGGTGGACATGCTTTAATGGGAGAATAATAGGCTTCACAATATGTTGGAAGATTTCCTCACGTCAACTAAGAAAATATTACCACCACCACCGAAGGAGTAACTCGTCATTAGGTTTGGCATCCCCTTGGTTTGTTCCAAGCTTGGGGGAGTGCCGTGGTATCATATCACTATCTTCTATCTTTTTACCTTATTAGTAGAGTCATATCATGAATAGAGGAATTATTATGTAGGATGGTTTGCATTATGGAAGTGTCCCCTCTCTCGTTAGATATGTATCCCTTGGTGTGAGTTGCCGATATGGAATATTAATGAGAAGTTCTATCATCTACTCTTTTGCATAGCTTATATTAGTTTTCAATTCGTGGTTATATGATTGATATTGTTGTTAGTATTGGTATCACTTTGGGAGCATTGAGTTAATTTAGTTGGTTTTGGCAAACCTGGCTCGGTCAGTAGCAACACTATTTTTGAGAGTTGAATGAAAAAGATAAAGGTACTCTAAAGAAAAATTATTTCATCGTCTTTCTTTCTTGATTTGCTCATAAGTCTAGTATTCTCTAGTTAAGATCTTTTATGCCTCTAAGGAAGATTGCATGTTTGTCTTTATCACTTGTATGTTTGTTTGTTTCCTTCAACTCTTATACTTGCTACCTAGCCTTGCTAGCCAAAAACCTGTACTGAGAGGGAATTCTTCTCGTGCATCCACCTCCTTTAAACTAAAACCTTTGCCATTTGTGTCCACCATACCTACCTATTAGCATTATTGCTATTCCAAGTAAATTCTTGTTTTATCTAACTCCCAAATTAAACTTGTTATGTGAAAATTAGTGATTAAAGCTCTCACGAACTTGATGGCACACTTTACTTTCTTGCATTTAATAAACTTGAACCATTGGGTCCTTCTTTGTTGCGTATATGCTTGCGCTTTATGAGTTGAAGTTAGCCGAACCATGTATCATGGGGACCGCTTTCAACACTTCATTTGGTACTTTGTACCTAGTTGATATCATGTTCTTTTGCTTATGGATCCCGGTGGTGTGAAATAAAAGTGGAACTTGCAAGATCATGGAGTTTATATGTGTGTTAGAGAAACGCCTAGGCCGCTAGCCTAAGCCATGTCTAATCATGGTGGGAACTTGCAGCATAACTATAGTGAGCATTCTATGAAGCATCCTCAATAAAAACCTATGCAAATAGCAAATAAAAAGATCGCTGGGGATGCTCACTGTCTGCTTGCCTTGTCATTTTGATTATGGGATAGCTCCTATGTCATGTGCAAGGGGTACCCCGTTGGCGGTTCTCAATGATACGCATGTATTTACAATGACAAGAACTTGCTCGTGACTGAAGTTGAGTAGCATGAGGATCGGTACTCATAAGTAAGGGGCATGAGATTTCAACTTATAACTTGTCAAGCATATCCTCTAAGTTGTGTCACTTTAACCTTAATCACCTAAAGATGCCTATGATAGGGGCAACCTTAATCCCTGCTTCCCTCTTTGAAGGGCCTTTCTTTTACTTTGTAGTTGAGTCAGTAAACCTACTCCCTTCTATCTCAACATGTATTTTGAGTTGTTGTGTTTCATTCATTCATATGTTGATTTATTCAATCATGTTTCTTATGTTCCTTGTTTTGCACATTTCTCTTATCTTGATGTTTACTACTTTGAAAGCTATCTTGGAAAACAAGCTATTTGTGAACTCCAGCAATTTATCACCTATTCTTCGACCAAGAGCTAAGTTTTCCATTACCAATTATGATTCACTTTATGTATCTTTATTGTGTTTCCTTTACTTATTACAAGTTGAGTTATATAATAGTGAGTTGTCTTCTATTATGATCTATGTATTTGATGAATGTGATGCTTCTTGTCCATATTCTTTTATCGACTCTTCACTCCATAAACCTGAGGCCATGTTTATTGAGCTCAGTTTTGCTTGGGGACAAGCGAAGTCTAAGCTTGGGGGAGTTGATACGTCCATTTTGCATCACTATTCTATGTATTAATTCACTATTATTCATTGATATATTTCATATTGAGAGGTGATACTTATGTTATTTCACCTATTTTTGCATGGTTGATGACTTTTGGAGCATGGACCGCTGCAGTCAGGATTCTAATGGAAAATGTGCTGTTTGGAGGCAAAATTCGCGAAGATCAGAAAATCTGGGAAAATATACGGAAAATCCTATTTTTCAAGAAGACTAAGGAAGCCAGAAGACGGAGTGGAGATGGGCCACAGGGGGCCCACACCACCCCCTAGCGCGGGTAGTCCTAGGCCGCGCCTGGAGGTGGTGTGGCCACCCTGGCCCACTCTAGCCTCTCTCCTCTGGCGTATATCATCCTCCCGAAACCCTAGGACTTGGGGAGCGACCACAGAAAGATTCTGCCGCCTCTGTGGGGCGCAAAACACCGAGAGAGAAAGATCTCTCTGGCAGACAGATTTCTGCCGGGGGAATTCTTCCCAGAGAGGGGAGATCGTCACCATCAACGACACCATCAAGCTAGACTTCATCGGGATCATCATCATCATCATCACCACCATCATCACCATCAGCACCCTCATCACCATCTCCATATTGTTGTAACAATTGCGTTGAATCTTGCATAGTTCATAGGGGAAACTTTCCCGGTGTTGATTACTCTTTGTAGTTGATGCTATTGAGTGAACCATTGAATTATTGTTTATGTTCAGATTGTTATACATCATTATTCCATCTCTGATCATGATCCATATGATGTCTTGTGAGTAGTTCGTTTTGTTCTTGAGGACATGGGAGACGTCTTATTGTTAGTAGTGGAGTTGCGTTGAGAAAGATTCAATAGATTGTTATTTAAGTTGTGGTGTACTTCTTCTAGTGGTGTCATGTGAACGTCTACTACATGACACTTCACCTATATGGGCCTAGGGGAATGCATTGTGTATTTGGCTACTAATCGTAGGGGTTGCCGGGGTGACAGAAACCTGAACCCCCGTTAGGAAACCGTTGCACAAGGGACGTAAGGGTCTTAGAGTTTAAAGCTGTGGTTAGGTTTCTACCTTAATTACTTTCTTATACTTACGAATGTTTGCAAGGGGTATAATCACAAGTATGTATTAGTCTTGGATGGGGCGGTACATTAGCACAGGTTCACCCACACAACACTTAGCAAGCTAAAGAAGATTAATCAACTATACGAAGCGAAAGCACTTGACAGTCTTCCCATGTGTCCTCGAGAAAGTTTGGTCATCTTAAGTAATACAACCAGCTTGTTCTTTGCTGCATAAAGGATTGGGCCACTTGCTGCATTTATTCCTATTGTCATTTATTTACTCGTACATTGTTTACTTGCTATATCAAAAACCCCTAAAAATCCATTTGCTAAGTATTTGCAGAGAATTCCTGATCCATACCACTAGCCAACACCTTCTGCTCCTCGTTGGGTTCGACACTCTTACTTATCGAAAATACTGTGATACACCCCCTATACTTGTGGGTCATCAATCATCAAGTTGACTGCGATAAGTTTCAATATGACCTTTGCTAAAGCCTTATCTTTGGGTAATATAATTTGATCTAAGGGTAGATCAAATGTAATAAAACTAAGTCACAACACACTACTTAAAAAGGAGTAATAGATCTTCTAGAGATAATTACATGGTATTCCATACAACAACTCAAGGATGAATTAATATTCTAAAAATGATATCAAGGTATTACCTACAACAAACCATGAATACCAAGTTGAGTATATAACTTAAGTAAAGAAAACTCTATAACTAAATCTTGATACACTTGATTGCCATAGTGATACCTACCATGGGTATCATGGTAGTTCTTAAACATCAAATCTTATCACAAATAGAGTAGAAAAGGAAGTCAAACCAGGACCATTCACCATATATCTTTATTGTCATATTAAAAGATGACATTCCTATTTAACCATGTTCTATAGTTGTTTGATCATCAATGTTGAGTAATCAATTCTTGATCTAGCATTTATTGACTCTTAGCTTTGACCTATTATTTTAACCTTCCAAAGACCTTAAGTAATTTAATAAGAAGGAGGAACTAGATATGGTAGAGTGTGCCATCATCAATGGAATGTGATCCTTAGTGGTGCTCAAACCATTTGATATTAGAGGAGTTAACTCACTCATAAGTTAACTAGAAGAAGTATCTACACCCAAGAAGTAACTGGTGCTTGAGGAGTTATGAGAAACCTAGTAGTATTAGTACATTAAATAATAATCTTGTTAGGACAAGTGGATATAGACTTAGAGTAAGCTTGCTTAACAAGATAAGCCTATAGAGAGACCAGTACAAGTCTACTACTTAGCTGAGTATAGATCTTGATCAGACAATTAGAAGCCTAAGCCTTGCTTGATCAAAGGTTGGTGGTCAGTATTCTTAAGTCACTTGAGAATAGATGACCAGCTGATGAAGAAAGGTTGTGAGTATACCAAATTAGGAAAAACCTTAGTAAGCTGAATCATCTAGCTTGATCTTGAAAAGTCAAGGTAGAGTTTGATGAGGTATATAATATGAGTTGTAATAACTAGTTGGAGGCATAATAGTTGAACCAAGTTAATACAAGAACAAACTTGTATTGTGGAGAGAAGTACCCTACCCAAACCAGAGGATTGTTGTCCGATGGGATATAGAGAGAAGTGTAATCTTGCAAGTCTTAGAAGTAGATGCAAGGTAAATATGAAGGAGTTTATGGAATGAAGTTAGTAATAACCATAGTGATGGATTCATTTGAGGTAATTTAGAAATGTAAGTCATATATACTAGGAGAAAAATAAAGGAGTAATGTTGATGTGGCATGACCATGTCATCATATGATGATTGCTATGGTGGAGTCAGATAATTAACTTATTCAGAAGGATGTGATCTTTGTGAATAAGATAAGAGAGATTTATAGTGTATACTTAGGAAAGGACTTCCTTATCTAAAGATAAGCCCAGTGAGGTATTAAAGTAGGAGTGCTTGAGAAACCTTTAACCAATAGTATATCAAGCCATGACAAGACCCATGCCTACCTCTCTGTCCAAAACCCTAGAATTTAGTTATCAGTGGAATCAATTCCTACTTTTAGGTAGCCAAAGAATAGTAGCTCTTTGTCAAGTAAAGTTTCCAAGAGAGAATTAGAGGACCAGATGAGTGTTATGGATGAAAGCCTTGTCTGCTTTATTATCATAAACCCTAATAGAAACCTAGTTTTATAAACTATCAAGATCACCTTAGGTAGAAATCTCAGTAGCTCATTCTGAGTGAGATATGATTCCTGGTCACAAAACATGAAGTGAATATCTCTTAGTCCTTAACCTTCATCCATATTCAAAATAGAATGTGAGTTTATTAAATTTGCTCAAAGCTCATGATAACCACTAGAAAGTGAACATCTTCATTAATGATTGTTATTAATACATAAAGAATTAACCAAGATGGTTCTATGATAATTCTAAACACTACTATTCAAGTAGAACTTAATTAGGGAAATCTCTAAGTGTTGAGAACCATAAAGTTTAAATCACCATAAGAATAATAAAGCTTATAATTAAGCAAGACTTAATAATCTATAAATAAGTTTGGAACATATTTTACAGAATTTCAAGCACCCAAGCATATACAAAATGTTCAGTACATATTCACAAAGTATTACAAATGAAATTCAAACTTTAAATAGATAGAGAAAAAGAAAAACAGAATAAGAAATAAACAAAAAACAAAACAAAAGTATTTCTGGCCATAGCCCAACTTGTCTTCCCTCTATCTACCGCTTGGCGCCACAGTACTCTTTCTTTTCGCTTGCCAGTCTGCAACCCAGCAGCAGCCTGTCAGGCCCAACACACAGCCCGTACCCTTCGGCCTCCTAACATCGCCGTCGTCTTCGCTCGCGACGACAAGCAGCTACCTGGCGTCGCCAGTACCGTCGATCAGTGCTACCGCAATCCCCACCTCTCACCACCCTAGATGGAGGATAAGAACCGGTGCTCCATATCTCTTCATCCTCATCTTCTCACTCTCTCTCTCTCGCTTCGGCTCTCTTCCTCTCCATGCGCACAGAGGAGCCGAAACCCTAGCTCGTCGGGGCTCATCGTCCTTGCCGTCTCCGGTCACCTCGAGTTCCGCTGAAATTACCACTGAGTTTGCCTTTGTCTTCTCATTCATCTCCAAACCATCATGCAAGTAGGCGCGTCTCAAATCGCGAGGAATCGAGCTTGACATCTTGCCTGCCGCCGTGGCCATGACCGTCGATTCGTTGCATCCGGAGCTCGCCTGGCACCACCAACCCCTCCATCAGCATTAGGGTGAGTAACCGGTGCTCCAGCACCCCTCCCTTTTCTCTGTCTTACCCTATGTCGTGCTCGCGTCGTGCATCAGCCATCCGCCGCTGCCGTAGCTAGCTATTGGACAAGCTCCGGTGGTCCATACTCGGCGGTGCCACCACTATTAGGTAGCCTAGGTTGCACTCTGTCGATTAGGCTTGTTTTCGCAGCCACGCTCGCCACGCTCGCCCTCCTCCACCTTAATCGACGGCAACTAGCGCGCTCTCCGGTGAGCCGACGTGGCCAGCTGGGGTTAGTGGACCCAGTTTGACCACGTTACCGCGGTTTGCCCACGTGGTAGTGGGGCCTGGCTTTCAGCCTCAGAGGCTAACCAAGCCTCGGTATAAAATGAACACAGCATCTGTGCTGATGTCATCATGACATCAACTTAGTGTCATAATCCAATTTTAATTATTTTCCAAATATCCTAGAAAATGAATAAACATTATAAAATCCATATCTTTTGTTTTATAAGTCAGAAAAATATATATAATATATCAAAATGTTTAGAAAAATAAATACTATAATCTAAACCTATTATCTTACTTTGTTTTCCAACATAAATAAGATAATAATTATTATTAGTAAATAATCTATTAGGGATAAATCTTAAATAAATATATTCTACTATTTAAAATTCATAGAAATAAGTATAATATATCAAAATTCTTAGAAAAACAAAATATACACTTATAAACTTATTTTGTACATTTTTGTGAAACTTAACTCAATAAGTATTATTTATTTAGTATTTATAAAGTGATAAAACTTATAAAAATTATATCTTATTACTAAAAATCACAAAAATACATATAACATACCAAAATGATCACAAAAATATAATATACACCTTAAAAATATCATCTTTCTGAATTAAAGTCAAATAAAAGGTAAAGGTCTAATAAATATTATTTAAACTCTTTTATTTTATTTTAATTCATTAAAAATATATAAATCTTTACTGTTGCCTTTGGCATTATTTGTTTAAAGTCTAAAAATGTAATAACAAGTTAAATTGATGTTAAAGTGAAGTAAAAATAGATCTAATCATTTTAAGATGTATATCCTAAAATTACTATTAAGTGTATCTTAATTTTCTTAAAAAGATTTTCTCATTTATAAAATCACCAAGATAATATCTACTAATTCTCTTACGAGCCTAAAAATCCAATTGAATCTAAATAAAGTATTAATTAATTAAAGTAATGCTTTGTCCCATATTTAAAAGGTATAACATTACTTATAAAATAAGTAAGTGATTTTATTCACTTATAAAGTGAAGAAAACATCATCCTATAAAAGAAATAACACTTGCCTTCAACCTTAAAGAAACATTACGAATTGAACAAATTATAATACCATATAATGACCAAGATAGATAAGTCTCAACTACTAGTGTAGTACTTATTCAAACAAAGTAATTCTTTCTTCTTTGAGAATTATAACTAGAAGGAAAACCTACGAGTGTTAACTTATATATTAAATACTTTTTTTAGTCAAGTAAAATTTTCTTCAAAAGTTATTCTTTTAAGAAACAATAAAAGTAATCCTTGAACACTTATTTAAAAGCTCTAACTGATTCTTATTCTTGGTTAAGAAATATTTTAGATACCATGACCCATTTTAGTGCTTTAATACTATATGCTACTTGTTGTATTTACTTATTGTTTCACACACTCTCACAAGCCTTAATAAGAAGCACAAGTGTGAAGATGATATAAAAGTGAAACACATTCTAAAGAACCATTCCTACTTTCCGAACCCTAGATCAAATACGATTAGTCCAGGGGATCACGTTTATCAAATTGCATTACATTACTTATGCATAATTGTATCTTGATTCTTTAAACATTAGTCCTTACCGGACCAATGATGCTATTTATAGAATTTGGATCTTTTATTATCTCGAAGACCATGAGTGCATAATCTTGCAATCACAAAAGGCAAGTTCACAATTGCTCATGTCCTTTGGTTTATTTTCTATCAAATGCTTGTAACTCAAATGTTATCATCACCTGCTTTTCAAAAAGGATAGAAGACACTATTTTCATAATAATATGACTATGGATTATTTACCAAATGGTAATAATCTACTGCTATAGTTCTGATGGTAAAGGAACATAATATCTAGGACTTAACAACCAATGTCGACAGTGATTCTAGCGCCGTATATTATGCGTAAACCATAAGACTTGGAATGGGACGGGAAAGTCAGCTGTATCTTCTCCCTTTCGCATGGACGGATGACCTTATCGTGAAGCTGCAGATTTCTCGTGGAGAATCCAGAGAATCCAGCACATGGGTGGGACCCCGTAGTTCCCCGCGATCTAGGTGTCTAGATTATCTATGCATAGCTATCTTGGTGGAGGTTCACCATAGCTGATGGTGGCTGCCAGAAAGAGCTGCTTATAGACTCTTCGAGAGGCTACCCAAAGAGTAACCGTGGTAGACCTTCTTGGGGGATCGTGTCTTCATGCGGGGTCGTGGAGAGGGAAGTACTGGCTTGGATCTTAGACTGGTCCCCATACCAAGGAAGTGTGCACAAGCTCGCGGCTTGGATGTGCAACAAGGCTAAGGTCTCTTATGGGTAAAGTAACACACCTCTGCAGAGTGTAAGAATTGTGACATGTTACTCCCTGTTCCGGGAAGCAGCTACAAACGCGGTAGGAAAGGAACCGATGAAGGTTCTGGTCAACCTGTGAAGGCTATCGGACATAGTTTTTAGAATAAAAGCAACCTAAAAAGAGTGTATGATGTACTATCCGTACAGCCACAGACCAAAGGTCATAGGCAATGCAGGTTTTCGTAAAAATTTCTTCAAAGTGAACTTGCTGAGTACGCTCGTACTCAACCGTACCTTCTTAACCTTGCTAGGTTCTAAGCCATTGAAGATGACGCCAACATCAATTTCTGCTCAAGAAACCATCATCGACACTCAAGTTCTTCAATAGAGTCAATGAAGTCAACATATACATCAACCGAAGTGAAGACAAAGTTCTTAAGTAGATAGGAGTAGATTCTCTAGCCATAAAACCTACTTCTGTAGAGCATTGCAATAGCAGCAATGGCAAGCCAAATAGTTTAGATAAAAGTCTTGGTACTAGATAGTTTTGAGTTATTATTTCTGGTTCTTCTTTATAAGAAGTTTCTTTCTCTCTCTTTCACCTAGAGTATTCGCTTGATCTTTTGTAAAGAGTAAAGTTGTAACCTATAGTCATGTCTTGGGCTTGCTATGTTTCTGTTGTACCACTCTGAGGGATGTAATACTAGTGAATGGTTTTTAATTGGTGTTATGTCAACGACTATAGTGTACTACATCATGTAGTGGTATGCTGGGTCACCACAACTGGTATCAGAGCATATGCTTTGACCTTAGGATTAAAACCCTTTTAGGAAGATCTGTAGGTTGGATAGTGACTATAGGAAGCCATCTTATCTGAACCAAGACTTGTGATGGATATCCACTTGAGGATAAACCTTGTCACACTTAAGTTGGATGTTATTATCATCTTTCTTAAGGATTACGTATCTATCTTCTCTAGAGAAATGTCATTTTTCGAGTAGCTTTAAATAGCTATAACACCACTAAGATATTTTAAGTAGTCAAAATATCAAAGAATATTAGGACTAAGAATAGGATATCAGGTGGAGTAGTTTAGATGGTGTAGACTATCCATAGGATCCATGTAATGTACTAAAATCTTTTCATTAGATGGTAATGATAGGCTACACGATGAAGACCATTAGAATGTGTATAGATGTAATGGGAAGTAAATCATGTGGGATTCACTTGAGAATTCTATGTCATGGAGTAGAATTCTGTTAAGAATTATTAATAGTAAGCTAAGAAGAATAGTCATCATGGTAAGATTAGCTCTTCAATCATGATGACTAGGTAAATCTTAACAAGTTCGTGGTGAGAATAGCTCTGAAACCATGATAAGTTTGTAATTAGGATGAGTACTCAGTAACAAATCTTGTAATAATAGTAAGTAAAGAATAGTGTAGGTCTATGATAGAAGTCATAGGCGCTATAACATTACGATAATTTTTGGATTAAGTTAGTAACTACAATTTTTGTTTGTAGTTTTGAGAGATCATGTGAGATAGTTTACAATAGAATGGAAGATTGGTAGTCTTTAGTAGTCCCAAAAGAAAGGTAAGAGGTTAGTCAAGAACAAAAATGAGATCACTTTGCTCAAAATTATCCTGTTGCAACTGAGCAATTTGGGAAAATACTGAGATAAAGTATAGTTTAACCCCTAAGTGCTAAGTATCACAAAGTAAACCTATACTAGGAGGTGTCTTATGCTACACAGCTAAGCCTGAATTCTAGATGTATTATACTCAACTATTATATTCCGGGCTTAGAATGATGTGTGTTATATGTACCACATTTGGGTTTCTTGTTTTTTGCTGCATCTTCTTGATTGACTAGATCTGTGAATGAAGTTTGACTTGATGTGCAAATGCATGTTGCATCACCAAGTTATTACTTGATGTTATGGACCTAGATACATAAGGGAATTTGTATAAGGTGTATTAACACTATTTTGAAGGATGGATCAATCCCAACTCACAACGAGCTGGCAATGAGAAGGAATATTATTACATAAAAGGTGTGGAGCAACATGAAGGAATGAACTTAAGTTCACTCAAAATAGATGATGTTGGTAAGAAGTTAATGAAGTAGTTGTACAAAACTCATGGAAGTGACTTGGAAGGGTACAAATACGAAGTCTTGGAACAAAAGGTCTATTCAAGCTCTGACAACTTAGGGAGAATGCCAGTAAGAAGTCAAAAATCCATAGGGTAATCCATACACCTAGGAGGATCCGCAGCTGGTATCCGTAGCTGGTACCCTATCAGTTTAGCTAACCAGGTCATCTTTGTATAATTAAAGAGCATAAAACTTGGCCTAAGTTAAGAAAGACATAAAGAAGTATAAAAATTAAAAGCGAACGACTTTCGAGACGTTTTCACGACATCGGATTTGCCGGTGAAATGTGATGTCCAAAAGATAAAAGTAAAACAAGTAATGTTGGAAGATTCATTTTGGAGATCCACAACTGTGTGGGTATACCGCAAATTCTTTCATGAGACCTTATATAAGTAAAGTATAAGCTAGATAGAGATCAATATCCTTACTATTAAGTTAATGGATATTATACATACAGATTAGAGACCATTAGGAAACCCCAAGAGGAGAGTAAAATAAACACTGAAGTGTTGTTGTCTAACTTTCTGACTAAAGGTTGGAAAAGAAGTACTAAACGATGATAAGATTAATCCTTATTCTCATAAGATTAGAAGAAGTCATCATTATTAAGTATTTCCGAGAGTATATCCGGATCAATGATCGAAGTAGACATAATAGATTAAACCTAGTGGACTAGTTCCAAAAGAAAGTACTCGTAAGTTGTCCTTTAGAGTAAAGAGAGTATTCTAAAATAGTCTAGTGTAGTGTAGTAGGAACACCAGATTGGAATGGACAAAATGTGTCCACAACCAATTCTAAATAGGACTGTAAGGGCATAAGCCCAAAGAGATATGGTAAAAGAAACTATATGGTAAGTTAGAAAGGATAGTGGATATTGTCGGCATGAAGAGGATTCAAAGAAAAATATCTAGATACAGGATACTACAATTATCCCCAATTATGATCATAATGGAGTTAAGAAATGCCGTGTCAATACAAGTCAATTTCCTCATTCTGAAACATAAGAGAGTACGAACTTCGGGGACGAAGTTTATTTTAAGGGGGAGAATCTGTAACACCCCAACATTAGTGCTTAGAAATAAGCCGAGATAAGGTGTGTGCATTGCATTCATGCATAGAAAATCCATATAATTTTTGCGCTTTTAAATAAAACTTGTCAACATGATTGAAGCTTCTCTTAACTTGGTGGAACTGAAGTAGATCATCAAGTTGACTGCAATAAGTTTAAATATGACCTTTGCTAAACCCTTATCTTTGGGTAATATAATTTGATCTAAGGGTAGATCAAATGTAATAAAACTAAGCCACAACACACAGGTTCACCCACACAACACTTAGCAAGCTAAAGAAGATTAACTTCTTTATGTCTTTCTTAACTTAGGCCATACAACACTTAGAAAGGAGTACTAGATCTTCTTTAGCTTGCTTCTAGAGATCATTACATGGTATGCCGTACAACAACTCAAGGATGAATACTTAATATTCTAAAAATGATATCATTACCTACAATAAACCCTGAATACCAAGTTGAGTATATAACTTAAGTAAAGAAAACTCTATAACTAAATCTTGACACACTTGATTACCAAAGTGATACCTACCATGGGTATCATGGTAGTTCTTAAACATCAACTCTTATCACAAATAGAGTAGAAAAGGAAGTCAAACCAGGACCATTCACCATATATCTTTATTGTCATATTAAAAGATGACATTCCTATTTAACCAAGTCCTATAGTTGTTTGATCATCAATGTTGAGTAATCAATTCTTGATCTAGCATTTATTGACTCTTAGCTTTGACCTATTATGTTAACCTTCCAAAGACCTTAAGTAATTTAATAAGAAGGAACTAGATATGGTAGAGTGTGCCATCATCAATGGAATTGGATCCTTAGTAGTGATCAAACCATTTGATATTAGAGGAGTTAACTCACTCATAAGTTCACTGGAAGAAGTATCTACCCCCAAGAAGTAACTGGTTCTTGAGGAGCTATGAGAAAGTTAGTAGTATTATTACATTAAATAATAATCTTGTTAGGACAATTGGATATAGACTTAGAGTAAGCTTGCTTAACAAGATAAGCCTATTGAGAGACCAGTACAAGTCTACTACTTAGTTGAGTATAGATCTAGATCAGACAATTAGAAGCCTAAGCCTTGCTTGATCAAAGGTTGGTGGTCAGTATTCTTAAGTCACTTGAGAATATATGACCAGCTGATGAAGAAAGGTTGTGAGTATACCAAATTAGGCAAAACCTTAGTAAGCTGAATCATCTAGCTTGATCCTGAAAAGTCAAGGTAGAGTTTGATGAGGTATATAATATGAGTTGTAATAAGTAGTTGGAGGCATAGTAGTTGAACCAAGTTAATACAAGAACAAACTTGTATTGTGGAGAGAAGTAACCTACCCATCCCAAAGGATTGATACGTCCAAAACGTATCTACTTTCCAGAACACTTTTTTTATTGTTTCTCCTCTAAACTTGTGTGATTTGGATGCAGCTAACACGGACTAGCGTTGTTTTCAGCAGAATTGCCTTGGTATCTAGTTTTTGTGCAGAAAATCAACTATCAGGAAAAATCCCAGAAAATATGCCAAAAATCCTATTTCACCAGAAGACTCTCGGAGCCAGAATAAGAGACGGAGGGGGGCTAGGCCCAGGCCACACCACCTGGCTGCGCGGGCTAGCCCAGGCCGCGCTAGGGGGTGGTCTGGCCGCACAGACTCCCCCTCGGTCTCCCTTTTCACCTATAAGATGCCTTCCGACCTAAAAACCTAGGGGGGTTCGACGTTTTTCCAGAAGGAGTTCCGCTCCGCCGCCACCACCAGATTCCACGAAACAGCACCAGAAACTCTGTTCTGGCACCCTGTCGGGACAGGGAATTGGATAGATCATCGCCATCATCATCACCATTGCTTCTCCATCGACCATCCATGTTTCCCCCATCTATGAGTGAGTAATCCCCCACTATAGGCTATGGGGATGGTAGGGATTGGATGAGATCGTTCATGTAATCGCATCAGATTTTTAGGTGATGTCTATGCACTTCTATTCTTGTAGACAGTTGTTGGGCCTCCAAGTGCAGAGGTTTGTAGAACAGCAGCAAGTTTTCCCTTAAGTGGATCACCCAAGGTTTATCGAACTCAGGGAGGAAGTGGTCAAAGGTATTCCCTCTCAAGCAACCCTGCAATCAAGATACAAGAAGTCTCTTGTGTCTCCAACACACCCAATACACTTGTCAGGTGTATAGGTGCACTAGTTCGGCGAAGAGATAGTAAAATACAAGTGGTATGGATAATTATAAGTGGTAAAGGTGCTAGAAAATATCTTGGTGGCGTGTGGTTGACGTGGGAAAAGACTAAAGGCAAACTGAAATAAAGATGGAAGCAAGCAAACATGTAACAGATCTTATTGCAAACAGTGTTTCAATGCTTAGAAACAAGGCCTAGGGATCATACTTTCACTAGTGAACACTCTCTCATATAAATATCTTCTCTTTATGATACTACTCTTAACTACTCTCCGGTTGGACACTCTAATCCATGGTAGGGCTATAACAGCACACCTCAAAGTAAGTCTTTCCCTTCTAGAAAACCCCACCCTATCACCTTGAGCACTAGATGGTTCCAACAAACACCACAATTTCATAAAGACATCCAACTCCAAATATAACTCATAACAAGTATTTGTAATCTCTAGCCTAAGTGCCACCATGGTGTGCACGCTGTCACTTTGACACACATGGGGAGAGCAGAGATCTATTAAAGCACTTGAGAAGCAAGGTAGATCTACTTGGTTACAAAGCTCATGATCACAATATGATCACGCATAGAGAGAGAGATGAACACATAGCTACCGGTAGAACCGTTAGCCTCGAGAAAGATCTACTACCTCATCATCATGGGAATCAGCGATGGTGATGGAGATGGTGGTGGAGATCGATGGTGATGGCTCCGGGGGCACTTCGCCGTCTCGGCAGGGTGCCAGAACAGAGACTTTCTGTCCCCCGAATCTCCCCTTAGGTGGCGGCAGCGCTGCAGAACTTTTCGTGGATTTCTGATTGACGACTTAGGGTTTTTGCCTCGGGGGAGATATATAGGCAAAAGAGGTAAGGTCGATAGGCGGCCAGGGGGCCCACACCATGCCCTGGCACGGCCTAGGCGGACCCGCGCCTGGGGGGTGGGGGTGTGGCCACCCTGCGGCTCCTCTTCGGCTCTCCTTCTGGCTCCGTGAGTCTTCCGGTACAATATCGACTTTGGCTTTTGTCCTGTCCAATTCCGAGAATATTCATTTTATGACTTTCCTGGAACCAAAAACAGCAGAAAACAGGCAACTAGCACAGTGGAATCTTGTTAATAGGTTAGTCCAAGAAATCATATGAAAAGTACTCCAAAGTGTGGAAAAAACATAGGAAAGTAGATAAAACCAAGCATGGAACATCAAAAATTATAGATACATTTGCAATGTATCATTAGGGCATGGTGCCTAGTATCTATTATTAGTACTTTTTGACTTTGTTGCGACTTGTTATGCTTAATGCTTGTCACTAGGGCCCGAGTGCCATGATTTCAGATATGAACATGTTATTGATTCATTATGATAGTATTGTTTTTGGTCTTACCTGCAAGTTGTATACACACGTTGTTGTCCTGAACCAATGGCCCCGAAGTGACAGAAATCGGGATAACCGGAGGGAATGGCTTTGATGTGAGGATCACATGTGTTCACGGAGTGTTAATGCTTTGCTATGGTGTTCTATTAAAGAAGCACCTTAATTGCCAGTAGTTCCCTTGAGGCCCCGCTGCAAACGGGCTGACAGGACAAAAGATGTTGTGCAAGTTCTCATTGCACGCACGTATGACTATATATGCAACACATGCCTAGGATTATCTAGTACTTGTATGCTTTATCTGATTTATCTACAATTGCCCTATGTTCTGATTACTATGTGAATTGTCTTGTCCATGCAATGCCCGTCCATCCATCCCTATGCCTACCGCACTCGAATCCTACTGTTTACTGCTATTGTTATTACTGTCTTTACTTTACTACTGTTGCTACTTTACTATTCCCACTATAAAACTGTTGCTACTGATAAACTGCTATGAGCAAGATTGTTTCCAGGTGCAGCTGAATTGACATCTCAGTTGTTAAGGCTTATAAATATTCTTTGGCTCCCCTTGTGTCGAACCAATAAATTGGGTTCCACTTCCCTCGAAAATACTGTGATACACCCCCTATACTTGTGGGTCATCAAGACTATTTTCTGGCGTCGTTGCCGGGGAGCATAGCTTTATTTATCAAGTTCACTTGGATTCTCTATTGTTCGCTGCCATCCATCCATCATGGGTAAGTCTCGTGATGGAAAGGTTCCGATTTGACCATCCACTACAAGAATAGGTACTGTTCTGAACACCTCTATTGATCTTGATTCACCATCTGTTACGAGTAAGCTCGTTAAACCACCACACACACATGCTACACACACTGCTACTACTGCTGAATCTGAAACTTCTGATACTTGTGATGCTGCTTCTACTGTGCTTGATAAGAGTGGTTCATTAGGTCCTTTCCTAGATGCTACGATTGCTAGAACTATAGCTGGAAATACTGAAACTCCTAATGAAGACACTACTACATCTGTTAGTTCACCTGAGTCTAGTGAGAATTATGATATTGAAGATGGTTATGTTGAGATGACAGATGAATTTATTAAAGAATGTAAAAACACCCATGATAGGAGTGCTGCTAAGAGTCTTCTTGAGAGGTGTACTATTAGACCCAAATTGTCTCCTATTGCTAAGTTTGCTGCTTCTTGATGGCCCAAATTATATCGAGCTCGTTGGGGAACCCCAAGAGGAAGGTATGATGAGCACAGCAGCAAGTTTTCCCTCATTATGAAACCAAGGTTATCAATCCAGTAGGAGCAAGGAAACACCCCAAAGGTGTAGCTCGCTGAACATTGGCAGGGGGCACTACTGATGGCCCAAAATATGTCGAGCTCGTTTGGGAACCCCAAGAGGAAGGTATGATTAGCATAGTAGCAAGTTTTCCCTCAGTATGAAACCAAGGTTATCAATCCAGTAGGAGCAAGGAAACACCCCAAAGGTGTAGCTAGCTGAACGTTGGCAGGGCGCACTACCGGTGCCAGCAGCAACGTGGAGACGTGCACAACACAATCACAGAACTCTGTCCCCAACTTGCGATGAGGTTGTCAATCTCACCGTTTTTGCTGAAAACAAAGGATTAAACGTATCGAATGGAAGGAAGTAATAGTTTGCAGAAAGTAAACACAAAATAGTAAATAGTTTGTAGATTGTATGTAAAAGAAAGGACTGGGGTCCATAGTTCACTAGAGGTGGCTCTCCTTAAGATAGATAACATGCTGGGTGAACAAATTACAGCGGGGGAATTGACAAACATCGAGAAAGCAATACATGCATATACTAATCATCTTGACTCCTCTGGAACTTGATTGGGTATTACAACATTATACATAGACCGCCATCCAACTGCATCTATGACTAATAATCTACCTTCAGGTTATCATCCGAACCCCCTCTAGTATTAAGTTGCAAGCAACAGATTATTGCTTTACGAATTGCGTGTAATGTAAACAATACGATTGTTCTATGAACAAAGGATTATTGTTTTCTCCCTAGTAGCAACAGCACATCTAGCACCTTAGAGATTTCTGTCACTTCCCTAGATTACCAGAGGCATGAACGCACTATCGAGCATAAATTCTAACTCTTGGAGTTGCTAGCATCTACTTGGACAAGATAGCTACTAATAACGGAAAGCATGCAATATCACATATAACAAAGAAATGATAGAATAAATAATCAATCTGAAATAGCATCTCAATATCCATCAGATCCCCACAAACACAACATGTAGAATTACAAATAGATGATCTTGATCACAAACGGCGCTCACAAGATCTAGACATGAAAGCACAAAGGAGGAGAACCAGCCATCTAGCTACTACATGGACCTGTAGTCTAGAGATGAACTACTCACGCATCACACCGGAGGCTTGCATGATGATGAAGAAGGCCTCCAGGGTGAATTCCCCTCTCCGGCAGGGTGCTAGGAAGAGCTTTAGATCCCTCCCGATCTAGGGATGGATACAACGGCGGCTACAGACTCTTTCGTGGATTTTTGATCGGGTACTTAGGGTTTTCGTCCCGAGGGCATCTTATAGGCGGAAGGAGAGGCCGAGGGGGTGCTGGGGTCGTCTAGACCACCCCTTGGTGCGGGCCGGGCCTAGCCGCGTGGCCAGGTGGTGTGGCTGGCCCCATGCCTTCTCCGTCTCGTATTCTGGCATTTGATGACTTCCAGAAAAATAGGCACTTTGGCTTTTGTCCCGTCCAATTCCGAGAATATTCATTTTCTGACTTTCCTAGAACCAAAAACAGCAGAAAACAGGCAGATGGCACTGTGGCTCTTGTTAATAGCTTAGTCCAAGAAATCATATGAAAAGTACTCCAAAGGGTGGACAAAACACAAGATAGTGGATAAAACCAAGCATGGAACATCAAAAATTATAGATACATTTGCAATGTATCAACTACCGGTGCCAGCAGCAACGTGGAGACCTGCACAACATAACTACAGAACCTATCCCCAACTTGCGATGAGGTTGTCAATCTCACCGGTTTTGCTGAAAACAAAGGATTAAATGTATCGAATGGAAGGAAGTAATAGTTTGCAGAAAGTAAACACAAAGTAGTAAACAGTTGATAGATTGTATGTAAAAGAAAGGACCGGGATCCATAGTTCACTAGAGGTGGCTCTCCTTAATATAGATAAGATGCTGGGTGAACAAATTATAGCAGGGCAATTGACAAACATCGAGAAAGCAATACATGCATATACTAATCATCTTGACTCCTTTGGAACTTGATTGGGCATTACAACATTATACATAGACCACCATCCAACTTCATCTATGACTAATAATCCACCTTCAGGTTATCATCCGAACCCCCTCCAGTATTAAGTTGCAAGCAACAGATTATTGCTTTACGAATTGCGTGTAATGTAAACAATAGCTGGGATCATAGTACTTCAATCATAACATGAGAGACAAAGTTCTAGCAATAAGACAAAGAAACTATGATGCAACATGAAAAGGCATAAACAAAAGATTCATGAATAACAATGCTTTGCAAGACGTTTGTTTGTTTCACATAAAGAAAACATAGCATAATAGTATTCAGCTTGTCCCTCATAGAGTAGCAAATATAAT
This sequence comes from Avena eriantha, assembly GCA_910589775.1. Lineage (NCBI taxonomy): Eukaryota > Viridiplantae > Streptophyta > Magnoliopsida > Poales > Poaceae > Avena > Avena eriantha. Next base: position 238,966,851 of record OU342745.1, read on the forward strand.
TGCATAGGACACCTTCAAAGTTCATAAGAGTGACTAGATACAAATAGTTTAGAACAAGCAATATCAAGTTATGCATCAATCAACTAGTCTTGGGACAATGCACATAGAACTAAGAATGTCCACTATGCTCTCAAAGTAGGTGCATAAAGGTAGAAGGTGGAGACTCAATATAATGGTGGAATAAAGTACTTCATAGAAGGAAGTAGGGATTCAAGTCTCATAAAGAGCTTCCAAAAATTATGGTACTTATAGCTTTCAGCTCTCATTGCCCCTATCATAAGCATCTTGAAGGTGATTAAGGTTAAAGTGACACAACTAAGAGGATATGCTTGACAAGTTATAAACCAAAATCTCACGCCCCTTACTTACGAAGACCGAACCTCATGCTACTCAACTTTAGTCACGAGTAAGCTCTTGTCATTGTAAGTACATGTCTATCATAAAGAACCGCCATCGGGGTACCCCTTGCACATGACACAGGAGCTATCCCATAATCAAAATGACAAGGAATGCAGACAATGAGCATCTCAGCGATATTTTTATTTGCTATTTGCATAGGTTTTTATTGAGGATGCTTCATAGAGTGCTCATTATGGAGATGCTGCAAGTTTCCACCATGATTAGGCATGGCTTAGGCTAGCGGCCTAGGTGTTTCTCTAACACACATACAAACTCCATGATCTTACAAGTTCCACTTTTATTTCACACCACCGGGATCCATAAGCAAAAGAACATGATATCAACGGGGTACAATATACAAGTGCAATGTTGAAAGCGTTCCCCATGATACATGGTTCTGCTAATTTCAACTTATAAAGTGCAAGCATAGACGCAACAAATAAGGACCCAATGGTTCAAGTTTATTAAATGCAAAAAAGTAAAGTGTGCCATCAAGTTCGTGAGAGCTTTAATCACTAGTTTTCTCATAACAAGTTTAATTTTGAAGCTAAACAAAAGCATGAATATACTGGGAATAGCATAAGCTAGTAGGTAGGAATGGTGGACTCTTTGGAATATGTTGGTTTAGGGAGTTGGATGCATGAGTGGAACTCATACTTGGTTGTGGAGGCTAGCAAAATACTGGGAGCGACAAACTAAGAGAGCAATAATGGCCATAATGATGCAGAGCGACAAAACATCATTGATCAAAGCATAAAGTGATACTTCAAGTTGAAAACTAAAGGATTAAAAAGGCTTAGGTGACTTGAGATAGTCATAACATGGTGTGAGCATGTGCCAAGTCAACCCAAATAAAGCATGAAAGGAGAATACCACTATACTATGTTTTAATATGCTAAAACAGCGCATGATTCATCCAAGGCACATTAAGCAATCTCAATTGTTTATAACAAGTCATGCTACAACAAAGAATACTAAGCATAAAGCCAAAACAATATCAAGCATGGTGATACATTGCAAATGTATCTACAATTTTTGATGTTCCATGCTTGGTTTATCTACTTTCTTGTGTTTTGTTCCAACTTTGGAGTACATTTCATAGAATTTATTGGACTAACCTATTAACAAGATGCCACGGTGCCAGTTGCCTGTTTTCTGCTGTTTTTGGTTCCAGGAAAGTCAGAAAATGAATATTCTCGGAATTGGCACAAAAGCCAAAGTTCCTATTTTCCCGAAAGACTCACGGAGCCAGAAGGAGAGTCGGAGAGGGGCCAGGGCCTGTCCACACTCCCCCAGGCGCGGGCAACCCTAGGCCGCGCCAGGGCATGGTGTGGGCCCCCTGGCCGGCCACCGACCTTGCCTCCTTCGCCTATAAGAGCCTCCCGATACCAAAACCCTAAATCATCAAGCCTCCAGCCACGAAAAGTTCCGCAGTGCCACCGCCACCGAAGGGGAGATTCGGGGGACAGAAAGTCTCTGTTTCGGCACCCTGCCGGGACTAGGAAATGCCCCCGGAGCCATCTCCATCGATCTCCACCACCATATCCATCACCATGCTGATTCCCTGATGAGGAGGGAGTGTTCTCTCTCGAGGCTAAGGGTTCTACCGGTAGCTATGTGTTCATCTCTCTCTCTATGCGTGATCATATTGTGATCATGAGCTTTGTAACCAAGTAGATCTACCTTTCTTCTCAAGTGCTTTCATAGATCTCTGCTCTCCCCATGTGTGTGAAAGTGACAGCGTGCACACCATGGTGGCACTTAGGCTAGAGATTACAAATACTTGTTATGAGTTATATTTGGAGTTGGATGTCTTTATGAAATTGTGGTGTTTGTTGGAACCATCTAGTGCTCAAGGTGATAGCGTGGGGTTTTCTAGAAGGGAAAGACTTACATTGAGGTGTGCTGTTATAGCCCTACCATCGATTAGAGTGTCCAACCGGAGAGTAGTTTAGCGTAGTATCATGAAGATAATATATTTATATGAGAGTGTTCACTAGTGAAAGTATGATCCCTAGGCCTTGTTTCTAAGCATTGATACACCGTTTGCTATTAGATATATTACATGTTTGCTTGCTTCCATCTTTATTTCAGTTTGCCTTTAGTCTCTTCCATGCCATCAAGTCATCTTCTATCACCATTACCAGTTATAATTATCCATACCACTTGTATTTCACTATCTCTTCGCCGAACTAGTGCACCTATACACCTAACAAGTGTATTGGGTGTGTTGGGGACACAAGAGACTTCTTGTATCTTGATTGCAGGGTTGCTTGAGAGGGGATACCTTTGACCACTTCCTCCCTAAGTTCGATAAACCTTGGGTGATCCACTTAAGGGAAACTTGCTGCTGTTCTACAAACCTCTGCACTTGGAGGCCCAACAACTGTCTACAAGAATAGAAGTGCGTAGACATCACATGGCATGACAAAGCATAGGCCACAGTAAAAAACAAGCTCTTTTTACCACATACGTATGAACTTTCCTACTCTTTTCCAAACCAAACCAAACTATTTGCAAACCAATGTATGAAAGAGGGGGTCCAACCAATTTATTTAGCAAACTAAGAAAACAAAGGCAAAAGAAAAATCAAAATGAAAATGAAAAAGAAGACACTCCAAGAACAACACAACTGTGCATGAAACAATAAAAATGAAGCATTCAGAAGAAACCTAGGATTTTTATTCATGAAGAAGGGGATGCCTTGGGCATCCCCAAGCTTTGACGCTTGTACTTCTTGGATATTTCTTGGGGTGACACCCGTGGCATCCCCAAGCTTGAGCTTTAGTCCATCCTTCATCTCATTACTCATTCCTTCCATACACCTGAATTTTTTCCTTCATACAAAACTTCACACAATCTTTAGTAGCAACATTAGTGCACTCAAGATAATAGGTCTTAAGGTTCAGTTCTAACACCAAATAATCTTCAATTAGAACACTAGCTACTGTAGAACTTCCCTCAAAAAGCTCAATTCTCCAAAAGAACTCAAAAAGGAACCAACAAGAAGCAAATGCAGAAAATGGCAGAAATCTGTCAAAACAGACCAGCAGGTAAAGATGAATTTTTTTGAAGACCTTCTGTTGCTCAAATCAAAAAGTGTTGAACTAACGAAAGTTAGATAACAACCTGGGGCAGAAGCACAGAAATCTGTTTCGGGACAGCAACTTTCCCAATGATTACCTCTCTCTCATTAGAGGTTACTCTAGGCACAAAAAGCAAATAAAAAGGATAAAGAGCAGTTATTATAGAGGTAATAACTTCCAAGACTCATCTAAACCTTTTGGGTTATCTCCCAATAAGTACTTTTCTTTAACGCATTTAAGTTAGGCATAAGAAGCAAGAAAGAATCAAGTGTTCTCAAATGAAGAAGCATTAAGACCAAATTTCTTGCCCTTACCTCTCTTACTTTTATTCTTAACCTTGGGGAAAATATGATTGTTTGGTGGAGAAGAAAGGTGCATGGTCCCCTTCCCCACATCTATTATTGCTCCAAGGAGTTCTAATAGGGACCTTCCAAGTATAATTTGTCCTTTTCCTGCACATTCGATAACACGATAATCAGTAGAAATCATTTTCCCAAGGATCTTTGTAAACACTCCTTCAGCTATTCCAATAGGTAATATGGTAGCATTATTAGCAAGAGATATTTCTTTTCCTCCTTCAGTAAGCCCCCAAACATTCAGAGATTCATAAATATCTTTGGGCATAAGGCAAAATTCAGACATGATATCACAGCGGGCTTGAAAAGGTTCAGTGTTTATCTCAATATTTACCGTAGGGAGCCACTTTGATGGTTCAGAATTTATTGGAACATAATTGTGATGTTCCCTAAGCATAATATAGCAATCTTTTAAGCTAGCAGTGCTAGTCTCAAGAGTGTTCAATCTAGCAAATATTCTTGTGAAAGAAATATCAGTTTGGCTAGGCAAGTTGTAAGTGAGGATCAATTTCTTTATAGCATTAATATCATCATCCTCATTACATTGGAGGAAATATCATCCCACTATAGCATCTAAAGCATATCTATAGCAAAGAGCAATTCCAAGGTAAAAACTGCTAAGGAACAAGCTTTGAGTCATTTTAGGCTCAATTTTTTCATGTAGATCGGAGATTCTAGACCAAGCTTCCTTAAAACTTTCCTCAATTCCTTGTTTAAAAGTGAAAATCATTTCCTCGGGTGACAAAGTGGTTGGGGCAAGGCTAGACATAGTGGCAACTTAAGACAGGAACAATTTTTTTTGTTCTTTCAAATAAGAAAGCAAACTAGTAAAACTAATTTTTTGTGTTTTTGATAACAAAACAAGCAAACAAAACAAAGGAAACTAAGCAAAACAAAAAAAAAGTAAAGAGATTGGTTATGAGGGAATCCCCTTGTGAAGATGTCCTTGACTCCCCAGCAACGGTGCCAAAAAATATGCTTGATGGCCCAAAATATATCGAGCTCATTGGGGAACCCCAAGAGGAAGGTATGATGAGCACAGAAGCAAGTTTTCCCTCAGTACGGAACCAAGGTTATCAATCCAATAGGAGCAAGGAAACACCCCAAAGGTGTAGCTAGCTGAACGTTGGCAGGGCGCACTACCGGTGCCAGCAGCAACATGGAGACCTGCACAACACAACCACAGAACTCTGTCCCCAACTTGCGATGAGGTTGTCAATCTCACCAGTTTTTCTAAAAACAAAGGATTAAACGTATCGAACGGAAGGAAGTAATAGTTTGTAGAAAGTAAACACAAAGTAGTAAACCGTTGATATATTGTATGTAAAAGAAAGGACCGGGATCCATAGTTCACTAGAGGTGGCTCTCCTTAAGATAGATAACATGCTGGGTGAACAAATTACAGCGAGGCAATTGACAAACATCGAGAAAGCAATACATGCATATACTAATCATCTTGACTCCTTTGAAACTTGATTGGGCATTACAACATTATACATAGACCTCCATCCAACTGCATCTATGATTAATAATCTACCTTCAGGTTATCATCCGAACCCCCTCCAGTATTAAGTTGCAAGCAACCGATTATTGCTTTACGAATTGCGTGTAATGTAAACAATACGATTGTTCTATGAACAAAGGATTGTTGTTTTCTCCCTAGTAGCAACAGCACATCTAGAACCTTAGAGATTTCTATCACTTCCCCAGATTACCAGAGGCATGAACCCACTATCGAGCATAAATACTAACTCTTGGAGTTGCTAGCATCTACTTGTCCAAGATAGCTACTAACAACGGAAAGCATGCAAGATCACAATAACAAAGACATGATAAAATCAATAATCAATCTGAAATAGCATCTCAATATCCATCGGATCCCCGAAACACAACATGCAGAATTACAAATAGATGATCTTGATCATGAACGGAGCTCACAATATCTAGACATGAAAGCACAAAGGAGGAGAACCAGCCATCTAGCTAGTACATGGACCCGTAGTCTAGAGATGAACTACTCACGCATCACACCGGAGGCTTGCATGATGATGAAGAAGGCCTCCAGGGTGAATTCCCCTCTCCGGCAGGGTGCTAGGAAGAGCTTCAGATCCCTCTCGATCTAGGGATGGAGACAATGGCGGCTACAGACTCTTTCGTGGATTTTTGATCGGGTACTTAGGGTTTTCGTCCCGAGGGCATCTTATAGGCGGAAGGAGAGGCCGAGGGGGTGCTGGGGTCGTCTAGACCACCCCTTGGTGCGGGCCAGGCCTGGCCGCGTGGCCAGGTGGTGTGGCTGGCCCCATGCCTTCTCCGTCTCGTATTCTGGCATTTGATGACTTCCAGAAAAATAGGCACTTTGGCTTTTGTCCCGTCCAATTCCGACAATATTCATTTTCTGACTTTCCTGGAAGCAAAAACAATAGAAAATAGGCAGCTGGCACTGTGGCTCTTGTTAATAGGTTAGTCCAAGAAATCATATGAAAAGTACTCCAAAGTGTGGACAAAACACAAGAAAGTGGATAAAACAAAGCATGGAACATCAAAAATTATAGATACATTTGCAATGTATCACTTCTCCCATATACATTAAAGATAAAGATTATGATTTCTCTCTTGATTTATCTTACATAGCTATTGTTGAGAAAGAACCTTTTTGTGGGACTAAAAATGAAAGTGCGGTAGCACATATGAATGAGCTTTCTACCATGAGTGGCCTGTTTTCTGATGATATTAAGATGCGTACTTACTTTGTTGCTAAGTATTTCCCCTTTTCACTAAAAGGAGAAGCTAAAACTTGGTTTAGTAATTTACCTCCTGGATCTATTGATAGCCCTGATTGCTTGATTAGTACTTTCCTACAGAAGTATTTTCCTCCTAGTGCTAGACATGCTATTCTGAAGGAACTTTTTGATTTTAAACAAGGAGAAAAAGAGATATTGCCCGAATCTTGGGTAAGGATTTGTGCTTTGATTCATGCACAGGCTGGAAGTCCATTACCTATGAATGAGATTCTTGATAAATTTTATAATGGACTAACCGAAGAATCTAGGACACACCTAGATAGTTGTGCTGATTGTGTTTTCACGAATAGGACTTCCAAGGAAGCTGAGGAATTAATGGCTAAAATAAGCAAGAACTATGAGGATTGGAATCCTCCTGAACCAACTATACCTGAAGTAATTATACCTGAACCAACTATACTGGTACCTATTCCAACATCAAAGAAGAGGGGAGTTATGGAATTAAATGATGAAGTGATGAAGGGAGCTAAGAAATGTCTTAAGGAGAAGGGAATTAAAGCTGCAGATGTCAAGAATTTATCTCCTATAGAAGAATTATGTAAGCCTATTCCCTACTCATCCACTATTGAGGTACACTCTCTCCAACACTTTGATGAAGGTGATATCCCTTACTCTAAACCTCCTGATCAATGCTTAGAAGAATTTGATATTTTTATTGTTAAGCAAGATAATTTTAATAAAAGGGTGCAAAATCATTTAATGGAAAACTCTAGAGCTATTGTTGAGTTAAAAGACGTTGTGGAAAGAACCTCTAATGATGTTAAAATGCTTGTTAAAAATTTTCAAATGGTTCAAACTCAAATAGATCAACTCATTAAAGTGCAAAAAGACTTGCTAGTTAATGCTGCTAAAGAAAAACATGCTTATGAAATTTGAACTAGAAGTGGTGTTGCTACCTAGGATCCTCTATATCCCGAGGGGCATCCCAAAAGAATTGTGCAGGATTCTCAACAATCTGAAAATAGTGGTACTACTCATAAGAAAAGGAAAAAGAAACATAAAACTATTGTAGAACCCTCTGAACCTACTATAGATCCTAATAGTATATCTGTCTCTGATGCTGAAACTGAAAGTGGTAATGAAGAAAATGAAGCTCCAAATGAAGAAAAAGTTGAAGAAGAACCTGAAAAGCACACTAAGAATACTAAATACACTAAAGAAGATTTTATTGCTAAGAAACATGGTAGTGAAAGAGAACCTTGGGTCCAAAAACCTATGCCTTTCCCTGATAAGAAACATAAGTCAAAGGAAGATGAACACTATAATAAGTTTTGTGAGTGGATGAAACCTTTATTCTTGCAAATTCCTTTGACTGATGCTATTAAATTGCCTCCTTACTCAAAGTATATGAAGGATATTGTCTCAAATAAAAGGAAGATCCCTAATGAAGAAATTTCTACTTTGCTTGCTAATTATTCCTTTAATGGTAAGGTTCCTAAGAAACTTGGAGACCCAGGGATTCCAACTATCCCTTGCTCTATTAAGAATAGTTATGTTAGAACTACTTTGTTTGATTTGGGAGCTGGAGTTAGTGTTATGCCTTTCTCTCTCTATAAGAGACTTCAACTAGAAAAATTAATACCAACTGATATATCTTTGCAAATGGCTGATAAATCTACCACTATTCCTGTTGGTATATGTCAAGATGTACCTGTTCAAGTGGCTCATAATTGCTTGATATTAACTGATTTTGTTGTGCTTGAAATGCCTGAAGATGATAATATGTCTATTATTCTTGGGAGACCTTTTCTTAATACTGCAGGGGCTGTTATTAATTGTAATCAAGGAAAGGTGACCTTTAATGTTAATGACAAGGAACATACTGTCTATTTCCCCAAGAAGATTGAAAGGACTTATGGTTTGAATTCAATTGAACATGTTGAGGGCATTCAAGTTGGAGAGGTATATTGTCCCATACTAAAAGAAAATTTTGAAACTATTATGATTGGGACCATTGCTATGAAGTTTGAGGTAACATAATCATTAGTGGAATACAAAGTTTTGTCTCAAAAGGATTTCATTGAACAAAACAATGTTTTCACTGTGATTATCTCCATTTACTTTTATTCTATCCATTTTAGTTTTTGCTTTCGTTTAGTTTACCTTTTTGTTGTTAGTTGCTTGCATGTTAGAGTGTCTTAGAACTTCTGTAGTTCTAGCCTTGTTTTGTCATTGCATCATTCCAGAAAATCTTTTTCTCTCAGAAAGTCATTCATCTATGCCTGAAAATGCCCAAAAATAAAGTGTCTCGAAAAATTCCAGAAAATTCATATTAAATTTTTACGTGAAAAAAGGGCAGAGGAGTACCTGGAAGGTACCAGGGGGCCCACCAGGCAGGCACACCACCTGGTGGTGCGGCCTGCCCTAGGTGGCTCCATGCCATGGTTCGGGCCACCCCTGGCCCTCCACTCGCTCTCTCACTTGCCACTTTCTTCTCTCTCCCGAGTAAGCTCTAGCTCATTGCTCAAAATCGCGTTCTTGCTGTGCTTGCCCTCGATTTTTCGATCTCCTTGCTCAGCCCATCTTTGCTGCTGAAAATTGGAGCATTTGTTCTCTGATATGTGACTCCTCCGCTTGTCCAAGTAGATTTGTGTTTAGTGGATTATATCTTGAATATTTTGCTGCTATAGGTGACATGTTATGAGAGCTTGTAAGCTTGTTTGATGCTTAGAGATATAGTTTTGATGCATGTTTGGGCCTCTTACAAGTCCTTATGAGTAGTGCCCTTCATTATATTCACTTTGCAATCACTTGTTTAATAGGTGTTTAAATTTCAGAATATCAAGCATGAACAACCATACCTTTGGAGAGATATTTGAGAGGGATGCACCTAGGAGGTCAAGGCCCTCAAGATCAGCTTCTCAGTTTAGGCCATCATACAACGAAGATCTCATTGCAACGCGTATTGGTAATGAAGGGGATGATGGGGATGCTCACCCATCTACTTTTCCTTGTTTTACTTTCTTACAAGCTGCAGGGATTCTTGATGATTTCTTGCTACTTATTCAGAGGGTTGGCTTGACCTCATATACGCAAGATGAGAGTGAGCAATATGCTATGCTCACCAAAACTTTTGTTGAGAGCTTCGTGTTTACTAACATGCCTTATCAGTCAACTGTCTCTTTCAAAATTTATAATCTACCCTTTACCATGTCCTTGGAAAGATTTTGTAGTGTTGTAGGTGTACGAATGACAGGGACCATGAAGAAGATTCAAGGGTGACCCGCTGATTTGTTGAAACTTTACCGAGGGGTGACCAATGATGATGACCGCCTAGCTCAACATGGAAAGATAAGAAACATCCAACTCCCTAATCTTAGATACTATGTATATTATCTTGCTACTAGCGTTCTTGGTAGGGAGAATACGAGTAATATCTCCAACTATCATTTAGCCTTCCTTGCTGCTACGCTTAACAATGACACTCGGTACAACCTTGGCTCGCTTATTGCTCGCCGCCTAGCTACTAGGGGGCCTATCTATGGGGGCATCATTGCCTCACGTATGGTTAATGCGTTAGGGCTTTCAGTGGACCCCAATGACACTATATTAGCGCCACAAAGGATTGACCTTGGTGCTATGAAAACTCATCACTTTGTCACTGCTAATTCTGATTTGGACAGTCTAGTATATAGGATGCTGTTTACTGACGGGGATGAGAGGGAGATCCCTTTGCCACGGTTTTCTTTATTTAGTGTTCACAGGAGACTGTGGTCGCGCTCTAAGGAGGAGGTGGATGAGCAGCTCCGCTTGCTGGGTTTCCACGAGCAGCACCAGGAGGATGTGCCCTCCTACGATTACTCTGTGCACTACGGAGGGACATAATCGAGCTCGCACCAGGACGAGGGTACCTCCTCGTCATACCATGGTGACACTTCATCTTGGCCAGCTTGGGATTGACATCCACTTAGGCCAAAATCCTAAGCTTGGGGGGAGGTACACCGACAACACACTCATCTCCATAGGATTGTGCGTCAGTACTTTGTATATTCATGTTTCGTTCTCTTTTTAGTTTTCGTTCTTTCTGTGCTTTTGCTTTCTAAAACACAAAAAGACCAAAAATATTTCTGTTGTTTCTCTTTGGTTTGCTTCTTCCTTTTTGCCTTGGTTTGTTTGCTTTGTTTGAACCATTCGAAAAACCAAAAAAGATTTTTGCTTTGCTTGTTCTTCCTTTTTGGTTCTTCTTTTAAAAATCGAAAACACCAAAAATATTTTTTGTTCTTCTTTGGTTTTGTGAGTTTTGTTGCAAGGTTCAGCAGTCCTCAGTGGGATTTTGGTTTCATATTATTATTCAAGACACACAAGTGAAGAGAAATAATGAGGATTAATGACAGCTTGAGGTGTGGTAAGAGGCTGGTAACGAACTCTATTTGTTTTTATTTTTGTACATATACTCATCATTGTGGGCATGCTTAGCCTGTTCGTGTAGGGTGTATGTTATCTTTGGATGCTTAGTAGTTCTTGCTTTCATATGATTAGTCCCAGCTTGCTAATAGTATGTAGAATGTCTTATGAATGTTTGCTTGCATTACTCTATTCATAACTTGGTATGACACCGTGGTATCCTCCTCTGAATGTTTCATTTGAATTGACTTGGCACATGCTCACGCATGCATATGACTGAAATAATCAGTTAAGCCTCGATGAATTATTTTGCCTTGAGGATCTTAAATCGCTTTCATGCCATGATTAGTCCTGTTTTGTTGCAAGCATGATTACGACAGCTATTGTTGTCTTGTTTGTCGCTCCCTTACTTTTGCTAGCCTTCACTTTCACTGAGTATGTTTTACTCATGTTTCCAACTCCCTAAAACCAAATATTGCCAAAGTGTCCATCATACCTACCTATTAGCATCATTTGCTATTTCCGTGCATATTCAATATGCCTTGTTTTCTTCCGAATAAAATGTTTGCTGGTTATGAGAAAGTTAGTTAGTAAAGCTCTCACGAACTTGATGGCACACTTTATTTTCTGCACTTAATAAACCTGAACCATTGTGACTTTCTATGAAAGTTATATGCTTGCAAATTATAGGCTGGGGATTAGCAGAACCGTGCTGTCACGGGGAACGCTTTCAACACTTGTAAATATATACCCAATTGATACCATGCCCTTTTGTTTGCGGATGTCATCGGTGTGAAATAAAGGGGAGCTTGTATGTCCATTGAGTTATGTATGTGTGTTAGAGAAACGCCTGGGCCGCTGGTCTAATCCATGCTGACATGGTGGAAACCTGCAGCATAACCATAATAAGTATCTATGAAGCATTCTCCTTATAAAAAAGAGAGAGAGATATCTATTAAGAAAAAGAAAAGAAAAAAGGAGATTTGAGAAAAGAGGAAAGAGAGAAAAAAGCACCATTTTCCCATGGTAAATAAGAAGATTGCTGTGATACTCATTGGCTGCTTGCCTTGTCATTTTGATATGGGGATTCTTCCGTATGATCGGGCAAGGGGTACCCCGTTGGCAGTTCCCTATGATACGCACGTATTTATGATGACAAGAATTTACCGGTAACTAAAGTTGAGAAGCATGAGGAGTGGCCCTCGTACTCAAGGGACATGGGATTTCCAGTTTATAGTCTGTCAAGCATATAACTCAGATAGGACCTCACTTTCACCTTAACCATATTAAAGATGCTTATGATAGGGGTAATGAGAGCTCAAAGCTAATGTGTACCATACTTTCGGCATTATGAAGCCTTTCAAACTATTCAAAACCTTTTCAGTTCCTTGTTGAGTCTCCACTTATTCTATGAGCACCTTCTTGAGAGCATAGTTGTCATTCTTAGTGTAATGTGCTTGTCTCAAAACTTGATTATTTGTGTTATGACTTTGATGCTTGTATCTTTGATATCTTTACTTCTAGTCTTCACCTGAACTTCAGAGGTGCCTTGGCATTCATAATCAAAGGCAAGAGAGATACCACTCTATCATACCTTTCTATGAGCATTGTAATGTTGATTATGTTTATGCTTCATGCTACTTATTATTCTTGAGTTGGAATCTCTTCATAGCTTGCATTGCCTATTAAGTAAACTTAGTTGCATACTCCTTATTATGAATTGTCTAAGTAGTTGATCACATGCTGAGAATATATACATCATATGAAGCAAATGTGTTTGTGAAAGTTTCTTTTATCGCACTCAGTTTTCAACCGAATTGCTTGAGGACAAGCAATAAGCTAAGCTTGGGGGGAGTTGATACGTCCAAAACATATCTAGTTTCCTGAACACTTTTGCTATTGTTTCTCCTCTAAACTTGTGTGATTTGGATGCAACTAACACGGACTGACGCTGTTTTTAGCAGAATTGCCTTGGTATCTAGTTTTTGTGCAGAAAATCAACTATCACGAAAAATCCCGAAAAATATGCCAAAAATCCTATTTCACCAAAAGACTCCCGGAACCAGAACACGAGACGGAGGGGGGCTCGGCCCAGGCCACACCACATGGCCGCGCGGGCTAGCCCAAGCCGCGCTAGGGGGTGGTCTGGCCGCCCCAGACGCCCCCTCGGTCTCCCTCTTCGCCTATAAGATGCCTTCTGACCTAAAAACTGAGGGGGGTCGACGTTTTTCCAGAAGGGGTTCCGATCCGCTGCCACCACCAGATTCCACGAAACAGCACCAGAAACTATGTTCTAGCACCCTGTCGGGACGGGGAATTGGAGGAGATCATTACCATCGCTTCTCCATCAACAATCCTGTTTCCCCCATCTATGAGTGAGTAATCCCCCGCTGTAGGCTATGGGGATAGTAGGGATTGGATGATATCGTTCATGTAATGGCATCAGATTGTTAAGGCAAGGTGCCTAGTATCTACTATTAGTACATTTTGACTTTGTTGCGACTTGTTATGCTTAATGCTTGTCACTAGGGCCCGAGTTGCATGATTTCAGATGTGAACATGTTATTGATTCATTATGATAGTATTGTTTTTGGTCTTACCTGCAAGTTGTATACACACGTTGTTGTCCAGAACCAATGGCCCCGAAGCGACAGAAATCGGGATAACCGAAGGGAATGGCTTTGATGTGAGGATCACATGTGTTCACGGAGTGTTAATGCTTTGCTTCGGTGCTCTATTAAAAGCAGCACCTTAATTGCCAGTAGTTACCTTGAGGCCCCGCTGCAAACGGGCTGGCAGGACAAAAGATGTTGTGCAAGTTCTCATTGCAAGCACGTATGACTATATATGGAAAACATGCCTAGGATTATCTAGTACTTGTATGCTTTATCTTATTTATCTGCAATTGCCCTATGTTCTGATTGCTATGTGAATTGTCTTGTCCATGCAATGCCCGTCCATCCATCCATATGCCTACCGCACTCGAATCCTACTGTTTACTGCTATTGTTACTACTGTGTTTACTTACTACTGCTACTTTACTATTCCCACTATAAAACTGTTGCTACTAATAAACTGCTATGAGCAAGATTGTTTCCAGGTGCAGCTGAATTGACAATTCAGTTTTTAAGGCTTATAAATATTCTTTGGCTCCCCTTGTGTCGAATCAATAAATTGGGTTTCACTTCCCTCGAAAATACTGCGATACACCCCCTATACTTGTGGGTCATCAAGACTATTTTCTAGCACTGTTGCCGGGGAGCATAGCTTTATTTATCAAGTTCACTTGGATTCTATATTGTTCACTGTCATTCATCCATCATGGGTAAGTCTCGTGATGGCAAGGTTCCGATTTTACCATCCACTACAAGAAGAGGTACTGTTCTGAACACCTCTATTGATCTTGATTCACCATCTGTTATGAGTAAGCTCGTTAGACCACCACACACACATGGTACACACACTGCTACTACTGCTGAATCTGAAACTTCTGATACTTATGACGCTGCTTCTATTGTGCTTGATAAGAGTGGTTCATTAGGTCCTTTCCTAGATGCTATGATTGCTAGAACTATAGCTGGAAATACTGAAACTCCTAATGAAGACACTACTACACCTGTTATTTCACCTGAGTCTAGTGAGAGTTATGATATTGAAGATGGTTATGTTGAGATGACCAATGAATTTATTAAAAAATGTAAAAACACCCATGATAGCAGTGCTGCTAAGAGTCTCCTTGAGAGGCGTACTATTAGACCCAAATTGTCTCCTATTGCTAAGTTTGCTGCTTCTTGATGGCCCAAAATATATCAAGCTCGTTGGTGAACCCCAAGAGGAAGGTATGTTGAGCACATCAGCAAGTTTTCCCTCAGTACGAAACCAAGGTTATCAATCCAGTAGGAGCAAGGAAACACCCCAAAGGTGTAGCTAGCCAAACGTTGGCAGGGCGCACTACTGATGGCCCAAAATATATCGAGCTCGTTGGGGAACCCCAAGAGGAAGGTATGATGAGCACAATAACATGTTTTCCCTCAGTAGGATACCAAGGTTATCAATCCAGTAGGAGCAAGGAAACACCCCAAAGGTGTAGCTAGCTAAACGTTGGCAGGGCGCACTACCGGTGCCAGCAGCAATGTGGAGACCTGCACAACACAACCACAAAACTCTGTCCCCAACTTGCGATGAGGTTGTCAATCTCACCGGTTTTGCTGAAAACAAAGGATTAAACGTATCGAATGGAAGGAAGTAATAGTTTGCAGAAAGTACACACAAAGTAGTAAACAATTTGTAGATTGTATGTAAAAGAAAGGACTGGGGTCCATAGTTCACTAGAGGTGGCTCTCCTTAAGATAGATAACATGCTGGGTGAACAAATTACATCGGGGCAATTGACAAACATCGAGAAAGCAATACATGCATATACTAATCATCGTGACTCCTTTGGAACTTGATTGGGCATTACAACATTATACATAGAACGCCATCCAACAACATCTATGACTAATAATCCACCTTCAGGTTATCATCCGAACCCCCTCTAGTATTAAGTTGCAAGCAACAAATTATTGCTTTACGAATTGCGTGTAATGTAAAGAATACGATTGTTCTATGAACAAAGGATTGTTGTTTTCTCCCTAGTAGCAACAACCATCTAGTACCTTAGAGATTTCTGTCACTTCCCCTAATTACCAGAGGCATGAACCCACTATCGAGCATAAATACTAACTCTTGGAGTTGCTAGCATCTACTTGGCCAAGATAGCTAGGAACAACGAAAATCATGCAAGATCACAAATAACAAAGACATGATGGAATCAATAATCAATCTGAAATAGCATCTCAATATCCATCGGATCCCCACAAACACAACATGCAGAATTACAAATAGATGATCTTGATCATGAATGGAGCTCACAAGATTTAGACATGAAAGCACAAAGGAGCACCTTAGTTGCCAGTAGTTCCCTTGAGGCCCCGCTGCAAACGGGCTGGTAGGATAAAAGATGTTGTGCAAGTTGTCATTGTGAGCACGTATGACTATATATGGAACACATGCCTAGGATTATCTAGTACTTGGATGCTTTATCTTATTTATCTGCAATTTCCCTATGTTCTGATTGCTATGTGAATTGTCTTGACCATGCAACGCCCATCCATACATCCCTATACCTAGCGCCCTCGTATCCTACTGTATACTGCTATTGTTACTATTGTCTTTACTTTACTACTGCTGCTACTTTACTATTCCGACTACAAAACTGTTGCTATTGATAAACTGCTATGAGCAAGATTGTTTCCAGGTGCAGCTGAATTGACAACTCAGCTGTTAAGGCTTATAAATATTCTTTGGATCCCCTTGTGTCGAATCAATAAATTGGGTTTCATTTCCCTCGAAAATACTGCGATACACCCCCTATACTTGTGGGTCATCAAGGATTGTTGTCACATGGGATATAGAGAGAAGTGTAATCTTGCAAGTTTTAGAAGTAGATGCAAGGTAAATATGAAGGAGTTTATGGAATGAAGTTAGTAATAACCATAATGATGGATTCATCAGAGGTAATTTAGAAATGGAAGTCATATATACTAGGAGAAGAATGAAGGAGTAATGTTGATGTGGCATGACCATGTCATCATATGATGATTGATATGGTGGAGTCAGATAATTAACATATTCAGAAGGATGTGATCTTTGTGAATAAGATAAGAGAGATTTATAGTGTATATTTAGGAAAGGAATTCCTTATCTAAAGATAAGCCTAGTGAGGTATTAAAGTAGGAGTGCTTGAGAAACCTTTAACCAACAATATATCAAGCCATGACAAGACCCATGTCTACCTCTCTGTCCAAAACCCTAGAATTTAGTTATCAGTGGAATCAATTCCTAGTTTTAGGTAGCCAAAGGATAGTAGCTCTTCGTCAAGTAAAGTTTCCAAGAGAGAATTAGAGGACTAGATGAGTGTTATGGATGGAAGCCTTGTCTACTTTATTATCATAAACCCTAATAGAAACCTAGTTTTATAAACTATCAAGATCACCTTAGGAATAAATCTCAATAGCTCATTCTGAGTGAGATATGATTCCTGGTCACAAAACATGAAGGGAATATCTATTAGTACTTAACCTTCATCCATATTCAAAATAGAATGTGAGTTTATTAAATTTCCTCAAATTTCATGATAACCACTAGAAAGTGAACATCTTCATTAATGATTGTTATTAATACATAAAGAATTAACCAAGATGGTTCTATGGTTTATAGACATTATTACTAGTGTCCTAAACACATAAGTGACATTGCCCGTAGCGACACTTTTGAGACAATGTGTAAAATGTCTCTACAAGTATGTCAAGACAATAAAAGTGTCTCTACGGGACAAAAATAGTGCCTCTACAGGCCAGTTCTCTTGCAGTGAGATATGATTCTTGGTCACAAAACATGAAGGGAATATCTGTTAGTCCTTAACCTTCATCCATATTCAAAATAGAATGTGAGTTTATTAAATTTCCTCAAAGCTCATGATAACCACTAGAAAGTGAACATCTTCATTAATGATTGTTATTAATACATAAAGAATTAACCAAGATGGTTCTATGATAATTCTAAAGACTACTATTCAAGTAGAACCTAATTAGGGAAATCTCCAAGTGTTGAGAACCATAAATTTTAAATCACCATAAGAATAATAAAGCTTATAATTAAGCAAGACTTAATAATCTATAAATAAGTTTGGAACATAATTTACAAAATTTCAAGCACCCAAGCATATAAAAAATGTTCAGTACATATTCACAAAGTATTACAAATGAAATTCAAACTTTAAATAGATAGAGAAAAAGAAAAACAAAATAAGAAAAAAAAAATCAAAATAGAAGTATTTCTGGCCATAGAACAACTTGTATTCCCTCTATCTATCGCTTGGCACCGCAGTAATGATGTGCTCGTCGTTCGACATAGAGCTTGTTGGGAACCCCAAGAGGAAGGTACGATGAGCACAACAGTAAGTTTTCCCTCAGTTATGAAACAAAGGTTTAATCGAACCAGTAGGAGCAAGGAAACAGCCCAAGGTGTTACTAGCTGAGCTTTGGCAGGGCGCACTACTGGTGCTAGTAGCAACATGGAGACTTGCACAACACAACCACAGAACTTTGTCCCCAACTTGCGATGAGGTTGTCAATCTCACCGTGTTTTGCGGAAAACAAAGGATTAAACGTATCGAATGGAAAGAAGTAAAAGTTTGCAGAAAGTAAACACAAAGTAGTAAAAGATTGTAGGTTGTATGTAAAGAAAAAGGACCGGGATCCATAGTTCACTAGAGGTGGATCTCCTTAAGATAGATAACATGCTGGGTGAACAAATTACAGCAGGGCAATTGACAAACACCGAGAAAGCAATACATGCATATAATAATCATCTTGACTCCTTTGAGACTTGATTGGGCATTACAACATAATACATAGACCGCCATCCAACTGCATCTATGACTAATAATGCACCTTCAAGTTATCATCTGAACCCCCTCTAGTATTAAGTTGCAAGCAACAGATTATTGCTTTACAAACTGCGTGCAAAGTAAACAATACGATTGTTCTATGAACAAAGGATTGTTGTTTTCTCCCTAGTAGCAACAACACATCTAGTACCTTAGGGATTTCTGTCACTTCCCCAGATAACCAGAGGCATGAACCAACTATCGAGCATAAATACTAACTCTTGGAGTTGCTAGCATCTACTTGGCCAAGATAGCTACTAACAATGGAAAACATGCAAGATCACAAATAACAAAGACATGATAGAATCAATAATTAGTCTGAAATAGCATCTCAATATCCATCGGATCCCCACAAACACAACATGCAGAATTACAAATAGATGATCTTGATCATGAACGGAGCTCACAAGATCTAAACATGAAAGTACAAAGGAGGAGAACCAGCCATCTACCTACTACATGGATCCGTAGTCCAAGGATGAACTACTCACGCATCACACCGGAGTCTTGCATGGTGATGAAGAAGGCCTCTAGGGTGAATTCCCCTCTCCGGCAGGGTGCCGGGAAGAGCTTCAGATCCCTCCCGATCTAGGGATGGAGATGACGGCGGCTACATACTCTTTCGTGGATTTTTGATCGGGTACTTAGGGTTTTCGTCCCGAGGGCATCTTATAGGCGGAAGGGGAGACCGAGGGGGTGCCGGGAGCGGCCACACCACCACTTGGCGCGGGCCAGGCTAGGACGCGCGGCCAGGTGGTGTGGTGGCCCCCTGACCCTTCTCCGTCTCGTATTCTGGCACTTGATGACTTCCGGAAAAATATGCACTTTGGCTTTTGTCCCGTCCAATTCTGAGAATATTCATTTTCTGACTTTCCTGGAACCAAAAACAGCAGAAAACAGGCAGCTAGCACTGTGGCTCTTGTTAATAGGTTAGTCTAAGAAATCATATGAAAAGTACTCCAAAGTTGGAACAAAACACAAGAAAGTGGATAAAACCAATCATGGAACATCAAAAATTATAGATAAATTTGCAATGTATCAACATCCCCAAGCTTAACTCTTGCTCGTCCTCGAGTAGGTAAGTGATAAAAAGAATAGTTTTTTAGGTGACATGCACCATCAAAGACTTGATCAAAGTATTTGCAAAACATTCAAAGCTAGGATCATAGTAATTCAATCATAACATGAAAGACAAAGTTCTAGCAATAAGCAAAGAAACTATGATGCAACATGAAAAGGCACAAATAAAAGATTCATGAATAACATTTCTTTGCAAGACGTTTGTTTGTTTCACATAAAGAAAACATAGCATAGTAGTATTCAGCTTGTCCCTCAATCGAGTAGCAAATATAAATGCATAGGACACCTTCAAAGTTCATAAGAGTGACTAGATACAATAGTTTAAAACAAGCAATAACAAGTGATGAATCAATCAACTAGTCTTGGGACAATGCACATAGAACTAAGATTGGCCACTATGATCTCAAAGTAGGTGCATAAAGATAGAAGGTGGAGACTCAATATAATGGTGGAAGAAAGGCCTTTTGTAAAAGGAAGTAGGGATTCAAGTCTCATAAAGAGCTTCGAAAAATTATGGTACTTGCAGTTTTCAGCTCTCATTGCCCCTATCATAAGCATCTTGAAGGTGGTTAAGGTTAAAGTGACACAACTAAGAGGATATGCTTGAAAAGTTATAAACCGAAATCTCATGCCCCTTACTTACGAAGACCGATCCTCATGCTACTCAACTTTAGTCACGAGTAAGCTCTTATCATTGTAAGTACATGTCTATCAGAAAGAACCGCCAACGGGGTACCCCTTGCACATGATACGGGAGCTTTCCCATAATCAAAATGACAAGGCAAGCAGACAATGAGCATCTCAGCGATCCTTTTATTTGCTATTTTCATAGGTTTTTATTGAGGATACTTCATAGAGTGCTCATTGTGGTGATGCTTCAAGTTTCCACCATGATTAGGCATGGCTTAGGCTAGCGGCCCAGGCGTTTCTCTAACACACATACAAACTCCATGATCTTAGAAGTTCCACTTTTATTTCACATCGCCGGGATCCGTAAGCAAAAGAACATGATATCAATGGGGTACAAAGTACAAGTGCAACGTTGAAAGCGTTCCCCATGGTAGATGGTTCTGCTAATTTCAACTTATAAAACACAAGCATGTACGCAACAAAGAAGGACCCAATGGTTCAAGTTTATTAGAGGCAATAAAGTAAAGTGTGCCATCAAGTTCGTGAGAGCTTTAATCACTAGTTTTCTCATAACAAGTGGAAGGTAAAAAAAGCATGAATATACTTGGAATAGCATAAGCTAGTAGGTAGGTATGGTGGACTCTTTGGAATAACTTGGTTTAGGGAGTTGGATGCATGAGTGGAACTCATACTTTGTTGTGGAGGCTAGAAAAATACCGGGAGCGACAAACTAAGAGAGCAATAATGGCCATAATCATGCAGAGCGAAAAAAACATCATTGATCAAAGCATAAAGTGATACTACAAGTTGAAAACTAAAGGATCATACAGGCTATGGTGACTTGAGATAGTCATAACATGGTGTGAGCATGCGCCAAGTCAACCCAAATAAAGCATCAAAGGAGAATACCACTATACGATGCTTTAATATGCTAAAACAACGCATGATTCATCCAAGGCACATTAAGCAGTCTCAATTGTTTATAACAATTCATGCTACAGAAAAGAATACTAAGCATAAAGCCAAAACAATATCAAGCATGGCATGACAAAGCATAGGCCACAGTCAAAAACGAGCTCTTTTTACCACATAAGCATGAACTTTCCTACTCTTTTCCAAACCAAACCAAACTATTTGCAAACCAAAGTATGAAAGAGGGGTCCAACCAATTTATTCAGCAAACTAAGCAAACCAAGGCAAACAAAAACCAAAATGAAACGAAAAAGAAGACGCTCCAAGAAAAACACAACTGTGCATGAAACAATAAAAATGAAGCATTTGAAAGAAACCTAGGATTTTTATTGATGAAGAAGGGGATGCCTTGGGTATCCCCAAGCTTTGACGCTTGTACTTCTTAGATATTTCTTGGGGTGACACGCGTGGCATCCTCAAGCTTGAGCTTTAGTCCATCCTTCATCTCATTACTCATTCCTTCCATACACCTGAATTTTTCCTTCATACAAAACTTCACACAATCTCATTAGCCACATTAGTGCACTTAAGATAAATAGGTCTCAAGGTTTAGTTCTAACACCAAATAAACTTCCATTAGAACACTAGATACTGTAGCACTTCCCTCAAAAAGCTCAATTACCCAAAAGAACTCAAGAAGGAACCAACAAGAAGCAAATGCAGAAAATGGCAGAAATCTGTCAAAACAGACCAGCAGGTATAGACGAATTTTTTCAAAGACCTTCTGTTGCTCAAATCAAAAAGTTTTGAACTCACTAAAGTTAGATAAGAACCGGGGGCAGAAGCACAAAAAATTACAGCTCAATCTAACATACAGAGCTCTCTCACGAATTTTTATGGTGAAGCACAGAAATCTGTTTCGGGACAGCAACTTTCCCAATCATTACTTCTCTCATAAATGTTACTCTTGGCACAAAAAGAAAATAAAAAGGATAAGGAGAGGTTATTACAGAGGTAATAACTTCCAAGACTCATCTAAAACTTTTGGCTTATCTCCCAATAAGTACTTTTCTTTAACGCCTTTAAGTTAGGCATAAGAATCAAAGAAAGAATCAAGTGTTCTCAAATGAAGAAGCATTAAGAGCAAATTTTGTTTTCATACGAGAAGCAAAAGAAATCTTTTATCTCATTTTAGGGAAGTGTTCTATACCTTTCTTTAGTGGGAGTTGATATTTAATGGTGCCTTCTTTCATATCAATGATGGCATCAATAGTTCTAAGAAAAGGTCTTCCCAAAGTAATAGGACAAGAAGCATTGTATTCAACATCCAAAACATAGAAATCAACGGGGACATAGGAATCGTTAACCATAATAAGAACATCATTAAGACTCCCCATGAGTTTCTTTTTAGCATTAGCATCAAGTGGGACATTCAAATAACAATCTTCAAGAGGAGGCAAATCAAGCATATCATAAATCCTTCTAGGCATAATAGAAACACTACTATCAAGATCACACAAAGCTTTGAAATCAAAGTCATATTAATGATGGGTTCCCAACCATCTTCTTGCTTTATAGGAATAGAAGCTTTGTGTTTCATCTTTTCTTCTTTAATCTTTATGAGAGCATCAGTAATGTGTTTTGTAAAAGCCATGTTCATAGCACTAGCATTAGGACTTTTAGCAAGCTTTTGTAGGAACTTAATAAATTCAGAGATATTGCAACCATCAAGATCAAGATCAACTTTATCATCTAAAGTAGTAGAACTATTACTAGCCTCAACACTAGCGGTGGTAATAGTAGAAACACTAATGTTTCTAGCAATTTCATCTTCTCTTTCTCACTTAGCATGTAATTCAGCTAATAGTCTAACATTTTCATCAATTCTTACTTGTATGGCATTAGTAGCTGCAAAGGGATTATCATTAGTTTCAGGTTTAGCAGCCATTTTATTAATCAATGAAGATTGAGCTTCAAACAAAGATGATATATTTCTTTTAGCATTAGAGAGTTTCAATTGTAAACTAGGAATTTCCCTATTTAGACTCTCAAGTTGATGGGTAATGTTCTTCAAAATGATAGATTGTTCCTCCATAGTTTTAGTAAATAGTTTATTTTTCTCATATTGCATTTGCATGAAGTGTTTAGTGGCTCTTTCCACTTATAAAATTCTTCCTTCACTAGGTAATTCAGGTTTACCATTATAGCCATAAGTATTACTAGGAGGGTAGGGCCTATAATTGTTGTTACCAAAATTGTTCCTATAAGCATTATTACCATAAGCATTGTTGCCAAAATTGTTATTTCTTATGAAGTTCACATCAACTTGCTCTTCTTGAGCAACCAAAGAGGCTAAAGTAACATTATTTGGATCAATATGGGCTTTCTCAATAACAAGCATGGACATAATAATATCAATCTTATCACTCAAGGAGGAGGTTTCCTCAACAAAATTTACCTTCTTACCTTGTGGAGCTCTATCAGTATGCCATTCAGAATAATTAACCATCATATTGTCCAAAAGTTTTGTTGCAGCACCCAAAGTGATGGTCATAAAGGTACCTCCAGCAGCAGAATCCAATAGGTTCCTTGAAGAATAGTTCAATCCTGCATAAAAAGTTTGGATGGTCATCCAAGCAGTTAGTCCATGAGTGGGACAATTCTTTACCAAAGATTTCATTCTTTCCCAAGCTTGAGCAACATGCTCATTATCAAGTTGTTTAAACTTCATTATTTCACTTCTCATGGATATAATCTTAGCAGGAGGATAATATTTTCCAATAAAAGCATCTTTGCACTTAGTCCAAGAATCAATGTTGTTCCTAGTTAAGGAATTCAACCATTCTTTAGCTTTTCCTCTCAAAGAGAAAAGAAACAATTTGAGCTTAATAATATCACCATTTATATCCCTATGCATTTCCATCTCACAAAGTTCAACAAAGATATTTAGATGGGAAGCAGCATCTTCATTACCAATACCAGAAAATTGCTCTCTCATAACAAGATTGAGTAAAGCAAGTTTTATCTCAAAGAAAGTATTTTCAGCCACAGGTGGAGCAATAGGTGTGCTCATAAAATCATTGTTGTTGGTGCTAGTGAAGTCACACAACTTAGTGTTTTCAAGAGTAGTCATTTTTTTGGGTTTTCAAATAAGAAAGCAAACTAGTAAAACTAAATTTTTTGTGTTTTTGAAGAACAAAACAAGCAAACAAAGCAAAAAGAAAGCTAAGGAAAACAAAAACAACAAAGTAAAGAGATTGGTTATGAGGGACTCCCCTTGTGAAGATGTCCTTGACTCCCCGGCAACGGTGCCAGAAAATCTTGATGTGCTCGTCGTTCGACGTAGAGCTCGTTGGGAACCCCAAGAGGAAGGTACGATGAGCACAGCAGTAAGTTTTCCCTCAGTTATGAAACCAAGGTTTAATCGAACCAGTAGGAGCAAGGAAACACCCCAAAGGTGTTACTAGCTGAGCTTTGGCAGGGCGCACTACCGGTGCTAGTAGCAACATGGAGACCTGCACAACACAACCACAGAACTTTGTCCCCGACTTGCGATGAGGTTGTCAATCTCATCGTGTTTTGCGGAAAATAAAGGATTAAACGTATCAAATGGAAAGAAGTAAAGGTTTGGAGAAAGTAAACACAAAGCAGTAAAAGATTGTAGGTTGTATGTAAAGAAAAAGGACCGGGATCCATAGTTCACTATGGTGGCTCTCCTTAAGATAGATAACATGCTGGGTGAACAAATTACAGCGGGGCAATTGACAAACACCGAGAAAGCAATACATGAATATACTAATCATCTTGACTCCTTTGAGACTTGATTGGGCATTACAACATAATACATAGACCGCCATCCAACTGCATATATGACTAATAATCCACCTTCAGGTTATCATCCGAACCCCCTCCAGTATTAAGTTGCAAGCAACAGATTATTGCTTTACGAACTGCGTGTAAAGTAAACAATACGATTGTTCTATGAACAAAGGGTTGTTGTTTTGTCCCTAGTAGCAACAATACATCTAGTACCTTAGAGATTTCTGTCACTGCCCCGGATTACCAGAGGCATGAACCCACTATCGAGCATAAATACTAACTCTTGGAGTTGCTAGCATCTACTTGGCCAAAATAGCTACTAACAACGGAAAGCATGCAAGATCACAAATAACAAAGACATGATAGAATCAATAATCAATCTGAAATAGCATCTCAATATCCATCGGATCCCCGCAAACACAACATGCAAAATTACAAATAGATGATCTTGATCATGAACGGAGCTCACAAGATCTAAACATGAAAGCACAAAGGAGGAGAACCAGCCATCTAGCTACTACATGGATCCGTAGTCCAAGGATGAACTACTCATGCATCACACTGGAGGCTTGCATGGTGATGAAGAAGGCCTCCAGGGTGAATTCCCCTCTCCGGCAGGGTGTCGGGAAGAGCTTCAGATCCCCCCCCCCCCGATCTAGGGATGGAGATGATGGCGGCTACAGACTCTTTCGTGTATTTTTGATCGGGTACTTAGGGTTTTCGTCCCGAGGGCATCTTATAGGCGGAAGGGGAGGCCGAGGGGGTGCCGAGAGCGGCCACACCACCCCATGGCATGGGCCAGGCAAGGCCGCGCGGCCAGGTGGTGTGGTGGCCCCCTGGCCCTTCTCCGTCTCGTATTCTGGCACTTGATGACTTCCGGAAAAATAGGCACTTTGGCTTTTGTCCCGTCCAATTCCGAGAATATTCATTTTTTGACTTTCCTGGAACCAAAAACAGCAGAAAACAGGCAGCTGGCACTGTGGCTCTTGTTAATAGGTTAGTCCAAGAAATCATATGAAAATTACTCCAAAGTTGGAACAAAACACAAGAAAGTGGATAAAACCAAGCATGGAACATCAAAAATTATAGATACATTTGCAATGTATCAAGTACTCGTTCTTTTCGCTCGCTAGTCCACAGCCCAGTAGCAGCCTGTCCGGCCCAGCGCATGGCCCATACCCTTCGGGCTCCTAGCATCACCGTCGTCTTCGCTCACGATGACAAGAAGCTACCTAGCGTCGCCGGTGCCGTCGATCAGCGCTGCCACAACCCCCACCTCTCACCATCCCATATGGAAGATAAGAACCGGCGCTCCAGATCTCTTCATCCTCATCTTCTCTCTCTTTCTCTCTCTCTCTCTCTCTCGCTTCAGCTCTCTTCCTCTCCATGCGCACAAAGGAGCAGAAACCTTAGGTCGTTGGGGATCATCGTCCTCGCCGTCTCTAGTCGCCTCGAGTTCCGCTGAAACCACCACTGAGTTCGCCTTTGTCCTCTTGTTCATCTCCAAGCCGTCACGCAAGTAGGTGCGTCTCAAATCGCGAGGAATCAAGCTTGACATCTTGCCTGCCGCCGTGGCCATGACCGTTGATTCGTCGCATCTGAAGCTCGCCTGGCACTACCAACCCCTCCATCAGCATCAGGGTGAGTAACCGGTGCTCTAGCACCCCTCCTTTTTCTCTGACTTACCGTATGTCGTGATCGTGCCGTGCTCGCGCCGTTTATCAGCTGTCCACCATCGCCATAGCTCTCTGTTGGACAAGCTCCGGTGGTCCATACTCGGCAACGCCACCACTATTAGGTAGCCCAGGTTGCACTCTGTCAATTAGGCTTGTTTTTGCACCCACGCTCGCCCTCCTCCGCCGTAATCGACGGCAACTAGTGCGCTCTCCGGTTTGTGCACCTAGTTTGACCACGTTACCACGGTTTGCCCATTTGGTAGTGGGGCCTGGCTCTCAACCTCAGAGGCTAACCAAGCCTTGGTATAAACTGAACCCATCAACTATGCTGACGTCATCATGACATCAGCTTAGGGTCATAATCCAATTTTAATTATTTTCCAATTATCCTAGAAAATGAATAAACATTATAAAATCCATATCTTTTGTTTTATAATTCAGAAAATTCTATATAATATCAAAATGTTCAGAAAAATAAATCCTATAATCTAAACCTATTATCTTACTTTGTTTTCCAACTTAAATAAGATAATAATTATTATTAGTAAATAATCTACTAGGGATAAATCTTAAATAAATATATTCTATTATTTAAAATTCATAGAAATAAGTATAATATATCAAAATTCTTAGAAAAACAAAATATAAATTTATAAACTTATTATGTACATTTTTGTGACACTTAACTCAATTTTTATTATTTATTTAGTATTTATAAAGTGATAAAACTTATACAAATTATATATTATTATTTAAAAATCACAAAAATACATACAATACACCAAAATAATTACAAAAATATAATATACACCTTAAAAATATCATCTTTCTGAATTAATGTCAAATAAAAGGTAAAGGTCTAATAAATCTTATTTAAACTCTTTTCTTTTATTTTAATTCATTAAAAATATATAAATCTTTACTATTGCCTTTAGCATTATTTGTTTAAAGTCTAAAAATGTAATAACAAGTTCAATTGATGTTCACGTGAAGTAAAAATAGATCTAATCATTTTAAGATGTATATCCTAAAATTACTATTAAGTGTTTCTTAATTTTCTTAAAAACATTTTCTCATTTATAAAATCACTAAGATAATATCTACTAATTCTCTTACCAGCCTAAAAATCAAATTGAATCTAAATAAAGTATTAATTAATTAAAGTAATGCTTTGTCCCATATTTAAAAGGTATAAGCATTACTTCTAAAGTAAGTAAGTGATTTTATTCACTTATAAAGTGAAGAAAACATCATCCTATAAAATAAATAACACTTGCCTTCAACCTTAAAGAAACATTATGAAGTGAACAAATTATAATACCATATAATGACCAAGATAGATAAGTCTCAACTACTAGTGTAGTCCTTATTCAAACAAAGTAATTCTTTCTTCTTTGAGAATTATAAGTAGAAGGAAAACCTACGAGTGTTAACTTATAGATTAAATACTTTTTTTAGTCAAGTAAAATTTTCTTCAAAAGTTATTCTTTTAAGAAACAATAAAAGTAATCCTTGAACACTTCTTTAAAAGCTCTAACCGATTCTTAATCTTGCTTAAGAAATATTTTAGATACCATGACCCATTTTAGTGCTTTAATATTGTATGCTACTTGTTGTATTTACTTATTGTTTCACACACTCTCACATGCCTTAATAAGAAGCATAAGTGTGAAGCTAATATAAAAGTGAAACACGTTCTAAAGAACCATTCCTACTTTCCAAACCCTAGATCAAATACGATTTGTCCGGGGGATCACGTTTATCAAATTGCATTACATTACTTATGCATATTTGGATCTTGATTCTTTAAACATTAGTCCTTACCGGACCAATGATGCTATTTATAGAATTTGGATCTTCTATTATCTCAAAGACCGTGAGTGCATATTCTTGCAATCACAAAAGGCAAGTTCACACTTGCTCATGTCCTTTGGTTTTGTTCCATCAAATGCTTGTAACTCAAGTGTTGTCATCACCTGCATTTCAAAAAGGTTAGAAAACACTATTTTCATAATAATATGACTATGGATTATTACCAAATGGTAATAATCTACTACTACAGTTCTAGTTGTAAAGGAACATATTATCTAGGACTTAACAACCAATGTCACCAGTGATTCTAGCACCGTATATTACGCGTTAACCATAAGACTTGGAATGGGATGGGAAAGTCAACTGTATCTTCTCCCTTTCGCATGGACGGATGACCTTATCGTGAAGCTGCAGATTTCTCGTGGAGAATCCAGAGAATCCAGCACATGGGTGGGACCCCTTAGTTCCCCATGATCTAGGTGTCTAGATTATGTGTGCATAGCTGTCTTAGTGGAGGTTCACCATAGTTAATGGTGGCTGCCAGACAGAGCTCTTTGAGAGGCTACCCAAAGAGTAACTGTGGTAAACCTTCTTGGGGATCGTGTCTTCATGCGGGGTCATGGAGAGGTAAATACTGGCTTGGATCTTAAACTTGGCCCCATACCAAGGAAGTGTGGACAAGCTCATGGCTTGGATGGGCAACAAGGCTAAGGTCTCTTATGGGTAAAGCAACACACCTCTATAGAGTATAAGAATTGTGACATGTTACTCCCTGTTCCGGGAAAGGAGCTACAAACGCGGCAGGAAAGGAACCCCATGAAGGTTCTGGTCAATCTGTGAAGGCTGTCGGACATAGTTTTTAGAATAAAAGCAACCTTTGAAAAAATGTTTATGAAAACCTGTATTGCCTATGACCTTTGGTATGTGGCTGTAGAGATAGTGCATCATACACTCCTTTTTAGTGAACTTGCTGAGTACGCTCGTACTCAACCGTACCTTCTTAACCCTTGCTAGGTTCTAAGCTGTTGAAGACGACGCCAACATCAATTTCTGCTCAAGAAACCATCAACGACACTCAAGTTCTTCAACAGAGTCAATGAAGTCAACATATACATCAATCGAAGTGAAGACAAAGTTCTTAAGTAGATAGGAGTAGATTCTCTAGCCATAAAACCTACTTCTATAGAGCATTGCAATAGCATCAATGGCAAGCCAAATAGTTTAGATACTAGTCTTGGTACTAGATAGTTCTGAGTTATTATTTCTAGTTCTTCTTTGTAAGAAGTTTCTTTCTCTATCTTTCACCTAGAGTGTTCTCTGGATCTTTTGTAAAGAGTCAAGTTGTGACCTATAGTCATGTCTTGGGCTTGCTGTGTTTCTGTTGTACCACTCTAAGGGATGTAATACTAGTGAACGGTGTTTAATTGGTGTTATGTCAACGACTATAGTGTACTACATCATGTAGTGGTATGCTGGGTCACCTCACCTGGTATTAGAGCATATGCTTTGATCTTAGGATTAAAACCCTTTTAGGAAGATCTGTAGGTTGGATAGTGGCTATAGGAAGCCATCTTATCTAAACCAAGACTTGTGATGGATATCCACTTGAGGATAAACCTTGTCACACTTAAGTTGGGTGTTATTATCATCTTTCTTGAGGATTATCTATCTATCTTCTCTAGAGATATGTCATTTTTAGAGTAGCTTTAAATAGGTATAACACCACTAAGATATTTTAAGTAGTCAAAATATAAAAGAAGATTAGGACTAAGAATAGGATATCAGGTGGAGTAGTTTAAATGGTGTAGACTATCCATAGGATCCATGTAAGGTAGTAAAATCTTTTCATTAGATGGTAATGATAGGCAACATGATGAAGACCATTAGAATGTGTATATATGTAATGGGAAGTAAATCATGTGGGAATCACTTGAGAATTCTATGTGATGGAGTAGAATTCTGTTAAGAATTATTAATAGTAAGATAAGAACAATAGTCATCATGGTGAGATTATCTCTTCAATCATGATGACTAGGTAAATCTTAACAAGTTCGTGGTGAGAATAACTCTGAAACCATGATAAGTTTGTAATTAGGATGAGTACTCAGTAAAAAATCTTGTAATAACAGTAAGTAAAGAATAGTGTAGGTCTATGATAGAAGTCGTAGACGCAATAACATTACGATAATTTTTTGGATTAAGTTAGTAACTACAATTTTTGTTTGTAGTTTTGAGAAATCATGTGAGATAGTTTACAATAGAATGTAAGATTAGTAGTCTTTAGTAGTCCCAAAAGAAAGGTAAGAGGTTAATCAAGAACCAAAATTAGATCACTTTGCTCAAAATTATCCTATTGCAACTGAGCAATTTTGGCAAATACCGAGACAAAGTATAGTTTAACCCCTAAGTGCTAAGTATCACAAAGTAAACCTATACTAGGAGGTGTCATATGCTACACAACTAAGCCTAAATTATAGAGGTATTATACTTAACTATTATATTCCGGGCTTAGAATGATGTGTGTTATATGTACCACATTTGTATTTCTTTGTTTTTCTTGCATCTTCTTGATTGACTAGATCTGTGCATGAAGTTTGACTTGATGTGCAAATGCATGTTGCATCACCAAGTTATTACTTGATGTTATGGACCTAGACACATAAGGGAATTCATGAAAGGGAGTGATGAGTTCTGAAGATCAAGATGAAGACTTGCACGAAGAAGGAAGCTAAATATAAGGTGTATTAGCACTATTTTGAAGGATGGATCAATCCCAACTCACAATGAGCTGGCAATTAGAAGGAATATTATTACATAAAAGGTGTGGAGCAACATGAAGGAATGAACTTAAGTTCACTCAAAATAGGTGATGTTGCTAAGAAGTTAATGAAGTAGTTATACCAAGCTCATGGAAGTAACTTGGAAGGGTACAAAGACGAAGTCTTGCAACAAAAGGGGTAGTCAAGCTCTGACAACTCAGGGAGAATGCGAGTAAGAAGTCAAAAATCCGTAGGGTAATCGATACACCTAGGAGGATCCGCAGCTGGTATCCGTAGCTGGTACCCTATCAATTTAGCTAACCAGGTCATCTTTGTATAATTAAAGATCATAAAACTTGGACTAAGTTAAGAAAGACATAAAGAAGTATAAAAATTAAAAGCGAACGACTTTCGAGATGTTTTCACGACATCGGATTTGCCGGTGAAAAGTGTTGTCCAAAAGATAAAAGTAAGACAAGTAATGTGGAAAGATTCATTTCAGATATCCACAACTGTGTGGGTATACCGCAAATTCTTTCGTGAGACCTTATATAAGTAAAGTATAAGCTAGATAGAGACCAATATCCTTACTATTGAGTTAATGGATATTATACATACAGATTAGAGACCATTAGGAAACCCTAAGGGGGAGAGTAAACAATAAACACTGAAGTGTTGTTGTCTAACTTTCTGACTAAAGGTTGGAAAATAAGTACTAAACGATGATAAGATTAAGCCTTATTCTCATAAGGTTATAAGAATTCATCATTATAAAGTATTTCCGAGAGTATATCCAGATCAATGATCGAAGTAGACATAATAGATTAAACCTAGTGGACTAGTTCCAAAAGAAAGAACTCGTAAGTTGTCCCTTAGATTAAAGAGAGTATTCTAAAATAGTCTAGTGTAGTGTAGTAGTAACACCGGATTGGAATGGACAAAATGTGTCCACAACCAATTCTAAATAGGACTATAAGGGCACAAGCCCAAAGATATATGGTAAAAGAAACTATATGGTAAGTTAGAAAGGACAGTGGATATTGTCAGAATGAAGAGGATTCAAAGAAAAAGATCTGGATACAGGATACTACAATTATCCCCAATTATGATCACAATGGAGTTAAGAAATGTCGTGATCAATACAAGTCAATTTCCTCATTCTGAAACATAAGAGAGTGCGAACTTCAGGGATGAAGTTTATTTTAAGGGGGAGAATCTGTAACACCCCCGCATTAGAGCTTAGAAATAAGCTGAGATAAGGTGTGTGCATTGCATTCATGCATAGAAAATCCATATAATTTTTGCGCTTTCAAATAAAACTTGTCAACATGATTGAAGCTTCTCTTAACTTGGCGGAACTGAAGTAGATCATCAAGTTGACTACAATAAGTTTCAATATGACCTTTGCTAAAGCCTTATCTTTGGGTAATATAATTTGATCTAAGGGTTGATCAAATGTAATAATACTAAGTCACAACACACTACTTAAAATGGAGTACTAGATCTTCTAGAGATCATTACATGGTATTCCATACAACAACTCAAGGATGAATACTTAATATTCTAAAAATGATATCAAGGTATTACCTACAATAAACCCTAAATACCAAGTTGAGTATATAACTTAAATAAAGAAAACTCTATAACTAAATCTTGACACACTTGATAGCCATAGTGATACCTACCATGGGTATCATGGTAGTTCTTAAACATCAACTCTTATCACAAATAGAGTAGAAAAGGAAGTCAAACCAGGACCATTCACCACACATCTTTATTGTCATATTAAAAGATGACATTCCTATTTAACCAAGTCCTATAGTTGTTTGATCATCAATGTTGAGTAATCAATTCTTGATCTAGAATTTATTGACTCTTAGCTTTGACCTATTATGTTAACCTTCCAAAGACCTTAAGTAATTTAATAAGAAGGAGGAACTAGATATGGTAGAGTGTGCCATCATCAATGGAATGCGATCCTTAGTGGTGCTCAAACCATTTGATATTAGAGGAGTTAACTCACTCATAAGTTCACTAGAAGAAGTATCTACACCCAAGAAGTAACTGGTGCTTGAGGAGCTATGAGAAAGCTAGTAGTATTAGTACATTAAATAATAATCTTGTTAGGACAAGTGGATATAGACTTAGAGTAAGCTTGCTTAACAACATAAGCCTATAGAGAGACCAGTACAAGTCTACTACTTAGTTGAGTATAGATCTTGATCAGACAATTAGAAGCCTAAGCCTTGCTTGATCAAAGGTTGGTGGTCAGTATTCTTAAGTCTCTTGAGAATAGATGACCAACTGATGAAGAAAAGTTGTGAGTACACCAAATTAGGCAAAACGTTAGTAAGCTGAACCATCTAGTTTGATCCTAAAAAGTCAAGGTAGAGTTTGATGAGGTATATAATATGAGTTGTAATAAGTAGTTGGAGGCATAATAGTTGAACCAAGTTAATACAAGAACAAACTTGTATTGTGGAGAGAAGTACCCTACCCAAACCAGAGGATTGTTGTCACATGGGATATAAAGAGAAGTGTAATCTTGCAGGTCTTAGAAGTAGATGCAAGGTAAATATGAAGGAGTTTATGGAATGAAGTTAGTAATAACCATAGGGATGGATTCATTTGAGGTAATTTAGAAATGTAAGTCATATATACTAGGAGAAGAATGAAGGAGTAATGTTGATGTGGCATGACCATGTCATCATATGATGATTGATATGGTGGAGTCAGATAATTAACTTATTCAGAAGGATGTGATCTTTGTGAATAAGATAAGAGAGATTTATAGTGTATATTTAGGAAAGGAATTCCTTATCTAAAGATAAGCCTAGTGAGGTATTAAAGTAGGAGTGCTTGAGAAACCTTTAACCAATAGTATATCAAGCCATGACAAGACCCATACCTACCTCTCTGTCCAAAACCCTAGAATTTAGTTATTAGTGGAATCAATTCCTACTTTTAGGTAGCCAAACAATAGTAGATCTTCGTCAAGTAAAGTTTCCAAGAGATAATTAGAGGACCAGATGAGTGTTATGGATGAAAGCCTTGTCTGCTTTATTATCATAAACCCTAAAAGAAACCTAGTTTTATAAACTATCAAGATCACCTTAGGAAGAAATCTCAATAGCTCATTCTGAGTGAGATATGATTCCTTAACCTTCATCTATATTCAAAATAGAATGTGAGTTTATTAAATTTCCTCAAAGCTCATGATAACCACTAGAAAGTGAACATCTTCATTAATAATTGTTATTAATACATAAAGAATTAACCAAGATGGTTCTATGATGATTCTAAACACTACTATTCAAGTAGAACTTAATTAGGGAAATCTCTAAGTGTTGAGAACCATAAATTTAAATCACCATAAGAATAATAAAGCTCATAATTAAGCAAGACTTAATAATCTATAATCTATAAGTAAGTTTGGAACATATTTTACAGAATTTCAAGCACCCAAGCATATACAAAATGTTCAGTACATATTCACAAAGTATTACAAATGAAATTCAAACTTTAAATAGATAGAGAAAAAGAAAAACAGAATAAGAAATAAACAAAAAACGAAACAGAAGTATTTGTGGCCATAGCCCAACTTGTCGTCCCTCTATCTACTGGTCGACGCTGCAGTACTCTTTCTTTTCGCTCGCTAGTCCGCAGCCCAGCAGCAGCCTGTCGGGCCCAACACACGGCCCATACCCTCGGCCCCCTAACATCGTCGTCGTCTTTGCTCGTGATGACAAGCAGCTGTCTGGCGTCGCCGGTGCCATCGATCAGCGCCGCCGCAATCCCCACCGCTCACCACGCTAGATTGAGGATAAGAACTGGCGCTCCACGTCTCTTCATCCCCATCTTCTCACTCTCTCTCTTGCCTCAGCTCTCTTCCTCTCCATGCGCATAGAGGAGCCGAAACCCTAGCTCGTCGGGGATCATTGTCCTCGCCGTCTCCGGTTGCCTCGAGTTCCGCTGAAACCACCACTGAGTTTGCCTTTGTCTTCTCGTTCATCTCCAAACCATCACACAAGCAGGCGCGTCTCAAATCACGAGGAATCAAGCTTGACATCTTGCCTGCCGCCGTGGCCATGACCGTCGATCGTTGCATCCGAAGCTCGCTTGGAACCACCAACCCCTCCATCAGCATCAGGGTGAGTAACCGGTGCTCCAGCAACCCTCCTTTTTCTCTGCCTTACCCTATGTCATGCTCACGCCGTGCATCAGTTGTCGCCGCCACCGTAGCTCGCCGATGGACAAGCTCCGATGGTCTATACTCGATGGTGCGACCACTATTAGGTAGTCCAGGTTGCACTCTGTTGATTAGGCTTGTTTCCGCACCCACGCTCGTGCTCCTCCGCCGTAATCAACGGCAACTGGCACGTTCTCCGGTGATCCGACGTGGCCAGGTGGGGTTAGTGGACCCAGTTTGACCATGTTAGCGCGGTCTGCCGACGTGGCCGTGGGGCCTGGCTGTCAGCCTCAGAGGCTAACCAAGCCTCCGTATAAAATGAACCCAACAATTGTGCTAACGTCATCATGACATCATCTTAGTGTCATAATCCAATTTTACTTATTTTCCAAATATCCTAGAAAATGAATAAACATTATAAAATCTATATCTTTTGTTTCATGATTCAGAAAAATCTATATAATATATTAAAATGTTCAGAAAAATAAATCCTATAATCTAAACCAATTATCTTACTTTGTTTTCCAACTTAAATAAGATAATAATAATTATTAATAAATAATCTATTAGGGATAAATCTTAAATAAATATATTCTATTATTTAAAATTCATAAAAATAAGTATAATATATCAAAATTCTTAGAAAAACAAAATATAAATTTATAAACTTATTTTGTACATTTTTGTGACACTTTATTCAATATTCATTATTTATTTAGTATTTATAAAGTGATAAAACTTATAAAAATTATATCTTATTATTTAAAAATCAAAAAAATACATACAATATACCAAAATGATCACAAAAATATAATATACACCTTCAAAATATCATATTTCTTAATTAAAGTAAAATAAAAGGTAAAGGTCTAATAAATCTTATTTAAACTCTTTTATTTTATTTTAATTCATTAAAAATATATAAATCTTTACTATTGCCTTTAGTATTATTTGTTTAAAGTCGCAAAATGTAATAACAAGTTCAATTGATGTTCAAGTGAAGTAAAAATAGATCTAATCATTTTAAGATGTATATCCAAAAATTACTATTAAGTGTATCTTAATTTTCTTAAAAAGATTTTCTCATTTATAAAGTCACCAAGATAATATCTACTAATTCTCTTACCAGCCTAAAAATCCAACTGAATATAAATAATGTATTAATTAATTGAAGTAATGCTTTGTCCCATATTTAAAAGGTATAAGCATTACTTCTAAAATAAGTAAGTGATTTTATTCACTTATAAAGTGAAGAGAACACCATCCTATAAAAGAAATAACACTTGCCTTCAACCTTTAAGAAACATTATGAAGTGAACAAATTATAATACCATATAATTACCAAGATAGATAAATCTCAACTATTAGTGTAGTCCTTATTCAAACAAAGTAATTCTTTCTTCTTTGCGAATTATAACTAGAAGGAAAACCTACGAGTCTTAACTTATAGATTAAATACTTTTGTTCAGTCAAGTAAAATTTTCTTCAAAAGTTATTCTTTTAAGAAACAATAAAATTAATCCTTGAACACTTCTTTAAAAGCTCTAACTAATTCTTAATCTTGCTTAAGAAATATTTTAGATACCATGACCCATTTTAGTGCTTTAATACTATATGCTACTTGTTGTATTTACTTATTGTTTCACACACTCTCACAAGCCTTAATAAGTGTAAGATCTCACCATGATAAGGTAAGATCCCTGTGATTGCAGTGCTAGTCCCTGGATTGAAATGCTAGTACCCACAGTTTAAGATGAAGTACACAGAAACAAAGGTCATTACTACATCGCATATCCAGGAATATAATGGTTCTTACAACTCACTTAGCCCAAGGCTAAGAGACTTAAAGTTCACATTACATAGCATAATAATAGTAGAGTCTTTAGTCTTCATGCGCCACAGGCAAGCATGTCGAGTGTAGACCCGCAACCCTACTCATCATCAGAGTATCCTGCAATATAATAAGTTACAGCCACAAGGGTCAATACATTTGGAATTGTATTGGCAAGTGATTCCATAGATACTTAGTATAATCCAACAACTACATGAATATATGGCTAAGTGGGGTTATGGCTGGCTTTGCAAAAAGCTAGTTTAACTTATAGTTTTTGAAGAGTAAGTTTTCTCATTCAAACTCTAAGGTACCAATGATAGACATCACTGAACCTCTACCCATGTTCACCCACAAGTTTTAACTTAGAGAAATTTGGATGAGGAGATTATTGAACTGCTTCACTGTCTTGAGGCTCAGAAGTTGTCCATAACCGGGGACAC
The DNA here is from genome assembly GCA_910589775.1 of Avena eriantha. Taxonomy (NCBI): domain Eukaryota; kingdom Viridiplantae; phylum Streptophyta; class Magnoliopsida; order Poales; family Poaceae; genus Avena; species Avena eriantha. The sequence goes on from OU342745.1 coordinate 239,004,480, forward strand.
AGCTAAGTACTTAGTTTTATCCTCTCGAGAGGTGGTGCACTTTCCACACAAGACTCGACATGCATCGAGACAAGACTTTTCAGAAGCAATCCCTTAGACCACCACGGACGCGTTCCATCCTACCACATCTACCACCTTCTGTGCGTCTGGCCGAGTTCTTGCAACTTAGGCTGTCAAGGCAGAGCCCATATGCCCTGTGGCTGCACTAGAAGCTTCATGACAAGAATGTCTCAAATCTCTTTATTCCTGGGTGGCCATCCACAAGTGTGATACACTAGCTGACCATAGACATGGCCCCTGAGTAACCACTCCACATAATCCAAGCAAGTCCCATTCCACCCAGGTGTTTCATTAATATTAGTTGTTTTCTTAGTTAAACAAAATAATATCTTTCCATACTATCTTATGTGTATATTCCACCCACGAATTCTAATAGCATGGCTAAGCAATCTCGCATATGAAGTCTTTCAACTAGGAGATACTACCAAGATATAGTCTATAGGGTAGCATAGCATAGTAACATGTAAATAATCCTATCATGCAAGATCTACCAAAATAACACTAGTGCAATAGTGAAAATAATAGGACATGAGACAAAATATCACTTGCCTTGGTAGCTAGGGGAATAGGTACAATCCTCACAGCAACAAACTTCACAATCCACACAATCTACACAAACAACAATACAACAACAATAATTCAATCAATAAAACATTACAAAAATATGAATGCATGAAAAATGCAATGACATGATCACAACTCTATAATTTACAGAGTCTACAGTACTGAGGGTAAAATACCTCATCTAAATGCATAAGAAATACCCCAAAACCATTTATAGAACAATTTTTATGAGCAAAATACTCCTAAAAAGGTTCTGCCTATAATTCCAATTTTTCAGGGGCAAAAGTGTGAAACAAGGCTTCTATAATAAAGGTCTTATTTTTATGAATCCATAGACACCAAATTTGCATTTTTCTGAATTGTGGAACAAAAGTTATGGATTTTCTAAGTTTAATACAAAATCTGTATAATTTCTATTTAAACAGATAATCTTGTGCGGCGTGGCGCAATCTAATTGGCCCGTACCGGTTCGGTCGGACCGACCGCTGTGGGCCGTTGGATCTTAAGTGATGACAGACGGATCAGATTACCCCGTACCGGTTCGTCCATGATCTAATCCTAGCCGCACACACAAGATCTAACGGTCCCTAGCGACCTGGCCGGAGATGGGCGGCGCTGACCGGCTGCGGGCGGCGGCGGAGCGTCGGCCGATGAGGTTCCGGCGATTCTACAAGGGCTGGGAGACCGTGGACACGTAACAGAGGTCGAGGAGGTCGTGGCGGTCTCGACGGAGGTCACTGCAGCGCGGGGGGGTGCTCTGGCCTGGCCTTGATCCCTCGCCGGAGTTGAGTAGACGGCGGAGCTCGCGGCTCGTTGTCGGAGACAGCGACCTGGGGCTCGAACCAACCAATAAAGGGGTCAGCGAGACGCGCAAGGATCTGCACGACCTAGCAAAGACCAAAAGGAGGCGGCGGGAACCCTACCTTCACCGAAAAAGACGATGGACGGCAGCGGCAGAGGGGTTCGCTGGAGTTGGACCTTGTCGTCGACCTAGTGCAAAAGAAATAATGCGGCCAGGGTTAAAACACATGCTAGGTCACGGCAAGCATTACAGAGTAGAGAGGAGGGCACGGCATGGCGTGGGCTCACCGGAATTCTCGCCGGAGTGGCTTCGGGCGGCGGCGATTTGAGGTGGCAATTGGGGAGCCTGCGGGCTCTCCAGGGGCAGTGTCTGGGGGAATAGGTCGGGGAGGAGGAGGGGATTAAGAAGGGGCCGAAGCGGTGGCGATTTACTCACAGAAACACCCGCAATCAATCGGACATGGAAACGGCAGAGGAGGAGAGAGGGCGCCGGCCGTTCGCGTGGAAGACGCTGAGGTGGCGTCGACGTGGCGTGGGGCCTGGAGGTAAGCGGGTGGGGGTTAGCTGAGGGAGGGGTGCGAAAAGGCAGAGAAGGGAGAGGGAGTCTGGGTGGGCTACTGGGCCGGATTGGTCCAAAAGGCCAAAAACTGCTGCTGCTGTTTAAAATCTTTTCCCTCCTTTTCTTTTTCTTTTTGAATTCTTATCTAGGTTTTGTTTGAATTTAGCAAAAGTGCTCCAAAAAGTCTCAAAATTTCACCAAATTTTTGGAGGATAAATCTAATGCATAGTAGTACATGCCATGATGATATAAATGCAATAATGATGTTTTTCAGATGAAAAATTTGGGATGTTACAAATCTAACCCCCTTAAGATGAATCTCGCCCTCGAGATTCGGGTTGGCTAGCAAATAGGTGAGGGTGATCTCTCCGAAGTTCATCCTCTCGCTCCTAGGTTGCTTCTGATTCAGTGTGATGGTTCCATTGCACTTTGCAGAATTTGATTGTCTTGGTACGGGTAATTCTTTCTACTGTCTCCAGAATCTTAATAGGTTTCTCTTCATAAGTGAGATCATTCTCTAGCTGAACTTCCTCTAATGGTATAGTGTCTTTCAATGAAGTTTCTTCCATCTTTGGGTGACACTTTTTCAGCTGACTGACATGGAATACATTATGAACTGCTGACAGAGATTTTGGTAATTCTATCTCATATGCCACTTCTCCTTTGCGGCTCAAAATCTTGAAAGGTCCTACATAGCGTGGTGCTAATTTTCCTTTGATTCCAAATCTCTTCACACCACGAAGTGGTGATACCCTGAGATAAGCTCTATCACCAACCTCATAGGTAACCTCTCTATGTTTTGGATCGGCATAGCTCTTTTGCCGAGATTGGGCTACCTTTAGCCTATCCTTTACCATCTTGACTTTCTCTTCAGCCTCCTTGATTAGGTCTGGCCCGAACAAATTTGTTTCTCCCACTCCATTCCATAGCAACAGTGTAGTACACTTCCTTCCATAAAGGAATTCAAATGGAGCCATTTCTATGCTTGATTGATAGCTATTATTGTAGGAAAATTCTGCGTATGGTAGACTTTCATCCCAGCTAGATCCATAATCTAACGCACATGCTCTTAGCATATCTTCCAATATTTGATTGGTCCTTTCTGTCTGTCCATCAGTTTGTGGATGAAATGCAGTGCTGAATTCTAACCGAGTTCCTAGTGACTCATGGAGTTGTCGCCAAAAGTGCGAAATGAATTGAGTTCCTCTATCGGACACGATACTTTTAGGAACCCCATGCAAACATACAATTCTATTCATGTATATCTTGGCTAGCTTTGCACTTGTATAAGTGGTCTTCACTGGTATGAAATGGGCCACTTTTGTCAAGCGGTCAACGATAACCCATATAGAATCGTATCTAGATTTAGTCCTGGCCAGTCCGGTGATAAAGTCCATACCAATTTTATCCCATTTCCAATCAGGTATTGGCAGTGGTTGTAATAATCCTGCCGGCTTCTGATGTTCTGCCTTTACACGACTACACACATCGCATAGGGCAATGTGCTCTGCTATGTCCTTCTTTAAATTATTCCACCAAAACCTCTCCTTAATACCTATATACATCTTGGTGTTGCCAGGATGAATTGAATATGGTGAGTTGTGCGCTTCTTGTAAGATCAACTTCTTAAGTTCAAGATCCTGCAGAACACATATACGTTTTTCATACCATAAGATTCCTTGTTCATCTACATGGAACCCTTTTGCCTTGCCATCACTAACCTTACTTTTGATTTCCTCTATTTCTTTGTCCAATTTTTGGGCTTCTTGAATTCTATCCATTAGTGTGGGTTGCACTTCCAAGGATGCAAGGTACCCTTCAGGCACTATCTCAAGTCTCAGCTCTCTAAATTGGGCACACAACTCCTCCGGCAAATCTCCTTTATTGAGGCCATTTACATAAACCTTGCGGCTTAATGCATCAGCTACGACGTTTGCCTTTCCAAGGTGGTATTGCAAACTTAAGTCGTAATATTTGATAAGTTCTAGCCATCTTCTTTGTCTCATGTTGAGTTCTTTCTGTGTAAAAATGTATTTCAGACTCTTGTGATTAGTAAACATTTCACAACGTTTTCCCATGAGGTAATGCCTCCATGTTTTTAAGGCATGTACAACAGATGCCAACTCTAGATCATGAGTAGGATAGTTCACTTCATGATTTTTGAGTTGCCTTGATGCATAAGCTACAACTCTACCTTCCTACATCAGTACACCTCCTAATCCTTGGTGAGATGCATCACAATATACTTGAAAGTCTTTCTCAAGGTCTGGCAGACATAACACTGGTGCTGACACTAGTCTCTTTTTCAATTCCTGAAAGCTGGTTTCACAAGCTTCTGTCCAATTAAACTTCTTCTCCTTCTTTAGCAGATCAGTCATGGGTTTTGCTATCTTAGAGAAATTTTCAATGAACCTCCAGTAGTACCCTGCTAGTCCAAGGAAACTACGGATTTCCTTAACCGATTTAGGAGGTTCCCATTCTGTCACAGCTGCCACTTTTGCTGGATCAACAGCTATACCATTTCCAGATACTATTTGCCCAAGAAAACCCACTTCATTCAGCCAAAATTCACATTTGCTGAACTTGGCATAAAGTTTGTGTTCCCTGAGTTTCTCTAGAATCAGGCGTAGATGTTCTTCATGTTCTTTGTTGCTCTTGGAATATACCAATATGTCATCGATGAATACCACTACGAACTTGTCAAGGAATTCCATGAATACCTTATTCATCATGTTCATGAAATAGGGTGGTGCATTAGTCAATCCAAATGGCATCACTGTGTATTCATACAACCCATATCTAGTGGTGAATGCAGTCTTGGGTATGTCATGTTCTCTAATCTTTAGTTGTAAGTATCCTGATCGAAGATCAATTTTTGAGAACACACAGGCTCCCTCTAGCTGACCGAAGAGATCATTTATTCTAGGCAGGGGATATTTATTCTTTATGGTCACTTCATTAAGTGAACAATAATCTATGCATAGCCTTTGACTTCGGTCCTTCTTCTCAACGAACAAGACTGGTGCTCCCCAAGACGACGAACTTGGTTGGATAAATCCATTTTTCAACTGTTCTCCCAGCTGTTTCTTGAGGTCTTTTAACTCGTCCACCGACATTTTATAAGGTCTCTTTGCTATAGGCCCCTTTCCTGGCAGTAGGTCTATTAGAAACTCCACATCCCTATCTGGTGGCATGCCAGGTAATTCTTCGGGGAACACATCTGGGTATTCCTTCACTATTGGCACACTGTCTAGGATAACCCCTTAAGAGAATTAACCTTGCTCCCCTTGGGTTCAAAGTTAGACTTGAACCTGATCCTTTTCTTTTCTAGGGTGGTGAGCATAACATTTCGCTTGGCACAATCAATCACCCCTTCATAACGGGTCAACCAGTCCATCCCTAATATTACATCTAATCCTTGGGATTCTAGGATTATTAAACTAACCGGAAACTTGTCCTTTCCAATTTCTAGGATTATCTGTCGGCACCCAGAATTTACTATCATTTCTCCACCCGGGGAGCTTACTTTAATGGGACATCCAATGGTTTCAGTGGAGAGTTCGTTTTTATTACATATGCTCTTGAAATGAATGAATGCGATGCGCCAGTATCGAAAAGGATAAGTGTAGGAAAGGAATTAATCTTGAACGTACCGATCATGGCATCAGATCCTTCTTGAATTTCCTCCACATTGATGTGATTCACATGACCCTTTTGAAATGGGTTTGGCTTAGCCCCATCAGTCTTCTTCTCTGGGCATTCATTAGCATAGTGCCCTGTCTTCTTGCACTTGAAACATTCCACCTGACTGATGTCTTTCTTTGCTGGCTAACTATGACGATTCTGACCATTTTGGTTTCCATGGCCATGACCATTGTGTTTGTTCCTGAATCCACTTTTGTTATGTCCACGATGATTGTTTCCATCATGGTTATGGTTATTGTTATGATGGTTATTATGATTCCCATTCTTATGGAATCCTGAACTCCCACTTCCTTCACCATGAGAGCGCTTGTGAGGAGATCCTGATCCAAACTTATCAAAATGGTGCTTCCTCTTTCTACCCTCCACTTGTTTCATCTTGTTTTTCAGGATGGTAGCTTTATCACACAAGGATTGATAAGTTGGAACATATGCAACAGATAGTTGCATAGAAATTTCATCATTCAGCCCATCTAGGAACTTCTCCTTTCTCTTTGCATCAGTGTCAACATCGTCGGGTGCATAACTTGACAAATTATTGAACTCTTCGATGTTTTCAGAAATACTGCGATGGCGTTGCTTGAGGTTATGAAACTCCTTTTTCTTCAACCCCATTATTCCAGAAGAGATGTGAGTGGTGCGAAACCCATCTTCAAACATTGCCCAAGTCACTTCCTCAATAGGGTGAGTAACTTGGAAATTGTCCCACCAAGTAGCTGCATGACCTTCCAATAAGTGTGCTGCAAATCTGACCTTTTCTGCATCCGTGCATCCAACCGTGACTAGGTCCTTATTCACAGAACATAGCCAATCATTTGCTAAAATGGGGTCAGTGGTACCCGAGAACTTAGCAGGTCTCAGCCTTAGAAATCTGGTCAGCATATCCAGAGGTGGTGGATTGTTCTGGTTGTTGTTATTGTTATTATTGTTGTTCTGATTCTGGTTTGCCATGAATTGAGTCATCATTTGCATCAATTGTGTCTGTGCAGCCATCATCTGCTGCATTCCATTGCCATTGTCATTGTTATCCTTGTTGTTGCGTTGGGGAGGCATCTGTGGGTTTAATAAGGGTAAGTAATGATAGATAACCCAAATAAAAACAACATTCAAACAAACAGCACATGCAAGTTCAACATCACAGCAATGACAGAGTTTGTGAAAATAAACATACTAGCATAGTCACCCACAAGTCGGTATGACCTATGCAACTCAATAATAATAAAACGATAGGTAGATGGAGTAGAATCACTACTCCTCCATGTCAACTTCTTCCTCCACTAGAGCAAGTCCTGCTGCGGCGAATCCTGCCTTGTATTCCTCTAAGCTTGTAGTCAAAGCATCGTTCTTTGTCTGTAATTCTCTCTTCTGTGTGTGTAGCCTCTCTATCACCTCGTGACCTGCTTCCAGCTCAATGTCCTCAAGCTCTAACTCGGTCTCCAAGTCTCTAATCTTCTTGTTCTTCTCCTGAACTCTCTTCTCTTGGCTCTTGAATTCTTCCCTTGGTCTTCAAACTTCTTCTCCATTTCCTTGATTCGATTTTCCTGTGAAGGCCTTGTCCTTCTCCTTAAGTTGGAATCGTAGTTCATCGTTACTAAGCATCACATTAGTCCTATCAGTATCAAGGTGTATGATAAGGCTCTCTAAGTCCTGGAGGTAGTGACGCACGGGCTTGATTGACTCCTTAGTGGCCTCGTCCAACACAATAGGCTCTCCATCCTCGTCGCACCTCCCAAAGAAATGGAAGTAGTGGCTCCTGACTTCAGAAGAGTGACGTCCACATAGGCGTCCCAACAGCTCCTGCATAGCAACGTCGAGGCCCCTCTCCATGTCATCATGGAGAATCTTGAAGGCAATCTCCCCGGTTTGGGGCTCTGTCTCACGTCTTGGCTGGGTAACATTGAATCCCCATTAGTCCTTCCTCTAAAACTTCCTCAGCGGAAGTCCCTAAATGGTAGGGATTGGAAGAGCAAGCACTTGGACTAGCTCCAGCATACGAGTCCCAAAGCGAGTCCCAAAGCGAGTCCCCTTGAAATCCTCGGCCGTGCTGTAGACAAAATTCGGCAGCTTTTGCATAGCATGGAGAAAATTAGTAACACACAATAGAGAAAGTAAACACAAGTCACAAAATAAAAATCAACCAACAGAACATTCAAAGTAGCAATACATTATTCAACTCAAGCACCCAAGGTTCCAAACATAACTTATTTTTGCCATACCACATAGGTTGGTATGATCAAAATATTAACGTGATAAAATGCCAAGGTGGTGGTCCAACTAATATCTCACTGCTTCTTAACCAAGGTAGCAATCTAGGCATCCTTGGCAGCAATCTGCTTGTCTTGGTCACATAGCTCCAAAGCTAGGCCTATGATATCCTTACTTAGGCGTTTCCCAGTGGCCTTTGAGTCTTGGACAAGACGCTTCTCTTCCTTGAGATCCTCCTGAGTATTGAGCATTCTATACTTGAGTCTCTCCCCAAGTTCCTCAATAGCTTTCCATGCAGCATTCCTTGCAGAGTCAAAGAATGACGTGTGCATTTCAGAGTTGGTGAACATGCAGAATCCCGTACTCTTGGGATCATCTTCCTTGTTCCTGTACAAATGGAGTAGTACCCACCAATACTCTTGTCCTTCATCTATCATAGGAAATCCCTTGTACACGGCTTCACCATTCATCCCCAAGCCGAGCATGAGGTTCTTGAGTGCATTGGGAAATTCTGTCTCACACTCCAGGGTCATAGTCATCAGTCGTCCCTTCTTGACAGATTCATTGATGGTGGACATCTACAAAAATAGATGAGAAGGATGATTAGGGAAAGCTTTATGAGATGAAAAGACAAGTATAAGGTTGGAATATAGAGTTATTTTTCCTAAGGATTTTCCTTAGTCTAATCCATTCTAGGGTCACGAACCTATAGGCAACACAGTGCTCTGATACCATCTGTAAGATCTCACCATAATAAGGTAAGATCCCTGTGATTGCAGTGCTAGTCCTTGGATCGAAATGCTAGCACCCACAGTTTAAGATGAAGTACACAGAAACAAAGGTCATTATTACATCGCATACCCAGGAATATAATGGTTCTTACAACTCACTTAGCCCAAGGCTAAGACACTTAAATTTCACATTACATAGCATAATAATAATAGATTCTTTAGTCTTCATGCGCCACAGGCAAGGATGTCGAGTGTAGACCCGCAACCCTACTCATCATCAGAGTATCCTGCAATATAATAAGTTACAGCCACAAGGGTCAATACATTTGGAATTGTATTGGCAAGTGATACCATAGATACTTAGTATAATCCAACAACTACATGAATATATGCCTAAGTGGGGTTATGGCTGGCTTTGCAAAAAGCTAGTTTAACTTATAGTTTTTGAAGAGTAAGTTTTCTCATTCAAACTCTAAGGTACCAATGATAGACATCACTGAACCTCTACCCATGTTCACCCACAATTTTAACTTAGAGAAATTTGGATGAGGAGATTATTGAACTGCTTCACTGTCTTGAGGCTCAGAAGTTGTCCATAACCGGGGACACGACTAAGTACTTAGTTTTACCCTCTCGAGAGGTGGTGCACTTTCCCCACAAGACTCGACATGCATCAAGACGAGACTTTTCAGAAGCAATCCCTCAGACCACCACGGACGCGTTCCATCCTACCACATCTACCACCTTCTGTCCGTCTGGCCGAGTTCTTGCAACTTAGGCTGTCAAGGCAGAGCCCATATGCCATGTGGCTACAGTAGAAGCTTCATGACAAGAATGTCTCCAATCTCTTTGTTCCTGGGTGGCCATCCACAAGTGTGATACACCAGCTGACCATAGACATGGCCCATGAGTAACCACTCAACATAATCCAAGCAAGTCCCATTCCACCCAGGTGTTTCATTAATATTAGTTGTTTTCTTAGTTAAACAAAATAATATCTTTCCATACTATCTTATGTGTATATTCCACCCACGAATTCTAATAGCATGGCTAAGCAATCTAGCATACGAAGTCTTTCAACTAGGAGATACTACCAATATATAGTCTATAGGGTAGCATAGCATAGTAACATGTAAATAATCCTATCATGCAAGATCTACCAAAATAACACTAGTGCAATAGTGAAAATAATAGGACATGAGATGAAATATCACTTGCCTTGGTATCTAGGGGAATAGGTACAATCCTGACAGCAACAAACTTCACAATCCACACAATCTACACAAAGAACAATACAACAACAATAATTCAATCAATAAAACATTACAAAAATATGAATGCATGCAAAATGCAATGACATGATCACAACTCTATAATTTACAGAGTCTACAGTACAGAGGGTAAAATACCTCATCTAAATGCATAAGAAATACCCCAAAACAATTTATAGAACAATTTTTATGAGCAAAATACTCCTAAAAAGGTTCTGCCTATAATTTCAATTTTTCAGATGCAAAAGTGTGAAACAAGGCTTCTATAATAAAGTTCTTATTTTTATGAATCCATAGACACCAAATTTGCATTTTTCTGAATTGTGGAACAAAAGTTATGGATTTTCTAAGTTTAATACAAAATCTGTCTAATTTCTATTTAAACAGATAATCCTGGGCGACGTGGCGCAATCTAATTGGCCCGTACCGGTTCGGTCAGATCGACCGCTGTGGGCCGTTGGATCTTAAGTGATGACAAACGGATCAGATTAGCCCGTACCGGTTCGTCCATGATCTAATCCTAGCCGCAGACACAAGATCTAACGGTCCCTAGCGACCTAGCCGGAGATGGGTGGCGCGGACCGGTTGCGCGCGGCGACAGAGCGCCGGCCGATGAGGTTCCGGCGATTCTACAAGGGCTGGGAGACCGTGGACACGTACCAGAGGTCGAGGAGGTCGTGGCGGTCTCGACGGAGGTCACTGCAGCACGGGGGGGTGCTCTGGCCTGGCCTTTATCCCTCGCCGGAGTTGAGTAGACGGCGGAGCTCGCGGCACGGTGTCGGAGACGGCGACCTGGGGCTCGAACCAACCAGTAAAGGGGTCAGCGAGATGCGCAAGGATCTGCACGACCTAGCAAAGACCAAAAGGAGGCGGCGGGAACCCTACCTTCACCGGAAAAGACGATGGATGGCGGCGACAGAGGGGTTCGCCGGAGTTGGACCGTGTCGTCGACCTAGTGCAAAAGAAAGCACGCGGCTGGGGTTAAAACACGCGCTAGGTCACGGCAAGCATTATAGAGCAGAGAGGAGGGCACGGCGTGGCCTGGGCTCACCGGAATTCTCGCCGGAGTGGCTTCGGGTGGCGGCGATTTGAGGTGGCAATTGGGGAGCCTGGGGGCTCTCCAGGGGCAGTGTTTGGGGGAATAGGTCGGGGAGGAGGAGGGGATTAAGAAGGGGCCGAAGCGGTGGCGATTTACTCACAAAAACGCTCGCAATCAATCGGACATGGAAACGGCAGAGGAGGAGAGAGGGCGCCAGCCGTTCGCGTGGAAGACGCTAAGGTGGCATCGACGTGGCGTGGGGCCCGGAGGTAAGCGGGTGGGGGTTAGCTGAGGTAAGGGAGAGGGAGTCTGGGTGGGCTACTGGGCCGGATTGGGCCAAAAGGCCAAAAGCTGCTGCTGTTTAAAATCTTTTCCCTCCTTTTCTTTTTCTTTTTGAATTCTTATCTAGGTTTTGTTTGAATTTAGCAAAAGTGCTCCAAAAAGTCTCAAAATTTCACCAAATTTTTGGAGGATAAATCTAATGCATAGTAGTACATGCCATGATGATATAAATGCAATGATGATGATTTTCGGATGAAAAATTTGGGATGTTACAATAAGAAGCACAAGTGTGAAGCTGATATAAAAGTGAAACACATTCTAAAGAACCATTCCTAGTTTCCGTACCCTAGATCAAATACGATTAGTCCGAGGGCTCACGTTTATCAAATTGCATTACATCACTTATGCATAATTGCATCTTGATTCTTTAAACATTAGTCTTTATTAGACCAATGATGCTATTTACAGAATTTGGATCTTCTATTATCTCGAAGACCGTGAGTGCATAATCTGGCAATTACAAAAGGCAAGTTCACATTTGCTCATGTCCTTTGGTTTATTTTCTATTAAATGCCTGTAACTCAAATATTGTCATCACCTACATTTCAAAAAGGTCAGAAAACACTATTTTTATAATAATATGACTATGGATTATTTACCAAATGGTAATAATCTACTGCTACAGTTCCAGTGGTAAAGGAACATAATATCTAGAACTTAACAACCAATGTCGCAAGTGATTCTAGCACCGTATATTACACGTTAACCATAAGACTTGGAATGAGACGGGAAAGTCAGCCGTATCTTCTCTCTTTCGCATGGACGGATGACCTTATCGTGAAGCTGCAGATTTCTCGTGGAGAATCCAGAGAATCCAGCACATGGGTGGGACCCCTTAGTTCCCCATGATCTAGGTGGCTAGATTATCTGTGCATAGCTATCTTGGTGGAGGTTCACCATAGCTGGTGGTGGCTGCTAGACAGAGCTGCTTACAGAGTCTTCGAGAGGCTACCCAAAGAGTAACCGTGGTAGAACTTCTTGGGGGATCGTGTCTTCATGCGGGTCGCGGAGAGGGTAATACTGGCTAGGATCTTAGACTGGGCCCCATACCAAGGAAGTGTGGACAAGCTCACGGCTTGGATGTGCAACAAGGCTAAGGTCTCTTATTGGTAAAGCAACACACCTCTATGGAGTATAAGAATTGTGACATGTTACTCCCTGTTCTGGGAAGGAGCTACGAACGCGGTAGGAAAGGAACCCCATGAAGGTTCTGGTCAATCTGTGAAGGCTGTCGGGCATAGTTTTTAGAATAAAAGCAAGCTTTGAAAAAATGTTTACGAAAACCTACATTGCCTACGACCTTTGGTCTGTGGCTGTAGATATAGTGCATCATACACTCCTTTTTAGTGAACTTGCTGAGTACGCTCGTACTCAACCGTACCTTTTTAACCATTGCTAGGTTCTAAGCCGTTGAAGACGACGCCAACATCAATTTTTGCTCAGGAAACCATCATCGACAACTCAAGTTCTTCAATAGAGTCAATGAAATCAACATATACATCAACCGAAGTGAAGACAAAGTTCTTAAGTAGATAGGAGAAGATTCTTTAGCCATAAAACCTACTTCTGTAGAGCATTGCAATAGCAGCAATGGCAAGCCAAATAGTTTAGATACTAGTCTTAGTACTAGATAGTTCTGAGTTATTATTTCTGGTTCTTCTTTGTAAGAAGTTTCTTTCTCTCTCTTTCACCTAGAGTGTTCTCTGGATCTTTTGTAAAGAGTCAAGTTATAACCTATAGTCATATCTTGGGCTTGCTGTGTTTCTGTTGTACCACTCAGAGGGATGTAATACTAGTGAATGGTGTTTCATTGGTGTTATGTAAACGACTATAGTGTACTACATCATGAAGTGGTATGCTAGGTCACCACGTATAATCTTTTGAATTATGAATCATGTCTTTTAACTGTGTACTGCAAGGTTTTCCAAATAAAAATCAATTAATAATGTCCAAATCTTCAAAAAATCATATAAAAATCCCTTTTGAATTTGACCATTCTAATAAATGGTAGGTCATTGAAATATAGTGTAACTTTTCAAGTAAATCAATTTTCATATAAAAAACGTTTTGATCCGAGGTCGTATGCAAAAGTTATGTCCGTTTAAACGGAACATAATTTTTTTTCGCAAAAAATGTCGAAATTCATATTTTTATTTTTCCTAAAAACTAAATCACATAACATAACTACATCTTAAAGAATTTTCAAATTTGAAGTTTTAGCGTTTTCCTTTTTTTTCTAAAACTAAAAATGGCAATGGGGGGGGAGGGGGTGGGGGGTGAGGCCACACTTACCACCGACGGCATCAAACCCTATAGCGCCAACATGCAGGATTGCGTGTGCGCCGGCGGTAAGGGAGTTAGCACCCGCGCGTGCTACCTGAGGATGCTAGGGTAACGGCGGGAGGGGGACTGGGGTAGTCGCGCCTTAGCGCCGACGCACAGGCTACGCCGTCTGCCGGTGGTATATGGTTAGTACCGGCGCGCAGCTGTAGCGGGGCGCCGATGGTAGTTAGCGCCAGCGGACGACTAATTTAGTGTGCTAGGGATACGTCTTTGTAGTAGTGTGAATTATCTTGGTGAAATCTTCACATACATAAACATCACAAGTGTCTTTTTTCATTTAATTCTTTAATAGCAGAAAATTGATGTTGAACTTCAATTTGTTTATAATAGCAGAAAGAACATGATTTCTCAAATGCGAGAATCAGATACAATCTACGCGTGTCTGAGACCCATGACGCGACTAGTACACGTGTTTGCTAAGACTACGAGAGAGCGGATTAATCATGCCAATGATGGAACTGTCTAACCTATAAGAAATTTATGGACGTAACGTCTAAAGATACAAATTTAGTTATTCTATATCATTTACATGCTATAGACACATTGTCAAACTTTCCGTCTAAAAATCGCTCCCTTTGATGTCAATGTGATGTTCATGCTAGCTCGCATTTCAAATTTACAAGAAATCAAAGGACTTGGTCATCAATAGAATTTACACCGACGTGTTTACCATGTTCTGGTTCTCATGCGTTTGATAGTCAAGCGTTATGCCTAACAACCAAGTCTGGGTTGCAATTAGAGAAGTCTAATAAGATTAATTACTACGAACTAATAGTAGCAATACAATAAACTCTAGTTACATCTATTAGCAAGCTTGTCTAACCTATCTATAATATCTTGCACCATGCTGGCTAATCTAGCGCACTACTCCCTCAATGGAGACACACAATCATTCACCTGATTCTGTAATTCCCGAATTGCATGTTCCATGTATTTATCATATGCGGTATGCCTCCTTTGTTTGTTTTATTCGATCTCGCCACACCAGAGCTCATGAAAGGATTGTTGGAAGTGACAAGAAGTTGTGTCAGGGGACATCACGAGAGGAACTTGCGGTCGGTGTCGGTGTCCTTTGTGATGTTCTTGTCATAGGCCACGTATCACCGTGCGACTACGTGGTCAGGGCATTGGCAGAAGACGTACGTTTCGGGTTTCCCATTCTATGCTAGGCCAAAGGTATCCTTGAATACTCCCGGAATACCGAATTAGAAGAAAAACAACAATACACCGTTTTGAAATCACGAAATTTTGAGGGAAAATAGGAACAAACCCCAAATGCTAAATCCAATGCTAACGAGATAAAAAAAACTGCACGTATCTACATAGCTTGTCTAAAGGAAGGATAGCGCTACGCCTCACGCACCCACGTTGACAGGCTAGGGTTCCCGACAGAAGTTTCATGTAGAGAGAAATACAGAGGTTGAAAAAATGACAAAGTGAGAGACATGAGAGAAATTATGGTATTCGGGAGGAGGTTTTTTTAAAAAAATTTAGATAGCAATGGCTCGACTTCGATGGAGCTCATCGGTCAGTGAGACAAACTTGACTAGTCTCACACACGCAAGATCCATAGTCAATGTCGCGTCTTTTTTACGGCAGAATAATTACTTGCTGGTTTCAGTACTAAGGCGTCTCGGAATGCTGATACCTATAGACAGCTAACGCGGCGCCTTTTAACACCGTAAATAAATTTTGCACGGCATATAATTGGTCGCCATCCTTGTTTTCGTTATGAATACTCTATGTGCCGGATAATCACTTTTGCAGATACTTTTCGCTTGTGTTGTCCCCAAAGTGCCATACAAGGGGAAGGAGTATTTTTATAGTGGATCTTCATTTCTTTCCTTGCATGTCACGGTCGGCTACGACTGCAACACCCTACTAGCTAAAAACAATAATCAATATATGTAGTAATTCTAAAATTTTAGACTACAAAGTTTAGACAAACAACATGAATCTAACATTAGCTAGCCATTTTTCTAACAACACAAATTTATCTAACAATTTTATCCAGCTAGTTTATCTAGCTAGATTATCTAAGAATACTATCTTGCTAGTTTGTCTAGCTATTTTACCTATTCTCAAATCATCTATGTTTATCAATTCTATCTCTAAAATCATCTATGATTTATCATCTCTAGCAATAATAAAACAATCTATGTTTATCAATTCTACCAATTCTAAAATCATCTAGGTTTATCAATCCTAGCCATTCTAAAATCATTTACACGGTTTATCAATTCCAGCAATTCTAAAAGTATGTAATTTATCAACTAACACATTCTAAAATCACCTACAAAATGATTGGCGGTGGCTTTCACATTGGGCCGAGTGAAGCGCCGATGCGGGGGCATGGAGTTGACGGTGGTATGGAGCGACACGGGACGGGCGGACCAAAGGAGACAACGAGTGGAGCGGAGCTTAGGCGGATGGGCAAGAGGAGTAAGTGGGTGAGTAGAGGGGAGACGGGTGGGGCTATTTGAAGCGGAGAGGGCCGGGGGGAGGGTACGGGGCAGTGTGGTGGCCTACGCATGCATGGGGAGTGAGCTAGTGGACATACTGTGAGTGTGCTGAGTGTGTCGATTGATCGGTCAACCAATCAGTCGATATGTTTTTTTTGGTTTTTTGGTATATAAACAGTGGTGACGTTTATTACCTCAAATGCCACTATTACAGAAAATAGTGGTGATGTTTGATAATTTTGAACGTCAGTATTTTTTTTTCGGGTTACACATGTTCTAGACGTCACCAATAAATATACGGCGTTACACACTCTGGACACAGTGCATGCATATGGGCTATAGCCATGGCATGTGAATAGCGTGCCACGCTACTAGCGCAATGTCTATTATAAGGGTTTTCCCACTAGTATACTCAGCTCACAGAGAGGTAGTAGAAGGCACTATAAAAATGCTATATTAATCTTTACTCAAAGCATTACCCCCACACACCCACACACCCACGCGTAACAAAGCAGAACACACTTTGAACATCTTAAGTCAAACTTTAAAACCTTTGACCACTGATATAGTTCAAAATATTTAACTTGAAAATAATATGCCTAAATTTATCTAGAGAATTATTTTGTGAATATTGCAACTTTGTTGGTAGTTATGCATATACATAGTGCAACAGAACCTAGAGAAGTGATCAAAGTGATATCAAAACATCACATTTTTGTGGACATCATGTGAAGTGAGTAACTTCTTAATTTTTACCAGGTCCATAAGGACCCCAAATGTTCCAAGGGTTCTGCCAAACCCCTCCACCCGACCATTCTCTGGTGTGGACATAATTCATCTCTCTGACCTCCTTGCTGTCAACTATGCATGTTTGCCACAACAATATAATATCACAAGATTGGACGATGCATGGATGGTGGATGTATGGCAGAGATGTAGGCATTGGTAGATAGAAATCCACTAGCCCCTCTGCATTGACCAGGTTCTCTTCCTCTCTCTCCTTTTTTAGCCCACTACAAATCATTAAAAACTACCAAATATAACCAGCTGCGATTCTGTTATCACAGGCCAATACTAGCTAGTACGAAATTATTCCCCAGAATTTCATTTCTCTGTGTTTTTCAGTGCGAGCGTCTGCACACCATGCTCAAAATATTCTTCACCTCCACTCGTCGTCGACTTCGATCCGCCCCGTACCGTATCGCTCCATTCCACCATCACTCCATGCCCCCGCATCGGCGCTTCGCTCAGCCTGAGGTGAAAGCCATATCCAGTCATTTTGTAGGTGATTTTAGAATGTGTTAGTTGATAAATGTAGATGCTTTTATAATTGTTAGAATTGATAAACACGTAGATGATTTTAGAATGGCTAGCCATGTGAGCAGGAAATTATAGATGATGTGTTCTCCCTCCCATCGCTAAAGGTCGGACCCAGACGGTTTTTAATGGCGGTTTCTTCAAGAATTGCTGGGATATCATCAAAATCGACATTGTGGCAGCAATCTCTCACATGGCTGGCCTTCGCGGTGGATGCAAGAATTTAAGAAACTCTCTCAATATCATCCTCATCCCGAAGAAGTCGGATGTGGAGACTACATGCCAATCATTCTTATCCACATCCTTTCGAAGCTATTTTCTAAGCTTCTCGCCAACAGGCTAGATCCAATTCTCACTGACCTCGTCTCTAAATGCCAAAACGCTTTTGTTAAGAAGAGGTGCATCCACGACAACTTCCTCCATGTGTAAAATCTCACCAGGGAGCTCCACTCCTCCAAGACGACTAGCCTTTTTCTAAAGTTGGACATTAAAAAAGCTTTTGGCTCTGATACCAACTTGTCAACACCTGGATTTTTAATCCCAGATGCCTGTTATGTCATTCATCGCAATCCCAGGATTACCATTTTTGCGAGACATAACAGATTGGATATCCTAGTATATCATCCATTACAAACCATAAATAAGGTCTTACACAAATAAGGATCTCATGATCCAGTCTTAATACAACAAGCAGCATAATAAATAATAAGCGTAACGGTGGGGTCTATCTTCAGGGGCACATGCAATGCTGACGAAGGCAGATAGTCCTAGTTATCATAGCCGTCCTGCTGGCCATCATCTTGGTAGTCTCCTTCATAGTCTGGTCATGAGAATAGCCAGGGACAAAAGCCATGAGTACTCTTTAAGTACTCGCAAACTGCCACTAACAAGTAGTATAGTTCTAAAGTAAAGTGCTAACTCTAAGTTTAACTATAAAGTTAAGTTTGAAACCTAAGCTGAGTTCAGAAGCAAAGAAAGATAAAAATAAGTTCTAGAATCACCTAAGTTGGGAAACTAGTGTCATGGTCACAATCCTGTTGTGGTCAAGTCAAGATTCATCATTCATTTCATAAGTTATTTTGGAAAACATCTAACAACGAAACAGTATGGCCATTCCAATTGTCCATAACCGCGGACGTGGCTATTCGAATAGTTTGACACTCTGCAGAGGTGGTACACTTTCACCACAAGATTCGATACATCTGTCAGGGATAACCCTGAATCATCATACTTAGTATGCAGATAATCAAACATAACCTTTCCTTTACACACCCTAGTATAAGCACCTCTCCTATGAGCATGGCCTCCCAACCATGACCATCTGTCATCTTGGGCACTTCATAGGTGGACAACATTGAGAGGTAGCCTCAGCTCAAAACCTCTCCCGCAAGGGAACTAATACTAATGCATATAAACTTCCGGCTAAGCCTTACCCAATTCAGGTATTGTGGTTGTACAGTAAATTTGGAATGGTATAGCATCTGAATCCAACCTCGAAAGCTTGGTCGGTACTATCGTCCATAAATACATACGGAGTACACAATCACCAAACAATACTTAACTAGTCTAATTAGCACTCTAAGGCATACATTTGATGATCTATTATCATCACAAGCATCATAAGTTTTATTAACTAGCTTCATTCTTTTTATTTTAGAAAAGTAATTTCTACTCATTGAAAATTAACTAAGATTTAATATTCACCACTTAAAATATGGGATCATGTGGACACATGTCCTCACCACATATTCTAACATGTGGGAATGTGATTAAAAGGTTGGATCACATTTACTTAAGTTTAAGTTTATTATTTAATGATTTAAAGTGACTAGAAATGCTTATATAGCATTATTTTGGTACTAGTCCAAAGTCACTCCATGTAAACCTTAATATTATTACATATTCAGATAGGTATGGTGAAATGTGATTTTTGAGAGTTGGAATCAACTCAAAAGATAATTTGGTTGATTTTATAAAAATGTTTGAATGTGCAAAAGCTTCTATTTTGTTATTTTTACTAGGAGAGATCTCTAACATAAATGAATTAAATCCAACGGGCTTGGGTAGATCTTTTCAGTAGCTTTCTAACACAATTAGAATCACTCCATTTGGATTTGTAAATCTCTCTAAAATGATTTTCAAACTAGGGGACAGAACTAAGTTCAAACCTAAATACAAAAATCTAAGTTTGAATTAAATGGGTCACGCGGGAAGGAAAACGGGCCGGCCTAGTGGCATTCCGCGTCATAGAGAACAGCTGGCAGGGGGTCCACATGTTAGTGGCTCTTTTCACGCGAAGCGGTACGGGGCGATGTGGGCCGTTAGATTAAAAGGGAGATCTACGGCTGAGGAGTGTCGTCTCCGGCGAACAGTCCGCCGGCGGGAACTAACCCTAGCGGCTCGTTGGGGGTGCTCAGGGGGCATACCAGGGCTCCAGCTACTGTGGTGATGGGGGCGATCAAACGTGCTGTCGACGGCGGACTCAGGGGTGGTCGCGGCAACTCCTGGGGTGGACGAAATCGATGGCGCCTTCTCCTCCTCTGCAGCAGGCTCCTCCGGCTAAATTCCGGCGAACCAAGGCTCGAGCAGCTCTGGCGAGAGGTGGGAAAAGATCAGTGAGGAGAAGGGAGTGGAATGGTGTGAGTCGTTGGTGCTGGGGAGGGCTCCTTTTATAGGCGCGGCTAAGCGGCAGAGGAGCATGGGCGATGCTCGCCGATGACGACAGCACAGTGAGCTAGAGGCGTGGGCGGTGCACTAGGACGGTGGGCGGTGCCCTAGCGAGTGTCACGGTGGTGAGTGTGCAGTGGTTTGCGGTCGGGGGAGGTGAGTGGGGCTGCTCGCACTAAGTCTCTGCCGACGGCGAGTTTCACGGCGGCCGACGACTATGGGGCACGGTCGGAGGAATGGGCATGTCCGTTAGCTTGCTAGGCCGGTGGGGATCGTGTAGGCAGGCGGCTAGAGCGAGGCGAGGTCTGGTTGAGTGGGGACCATGCGCGCTCTACGGGCGGCGTCCGCATGGCCGACTATCTCCGAGCGCGGTGGCTCCTGGCTGCTCTGGTCGCTGTCCTCGAGCTGGGGCTGGTTGGATGGTGGACGTGGACCATATGCGGCCTCCCGGACATGGTGGACGACGCTGGCGGCTGCTGTGGCGCGCTGTCGCCGGTGAGGTGCCCAAAATGGGGCTCGGCCTTAATGGCCATGACCATTTGGTCGTGGCACAGTGGGTGGCTGGGCTAGAGAGGGGTAGGGGAGTGCACTGGGTGGCTGTGTTAGCAAAATGGGGAACCAATTTGGTTCAAACACTGCTCCAAATAGTGTTTTGTGTTTTGTTTGAATTATGTCCACCAACTTTTGTGAAAATGGCCGAAATAACTCAAGTTTTGAATTTTTGGATGATTTTTGGTGGAGTTGCTAGACACATGCTTAAACCTCTGTGGTTGCTTGGGATTTGAAAATGGAGCTCATTTGAGTGGTTTTTGAAAAAGTGGGATCTTCCCATATGAACTATATTCAATTTTCAATCGCCATTTAAAATTAGTGTTTGAAAGTTTTTGGCAGATCACAAAGTAGGCCTTGGTACACTACTACATGTACTAGCAAGGGGTGCAAAGATCCATATTTATTTCTGTTAAGAATTGAGTCCTAGGAATAGCCAAAGTAGGCATGTTGATTAAAATGGCACAAATGACCATTTCTTTCTTTTATTCATTTTTATTTGTTTTTCTTTGGGATTTGTTTGGGAATGATCTTGATGATGTTTATTTCACCTAAGAATCATTTTACAATCAATGGATCACTTAATCATGGCAATTCAAAACAACTCCTATTTAAATGCAAACACATATGAATGCTTTAATAATTTTAATGGGGAAAGTTTTTGTTAACCCTAATTTTGATGATTTGGATCTTAATAACCTTGGATTGAAGTTTTGGGATGTTATATCCGTCCTCATGGCCATCGCTGTGTACCATGCCATGGTCATCCCGTTGTCCAAGTGGGCTAGAGATAAGATTACCCGCATGGCTAGAAACTTCGTTTGGGGGAGCGATGAAGGAAAGCACGCCGCGCAAGGAAAGGTCTTGGTCAGTTGGACCATGCTTTGTAGGTCTAAGGATTTGGGCGGCCTCGGCATGCTAGACCTGTAGAGGACCGGCCGCGCTCTTAGACTACAATGGCCTTGTCTACAGTGGACATACCCGCATCATACCTGGGTGGGATCCAAGCTCCCATGTGATGATGCTGACATGGACCTCTTCAGTACCTCCATGGAGGTCAGCATCAGAGACGGCGAGACTGCTTCGTTCTGACATGACAACTGGTCTGAGTTGGACCCTATCAGGCTATGCGCGCCTGATTTTTTCAAGATTGCCATGGGGAGAAACGGAAGTGTGGCCAAAGAGCTATCTGATGGCGACTGGATTCGCTCCATTGCGTGTCTCAACTCGCCTGTGCAGCTTTCCCAATACCTCATGGTTTGGGATGTGGTGGAAGGAACACATCTATCACTTGGTCAACCTGATATGATCTCCTAGACCTTAACCGAAGATGGATCCTACAGCGCCAACTCTGCCTACCACGTGCAATTCCACGGCAGCCACCCAAGTTCATCACGCAGAAAATATGGGCTGGACACGCTGAACCTAAGTGTAAGATTTTTCACCTAGCTACCCATGCATGGAATCTTCTAACGGCCGATAACCTTGCAATTAGAGGTTGGAATCGTGACCCCATCTATGCTCTATTTCGCGGTGCACCTGAGACAGCTGCCCACTTATGCAAAGATTGTCCCTACACCATGGCGGTCTGGAACCTTGCTCAGATATGGCACAACGCTACAGACGGAAACAATAGCCAGAATTTCCCTTCCATTTTGGATTGGTGGAACATCATGATCGTCGGTCATCCCACGAACGACAAACAAAGAATCAGTGGACGTTCGCTTTATGCCCTCCGGAACATATGCAAAGAACGGAATAGAAGGATCTTCACAAGCCGGCATCTAACTTCTGTGGAGGTGGCGGAAATTACCAGGGAGGACATTCACCAAAGAGCACGAGCTTTCACGGCCTTTGGGCCGGCCATTCCGGCGGAGCCAGACTAGTTTTTTTTGATAGTTTTGGTGTTGTTTGGGTTTTTCCCTCTTTCTAAATGAAAAGGCAGAGATCCTCCCAGTTTCTCAACAGAAAGGGTTTGGCCATTCAAAATGCATGCTAAATCTATTGTACTCCATCCGTCTCAAAATAGATATCGAAAGTTTGTCTAACTTTAGATGTATCTAAACAATAAATGGATAGACCACCATCAACCAGATGAGGAACCAATCCTTCAATTTGGCCATCATCCTTAGCTCTCTCGATGAGGATAGCCAACATATCAGCCACTATGTTAAATAGTATAGGCGATAGTGGATCTCCTTGTCTTAGACCTTTTTTGGTCTAGAAGTATTTACCAGTGTGATCATTAACATTGATGGCAACACTACCACCAGCCACAAAAGACCGTACGAGAGCACACCACTCCTCAGAAAAACCTTTCATACGGAGTGTTTGCTGAAGGAAAGACCAACTAACTTTATCATAAGCCTTCTCAAAGTCAAATTTGAACAATACACCATTCAACTTCTTTGAGTGTAGTTCATGAATTGTTTCATGCAAGATTACTACCCCATCTAGGATATTCCTTCCTTGCATGAAAGCAGTTTGAGATGGGCTTACAACATGGTCAACGACCGAATTTAGTCTAGTCGTAGCAACTTTGGTGAATATTTTAAAACTAACGTTAAGAAGGCAGATTGGACGATATTGTTGTATCCGTTCTGCGTTTTTAACCTTATGAAGTAAAATTATGTTTCCAAAATTGAGTCTAAAAAGGTCTAGCTACCCGGCATGCAGGAACACAAACAAGTGCATGAGGTCCTCTTTGATGACTTCCCAGAATTTTTGGTAGAATTCCGCCGGAAAGCCATCCGGTCCTGGTGCCTTGTTATGTTCCATCTGAAAAACGGCTTTCTTAACCTCATCCTCCGTATACGGAGCAGTTAGAAAGTCGTTTTCTAGAACAGAAACCTGAGGAATATCCGCCGTTTGGGACTCATCCAGCGAGAAAGAGTTCTCTGGTGGTGTCCCAAACAAAGATTTATAATAACTAGTAATATACGATTTAAGTTGCTCCTGCCCCTCAATCATACCTTCATCCTGGATAAGAGAGTGAATAAGTTTCTTCTTATGCTTGCCATTAGCCATAGCATGGAAGTATCTTGTGTTCGCATCTCCTTCTAGAATGAGTTTCGCTTTAGAGCATTGATACCACTTGAGTTCCTCCTCACGGAGCAGTCTAGCAATTTCTGCATTTGATTGGTTTTTAAGCTCAATCTCTTGTGCAGTTAAGAGCCTGACTTCTGCAGAAGCCTCTAAATCGTTAATAATAGATGAAAGGCGTATTTTCTCTTTTTTAAGGATACCAACAGTATGTTTGGCCCAACCACGGAGGAATTTGCATAACACACACATTTTGTTATTCCATCGTTGTATAGGTGTTTGACCACTAACAGGTTTCTCCCAAATAGCCTTTACCAGTTTAGGGAAATCCTCACGTCCCATCCATCCTAGTTCAAATTTGAAGCTATGTTTGGATTTTCGTGGTGGTGTTCCAACAGTCAATAAAATAGGAGCATGATTCGATAAAGCCTCAATACGTTCTAGGGCCCGAACAGTTACCTTAGGGAATTTATCTTCCATTCGGTATCCATAAGCACCCTATCCAATTTTTCATATGTAGGCTCAGGAATACTATTGGCCCAAGTGAATTGTCTTCCAATCATTGTAACCTCTCGTAAATCCAAGCTTTCTATGACAGCATGGAACATGAAAGGCCAATGATCATCGAAACGACCCCGGCTTTTTTCGTGAGGGAATCTGAGCAAGTTGAAATCTCTGCCTATGAGAATAGGATACGGATTGTCCTTAGTCAGGTTGACCAACTCACGTAAAAAGTCCGCCTTAAAAACCTCCTGGGAAGCCCCGTATACATCGACTAGAGACCATAGAAAATCATCAACCTTGTTACGGATATGGAGTTTAATAAAACAATTTCCAACCGAACTAGCCAAGACTTCCATAGTCTCATTTCGGACACCTAACAGGAACTAGCCAAGACTTCCATTCTTCAATACGCAGATGATACAATCTTATTTATGGAACACGACTTGGAGAAAGCGAAGAATCTGAAGTTAATACTATTAGTGTTTGAGCAGCTCTCTGGATTGAAAATTAACTTCCATAAAAGTGATTTGTATTGTTTTGGTGAGGCTCTAAACAAGTCCCACCTATATTCTGAACTTTTTGTTGTAGTCAGGGGCAATTTCCAATCAACTATCTGGGATTACCGATCCACTATCGGCGTCTCACGATTGCTGAATGGAAAATCGTTGAGGAAAGACTCCAAAATCGCCTTAATAGTTGGAAAGGTAAATTGCTATCCCTTGGTGGAAGACTGGTCCTCATAAACTCAGTACTCACCAACATGGTATTGTATATGATCTCGTTTTTCCAATTGTCGAAAGGTGTCTTGAAGAAAGTGGATTATTTCCGATCAAGATTCTTTTGGCAAGGGGATAGTGAAAAAAAGAAATATCGACTGACTAGATGGAATGTGCTTTGCCGACCAAAAGAATATGGTGGACTAGGCATACACGATTTGCAAGTCAAAAACACCGCACTTCTTGGTAAATGGCTTTTCAAACTTCTATCAGAGGATGGTGTTTGGCAAACCATTCTATGGAGGAAATATGTTGGCTCCAAAGCTGTGTCTCAAGTGGTTTGGAAACCCGATGATTCACATTTTTGGGCTGGACTAATGGCGTCCAAAAAATATTTCTTCCGCTTTGGTGTTTTCAATATTAAGGATGGATCACAGGTTAGGTTCTGGGAATATAAATGGCTTGGCCAAACTTCTCTTCGCGAACAATACCCAGCTTTATACTCGATTGTTAGGCACAAAGGAGATACCCTCTCGACAGTATTGGGATCTGATCCTCCTAATGAGTCTTTCAGACGAAGTCTCTTAGGCCCTAGACTCGAATCATGGAATAATCTTCTTTTACGATTATCCACGATACAGTTGTCTGAGGGGACGGATGAGTTCAAATGCAAACTACTGAAGAGTGATAAATTTTTGGTTGACTCATTATATAGAGCATTGATCCAATCGGATATTCTAGCGGTTGATAATTCTAAAATTTGGAACATGAAAATACCACTTAAAACGAAGATTTTCGCTTGGTACCTTCGTAAATGGGTCATTCTAACAAAGGATAATATTGTTAAGAGGAATTGGCAAGGAAGTACACAATGTGTTTTTTTGTCATCATAATGAGACAATACGGCATTTATTCTTCCAATGCAAATTTGCTCGTACTATATGGTCAATCATCCATGTAGCCTCTGGTTTATCTCCTCCTCGTTCGGTTACCAATATATTTGGTAATTGGTTGCACGGGATACATGATAAATATGGGACTCTATTTAGGGTGGGAGCGCTTGCCATTATTTGGTCGCTTTGGCTATGTAGAAATGACAAGATTTTTAATAACATTGTGTCTTCTTCTCTTCAGGTGATTTATCGTGCCACGGCTATCCTACGATCATGGACTACTCTCCAACGTATGGAGTTTCATGACTTATTTGTGGTGGGGTGTACGCGATTGGAGGCCACGGCGAGGGATATTTTTTCCCGACATGGATGACAGCGTGACCTGCGGATAGACATGCCTTAGATCGACGTGTGCCGTCGTTTTTTATCACTTTTGTAACGTTGTTCCTTTTGTTCTGGTGTGTTTCTCTTAGTTTTGATCGGCTGTGTGTATCCTAGCTATGCAGAGGCCGGGTGTAAACATTATGGATAATAATAAAGCGCCCATTTCCAAAAAAAAAATCTAAACACTAAATAGTGTCTAAATGCATCTAAATTTTGAAAAAATTGCGACATCTATTTTGAGACAGAGGGAGTAAGAAAAGTAAGGATCAAGCAAAGGTTTTAAACTATAAAAAATCTGCATCGATATCCTAGAAGTAAAAAAATGTACTAATTTCACAACTACCTCCAAGAAATTAACCCCAAGAATGATGGCCTTCTGGAAGGAGCTGAAGATTTGGTTGAGGTGGATGTAACTAATTCACTGAACATGTCCCTGAACATCCTTATATTTTGAAACTGTACACACAAGCATCGGTTTCTCTTGTGCTGTATTTCCAGTGCAACGCTCACCACACAATATTGTTGCTCGATCAATTCAGTTGTTAGAAGCGCGTAATACAGAGGCCGAAAATATTTCTTACCAACCAGAGGCGTCCCCCGCCGTCTAATCCGTGCGCCGGGTCCATGTCACAGTGGGCACGGGTGGCTTTCAAGGCGTGGTGATCGCCATCAACTACAGAAACACTGCTGGTAATCAAACAGTATTAGATTAGTGTGTAATAGGAGCTAGCTAGCTAACATGGAGGAATGATCAAAAGCAAAAGCTTGATGGTGTTTGTTACAGGTGAGACAGACAGCAACGCTCCAAGTACTCGGCCTTTCGTTTCTTTTTTCCTTCTCGTCTTTCCAGCCACACACGAACCTTTTGCATACACACACTGCATGCAGCTAGTACTATACTCTCTTGCGATGTATGCTGTGCTGCAGCA
Organism: Avena eriantha; assembly: GCA_910589775.1. Classification (NCBI taxonomy): domain Eukaryota; kingdom Viridiplantae; phylum Streptophyta; class Magnoliopsida; order Poales; family Poaceae; genus Avena; species Avena eriantha. The sequence goes on from OU342745.1 coordinate 239,031,560, forward strand.
AAAGCCAGCAGCATTGCATTTGCACGCATGTAAAATATCTCTTGTTGTTGCTGCAGACGTCACCTTTTGATTATTAGTACAGACAGAAGAATCCTCATCAGTTGGTAGCTAGACATAGCATGCATATGCAACACTTCTCTGCTTTTTTTTCTTTCTCCGGGGCTGTTTAAAGCTGGGATTGCATTGGCAGGCACCAGTTGTTAAAGTCCTAAAGGGTTGAATTTGGGATCACTAGTGAAGACAAGGGTGGAAAAGAAGGGAGGAGTAATCTATTTCTCTCAGATCTTTTGGGTCTATAATAGCACTGGTGTACAATTGAGTATTAGGTAAAGACAGCTTGAGTAATCAGTTGAGTTAACCTCTCTCTTTTCGCCCAAAAAGGAATATGAAAATAATGCAAATGGCCAAGCTGCACCAGGGGGAGCAGGGACCTGAAATTCTGGGTTAGTGGAGGGACCTTTGACATGATGCTCAATGTAAAAGATAACAAATTAGGACTTAGGGCAAGCCCAAAAAGGCAGCTTTCATATAGACATTCCACTCTCCCGTAAGTAGACATGTAGCTCAAATGTTCAGCAAACGGATCAGCAATATATCGGAACCTGTGAGTTGTTGTCTAACTGGTACTAGTAGTTACTGGTGTCCTGCTTTAACTTTTTCATGCAGTGGAGCAGTAAGAGAAGTTGATGCCTATGACACTGAAACAATGCCGGTCGGTCACTAGCAGAAACTGAAATTTTCATCTAAAACCAACCAACCCAGAGAAAAAGTAGGCACTGAATAGCAGTTAGGACTTACGGGATTTGTGTATACCAGGTGCGCGCTTGACATGACCTTGACTGGCCTAAAACCAATAAATAGATTTAATTTGTGTGGAACAATATGTACGTAGGCAATAAATAATAATTTGACAGGAAGGTGTCGAAAAATGTGCAAACTATAGAAAGAAAATATTCGCTGTGCTGTGACGGAGGGGAATAATTTAAAGTTTGAGCATCTGATGTCAAATGATTAGAAGGTAACAAAATAAACTATCAAGTTTGCTTAGAATACTGCCTATCCTAATTAGTGCATATTATGACATGCATCATGCATTGAAAAAGCTGGGAAGACCTGTGTCTTGGCTAGTCTTGGCGCGACAGGAAACCATATATAATCAAAGTTTAAAGCAAAGATGCAAATGGTGGTATGTCAATGATTATGGTTTGTGACGGAAGGGGGTATATATTTAATATATAATCATCCACAAATGGTGGTCTGTCAATGATCATTATGTACCGTCTCGCTTGCTTAAACAATTGCATGGCTTTCTGTGCTCCATTCGACAGGTTTTTTTGAACTCCCGCAAACTTTTTGAGCAGGCTGACATTAACTGCGAAACTGCCATCTACCTTTATTTCTAGGTTTTCCTATGGTGACTTGAATTCGGGTTGACTGATGACACTTTTAGGCCCAACATTGCCAACTCACACATGACGCAAAATACAGAATTTGTCTCTGAATTAGACGGATGACCCGTTAACTCCTTAGTGCAGTAGTTTCTCATTGATAGAGTACTCACCCACGGTCCGATTTATATTTCTCCCATGTGTATCCAAGGGTAATATTATATGGATCAACAGACTTGGGGCATCTGATCCTTTAAAATGGTTATAGGAGTAAAATTCGGTAGGTGTCGCACCTAACCGATCCCCAAAATGGTTAGAGAAGTAAATTTTTACTTATCGGAGGAGTAAAAGTGACGGTCGACTCCTAAATTTACTCATGGGCCGCTCCCGCCTCCTCCCCCGTCGCACCCATTCCTGCTGGTGTTGCCACCGGTGACTGCCATACCCCGCCGCCCCCACCCCGGCCTTGCGCCGTCCTCCGGCCCACCTCTCAGTTGCTCTACCGCCTCTCGTCGTCGCCGAAATCGACGGGGAGACCTAGTTTTCCCCGGCCGCCGCCTCGATTTGGAGCAAATCGGGCTCCGTCGGCGTCGATTCGTCGCAACCTGGAGCCGGTGTCGCCTCCGGTGACCACGGCAACCCGGAGTCGGCTCCTAGGAGGCCGGCCACCACTGATGTCGTGACGAGGCTCGCCCTATTCTCCTCGCCCACCACAGATCCCGCGCGGCCCGTGGTTGGTACCTCCTCCCCTGTCGCCCACGAAGGGTTTGGTCTGCGCGCGGGACCTCTGGCCAGAGTTGGAGGGTGCAGGGCCGTTTCCGCGGATGCTGCTGCCGGGGATGGATCGTTGGCACCGCCAGCCACAACCAACACAAGATGAAAAAGGTGATTATTTTTCTCTTTTTCTTAATGTAAAATCAGATTAGAAGAAGTTGTGGCTTGCATGCTTTTTGTTACAAGTGTAGTACAAGAATTTCTACATGGACCGAGGATGAAGACAACGAGTTCTATTTTGCATGGCACCATAAAACTCTTGTAGATGATGCATTATACGAAGAGAGTGGTGTTCGTTTACCATTTCAACAATTTGGGAAAATATTTATGAGAAGTTTAATGAAAAGACAAGAAGAAGTAGATCGATTAACTCGATCTTGAATAGATGGCACATTCTTGTTATGCGTTCTAATGCCGTCAAGATGGCATAACTCGAATAGTTTGGTTTGTGTTGGTTTGTACTGGTATGTATCCTCTATATACCATCGGTATGTATTGTGTGTATCGAGTTGTATCGGTATATATTGGATTGTATCAATATGTATTTGACTACTAATATATGATTATATATGTATGTATGGACCTATTGCATTGCAAATAAGGAAAAAAATTACTCTAAATATAGGGGTTTGGTTACGAACAACCAAGATTTAGAGGAATACTTTTACTCCTCTAAGTTTTAGGAGTCATTTTACTCCTCTAAAGTTTCGGGGATCGGTTAGAGATGCCCTCATACCCGATTATGGTGGACAGTATTTTTCTAATGAGTTTGATTCTTTTTGCGAAATATGTCGTGCTCTAATTGATTTGGTTAACATAATGTTAGACGCATTGTATCTCTCCAAGGAATGGCAAGGGAATAATATTGACTCCATGTCATGTTCTAAACCGAGTTTTCACAAAGAACAATGAAACAACACCATTTGAGAAAGGGGAAAAGAAAAATGCTAGAATACTCTTACTTAATCTTGTGATTCTTTAGCAAAGATTCATAAACCAATTTTCGAGAACCGCAAGATTAGATAAAAAACGGTGGATTCTGTCTTTCTAGCTATGCTTTCTACATTATTGGTTATAGATCTTGGTAGTAAAATCTAAGGTACTTGATATGCATGTTGGTACAATCATATAGGGAGTGTCTAGAGTTCATTATAACGTCATTCTACTATTTTGTGACACATGAATAAACTTTAATTTCATGAACAAAAATTTGTGTATGTGAACAAAAAATTGTACCACATGAACAGAAAGATGTGAAGCGTGTGGACAATTTTTTGTGTTGCGTGAATATTTTTCTCAGTTGCAACCCACATGCAACTCTCAGAATGCATGAATCACGAGATAGATCCAACGGTGAGAGAGCTGATGAGATTTAACAAGTTCTCGGGCGTCTGAGAACTAGCAAATTCAAATCATATAATCATGGAGTCGACTGATGCGACGTTCTTTGAGAGAAAATCTTTTTTATAAAGGATATGCCTAGCTCATCAAATTAGGAGATGCCTAATTCATCTAATCAGAAAATAGCTACTCCCTCCGCTCAACATAGATGTCACAGGTTTATCAAAATTTGGATGAATCTATATACTAATTAGTGTCTAGATTCGTCCAAATTCTGACAAATCTGAGATATCTATTTTCAGATGGAGGGAGTATAATTTTTAAAGAGTAAAGTCTTAAATAAACCTTAAAGTCATAGAGGTTGTCGAGATCGAACCCTGAACTCCAAATCCCGTAATTAGCACTCGGTCTAAAGTGGCATTGAGGTTGTTCTCAAACAAGGGATTGCTCACCAATGATCAGATGTTTGTAATCTTTCATGACTTGCATGTCGATGATTACGACAATCGGCATGAGCCATATGGTTTTCTCTTTAATGTATTGTATGACCTGTGAGTCAATATGTCACCGCCATGAAGTTGGTTTACTTTATTGCCATGAGTTAGAAATACTTATAGTAGCAATAGTTGATGTAGGCAACTATGTGACGGCATCAAGGACCATGGCGCCATGATGATAGAGATCATGTGGGTGTTGTGGATATGGAGATCAAAAGCATAAGAAGAATAAAAGGTTATACCATGTCACATTATTCATGCATGTAATGTTTATCTTTTATGTATCTTATTTTGCTTTGGTTAGATCGTGATGGTAGTATTATAAGATGATCCCTCAAGATTAATATCAAGATAATAATTTGTTATTCCTTAGTATGTATCATCGTGAAAGTTCTTGATTTTGAAGCACCACGTGATGATCGGGTGTGTAAATTCTATGTTTACATACAACAGGTGTAAGGCAGATTTACACATGCAGAAATACTTTGGTTAACATGAAAATCCTAGCATATACAGACATGGCCTCGAAACACAACAAACCAAAAGTTTTAAAATGAGTCATATAGATGATATGATCAATATGGTGATGTTCACCAATGAAGTTGCATCAACTCACGCGATGATCGGACTTGGGGTAGTGGACTTGGATCATGTATCATTGAACAACTTTGATGGATGTTGAGTTTTGTGGTAGTTCGTTAGGAATACGATTATACTTGAACCATTATGATGAACTAACAATTTAAGTGAATTTTCATAGTTTGTTGTAGTAATTGGCATTCGTTAACTACCTTGCTCTTAGTTATAATTGAGGTAATAGAACTATATAATTCTAGATATTTACTTTACGGACTGGTACCGTATTTCCCAATGTCAATTTAAAGATAAAGTCCTAATACAAACTTTCATCAAACCTCACTTACTCCATAAGGTTGAATAAGTTGTATTAATTCATGCATAAAGGGTTCCAAAGTTAGTATCTAAAATCATGCTTGCCTCCATGATACATGATATTGAAAAGGAGTTTTTGGTATCAAGATTTTCTAGGAGCTGAAAAAATTGTTTCCGAAATCATCTTGTGTGAAAGATATTCTGATATCTAAAACATTGTTTGGTTGCAATATGATAGATTTTAATTTAGTAAAATAAGTCACATATTGTATGAGCATCTGCGGAGTGATGGTGATGCTAGGAATACTTATCACCTAATAGGTTTGGGAACTAATATGATACAAATGTTTGTATTTTATGAGCTATAGTAGTTTCATCATGAAAGTTGTCATGATAGGTTGGATAAAAGCTATAGGTAAATGTTTAATATACTTAGAGATCACTAAAAGTAGAATCCAGAAGTGCATGAATCATGTGATGATGGCGATCCACTTAGAAGTGTAAATTTAAGGGTATTAGTATTTGAATAACACACTTGGGACTATGTACCATATGATTGGTTCCACTATTGATGTCGGTAAATTCTTGTAAAAGAGAGGAAAACATTGAAATAGGATACGTAATCTAATTGGCACAAAATAAAACACTAGAAATATCCAGCTGAGGTATATATAAGATATACATGTTATGGATATGTTCTTTGCTTGTTAAATAATGTAATTCTTCGGTATTAGATACCGGATTGGTTTCTATGAAGTGTCATACAAAGCAAGTCAATGCAATAAATACAATGGCCTAAGTAACTAGCAAAAGAATGTGGTGATAATGCTCATCAAGAGACAAATAAAGTGTTACTATCTTTGTCATCTACATCAAAGACCTAGCCATCAAGATTTATTTCAATAATTGTTATTTTGTTCTAGTATTTTGAGAACAATTGTTTTTCAAATGATTACTATGTTCCATAGTGATCGATGAACCATTATAAATCTTGTTGGTGAAATAACATTCATAACACTGATGCTAAAACATTGCAAGACAAAATGATCATTTCACTTAAATTGTGACATCGCCGTTTGGGTTATATTGGAAAGGAAGATATGAAGAAACTCCATGTTGATGGACTTTTGGAGTCATCTGTTTTGAATAAATTGATGCTCGCAAGACTTTTCTATAGATAAGTGAAACTCCATTCATGGACCAAAACTGAATGGGTGACTAACTTATTAGAGGCCATACATGTTGATGTATGTAGTCCATTATGTGATACCCTGTGCGGTGGATTATTCTAATTTACATACTTTCACCAAGGAATTGAGTAGATCTATTTAATGAGAAACAAGTATGAGACATTTTGAGAAATATTCAAGGGTTTCAGTATGAAGTAGAAATCACAGTAACAAGGGAATTAAATATTTATGATTGGATAATAAAGGAAGATATTTGAGTTACTAGTTTAGCAAATATCTAAGTGTTGATTTTTTTTGACAAACCCCCATTTCTGAACACCATGGTAGTATGGAGTGTTTTAGAATGTAATCGAACCTAGTTTAACTTGGTAAAATCAAACATAAAACTGCTATTACAATTTTAAATATTATGCTATAGTGACTACCGCTTTTACACTGAAAAGATAAACATCATGATCTGTTGAAATGACACCGTATTAGTTATGGCAAGGTCTAAAACCTAGGTTATCTTCTCATAAAATTTTGGTATCCAAGGCATATGTAAAATGTTTACAACCAAAGTTGTATAAGCGCGTCTCTGTAGGTTATCCCAAAGAAACCATTGGGTATTACTCCATCGTAACATTGAAGACAAAAGTGCTTGTCACTAAAAATATCAAGTACCTTGAGAAGGAATTTTTTGTAAAAAATTAAGTGGGAAGACAATAGAATTTTGTTGAGGTTGATGAACCTGAGAAACATGTGCTAAGTAGCGTAGTGCCCGAAAGTGTTCTGGAGACAGCTACGGTGCTCATGGCTCACAAATTGTGTAGCACCGGAGGTCTAAGTTCTTATTGAACCATGTGGGTAGGATTATAATCAAATAGTAATATTTAAGGATGAAGTATTATTGTTGGACAATAATAAACCGACTACATATGAAGAAGCAATAATGGGCCCTGACTCCGTTAAATGGCTAGAAGCCATAAGAATCCATGATAGTATCCATATACAAAATTAAAGTTGTGAACTTGGTCGACCCTTTGGAATGTGTGAATCTTTTCAAGCGTAAGTGGATCTATACAGAAACAAACATGGATGTTCACATTGACAAAATGGTCGACATATCAAAAACAAGTTTACGACAATATTCAAAGAGTTGATTGTGACAAGATTAGATCTTTCATAGCAATGTTTAGTCTATACAAATTATTGTAGCAAGCACTAGATATTTCAATTTTGAGATATGGTAACTAAACATACAAAACAATATTCTTCTAAAAGAATAGTTACCTAAGATGTGTACATGACACTATCGAAATGGTTTTATTGATTCGAAATGTGCTAAAAGGAATGCGAACTTCAATGGTTGAAGTAAGCATCACGGAGTTGGAATCTTCATCGGGATGAAATTCTTACAGAGTTTAATTTTATTGGAAATGATGAATATGCTAATGTTGACAAGAAAGTAAGTGAGAGCGCTAAGACATACTTCCAGTACTTTATGTATAAGAAATTTTATTGATTGGACATAATATATATTTTATTGGTGCAAATTAAAAATTTCATTAATATTTGGATTTCGATGAAAGACTTTGGAAAACTAGAATATTAGACATCAAGGTATATACAGATAGATTGAAATGCTAATATAGTTGTGCTAAAGTGAACAGATGAAATATTGAATGTTTAATATGGAAACGACAAGACAAGTTCTTGTTACATGGAAGAAGGTTGAAGAAAGATTCAAGTGTTTAAAAAAATAGTGAGTGAAACCTCATGAATGATTTGATAAATCGTGTATACCGTGATATGTACATATCTACATAATTCCTATGCACAAAATGTTATGAGAGTATACTAGAATGATTCATCATATGTTCACTGGACAATAGTAATAATATTCTTATGTGCTTTCAAAGAACTAAGAATATGTTCTATATGCAAAGGTGACAAAATAGTACATTTTAATGTGTTACATTGGTACTAGTTTTGTCGCATATGAGAGTAATTAATACAGCTAGATTATTTCGTCTCAAACTGTTATCACGTAGTCTCGATTCTTTTTGGCTGTGGGATGGATGCCAGAAAGAACACACCATGACTTTTCAATAGACCTCCTATCCCATGAGGCGGGTCCTGCTGTAGGTCAGGGCAAAAGATTCTAGACTACAGACGAGTGTCGCGCGCGCCATCCTACCCTGCATCACCGGATGGTGGGACGCATGCGCCATGGGCCCGCCATCAGCATACGAGGGTAGAACTGCACTCTATGAGAGGCATTACAGGGTCGACAATGCTCCACACCCGCCTGGAGCCAACGTGGAATTGTGATCCCATGTAGGCTGTGGTTTATCACGGCCATGGGGCTTGCTCGGAGCCAATGTGGCTCCGTGAGCCCATGCGGCCGCGGTTTCTAGTGGACGTAGGCCTCGCCTAGCACTGACGTGGAGCGGTAGCCTCTAGCCGTATGCGGGTTCTCACGGTCGGAGAGCCCAAATAGCATCATAGATGATAGACGTGTGCGTGTTCTCGTGGTTAGGTCATATGATGGGTCCTGTTACTAAACGATCGGGTAGGCGTTTGTAGGTTCATGCGTATGACTACGGCCTAGCTGACTGATGACCCACAAGTATAGGGGGTGTATCGCAGTATTTTCGAGGGAAGTGAAACCCAATTTATTGATTTGACACAAGGGGAGCCAAATAATATTTATCAGCCTTAACAACTGAGTTGTCAATTCAGCTGCACCTGGAAACAATCTTGCTCACAGCAGTTTATCAGTAGCAATAGTTTTGTAGTAGGAATAGCAAAGTAACAAGAGTAGCAAAGCAAAGACAGTAGTAACAAAAGCAGTAAATAATGGGATTCGAGTGCGGTAGGCATAGGGATGGATGGACGGGCGTTGCATGGACAAGTCAATTCACATAGCAATCAAAACACAGGACAATTGCAGATAAATAAGATAAAGCACCCAAGTACTAGACAATTCTAGGCATGTGTTCCATATATAGTTATACATGCTCGCAATGAGAACTTGCACAACATCTCTTGTCCTGCCAGCCCGTTTGCAGCGGGGCCTCTAGGGAACTACTAGCAATTAAGGTGCTCCTTTTAATAGAGCACCGGAACAAAGCATTAACACTATGTGAACACATGTGATCCCACATCAAAGCCTTTCCCTTCCGGTTATCCCGATTTCTATCACTTCGGGGCCATAGGTTCCGGACAACGACATGTGTATACAACTTGTAGATAAGACCAAGAATAATACTATCATAATGAATCAATAATAAGTTCAGATATGAAATTATGGCACTCGGGCCCTAGTGACAAGCATTAAGCACAACAAGTCGCAACAAAGTCATAAAGCACTAATAAAAGATACTAGGCACCATGCCCTAACAATCTGATGCCATTATATGAACGATCTCATCCAATCCCTACCATCCCCATAGCCTACAGCGGGGGATTACTCACTCATAGATGGGGGAACATGGATGGTCGATGGAGCTGCGATGGTGATGATGATGGCGATGATCTCCTGCAATTCCCCGTCCCGGCAGGGTGCCAGAACGGAGTTTCTGGTGCTGTTTCATGGAATCTGGTGGTGGCGGCGGAGCGGAACTCCTTCTGGAAAAACGTCGAACCCCCTGAAGTTTTTAGGTCAGAAGGCTCCTTATAGGCGAAGAGAGAGGCCGAGGGGGTGCCTGGGGGGCCCACACCACCCCCTGGCACGGCCTGGCCTGGCCCGCGCCACCAGGTGATGTGGCCACCCCAGATCTCTTCTTCGTCTCGTATTCTGGCTCCTGGAGTCTTCGGGTGAAATAGGATTTTTGGCATATTTTCCGGGATTTTTCCTGATAGTCGATTTTCTGCACAAAAAGTAGACACCAAGGCAATTCTGCTGAAAACAGCGTCAGTTCGCATTAGTTGCATCCAAATCACACAAGTATAGAGGAGAAACAATAGCAAAAGTGTTCGGGAAAGTAGATACGTTTTGGACGTATCAACTCCCCGCAAGCTTAGCTTATTGCTTGTCCTCAAGCAATTCAGTTGAAAACTGAGTGCGATAAAAGAACTTTCACGAACACATTTGCTTCATATGATGTAAATATTCTCAGCAATATGATCAACTACTTAGACAGTTCATAATAAAGAATATGCAACTGAGTTTACATAATAGTCATTGCAAGCTATGAAGAGATTCCAACTCAAGAATAATAAGTAGCATGAAGCATAAACATAAGCAACATTACAATGCTCATAGAAAGGTATGATAGAGTGGTATCTCGCTTGCCTTTGATTATGAATGCCAAGGCACCTCTGAAGTTCAGGTGATGACTAGAAGTAAAGATATCAAAGATACAAGCATCAAAGTCATAACACAAATAATCAAGTAATGGAACAAACACAAAGAATGACAACTATGCTCTCAAGAAGGTGCTCAAAGAATATGTAGAGACTCAACAAGTAGAAGAAAAAGGTTTTGAATATTTTTGAAAGGCTTCCAAATGCTGAAAGTATGGTACTCATTAGCTTTGAGCTCTCATTGCCCCTATCATAAGCATCTTTAATGTGGTTAAGGTGAAAGTGACACAACTAAGAGGATATGCTTGACAAGTTATAAATCGAAGCCTCATGCCCCTTACGAAGACCGATCCTCATGCTACTCAACTTTAGTCACAAGTAAGCTCTTGTCATTGTAAGTATATACGTATCATAGAGAACCGCCAACGGGGTACCCCTTACACATGACACGGGAGCTATCCCAAAATCAAAATACAAGTCAAGCAGACAATGAGCATCTCGGCGATCTTTTTATTTACTATGTGCATAGATTTTTATTGAGGATGATTCATAGAATGCTCATTATGGTTATGCTGCAAGTTTCCACCATGATTAGGCATGGCTTAGGCTAGCGGCCTAGGCGTTTCTCTAACATACATACAAACTCCATGATCTTACATGTTCCACTTTTATTTCACACCGCCATGATCCATAAGCAAAAGAACATGATATCAACTAGGTACAAAATACCTATGAGGCGTTGAAAGCGGTCCCCATGATACATGGTTTTGCTAACTTCAACTCATAAAGTGCAAGCATATGCACAACAAAGAAGGACGCAATGGTTGAGGTTTATTAAGTGCAAGAAAATAAAGTGTGCCATCAAGTTCGTGAGAGCTTTACTAACTAACTTTCTCATAACAAGCAACCATTTTATTTGTAAGAAAACAAGGCATATTGAATATGCACGGAAGTAGCAAATGATGCTAATGGGTAGGTATGGTGGACACTTTCGAAATATTTGGTTTAGGGAGTTGGAAACTTGAGTAAAACATACTCGGTGAAAGTGAAGGCTAAGAATAGTAAGGGAGCGACAAACGAGAGAGCAATAGTTGTCATTATCATGTTTGCAACAAAACAAGACTACTCATGGCATGAAAGTTATTCAAGATCCTCAAGGAAAAACAATTCATCAAGGCTAACTGGTTCTTACAGTCATGTGCATGCATGAGCATCTGCCAAGTCAATCAAATGAAACATTCAGAGGAGGATACCACGGTGTTATACCAATTTATGAATAGAGCAATGCAAGCAAACATTCATAAGACATGGTACAAACTATTAGTGAGCTGGAGCTAATCATAAGAAAGCAAGAACTACTAAGCATCCAAAGAAAACATACACTCTACATGAACGGACTAAGCATGCCCACAGTGTTGAGTATATGTACAAAAATGAAAACAAATAGAGTTCATTACCAGCCTCTTACCACGCCTCAAGTTGTCATTGATCCTCATTATTGCTCTTCACTTGTGTGACTTGAATAATAATATGAAACCAATATCCACTGAGGACTGCTGAACCCTGAAGCAAACTTGCAAAAACCAAAGAAGAACGACAAATATTTTTTGTGTTTTCGATTTTTTTAAACAAGAACCAAAAGGGAAAAACAAACAAAGAAAAATCTTTTTGGGTTTTTCGAATAGTTCACACAAAGCAAAAAGGGAAAAGCAAACCAAGGCAAAAACAAGAAGCAAACCAAAGAGAAACAACAGAAATATTTTTGTCTTTTTGTGTTTTTAGAAAGAAAAAACAAAGAAGAACGAAAACTAAAAAGAGAACGAAAACATGAATATACAAAGTACCGACGCAACATGATATGGAGATGAGTGCGGTGTCGGCGTACCTCCCCCCAAGCTTAGGGTTTTGGCCTAAGTGGGTACTAATCCATGTATGAATAGGGGTTCCAAGCGGGCGGATCTTGGTAAGAATGGTCGTAGCTGGGCCCATGAGAAGAAGAGGAAGCTCCCCAATCATAAGCGGGCTACGCATATGAAGACTCTCCCTCATTCAAGGGCTGGACCGAATCATCCGTGACCTCCCTTCTAGTGTCCTACTCCTGCTGGGAAAGCTCTCCCAGGTACGTGTCAAGCTCCTCCTTAGTGAGAGACCATCCTTCCCTGTTATCAAGGTTAAACAAAACAGGTGCAGGCAAAAGAATGACACGCTCGGACTTGCTCTTTCTCTAGCTAGCCTTGAGAAAGGTTATTTCATAAGATAACTCACTTAAACTAGCCCATGAGGAAATAAATTTATGCTGTATCATGGAATTAAAATCAAGCCTCTCTATGGGAAACTGTAGGTCTAGATGATGAGGCACTAAACCATGCAATGCTAGCAAACGAGAAGCAATGAGGCCTCCACAAATTCCACCTTTCTCATGGTTAGCAGCGAGACGGAAAGCTATCAAAGAACCCAAGTTGTAAGACCTATCTTGTCTAAGAGCAGCAGAGATAAATGCTAGATCAAACGAAGATAACTTATTGGCAGTTTTCCTAGCAAGAACACACTTGGAAATAAAGTAGGCAAAGTAGCGAATGGAGGGAAGATGAATGTTACGGATTTTTCCACTCTCCTTTGAGAAGCTACTCCCTTGGCAAATTTCTGCATATAAATCCATGACTGGTTCAGGTCTCTCTTTAATCTTCCTACATGATCCCCATTGAGGTACCTTAATAGCTGCACAAAAATCATCAAGAGAAAGGTCGACAGCTATATTGTAAATTTTGTAATGGACCAAGGGGTTAGGCAAAGAGTGACTAAATTTGAAGTCATGCACCACAGACATGGTTAGCTTCACAAATTGACAAGGTTCATCTTCAAAAAATGCTCTAACCCTGCGTTAGAAACCAAAGTGTGGAAATCTTGTAGAATTCCTGCAGCTCTCGTGAACTCAGAGCATGGATAAATGGAGGGAAAAACTTCCTCCTCCCGGTGGACCTTCACGACCTCAGGCACCCAAAGCTCATGTTAGTTTAGGTGGTGTTCACTCATCTTCTATTCTGAAATTTAAATACCTATTACACAAGTGATTGCAAAGTAAATATAATGAAGGATTCTACTCATAGGAACTTGCAAGAGGCCTACACATGCATCAAAACTATATCTCTAAGCATCAAACAAGCTTACAAGCCCTCATAACCAGTCACCTACAACAGCAAAATACTCAACATATAATCCACTAAACACAAATCTACTTGGACAAGGGGAGGAGTCACATACCAGGGAACAAATGCTCCAAATTTCAGCAAGAAAGATGGGCTGAGCAAGGAGATCGAAGAAATCGAGAGCAAGCACAGAAAGAACGTGATTTTGAGATATGAACTGGAGCTTACTCGGGAGAGAGAAGAAAGTGGCAGGGGAGAGAGTTAGTGGAGGGCCAGGGGTGGCCCTGATGGGTTCGTAGCATGGAAAACAAAAAAATTCTACCGCAAGAACGAGCAAAACCCAGATCTAATCTAGATAAAAGCCAAGATCTAATCTATTAGACATGTGCAACGAGATAGATCTGTACTAACCCTTGTAGACACGAAAGCGTTACGATATTAGATCTCGTGGTTGATGTAGTCGATCACTTGCCGATCTCAAGATCGAGTGGACGATCCTGCTGGCGCTGCGTTCCGGCAGCGCTTCCGCAGTCGGTCACACGTGCGGAGTCGAAGCAGACCTTCCTCTCCTCGTTCCAGCGAGCAACGGAGGTAGTAGATCTCTCCACGGAATTCCAGCAGCACGACGGCGTGGTGGTGGTGGTGGAGTGGAGAATTCTGCAGGGCTTCGCCTAAGCTTGAGCAGAAAGAAGGAGGAGGAGAGAGGCGGCTTGGGGCAAGAGTGGAGTATCAAGGGGGGTGGCGCCTCCACCCCTCTATATATAGAGGGAGGGGTGCGGCCTAGGGTTCCCACCCCTAGGCCCACCCCTTAGGGCCGGTGCACCAAGGAGGTGGGGGGAGAAGTCCTCCCCCCCCCCAAGTCTCCTCTTTAAATTTCCCTTATCTTATCTTATCTTATCTTATCTTATCTTATCTTGGTTTTCAAATAAACTCCAAAATATCTTCTAGAACCTTCCGGAACATTTCAAAACCTTCTAGAATCCTCATACAAACACTACGGAACATTTCCTAACTCAGAAAAAGATCCCCATTATATGAATCTTACTCCCCGGACAATTCCGGAGCTCCTCGTGATGTCCCGAATCCAATCCGAGACTCCGAACAACATTAGGTCTCCAACGCACATTCCATATCTACTTAAAACAACTTCGAACCTGAAGTGTGTCACCCTACGGTTTGTGAATATGTAGACATGACGGAGACACCTCTCCGATCAATAACCATCAGCGGGATCTAGAGATCCATAACCGCTCCCACATACTCAACGATGACTTCGTGATCGATTGAACCATTAACATACGAAACCAATTCCCTTTGTCTCGCGATACTCTACTTATCCGAGGTTTGATCATCAGTATCTCCATACCTAGTTCTACCTCGTTACTGACAAGTACTCTTTACTCGTTCCGTGATATGTCATCCCTTGTGACCTAGTCACATGCTTGCAAGCTAACTAGATGACATTCCACCGAGAGGGCCCAGAGTATATCTATCCGTCGTATGGATGGACAAATCCCAATCTTGGTCCATGCGCTTCAACACATACTTTCAGAATACCCAACGACACCTTTATGACCACCCAGTTACGAAGCGATGTTTGATGTCATCAAAGTACCCATCCGGTGATGGTGATTAACACAACCTCATGGTCGAAGGATTAGGTCACTATGCATTTAAAAGCTTATAGCAATACGAACTTAATAACTTGATCTTATGCTATGCTTACTATGGGTGTGTGTCCATCACATCATTCTCCTAATGATACAACCTTGTTATTAATGACATCCAATGTCCATAACCAGGAAACCATGATCATCTATTAATCAACAAGCTAGTTTAACAAGAGGCTTACTAGGGACTCTTACATGTTTACAAAACACACAAGTATTAGTGTTTCCTAATGATATAATTATAGCATGGGATGTAAACATTCATCATAAACACAAAGATATAATAATAACCGCTTTTATTATTGCCTCTTGGGCATATCTCCAACAGGCCCACACCAGGGCATGGCGCCACCCAGGGCTGGCCGTGCCACCACATGGTGTGCCTTCCTTGTGGGCCCCCCTGGTACCTACCAGGTACTCCTCTGCCCCTTTTTTCACGTAAAAATTTAATATGAATTTTATGGAATTTTTCGAGACACTTTATTTTTGGGCATTTTTCAGAAATAGAAGAATGATTTTTCTAACAGACATATTTTCTTTCTTTTGGAAACATGATGCAAGGACAAAACAAGGCTAGAACTACAGAAGTTCTAACATGCAAGCAACTAACAACACAAAGAAAACTAAACGAAAACAAAAACTAAGAAGTAAAGGATAGAAATAAAAGGAGATAATCATAATGAAAACATTGTTTTGTTCAATTGAATCCTTTTGTTAGCAAGGTTGATCAAGTCTTGCTACCAAAACAATTGCATATGAGACAAAACTTTGTACTCCACTAATGATTACGTTACCTCAACCTTGATAGCAATGGTCCCAATCATAATAGCTTCAAAATTTTCTCTTGGTATGGGACAATATATTTCTCCAACTTGAATGCCTTCAACATGTTCAATTGAATTCAAGCCATAAGTCCTTTCAATCTTCTTGGGGAAATAGAAAGTATGTTCCTTGTCATTAACATTGAAGGTCACCTTTACTTGATTACAATTAATAACATCTCCTGCAGTATTAAGAAAAGGTCTCCCAAGAATAATAGACATATTATCATCTTCAGGCATTTCAAGCACACTAAAATCAGTTAATATCAAGCAATTGTGAGCCACCTGAATAGGTACATCCTCACATATACCCACAGGAATAGTGGTAGATTTATCAGCCATTTGCAAAGATATATCAGTCAATATTAATTTTTCAAGCTGAAGCCTCTTATAGAGAGAGAAAGGCATAACACTAACTCCAGCTCCCAAATCACACAAAGCAGTCCTAACATAACTGTTCTTAATAGAGCAAGGGATAGTTGGAATCCCTAGGTCTCCAAGTTTCTTAGGAACCTTACCATTGAAGGAATAATTAGCAAGCAAAGTAGAAATTTCTTCATTAGGGATTTTCCTTTTATTCGAGACAATGTCCTTCATATACTTTGAATAAGGAGGCAATTTAATAGCATCAGTCAAAGGAATTTGCAAGAATAAAGGCTTCATCAACTCACAAAACTTATTATAGTGTTCATCTTCCTTTGACTTGTGTTTCTTATCAGGGAAAGGAATAGGTTTTTGGACCCAAGGTTCTCTTTCACTACCATGTTTCTTAGCAATAAAATATTCTTTGGTGTATTTAGTATTCTTAGTGTGGTTTTCAGGTTCTTCTTCAACTTTTTCTTCATTAGGAACTTCATTTTCTTCATTACCACTTTCAGTTTCAGCATTAGAGATAGATATACTATTAGGATCTATAGCAGGTTCAGAGGGCTCTACAACAGTTTTATGTTTCTTTTTCCTTTTCTTACGAGTAGAACCACTATTTTCAGCTAGTTGAGAATCCTGCTTAATTCTTTTGGGATGCCCCTCAGGATATAGAGGATCCTGGGTAGCAACACCACTTCTAGTTCCAATTTCATAAGCATGTTTTTCTTTAGTAGCATTAACTAGCAAGTCGTTTTGCACTTTAACGAGTTGATCTATTTGAGTTTGAACCATTTGAAAGTGTTTAACAATCATTTTGACATCATTAGAGGTTCTTTCTACAATATCTTTCAACTCAACAATAGCTCTAGTGTTTTTCATTAGATGATTTTGCACCCTTTTATTAAAGTTACCTTGCTTAACAATAAAGATATCAAAATCTTCTAAGCATTGATCAGGAGGTTTCAAGTAAGGGATATCACCTTCATCAAAGTGTTGGAGAGAGTGTACCTCAATAGTGGATGAGTAGGGAATAGGCTTACATATTTCTTCTATAGGAGGTAAATTCTTGACATCTACAGCTTTAATTCCCTTCTCCTTAAGACATTTCTTAGCTTCCTTCATCACTTCATCATTTAATTCGATAACTCCCCTCTTCTTTGATGTTGGAATAGGCACGGGAATAGATGGTTCACGTACAATTACTTCAGGTATAGCTTGTTTAGGAGGAGTCCAATCTTCATAATTCTTGCTTATTTTAGGCATTAATTCCTCAGCTTCCTTAGGAGTCCTATTCCTGAAAACACAATCAGCACAACTGTCTAGGTATGTCCTAGATTCCTCAGTTAGTCCATTATAAAATATATCAAGAAGCTCATTCTAAGGTAATGGACTTCCAGCCTGTGCATGAATCAAAGCACAAAACCTTGCCCAAGGTTCAGGTAATACCTCTTTTCTCCCTGTTTAAAATCAAAAAGTTCCTGCAAAATAGCATGTCTAGCACTAGGAGGAAAATATTTCTGCAGGAAAGTACTAATCAAGCACTCAGGGCTATCAATAGATCCATGAGGTAAATTACTAAACCAAGTTTTAGCTTCTCCTTTCAGTGAAAAAGGAAAAATCTTAGCAACAAAGTAAGTACGCATCTTAATATCATCAGAAAACAAGCCACTCATGGTAGAAAGTTCATTCATATGTGCTACTGCACTTTCATTCATAGTCTCACTAAAAGGTTCTTTCTCGACAATGGCTATGTAAGATAGATCGAGAGAGAAATCATAATCTTCATTTGTAATTTTTATGGGAGAAGCAGCAAACTTAGCAGCAGGAGATAATTTAGGTCTAATAGTACGCCTCTCAAGGAGACTCTTAGCAGTGCTCCTATCATGGGTGTTCTTACATCTTCAATAAACTCATCGGTCATCTCAACATAATCTTCTTCAGTATCATAACTCTCACTAGACTCAAGTGAGCAAACAGGTGTGGTAGTGTCTTCATTAGGAGTTTCGGTATTTCCAGCTATAGTTCTAGCAATCGTAGCATCTAGGAAAGGACCTAATGAACCACTCTTATCATGCACAGTAGAAACAACATCATAAGCATCAGAAGTTTCAGATTCAGCAGTAGTAGCAGTGTGTGTACCATGTGTATGTGGTGGTGTAACGAGCTTAGTTATAACAAATGGTGAATCAAGAGCAGCAGAGGTATTTAGAACCGTACCTCTTCTTGTAGTGGATGGTAAAATAGGAACCTTGCCATCACGAGACTTACCCATGATGGATGGATAGCAGCGAACAATAGAAATCCAAGTGAACTTGATAAATAAAGCTATGCTCCCCGGCAACGGTGCCAAAAAATAGTCTTGATGACCCACAAGTATAGGGGGGTTATCGCGGTATTTTCGAGGGAAGTGAAACCCAATTTATTGATTCGACACAAGGGGAGCCAAAGAATATTTATCAGCCTTAACAACTGAGTTGTCAATTCAGCTGCACCTGGAAACAATCTTGCTCACAGTAGTTTATCAGTAGCAACAGTTTTGTTGTAGGAATAGCAAAGTAACAGAAGTAGCAAAGCAAAGACAGTAGTAACGAAAGCAGTAAACAATGGGATTCGAGTGCGGTAGGCATAGGGATGAATGGACGGGCATTGCATGGACAAGATAATTCACATAGAAATCAGAACACAGGGCAATTGCAGATAAATAAGATAAAGCACCCAAGTACTAGACAATCCTAGGCATGTGTTCCATATATAGTCATACGTGCTCGCAATGAGAACTTGCACAATATCATTTGTCCAGCCAGCCCCTTTGCAGCGGGGCCTCTAGGGAACTACTAGCAATTAAGGTGCTCCTTTTAATAGAGCACCAGAGCAAAGCATTAACACTCCGTGAACACATGTGATCCTCACATCAAAGCCTTTCCCTTCCGGTTATCCCGATTTCTGTCACTTCGGGGCCATAGGTTCCGGACAACGACGTGTGTATACAACTTGTAGATAAGACCAAGAACAATACTATCATAATGAATCAATAATAAGTTCAGATCTGAAATCATGGCACTCAGGCCCTAGTGACAAGCATTAAGAACAACAAGTCGCAACAAAGTCATAAAGCACTAATAAAAGATACTAGGCACCATGCCCTAACAATCTGATGCCATTACATGAACGATCTCATCCAATCCCTACCATCCCCATAGCCTACAGCGGGGGATTACTCACTCATAGATGGGGGAAACATGGATGGTCGAGGGAGAAGCGATGGTGAGATGGCAATGATCTCCTCCAATTCCCTATCCCGGCAAGTTTCTGGTGCTGTTTCGTGGAATCTGGTGGTGGTGGCGGAGCGGAACTCCTTCTGGAAAAATGTCGACCCCCCCAAAGTTTTTAGGTCAGAAGGCTCCTTATAGGCGAAGAGAGAGGCCGAGGGGGTGCCTGGGGGGGCCACACCACCCCCTGGCGCGACCTGGCCTGGCCCGTGCCACTAGGTGATGTGGCCACCCCAGGGCTCTTCTCCGTCTCGTATTCTGGCTCCTGGAGTCTTCGGGTGAAATAGGATTTTTGGCATATTTTCCGAGATTTTTCGTGATAGTTGATTTTCTGCACAAAAAGTAGACACCAAGGCAATTCTGCTGAAAACAACGTCAGTTTGCATTAGTTGCATCCAAATCACACAAGTATAGAGGAGAAACAATTGCAAAAGTGTTTGGGAAAGTAGTTACGTTTTGGACGTATCACTGACAGCACCATCGCTTGCCATCCGAGCATTCTTGTAGACGAGAGGTGACCTAGCAACATTATCTTTAGGGGTACGCGATAGTGGGTCCCAGGTACGCGGATCCTCGACGTCACAATCAACATTTAGCGTATAAAATACTCATCTATCTTCATGGTTTCTTGTATCAGTTTAGCTGGTTTGTCTTATCTTCCCTACACATCGTGCTAGAAGAGACGCCTGCTACCCTGACAATGGTGTTGATGTATCCGACGCATTTGGGGTGGCGGTGTGTTGCTCTATAGCACGATGAGCAGCGGAAGAGTAGGTTCGTTGTTTTGTAGGTATAATGTAGCGATAGCCAATGAAGAACATCTACGGACTTGAGTCAGCAGCATGTAGTCTCGCTGGATGTACGCATGAACCCCATCAACAGGGAGAAGTGGGAGCCACGATGATCGGTGGCACGACGTCAACGCATAGCACGGAGACAGGAGTTGGCTTCGTGGCGGAGCAGTGCCTTCCACCTGCGTCGTATGCAGGAATCATGTCCACAAGGAGAAGCGGTGACCACGACGACGGTGAAGATCACGCCAACGGGAAGAAGGGCTACCATCGGTGATATGTTATCTGTCTGCAACATCCGTGAGTACCGTGTCGACGTCAAGTGGGAGGTGCAACGATTGGGGGCACGACAATACCAACGAGACCGTAGACATCAGGAAGGCTCTACGAAAGAGCTTCGTCCTCCTACCGTGACGTGCGTGGGAGCCACACTGACAAGGAAGCCCACGCCAATAGGGAGAATTAACAACATTGGCACTGTGTCCTCCCAATGTGGCATCTGCAAGAAGCGCATCGCCAGGGTGAACGGGGTGACGCAGACGCCACATGGACTAGGCAGGGTACAAGATTTAGTTAGCACTAGGGGATTTTGGCCGGTAGTTAGGACTATCATGACGATGTCTATGTCGATAGGTTTAGATTAGATATACTGTAATTAGGATTGTAATGTGCACAAGAAAATATATAATATATTAAAAAAGTTATTACTCTTTCGTGTGAGTATCGCTTCCTACTGACTATGATGCCTATGCGTGTTTTTCTTCTTCCACAACTGTCTTTATTTTTTACACGTTTACTTTTTCATTGTAATGTGTACAAAAACATATCGAAAATATCTATTACTAAAGTCATTACTAACTCATGTGAGTAATGCTTCCTATTGACTCTAATGTGTATTACATATATTTCTTCTTTCAATATTGTCTTTATTTTTTACATGTTTAATTTTTTCACTGCCTAACACAAAAGACGTGCAAAGGCTAAAAAGTTGGTTTTACGAAGTTCGAGGTAGTCATGCATGCTTCCATCATTCGTCAAGAAGATAAGATAATTTTGAACGAGCTTCACTAGCCCGTTTCTTGGCTCTATCAAGACTATTTGTTGTATGTAATTGTAACATCCCAGTGTTTAGGACCAAATGAAGGGTAGATGTAGTAATATGTGCATTTGCATGCATTCAAATGAAAATTTAGGGTAAATTTTTCGCCAACTTAAAAGATAGAGGGATCAGGGTTTCTCTCACTTCGATGAATTCTCTCATGACCTCTAGGTATTTTGACTATTTTGGGAAAATGAATTCAAACTTGTATTTGAATTTTGAATTTGAAAATTAAAATATCTTTGAAACTTATTATAGGTTGGTATTTAGAATATTTAATATAATTAGAATTATTAAGGTAGAATTTTTAATAACACAATAAAAAGAATATACAATTGAGGAATTGCAAATAAGAATAATGAATAAAATTAAATAAAGAAAGAAAAGAATTATTTATTTCATTTATGTTTAACACATTACAATGTCTTTGCAAAGGAAAGAATCAAAAGAAATTACAAGAGGAATTAAGAAAAAGCCTTAAACTATATGCTATCTATTCTAATCTTGTTATCTTCTTATTCTTGTTCTATATCTTGATACCTGGAAGCATAGCTAAAGTAAAACAAAAAGAAAGGTTTAGTGTTTGTAATTGCTCTTAGAATGAACAGTGTATTTCACTATTAATATTTCATCACCGAGCAGTAGAAAAAGGGCCAAATAGTATCTATTCTTACACTAGATTTAGCCTCAGCACAACATCATAGGCAGGGGCCAGTTTCACCAGTAGGGTAAAGTAAAGGTAGTTAGCACTCAAAAATTACTTGATCTAATCCAGAACTTGAGCTCAAGCAGGCAGGCAGCTTAATCACTATATTCTTGTGTTGCTGTCAACACTAGGGTAAGCGACCAAGATAGATAAAAAGGAAAGTAGCTATAGCAGCTGAGCTTCTTGTGACCACATCCTTTCTCAATTCACCACCAAACCACTCAACACACATAAATCAGCCAGGAAATGAAATCATCATAACTTGAAGGAGGAGAAGCTCAGGAGTAGAGAAAGGCCACATAGTAGCTAGGAGGAGTAGGTCAAGACGACAGCTAGAGAGGAAAGTCAAGCCAAGCAACCACAAGAAACAACATCAACAGCAGGTTGATCATCTCCAAGAGCATGCCTAGTAACTTTTCTTATCAGTTGTTTGGCATGATATTTGGATTTTAGGTTATCCTCAGACTTATACTCAAATGAAGTATAAAATCAACCTAGGATATTTATAAACATAGTCACATCTATTCTTATTCTAGAAAGATCCCCAGTCTTTGTGGATCATATGCAGAGAAGTGAAGATTATATAAGGAATAGAATATAAAGCTGCAAAGTATACTTATTAAGACACCACTGTGCACACCCTAGTACTGGGGGCACCACAGGTGTAACCTAAGATAACACTTGTACTCAAGATTCGAACCGAGTTAACTTGATCTGAATCTAGGTGGCTGGATATTCGACTAAACTCAAGATTTGAACCGAGTAAACTTGATCCGAATCTAGGTGGCTAGATATTCGACTCTACTCAATATTCGAACCGAGTAAACTCAACCCCGACCTAGGTGGATGGATATTCAATTCTAATGTGAATATTGACTAAGTTATAATGACTCGGCATAATATCTCAGATGCGTTAAGATTCGAAACTAAATTACAAAATATTGGTCTAAGAGCATCCGGGCGAGTAATATCTTACTCCCCCGAGGCTCGGGGACTAGGGGTTATAAGTGTATCTATTGTAGAGCTAAAAAGTATTGCCGATGTAGTTACCTCCATCATCCTGTCTGCCTCGGCAAGAGCCATCCACGCAATAGTCATCCTCTCGCCAATTTCTGAAGGGCCGAACTTCTGCGGTAAAGGATTTCCAGATGTAACTTTGCCATATTCGGTGGTAATCCAGTTGGTGGCATATTTGGTGAGTGAGCCAAGGATTTGGCCGCTCGGAGTTCGGGTTAGTACTAAGCCTTTCCCGGCGGAAGAAGTTTTCTTGGCAGTGGCTGTTGTCGTAGAAGGACTGACATGCGGAGTTAGCTATTTATCCTTGGCCAAACCAGATGTAGCATTGGGTTCTGGTAGCATAGAAGCAACGAAGGGCTGTTGGATTACAACCATAGCTTTCTTCTGTGTCACCTTAGCTGCGGCGGCTGGTTTCTTCTACTTTCTAGTTGGATTGGCCCACTACTAAGATGTTGTTGGCCGAGGTTCAGTTTGTGAAGTTGGTGGAGGCTGAGACTGGGAGGTTTGCTGAGATTGGGGTTGTGGACTCTGCCGAGTCTGGTCTTGTGGCCAAGTCTTAGGTGACTCGGATGATGGTTGTGGTGGTTGTAGCTGATGAGTCGATGTGGACACATGAGTTGGTTACGCCGGGACTGCTGGCGCCATGTTCTGCATTCTCTCTATCGGGGGCCTAAGTATTCTACTGGTTATCTGGCATGGCCTCGTTAGTTGGAGCACCACCTACACGTCCAATCCCAGTTTCACTCTCTGTCCGGGTAATATTGGCATCTAGTGTACGAGGGGAATTAGCCTGAATAAGGCTAAAGACGGAAGTATTGTCCTGAGGAGGAGGAGATGGTGGTGCAACAACTAGAGAGCCCATACTAGAGGCACTTTGGGGAATGTTCAAAGCAGCTCTGCAATTAGAAACAATAAGACAAAAAGAGTCAGATAAGAAAGAGAAAAAGAAGAAATACAGAAAGAGAAAAATAAGAAAGAGAGAAAGAAGAAATATAAGGTTAACTCGTAAGAGGAAGCTTACCCGGAAGAAGCATGTGCGGATCTCGGTTTCCGAACTTTTTGTAATCCTTTCCTTTGCCTCTTTGAGGACTTAGAATACTTGGATGGTGGGGCCAAGGGTGCGACGCGTTTCTTCACCACCCCTTGGCCTCCCACGACAACGGTGGGCACATCGTGCACCTGACCAGGCGGCTTAGCTGGGGTAAAGTCAGGAGGATAGGTAAATGATAATGGTATCGAGTCAAGTATCTCACGAATAAGACAATCATCTTCCTCCTCATCATCATCTGGCCAATCCCTTAATGGTGGTAAGACAGAAGTCTTACCATGGGATTGGCCAGAACTGGTCTTAGGAATAGGCATAAATTCCTCGGAGTCAGGTTCCTCTAGATCCGAGGTATCACAGTCCTTCCCCGAAATAAGGTAAGGAGTCTCGGAATCCTCGACAGTTTGCTGAAGAAATTTCTGCACGTTGAAACAAATAGAAGTCAAATAAACAAGTTTGCCGACATAAAATATAAGTCGACAAGGATGACTCGGCTTTTTACCTTGGGAGGTGGGTTATCTCCGCTAAAGGGAGATTTTCCCTAGTCCCATATCTCGGTCATGTCCGTCTTAAAGATGGTCTTGACTCGCTTGCAAACTTGAGGCTTGGTGAGCTCGATAGTGGAGACATGATTCAGATCAAAGCGACCGCTCATGTGACAAATCTTGTGGCTATGGCATTATAGGGGGCAAACTCGGCTGCTGATGAAGGTTGCCATAAGGTCCTCACTAGATAACCCGGCCTCCTTCAGCTCCTCGATACACATGGTGACATTGTTAATAAACGAGCTCTTGTTCTTCGGGTTAAGGTCCCAGTTGAGCTTGGAGGGAACGCCGATGGAGAATGTAGGGATGTGAATCATGTCTCTGCTAGTTTTATTCTTCACATAGAAGAATGACCTCAGCCATTTCTTCCATGAATCAAGGCCTTGGATCTGGGGGAATATGGAGTTCCTCTGGGGTGTAATAGAAGCAACCCCGCACTGAATAACATGCTTCTCGTTGGGAGGAAGATCCTTGCTAGGGACAACGTTGGTGGGAAGCTAGAAATTCTTCGCCCAGAGGTTAATGATGGCCCAAAATTTATCGAGCTTGTTGGGGAACCCCAAGAGGAAGGTATGATGAGCACAACAGAAAGTTTTTCCTCAGTTATGAAACCAAGTTTATCAAACCAGTAGGAGCAAGGAAACACCTCCAAGGTATTGTTGCCAACTTGGAATCCTGCACAACACAACCACATAACTTTGCCCCAACTTACAGTGAGGTTGTCAATCTCACCGGTTTTGCTGAAAACAAAGGATTAAATGTATCAAAGTGGAAGAAAGTAAAAGCTTGGAGGAAGTAAACAGAAAATAGTAAACAATTGTAGATTGATGGTAAAAGAAAGGACCGGGGTCCATAGTTCACTAGTGGTGGCTCTCCTTAAGATAGATAACATGTTGGGTGAACAAATTATAGCGGGGCAATTGACAAACATTGAGAAAGCATACATTCATATACTAATCATCTTGACTCCTTTGAGATTCGATTGGGCATTACAACAGTATACATAGACCGTAATCCAACTAGATCTATGACTAAAAATCCACCTTCAGGTTATCATCCAAACCCCCTCCAGTATTAAGTTGCAAGCAACAGATAATTGCATTACGCATTGTGTGTAAAGTAAACAATACGATTGTTCTATGAACAAAGGATTGCTGTTTTCTCCCTAGTAGCAACAGTACATCTAGTACCTTAGAGATTTCTGTAACTTCCTCAGATTACTAGAGGCATGAACCCACTATCGAGCATAAATACTAACTCTTGGAGTTGCTAGCATCTACCTGGCCAAGATAGCTACTAACAACGGAAAGCATGCAAGATCAAAAATAACAAAGACATGATAGAATCAATAATCAATCTGAAATAGCATCTCAATATCCATCGGATCCCTGCAAACACAACATGTAGGATTACAAATAGATGATCCTGATCATGAATGGAGCTCACAAGATCTAAACATGATAGTACAAAGGAGAAGAGCCAACCATCTAGCTACTACATGGACCCGTAGTCCAAGGCTGAACTACTCACGCATCACACCGGAGGCTTGCATGATTATGAAGAAGGCCTCCAGGGTGAATTCCCCCCTCCCGCAGGGTGCCAGGAAGAGCTTCAGATCCCTCCCGATCTAGGGATGGAGATGACGGCGGCTATAGACTCTTTCGTGGAATTTTGATCGGGTACTTAGGGTTTCTGTATCGGAGGCATCTTATAGGCGAAAGGGGAGGCCGAGGGGGTGCCCTGGGTGGCCGCACCACCCCCTGGCGCATGCCAGGCCTGGCTACGCGACCTGGTGGTGTGGCCGCCCCCTGGCTCCTCTCCGTCTCGTATTCTGGCTGCGTGTCCCCCTCTATGAAAAACTGACTTTGGCTTTTGTCGCGTCCAATTCCGAGAATATTCATTTTCTAACTTTCCTGGAACCAAAAACAGCAGAAAATAGGAAGCTGGCACTATGGCATATTGTTAATAGGTTAGTCCAATAAAGTGTATGAAAATACTCCAAAGTTGGAACAAAACATAAGAAAGTAGATAAAAACCAAGCATGGAACATCAAAAATTATGGATACATTAGCAACGTATCAACATCCCCAAGCTTAACTCCTGCTCGTCCTCGAGTAGGTAAGTGATAAAAAGAAAGAATAATTTTTGAGGTGACATGCACCATCATAAACTTGATCAAAGTATTTGTAAAACATTGAAAGCTAGGATGATAGTACTTCAACATAGCATGGAAGATAAAGTTCTAACAATAAGACATAGCCACTATGTTGCAACATGAAAATGCATAAACAAAAGATTCATGAATAACAATGCTTTGCAAGACGTTTGTTTGTTTCACATAAAGAAAACATAGCATAGTGGCATTCAGCTTGTCCCTCATAGAGTAGCAAACATAAATGCATAAGACACCTTCAAAGTTCACAAGAGTGACTAGATACAAGTAGTTTAAGAACAAGCAATATCAAGTTATGCATTAATCAACAAGTCTTGGGACAATGCACATAGAACTAAGAATGGCCAATATGCTCTCAAAGTAGGTGCATAAAGGTAGAAGGTGGAGACTCAACATAAAAGTAAAAGAAAGGCCTTCATAGAAGGAAGTAGAGATTCAAGTTTCATAAAGAGCTTCCAAAAATTATGGTACTTGTTAGCTTTGAGCTCTCATTGCCCCTATCATAAGCATCTTTAAGTGATTAAGGTTAAAGTGACACAACTAAGAGGATATGCTTGATAAGTTATAAGCCGAAATCTCATGCCCCTTACTTACGAAGACCGAACCTCATGCTACTCAACTTTAGTCACAAGTAAGCTCTTGTCATTGTAAGTACATATGTATCATAAAGACCCTCCAAGGGGGTACCCCTTGCATTTGATACATGACCTATCCCATAATCAAAATGACAAGGCAAGCAGGCAATGAGCATCTCAACGATCTTTTTATTTGTTATTTGCATAGGTTTTTATTGAGGATGCTTCATAGAGTGCTCATAATGGTTATGCTGCAAGTTTCCACCATGATTAGGCATGGCTTAGGATAGCGGCCCACGCGATTCTCCAACACACATACAAACTCCATGATCTTACAAGTTCCACTTTTATTTCACATCGTCGGGATCCATAAGCAAAAGAACATGATATCAACGGGGTACAATGTATAAGTGCAATGTTGAAAGCGTTCCCCATGATACATGGTTCTGCTAATTTCAACTTATAAAGCGCAAGCATATATGCAACAAAGATGGACGCAATGGGTCAAGTTTATTAAATGCATGAAAGTAAAGTGTGCCATCAAGTTCATAAGAGCTTTAATCACTATTTTTCACATAACAAGTTTAATTCAGAAGGTAGATAAAAACATGAATATACTTGGAATAGCAAATGCTAATAGGTAGGTATGGTGGACTCTTTGGAATAACTTGTTTTTAGGAGTTGGATGCATGAGTGGAACTCATACTTGATTACGGAGGCTAGCAAAAGACTGGGAGCGACCAACTAAGAGAGCAATAATGGCCATAATCATGCAGAGCGACAAAACATCATTGATTAAAGCATAAAGTGATATTACAGGTCGAAAACTAAAGGATCATAAAGGCTATGTTGACTTGGGATAGTCATAACATGGTGTGAGCATGCGCCAAGTCAACCCAAATAAAGCATCAAAGGAGAATACAACAATACTATGCTTTAATATGCTAAAACAACGCATGATTCCTCCAAGGCACATTAAGCAATATCAATTGTTTATAACATGTCATGCTATAGCAAAGATCACTAAGTATAAAGCCAAAACAATATCAAGCATGGCATGACAAAGCATAGGCCACAGTTGATGCGCTCGACTTTCGACGTAGAGCTCGTTGGGAACCCCAAGAGGAAGGTATGATGAGCATAGCAGTAAGTTTTCCCTCAGTTATGAAACCAAGGTTTAATCGAACCAGTAGGAGCAAGGAAACACCCCAAAGGTGTTACTAGCTGAGCTTTGGCAGGGCGCACTACCGGTGCTAGTAGTAACGCGGAGACCCGCACAACACAACCACAGAACTTTGTCCCCAACTTGCGATGAGGTTGTCAATCTCACCGTGTTTTGCAGAAAACAAAGGATTAAACGTATCGAATGGAAGGAAGTAATAGTTTGCAGAAAGTAAACACAAAGCAGTAAACAGTTTAAAGATTGTATGTAAAGAAAAGGACCGGGATCCATAGTTCACTAGAGGTGGCTCTCCTTAGATAGAAAACATGCTCGGTGAACAAATTACAACGGGGCAATTGACCAACACCGAGCAAGCAATACATGCTTATACTAATCATCTTGACTCCTCTGAGACTTCATTGGGCATTACAACATAATACATAGACCGCCATCCAAATGCATCTATGACTAATAATCCACCTTCAGGTTATCATCCGAACCCCCTCCAGTATTAAGTTGCAAGCAACAGATTATAGCTTTACGAACTGTGTGTAAAGTAAACAATACGATTGTTCTATGAACAAAGGATTGTTGTTTTCTCCCTAGTAGAAACATCACATCTAGTACCTTAGAGATTTCTGTCACTTCCCCAGATTACCAGAGGCATGAAGCCACTATCGAGCATAATACTAACTCTTGGAGTTGCTAGCATCTACTTGGCCAAGATAGCTACTAACAACGGAAAGCATGCAAGATCTCAAATAACAAAGACATGATAAAATCAATAATCAATCTGAAATAGCATCTCAATATCCATCGGATCCCCGCGAACACAACATATATGAATTCAAATAGATGATCTTGATCATGAACGGAGCTCACAAGATCTAAACATGAAATCACAAAGGAGGAGAACCAGCCATCTAGCTACTACATGGATCCGTAGTCCAAGGATGAACTACTCACGCATCACACCAGAGGCTTGCATGGTGATGAAGAAGGCTTCCAGGGTGAATTCCCCTCTCCAGCAGGGTGTCGTGAAGAGCTTCTGATCCCTCCCGATCTAGGGATGGAGATGACGGCGGCTACAGACTCTTTCGTTGATTTTTGATCGGGTACTTAGGGTTTACGTCCCAAGGGCATCTTATAGTCGGAAGGGGAGGCCGAGGGGGTGCCTGGGCTGGCCACACCATCCCCTGGCGCGGGCCAGGCCTGGCCGCGCGGCCAGGTGGTGTGGCCGGAAAAATAGGCACTTTGGCTTTTGTCCCGTCCAATTCCGAGAATATTCATTTTCTGACTTTCTTGGAACCAAAAACAGCAGAAAACAGGCAGCTGGCACTGTGGCTCTTGTTAATAGGTTAGTCCAAGAAATCATATGAAAAGTACTCCAAAATTGGAACAAAACACAAGAAAGTGGATAAAACCAAGCATGGAACATAAAAAATTATAGATACATTTGCAATGTATCAACAGTGAAAAACAAGCTCTCTTTACCACTTAAGCATGAACTTTCCTACTCTTTTCCAATCCAAACCAAACTAGTTGAAAACTAATGTATGAAAGAGGGGGTCCAACCAATTTGTTCAGCAAACTAAGAAAACCAAGCAAACGAAAAATAAAAACGAAAACAAAAAGATGACGCTCCAAGAACAACACAACTGTGCATGAAACAATAAAAATGAAGTGTTTGGAAGAAACCTGGGATTTTTATTGATGAAGAAGGGGATGCCTTGGGCATCCCCAAGCTTTGACGCTTGTACTTATTGGATATTTCTTGGGGTGACACGCGTGGCATCCCCAAGATTGAGCTTTAGTCCAATCTTCATGTCATTACTCATTCCTTCCATACACCTGAAATTTTTCTTCATACAAAACTTCACACAATCTTTACTAGCAACATTAGTACACTCAAGATAATAAATCTTCGGGTTCAGTTCCAACACCAATAAATCTTCCATTAAAACCCAAGATACTGTTGCACTTCACTCAAAAAGGTCAATTCCCCAAAAGAACTCAAAAAGGAACCAACAAGAAGCAAATGCAAATAATGGCAGAAATCTGTCAAAACATACCAGCAGGTAAAGACGATTTTTTCGAAGACCTTCTGTTGCTCAAATCAAAAAGTGTTGAACTAAATAAAGTTAGATAACAACCTGGTTCAGAAGCACAAAAATTCACGCCTCAAAAATACGTACAGATAGTTTACACGAATTTGTACGGTGAAGAACAAAAATCTGTTTCAGGACAGCAACTTTGCCAAGCATTACTTCTCTCTCATTAGAGGTTACTCTTGGCACAATAAGCAAATAATAAAGGATAAGGAGAGGTTATTACAGAAGTAATAACTTCCAAGACTCATCTAAAACTTTTGGTTTTTCTCCCAATAAGTACTTTTCTTTAACGCCCTTAAGTTAGGCATAAGAAGCAAGAAAAAGAATCAAGTGTTCTCAAATGAAGAATCATTAAGATTGATACCCGAAATATCTTCAACAAGGCAAGGTATCTCATCCAAATAAGTTCTAGAGGACCCTTTCTCTATGCTTTTGGGTTCACTACTTTCATCAAACGGGTTTTCAGGAACAATCCAATAAAGATTCTTTTCTATGGCTTCGTGTATTGCTGCAAGTTTAAAGGGTATTGGTATCTTAGTTTCCTCCCCATTAGGTTAAGTTTTGTTCATCTTTTCTCGTGTACCAATAACATCTACACATGATCCTAGCATATTAAAACTTTCAAAGACCTTTCTAGCTTCCTTAGCAACATCATAGAACTCCTTAAGCAAAGTTTCCAGGATAAAATCTCTCTTTTTAGGGTCCTCAATTTCTTTAAGTTTAAGAAACATTACTTGCATTAAGGGGTTAAGGTTAACAAACCTAGCTTCCAACATGTGAACTAAAGAAGCTGCAACAATTTCATATTTTGGAGCAAGTTCTGCAAGGGGTCTATCCTCAATATCCTCATGCTTACTAACATGATTAAAGAATTCTTCAATATTATCTTTTCCAATTATAGAGCCACTACCTATTGAAAGGTCTTTCAGGGTGAACTTAGGGATCAACATGGTGAGCTAAGAAAGATGTAACAACTATAGAAAGACTTTATTTTTTTGTGTGTTTTTAATAAAGAAAGCAAACT
The DNA here is from genome assembly GCA_910589775.1 of Avena eriantha. Lineage (NCBI taxonomy): Eukaryota > Viridiplantae > Streptophyta > Magnoliopsida > Poales > Poaceae > Avena > Avena eriantha. The sequence continues at coordinate 239,063,451 of OU342745.1, forward strand.
AGTGAAACTATTTTTTTTGTTTTTGATAAAGAAACAAGCAAACAAAACAAAAAATAAACTAAGCAAAACAAAAACAACAAAGTAAACAGATTGGTTATGAGGGACTCCCCTTGTGAATATGTCCTTGACTCCCCGGGAACGGCGCTAGAAAATATGCTTGATGGCCCAAAATATATCGAGCTCGTTGGGGAACCCCAAGAGGAAGGTATGATGAGAACCACAACAAGTTTTCCCTCACTTATGAAACCAAGATTATCGAACCAGTAGGAGGAAGGAAACACCTCCAAGGTATTGTTGACAACTTCGAATCCTGCATAACACAACCACAGAACTTTGCCCCCAACTTACAGTGAGGTTGTCAATCTCACCGGTTTTGCTAAAAACAAAGGATTAAACGTATCGAGTGGATGAAAGTAAAAGCTTGTAGAAAGTAAACAGAAAATAGTAAACAACTGTAGATTGATGGTAAAAGAAAGGACTGGGGGTCCATAGTTCACTAGTGGTGGCTCTCCTTAAGATAGATAACATGTTGGGTGAACAAATTGCAGTGGGGCAATTGACAAACATCGAGAAAGCATACATGCATATACTAATCATCTTGACTCCTTCGAGATTCGACTGGGCATTACAACATTATACATAGACCGTAATCCAACTGCATCTATGACTAAAAATCCACCTTTAGGTTATCATCCGAACACCCTCCAGTATTAAGTTGCAAGAAATAGATAATTGCATTACGCATTACTTGTAAAATAATCAATACAATTGTTCTATAATCAAAGGATTGCTCTTATCTCCCTAGTAGCAACAACACATCTAGTACCTTAGAGATTTCTGTCACTTCCCCTAATTACTAGAGGCATGCACCCACTATCGAGCATAAATACCAACTCTTCGAGTTGCTAGCATCTACTTGGCCAAGATAGCTACTAACAATGGAAAGCATGCAAGATCACAAATTACAAAGACATGATAGAATCAATAATCAATCTGAAATAGCATCTCAATATCCATCGGATCCCCGCAAACACACCATGTAGGATTACAAATAGATGATCTTGATCATGAACGGAGCTCACAAGATCTAAACATGATAGCACAAAGGAGAAGAACCAACCATCTAGCTACTACATGGACCCGTAGTCCAAGGATGAACTACTCACGCATCGCACCGGAGGCTTGCATGATGATGAAGAAGGCCTCCAGGGTGCATTCTCCCCTCCGGCAAGGTGCCGGGAAGAGCTTCAGATCCCTCCCAATCTAGGATGGATATGACGGCAGCTACAGACTCTTTCGTGGAATTTTGATAGGGTACTTAGAGTTTCTATATCGAAGACATCTTATACGCGAAAGGGGAGGCCAAGGGGGTGCCCTGGGTGGCCGCACACCCCCTGGCACGGGCCAGGCCTGGCCACATGGCCAGGTGATGTGGCCGCCCCTGGCCCCTCTCCGTCTCGTATTATGGCTCCGTGTGCCCCTCAGTAAAAAACTGATTTTGGCTTTTGTCCCGTCCAATTCTGAGAATATTCATGTTCTGAATTTCCTGGAACCAAAAACAGCAGAAAACAGGCAGCTGGCACTATGGCATCTTGTTAATAGGTTAGTCCAAGAAAGTGTATGAAAATACTCCAAAGTTGGAACAAAACATAAGAAAGTAGATAAAAACCAAGCATGGAACATCAAAAATTATGGATACGTTAGCAACATATCAGTTAACGCTAGGCTAGGGGACGAGGTATCCCTCACAGCAAGAAATAAACCTGGTCAAGGAGGCTATGGCATTAGCCGTAAGATGCTGGGGCTGGAGGTCGAAGGTCAGGAGGATCTCCTTCGCAAAATCACTAAGGGGAGGCCAAATCCTCAAGAAAAATTGGCAACGAATACGATGTACTCACCCTCTTTGGCATCGGGGATCTGCTCATCACCAAGGACGTGGCAGGTAACCTCCAGTTGAATCCGACGGGTCCACAGGTGCCAATCGATAACAGACTGAACGACATTAGACCCCTCCAAGGAGCCTCGTGCGGAGGCAGCTTCCTTCTTAGGCTCGTCGACTGTGACAACTTCTTGGGGATCCATCTCCCTAGGCTCGCTCTCCTCCGATGTTGTGTTTGCTTTGGGGGAACAAGGCAGAGATTGATGCGGTCCTGTGGCGGCAGCGGAGGACGTCGCTTGGGGGAGGCAGTGGCGCAAGAGAGGCAGAAGAGCGGCATGGTCGCAGATTGTGAAGCGCAGCGGTGGCGGCAGCGTGAGGAAAAATATGAAATGGGAGCGGGGGAAAGTGAATAAGGGTTCCCCCCGCTCCCCTATTTAACTACACTGCATGTCATGGGTAGTGGAATCACTTGTGCCCACTGACCCCACGATGTGTGCGTGTATTACGCGAGGCAGTGCGTGGGAACGTGCCACATGCATGGTTACAATAAACATAGGAACAACCACATGATGTGTCCACGACGGTAATCAAGAAGCCATGCAATGATGTGATGTGAGGTAGTGATAAGTGCCATGGCGTGGCAGTGAATAACATCGTGGCCTTTAAAATGAGGCAAAGCACAATAATTGCTTAACATGTAGGATAAGCTGAAGAGTACGAGGGAAGCTAGATATCTAAGGGAGTTAACCAGAATATGGGAATATGACATGGAAAATGAGAGATAACTCGGATTAGGCCAAGAAAGTTCAATGATGGATAGCGAGATCACAAAGTGGTGCAACTGATTTAAAATCGGTATGGGCCGACATACAAATATGTCGACAATATGGACAAAGATCCGAATGAGTTGAACCTGCTGTGGCCTTTTCAGCTAAATCTTATAAAACCGTAACAAGTTCGGGGACTAATGTTGGGGGATGACCCCAGGTAGGGTCAAGCTAAGGAATAAATCCAAGGCTCTCCGAGGTATAAGTGGACCGAGGTGTAGAAGGGCCGGCCAAGTAAGGCTGATTTAACCAATCTGGGTAATCCTTGTAGGGTCTAGCCGATAGACTTGTTCTTTTGTGGCCCCAAAGTTCTCGAGCGAGTGCATTGCGGGGCCTACGTATAATTTCCCTATTTCGCAAAGTTGGGTTGCTAACTACCGAGAGGGGCCATTTCGAGGCAAACTCATCTCACCCCTACCAAATTAAAACATTTTGGCAAACTGCCCCGTGAAGTAGACGGTCGGGACCCTCATGTCAGTAATCTATCCGTGACGCGAGCTCTAACACGGAAACCACTTAGGCAAATCGACTAACTAACACTAGTTCAAACACGTTACTTAGAGACGTCAATTTCCCATGGGCCTCGGCTAGTTTCTTTTTCCGGCTCAAGCGCATAGCTTCTAAGAGCACACCGCCTGAGCCGGTTTTTCTTTGCGGCTCTAAGATATGAGACCTCAGACGGTGCAAAAAGGAAAACACATCTAACATGTACGAGATGGATATGGCCTGTATTTTGAACCACTTGCAAGAACTCGTCAACCTCAGACGGCCTATACTAGGGACCGTCTCCAATAGTCAGGAGACCTGAGTCGGATTCTAACAAAGACCATCTCCAGAACTAGTGTGCCTCGAAGCGTCTTTTAAAGTGACCGTCTCCAGTGTGTGTAATCCATTTTAAGTAATAGCATGCTAATTGGAACTCGATCATAGATTGCATGACACATCATCATGATTCATCAAACATGTAGACATAGTATCTAAAGAACTTATTATAGCAGCTCGATGATGGTAACAATAGCCACATAGTTTGGGAAATCCATCCAAATTTATCAATTACACGTTATGGCAGTACATATTGTCAGAGATTTGTACCGTGAAGGAACTAGGGTCCAATGATCCCTTGATTTGTCAGGGGATGACCACGCGATTCCGAAGGAGTTCGGCGGCGGCTACAGCGGTAGAACTGCCGCACGATAGAGAGTTGACACCGAGGTATTTACCCAGGTTCGGGACCCTCGTGAGGAGGTAAAGCCCCTACTCCTGCTTGGTTGTATTGCTTGCTTGCCTCACGAGGTTATAATGGTGGATGAAAGACTAGGGTTTTAGATCTCTAGGATCCGTCCCTTACAAGGTAGGAGAAGGACTCCTTATATAGGGCGGCGTCTAGCCTCTTCCCCTAGCTCTTGGGCAGGAAGGGTCACCACATTCCCGCCAATGGACTTGGTCCAAGCTTGTCTTCTTGCGACCGCTGAGTGGTGTTGCCGTGTGAGGGGGTGGTCGGCTACCCCTCCACTTTACGTCGCCATCCTGGTCTTCTTGCACCAGTTGTGTTAGGAGCTGCCTTCATCTTGCGTCATCCCACCACTGCTGCGTGCCTTGCTTTCTCGGGGTGGACCGGTCATCCCTTGGACCGACCGTTGGGGAATCATCTTGCGGAGCACGCTCGGACCTCACTAGGTTTTCCTCTAGATGTCATGGCGGGGGGCCTCACCCCCTAGCTATCACAGTCTCGAGCGCCCATGGAGATATTTGGCTTCTCCCCCTCTTCAGAGGCCCACTCCCTTCGAGAGCTCTCGAGAGGGCATTTATGCAGGGCTCGGTTACCCAGTGAGATGGGGTACCCCCGGTACCAATACTCCAACACATACAAACCGTAGTCCATAAATCAATAATCTAGCATAATACGTACTCTCTGACAAACTAGGATTGCATTTATAATCGCCCCCCGGTGGAGGTTACTGAACCAGAATATGTACCTCTCCATTTTCTATTTCATCAAAGAAAAAAAGGACAATGGTATCATAATTTAAGTTGAAGCTTCTCACAAGCTTCTCCCATCCAATCGTCAACATTGCATTTGACCCAGCTCCCATCTTCATCCTAACCATCTTTGCCTTTTTGCTCTTCATTTGCCAAACATGGACATCAATAGGTTCATCAAGGCGATTCTTTAGGTATTTTCTTGTGAACTCAGCTCCAAATGTCTAGGCAAGCACAGAGAATTGACAAATTAGCATGCTTGTGATTACTGGAAGTATATAAATATCACAGGGTAGCTTGTTGATATCATGATCAAGAATATATCATCTTACCAGCTTGCACGTCTTTTTCATGAAAGATGAATAGGGCAGCCTGTAGACGTAGTACTTGATTTTTGGTGGAAATTCGGGTTCACACCAGTCTAAGAGGAAGTCTTCATGAACTTATTTCAGATACATGTCATTCCCTAAAATTCTCTGCTTATCAAAATCTGTGTCCCCCTTGTGTTGAGGTCCTGATGTAACAACTCATAAATATTTCAGTGCGGTGGAATATTAATGTCTATTGTCTGAATGCATACAAAATAGATTACTGTATTTTTGATGTTCTTTTAATACCTCTAAACTCAATCCTCTCAGTGGAATCTTCATCTGTTGACTGGAATTCAAAACCACGAAAGTTAATGCGAAAACTGTCATTGCTAAACAGCGTGACTACATCATAACTGCAGGTTCCCATCTATTAAATAGATACAGACAAGGAGCATCTTAATACAATCAAGATGCAAGAAGACTAATGAAGTGACAATCAAAATAGACCAATGAAGTGACAATTAAATCTCTATTGCTAGAACTAACAATTAAATCTCTATTACTGGAAGTGACAACTGAAGATTTTGATATTTATACAAGGGAAAAGAGTTGGGACAGATGCATGCCGTCTAGGGTAGGATCTCCTAACGGCGCCGTCAGGTCTTCGCAACTTGGTAACCCTGAACCTTAAATTCGAGAAGAAAAATGGTAAATCCCATGGCAAAATTCCTAAATCGAAGCTGCTGATTTAGGTTTTGGGGGGTTTGGTTTTCACGCATACCTGACTGGACGACGAAGGGGTCCTCGAAGGCGAGGGAGAGCGTCTGCACCACAGGGGACCGGAGGCGGCGGTGGTGGAGAGGCAAGGGACCGAAGGCGGCGTTGGTGGAGGGCGGCAACGGTGGATAGTTGTCTAGGCAGGCGAGGAAGAACAAAAGTGGCACATATCTAAAATATTTGGCACTAAGTACTAGCCACAAACAGATGCAAGTGTAAAAAGTATCTAAGAACGTCCGTTCTCTGAATATTTCACATTTTGCCGCCAACTACTTGACCACTCGTAATTTGAAAAAGCTAATATTCGGAACTCCGGATATATGCAGAACTCCGCCGTTTGATTTTCCTAAAATTTGAGAATTATTCATAATTTAAAGCAAAGAAAGGTGTGTATACATGCTTGCTAGAGTGAATTTGAGTCCCCTAAGATTAAATGAGTTTCATAAATTGAAGAAATTTTTTGTATAGTACAAACTTTGGATCTTTACCCTGAAAGGCATGACGACTAGTGTTCATGCGCTTTGCTGCAGAGAAATAAAGTGCGAGTGTTTTGAATTTGACTAATTCAAATTTTTAATCGCGAAGTGAGATCATTTGGTTACTTAATTGTGAAATTTTCACCAATATAACCTTTTTCATGTATTCTTTGAAGTAAATCTCGTTGAGTGAATATTCAGACAACCGGAAATATTCAGCACTCCAGATTTTGTTAATCCTAATTTTTGAGAATAATTCATAATTTAAAGGCAAAGGAAGTTTCTTACGTATGCTTGCTAGAGTGAAATTGAGTCCTAAGAGTAAATGAGGTTCATATATACCATGTTTCAGAGCAATAAGGTGCAACTGTTTTGAATTTGACTAATTCAAAATTTTGCCGATGTGAGATCATTTAGTTACTTCAATACAAATTTTCCACCAATTTAAAATCTTGTTGATGTATTCCTTGAAAAATATAATATAATCAAGCACTAGAAATATTCGGTAGTGTGCATGAGCATGATTAGTAATATAACTGAACATTAGAAATTTGAAGAAACTCCATATAAAGGAGTAGATTAATATATATAGAAGGTTCACTAGGGACACCACATATATATTATTGTCTTACATAACCATAGGTACTAATTAACTGAAACAAAATAAAAGCAGGGACAGCAGCAGGAGGACATGACATGGAGACGCCTAGCAGGGGCAGCAACAGGAGGCCGGGACATGGAGACGACTAGCAGGGGCAGCAGCAGGAGGTCAGGACAACCTACTCGAGGGGATACAGGCCAGGCTTGACATAATCCCAGAGGAATTTGCCAAAGGCTGTGTGCCACACCAAGGTCTTTGGCTGATGCCTTCAGCCTCGGCTTTTGCCAACGACCACCGCGTGCTGAATCATGTTGTTGAGGTCCATATTGATGGCTCTGCCACATAATGGCAAAAAAATTTCCCCCTATGGTAGAAAGGGATTTGCCCACACCATAGCCGCCTCATCATGTAGCGGCTCTTGTTGTCCCTAGAGTACTTGCTATCGTCCACTTCATCATCATCCTCATGTTAATTTTTAAGAACATAACGTAGAACTCATACATATGATTGAATTGTATTACAACTCAAGAATTGACAACATATATGTAAGACAATATTAAATTGATACCAAAGAGAATGCATACCAGGAATAGTTTGATCATTTCATATATCATTTCATCTCAACAAAATGACAATTAATTGGATCATAGTATATATATAACAAAGATTACAGCCTCATAAGTTTCTTCAGGGATGGCGTAAGAGAACCAAGTAAAAATTGCACAACCTATTGTTCTTGTACATTGCCCCGGGTTTGCTAACTCATCCGTGAAAAAATCTGACACCAATGTGTTTGCCTCTCTTTTGGGGCAAATTTGAATCATTGGCCACAATAAGAAATTGAAATGTAATCCTACGAAACAATATTTAGAGATATACATATTCCGGTACAAAAACAATCTTTAGGTACATGTACATAGAAACAACTTATTATCAAAACCATACATATACATATGCATCATACGAATCATTCAAAGATCAGAAATAATTCAAAGATATAGTTCCATATGAGAATAATCAAGGGCCTCATAATTTTTTCAGAGATGGAGTTCACAAACCAAAGTACCAACAACACAACGTATATTGTTTGTGTATATTGCTTCGTCAGGTTCACCAAACCATCCCTACAAAAAATGACACCATCATTTGTGTCTCCCCTTAGACTCTTTTGGGGCAAATTTCAATCATCGGTCTTAGTGAGAAAATAAAATGTAATTCTTATACACTATAAATGCATGCATCTAATAACAATTCAAACATCATAGTTCTATGAATGTATAAGAAATCTAGGGGCCTCATAAGTTTCTTCAGGGATGGCGTTAGTGAACCAAGTAACAATTGTACAACCTATTGTTGTTGTACATTGCCCCGGGTTCGCTAACTCATCCCTGAAAATATCTGACATCAACGTGTCTGCCTCTCTTTTGAGGCAAATTTGAATCATTAGCCACAATAAAAATTGAAATGTAATCCTACAAAACAATATTCAGGGATATACATATTCAGCTACAAAAACAGTCTTCAGGTACATGTAGAAACAACTTACGATCAAAATCATGCATATACATATGCATCATATGAATCATTCTAAGATCAGAAACAATTCAAATATCTAGTTATACGAGAATAATCAAAGGCCTCATAATTTTTTCGGAGATGGAGTTGGGGAAACCAAAGTACCAACAACACAACCTATATTGTTTGTGTATATTGCTGCCTCAGGTTCACCAACCCATCCCTAAACAACGACACCATCATATGTGTCTCCCTTGCACTCTTTTGGGGCAAATTTCAATCATTGGCCTTAGTGCGAAATAGTTCAAATATCAGAATTCAAAGATCATAGTTCATATGTGTAGAGTAAATCTAGGGCTTCATAACTTTTTTAGAGATGGAGTTAGCGAACCAAAGTACCAATTGCACAACTTATATTGTTGTACATTGCCTCAGGTTCAGTAACCATCCCTAAAAAATCTGACACCATCTTATATGTGTCTCCCCTTGCACTCTTTTGGGACAAATTTGAATCATTGACCTCAGTAAGGAATATAAATGTAATGTTATGCATGTTGTGTATCAAAATCAACACTCAACTAGCAAACCCTAAAACTTTGAAGTCAGACTGATTAAATTTACAGCATAAGAAGAACCGTATGAACAACAACGACTTAAGCAAATGTAAATTTACTAGATGGCAGGTGAGCAAATTGGGGTTTTGTGACTAGATAGATTGGGGTTTTGTGACTAGATGGCAGATGCATCAATCTATCGTTCAAACCATATATATTACCCTACTTCAAGAGAAAAGAATATATAGACGATTGAGCAAATCTTATGTATGAATAGTGAAATATGCGGCTGCAACTAGAGAAGCTAGCAAAGTAGTACCTCAGACTCCTCATTGGAGACCTCCTCCTCGAACTCGTCATTCTTCAGGATTGCATCGACAATTTATTGGTGGAGGATGGGATCGTTGATGTAGAGCACCAGGTTGCTTCTGCCTGTCGCATGCCCCTCATCCAGATCTGTCGTTGGCACCACGACATTGTCAGCCACCTACTGCTCGACGGTGATGGTGACTGGCTAGAAAGATGAGCTCAAAGCCTGGACGGTGCGACGAAGAGCGGCATGCGTGCCTGGAGAAGACGCCTCCGCCTGCTCGGCATCGACCGAGTCATCTACTACTGCACCTCCAACTGGCTTCACCTTTGGCTCGTCTTGACGCGTACGCTTCATGGCCTAGCAAGGGAGGGCGGTGGTGCAAGAAAAGGAGATTCGGCGTGCATAGAAGGTGTAGATTGGGGTTTTGTGACTCGACAGATTGGGGAAAATGACATGAGCTCATAGAAGAAGAAGGTCGAGCAGGTTTATATATATGGGACCCTTGGTAATCCTCGAGTGGACACGTGGGTGTGGACTTGTGTGGGTGGGGGCTACCACGATCTTCACTTTCTAACTACATTAACAACACGCGCATGCTACCTCAGGAAGGTGCACGACGCTAGTTTTCGATGCGGGTGGCATAATGGCCCGCCTTAGTAGACACCTAGAGGCGTTTAATATCTCGCCTCTGGCTAGTCCTTCTCGCATGGCGGAGCGCATCCTGTCGGGCGATCCAGGCCGGTGACCGGCCTCGGGAAGTTGCGTGCTGCCGCGCACCCCAGGCATGGTAGCCCTCGCACAGCAGTTCGACGACCACGCTCTCATGGCCACCGTGCTGGGCGTCCATCCCACCGTGTCGCCGGCAGAGTTGCTGTCGGCTTTCAGGTCTCGTTTTGGGATCAGACGAAATGAGGTCAACATTGAGGTATGCGCGCCGCCATTCGATTATTTCGTCCGGTTCGAGCACAGCTCAGACACCGAGCGCGTTCTGCATTCTTCTTGTTCTTTCGAGTGCTGCGGGGAGAAAATGAGCTTCATGCGTTGGCATCGTGCTTGTGGGTGGGACGATCGCTTGGGGCAGCTTCTTTTCTTCTCCAAACTCGGCTTTGACGGCCTCCCATTGGATGCTTGGGAGCCGGAGGCCCTCAAGCAGGTCGTCAGTAGCCTTGGCGGTGAGCTGGTGGAAATCATGCCACCGAGCGACAGATGGGTTCTCGAGGTAAAGGCGTGGCTGAAAGATCCCGGCGCCGTTCCTAAGATGTACGAGGTGCAGATTCCAAGCAGGGCAGGGCGACAACTTTGCTGGAAGCACCCGGTCATCATCCACCTGGAGGAGGTTCTGGACTCGGTACATGGCATTCAGGGCCCCGAAGAGGCTGCCAGAAAGCACCCTTGTCGCCTGCAGTGTTGGCCTGGAAGGATCGATGGCACAGGACCGCCACCATTTCGCGACGGGGCACACCGTTTCACTGGGGGGACCGGGCTTGGACAAGCTGGTGGTTCTGATTTCACTCGAGTGAAGACAGAGCTCTAGTGAATTTCCGTGGTATGTGTGGCTAATGAATTTATAGTATGGAGAGCGTAGCAGGAAGTTAGCATCGACTAAAAATGTGTAATAGTTTGAATCGATGTAGTACGTGTGTGTAATAGTTTGAAGTAGTATGTGTGTGTAATAGTTTGAATCGATGTAGTATGTGTGGGTAATGAATTTGATGTAGTTTGTGTGCGTGTAATAGTCTGAATCGATGTAGTTGAACACCGTGCTTTATAATTTCTACGAATAACTAAGGACAACCTCATGAAAAGAGGGTGGTCTGGCAATGAGCAATGTCAATTCTGTGGATGCCAGGAAAATGTAGTCCATCTCCTCTTCAAGTACTCCATTCGTTTCAAAATATAAGATGTTTTAGCTTTGTGAATGGAGCATATCTAGACATCTTTTAGTGATGGTGCTTTCTAAACCTAGATGAACCTACATACTAAAAGGGGACTAGATACACTTCATTCACAAAGCTAAAACATCTTATATTTTGAAACGAAGGGAGTACAAGGTAGCTACATTTGTAACACGTTGAACTGCATGACCATTTTGCAGGCAACACAAGACAAAGGAAAAAAATGGTTTATAGCACAGACAACAGACACAAAATCTGTAGCCTGGGATAAAAAGATGCCAGTTAACTGGATTGAACTACGACTAGTAATTGAAGGAAATAGGTACTTGACAGTATTTGCTTACAACAGTAGTACTTCCATACAAAAGGGTCTAATACCTGCACAAAAGTGGGCTAAACTTCCTACTAGTTTATAGAACAATTCGTCAGCATTTCATCTACAAAAGCCATTCTTCAGTCTGAACTTAACTATTCTACACTGAAGAAACTACAGGTCTCCACCAGAAAAGTTGGCTCGCCAATTGCCTTGAGAGGACATAAGTTCTTTGATCATTTAACCCAAACTGATCTATTGCCTTCCCGCCAAACTACAAGAAATCTGCATCGTTCATGCACGAGCGATTTGCGTGGGCTAGTCCCGGTTCGGTTGGACCATCAGCGCCGCTGCAACGATTTCTTCGAAACTGAAATTCGACATCTCCTTCTCGGGATCGTAGGTCTGTGTGAACTCGAACCTGAATTCCGGGGCTGAGCTGATGCCCGCCGCCGGCTCCGGCTGTCGAACAATCCAGCATGCTGAGTGTAGACACTTGGTCGCCGCCACGGTACAGCCTTCGACGGTGCGTAGGATGGAGCGTCTTTGCCGCAGATGGCGTGCTCCCAGCCTACCCCACTGAGGTAAGGTAGTCCGCACCGAAGCGTGGACGCGAGAGTTCCTAGACCTTGGCGCTGCCCTGTTCGAGGGTCTGTACCCTCGACGGCGGCATGCTCTCATGAACGATTTGATACGTACCTTGTTCCCATTGCCTAGAGCATCTCGTAATGCCACCGCGCGATTTCTCCACACCGCTCTCTTGGCCCTGCTTGCCGCACCTGGCACCGACGACGGCGCTGTCGCCGCCGCGGCCGATTCGGCACATTCGGCGAAATCACCCGCCTGGTAGGGCAATGGGAGACCGGCCTTGAAGTAGAGCTTCATGGCCTGCCTTAGAGGGGCTAAATACCCCAATTTCGGCGGCTGTCGCGGGGCCATGTTACCCTAGTTGGTACGGCGCGGAGGAGTTGCGCAAGGTGAACTGTGGTTAGTCGGAGAAGGGGAGTGAAAGACTGACAGTAGATTTGGACTACGGGCACGCGTGAAAATAACCATTTCCCGTTTCCTTAGAGGGTAATAATTCGACACTCGTTGCATTAACTACTCAATCTTTATTTCCCTTCTCAGCATAAGAGTGCGAACGTACTAAAAAGATCGGTCGTGGCTATCCACCTCATCGGGCAATGTACCAGGACAGGTAGGAGACGGGACCGGGTTTTATTTTAGAAATGTTGACGGATGTGCCCTTATGTTTATACGATATTATTTATATGCCACCATGTACCGTCGAGTGTAGCAACACCATCAGAAACAGGGGATAATGACGTGGCGTGTTTTATTTTTTTAAAGGGCATCAGAAACAGGGGATGCCGACGTGGCATGTTTTCTCACTGGCGGGCCCGCCCCCTCGACCTTCGACGGTGCGCATCCCAGGTTTGAGGGGTGGTGCCGCCCACCAACACATTATTGTGCAATTTTCCATGTGGGACCTGAATTCCGGCGCTGAGCTGATGCCCGTGTCGAACACAGAGAATTCTGAAAGAAGCTACTAAATATAAATACTTTGAATTCTGGAAGTACTAAATTTAAATACATTACAATTTTGTCTAAAAGGTAATAAGCATTCTGATCATCGAAATAATATAAATACATTACAAATTTCTACTTCGAAAAATAGACCTGAAAATGCTAGCAAATAACCTAGGATGAATATATGATTCATTCTCCCCTATATATTTCGTTGTCGGCGGCTCCCGCGTGCTACAACACATGTTCAGAGAACTCTCTCCGTCTATAGTGTGCTGCCAGTATCTCGTACAGAGGGTAAGGCCTCGGTCTATGTTCCAGACTTAAGCCATACATTACAATTGTTGGTTCCTCTTCCCAGGCTTGAACCTCATGATCGTACAGTCTAATGTAATTCCTGTAGTATATGCAACCGGGTTTGACTGTGGGGTGTAAACTGGTGTCAATGGAGATAGACCGATTGTAACTAATGAAGAGGGCATGACTTCCAATGTCATCGACGGCCTCGAGAGAGCGGTTCTCCGTGTCCACCCGGTACAACACCGGTTGCCCTTTGGCCAAATCCCGTTTCAACACAAGAAGCAGATCACCATCTAACTCCACAAGGTAAAAATTGTAGGTTCCGCGTACCTGTTCAAAGACTGGGGCCAAAATTATTTTGGCCATCGTGATAGTGCTCGCGCGCTGCTCTAACTGGTCTTGGTCGACAAGATGTCTCCATTCTCAAGTAATGCATATACTTCCCCTCAGAATGCCGTCATGCAGACCAGAAGCGTATCAGGAGGTGGCGAATACAATGCTTCTCCAAATGATGCATTGATTTGTCCCGTTGGGGTGCTCTCATCGACCCATGCAATATGATGTGGATAATCAGTGGAAACGAGCACCATCGTCGGGGACTTCGTCACGATGACAGATTCCAGAAGATCAGATGGTATGTGTGCTTGAAACTCAGTGTTAGACTTATGAGTGATTGGGTTCAGAAGACGAATCTGGTACGGCTCCACCCTCTGAGCAAGCACGATGACGCCAAGAGAAACACCGACAAAGTAGAATCTTTTGGAAGAAGAGGGCATCAGTTAGCACTAAGATGTTTACAATGGAAAATACCAATAAATATCGGATGTGAATGTGAACCTGCGATGGACGTCCATTAGATTTGTCCTGAAGCAACTACCAGTGGCGAGGTTGAGGAAGGTGAGGTCGCCAACATCTGGAAGTGTGTTATCTATCATGATTCAGTTGTTGAGATGGAATTCGGGCACCTTTAAAGTGCGGCGCCAATCGGTGCAGACTTCCCGACAAGAAGCATAGGTGTCGACGTAGTCCTCTTTCTCCAACAAATAGTCGGCGATCTTGCGAAGTGGGTCAGCCAGGAGATCAGCCCCTACTGGCCATGGCTTACGTGCGGGAATGTTTTGATCGAGGAAGAAAGAAGAACTACCACTGCGAGTTGAAGAAGAAGAGGATACAGACGAGGGAGACGAAGCGGAACTGCCACTGCGAGGAGACGATGAGACGGGGGAGAAGAAGCCGAACTGCCAATTCAAGTTTGGATCAACGGGCTTTTTTCCGGAACTAGCGCGTGGACCAGCCATGCACTGCATGCAACTTTTGATCAAACAGACTGACATGTGGGACCAGCTAAAAATTCCGTGAAGTGCTCCCCATGCATAGTGCGCTGACAGGTGGCATGTTTTCTGACAGGCGGGCCTGCCTCCTCCACCTACGACGACACGCGTCCCAAGTTTGAGGGCTGGTGCCGCCCACCAACACATTATTGTGCAATTTTCCATGCTTTGTCGCAACCAGCTCCGCTCCGCTCCTCCCTCTGCTCCTGCCGCCACCACTCCGCTCAGTCGTGCACCGCTCTCGTCGTCCCCTAGGGCCGTCGTCCTCCCGCCCTCCCCTCCCTGCCATCTCCTCACGTCCCCTCCCTTCCCCTCCCTGACCTGTCTCCTTGCCACTGCCCACGACCCAGGCGCGCCTGGAAACGAAAACCGAGAGTCGGCCGTTAGGTTAGGGGCCTAACGACGCTGGTGATCCAGATCCCGCTCGGAGATGGATCCTGCAAGGCTTGAGAGCACGGATATGGGTCCTGCGCGGCTGGAGAGCATGGAATCTCCTTCAAGTCTGGAGAGCACAGAGGACAACGAAACGGGGGGAGAGGTAGCGGGGTGCAGAGCTTTGGAGGTATGGAGCCCGGAGAAGGTGTCGTGCGTCCACATTGAAAGGTAAGAACTGTGATTCCTTATCTTCATACCCCAATTAGCATTTATAGTCCCATGGTGATGCCAAGGATATGGGTTGGTAACTGCAGGACGTCTGTACAACTTGTCCTTGAGCATGATGCTTTGTCAAGCGAGCATGAAGGCACTGAAACGTGTGGCGGTGCGGATGATGATGATAAAGCATATCCAGACGTGGCTGCTAACCCTGATAGGATGGAGAGTAGGGAATATTTGGTGGATTCGAACTTTGAGCCTGACTATGGGACTGATGAGGAAGAGGAATGTGAAGATGTGGAAATGGGATGTAGATATGACGGCGAAGACGTGGACATGACAGTGATACACTTTGAAAGGGACAATCGTACAATTGATGAGGGGACTGTCTTTGATAATGTGGAGGACTGAAGATATGAAGTTGCAACCTGTGCAATCAGAGGTGGGTTCGAATTTATCATTGAAAAGAGCGACCAAAAGAGATTTAGGGTGCACTGTAGGGAAAGTAATGTGTGTAAATGGAGATTACATGCATCTCCAATGCGGGGTGGACACCCATTTCAGGTTGCAATAGCTACATTTAGTTTCAGTCTTTCTCATATTTATTCTGCTGATAACTAGCTCTGAATTATTTGGATTCTTAACGAATGCAGATCAAAGTAAACACGAAGGAACACAACTGCCCTAATACTTCTTTAAGTGGTAAAATTAGACCGGCGACTACCAAGTGGATTGCTGCTACTGTACTTGACTAGGTGAGGCAGGATCATAACATTGGACCAGCTGAACTCAGGGCAAAGATTAGCAAAAAGTTTAATGTTCTGATTCCTTATCACAGAGTCTTTGATGGGAAGGAGATGGCTCTAGACTTCATTCAAGGCAAGTGGAATGACAGTTTTCATATGTTGCATAGTTTCAAAGATCAGGTAGAGAAAACATCACCTGGTAGTGTTGTTGACATCGATTACGAGGTTGTGAAAGGGAGACAAAAGGTCTCGAGGGGGTCAAGTATAAGCAAGCAGATAAGATATGCTTCAGGAGATGTTTTGTCTACCTGAAGGCATGCTGGAAGGGGTTCCTAGATGGCTGCAGGCCATACTTGGCAATAGGCGCAACTTCTTTAACAGGGAAGTTCAGGGGACATGTTGCTTCTGCTTGTGCTTTGGACGCGCATAATTGGATTCTACCCATAGCTTATGTTGTTCTTGAGGGTGAATCAAATGAAAGCTGGACATGGTTCATGCAGAGACTACGGGAAGTAATTGGTCACCCTAAAGGCTTGGTGATACACACCGGTGCATCCGAGGGTCTTGAGAATGGTGTTGATGCTGTGTTTCCTGGGGTTGAGAATAGGGAATGCATGCGGCACCTCGCTACTAACTTCACGAAGAAGTTCGAAGGAAAGA
The DNA here is from genome assembly GCA_910589775.1 of Avena eriantha. Classification (NCBI taxonomy): domain Eukaryota; kingdom Viridiplantae; phylum Streptophyta; class Magnoliopsida; order Poales; family Poaceae; genus Avena; species Avena eriantha. The sequence continues at coordinate 239,080,050 of OU342745.1, forward strand.
TCTTTGAAGAGGACTTGTGGCGATCAGCATACACATACATCCCAAGCACGCATGCTACTTACTTGCAGAACATGTATGTAGTTCCAAAGGTGAAAAAATACCTGGTGGAACATCACACCAAGCTATGGGCCAGAAGCAAGTTTGGTGAGTTAAGCAAGGTGGATGCAGGCAGTGGAAGATTACTGGTCTGCCATGTCACCATGCAATTTACTTCATCTTAAAGCTTAGAGGTAACGGAGTTGAAATAGAGAACTATGTCGACAACTATTTCTCCGTGGACAAGTTTGCTGCAACTTATGCAGAAAACGTACCACCTATGGCCGATGAAAATGATTGGGAGATTGTCGATCCAGGGTTCAAACTTCAATCACCAGTTCTTAGGAGGCCACCTGGGAGGCATAGAAAGCTAAGGATCGTAGCCTCCACCGGTAAAGGTCCAAGGCTTGGTGCTAGCAAAAGGAAATGCGGACGTTGTGGCGGATTCGGCCATATCAAGAGGTTGTGCAAAAACCCAGTTACACATGCTATTGTCCCTGTTCACACCCCGGTGGCAGAAAATGAGGCTTCTCAGCCAGAACTGGCAGAAGAGCAGTGCGAAGACGGTGATCAGCACTCGGAGGAAAACGTACGTAAGCAGCCAATTTATGAAGAAGTGGAGGTGCCGGCGAGAAAAGGGTGTGAAAGGAAACAAAAGGGTAAGCGGAATGGGGAGGAAAGGGCAAATTATGGAGGTGTATTAGAATATGAAGAAGTTGCAGGGGTGATTGAGGATGTTCTTGAGGATCTTTCGGCTAACTGCAGGAGAAATAATAAATTCCTGCCAATTTCATCTTTGTACGATTCTCCGGATGAAAGGTAAGCTTAAAAATTGTTTTATTTGCCATTTTATCATTTTTTATCCTCATCAACTGATGCTTAATGCAGCGTGGGCTAGCAGACTAATAAGAGGAGCAGAAAGATGCAGGCATAGTAACGTCCTATGTTGAATTGTATCATTGAAACTAAACTAGCCGTGTCGTCTTTAATTATATCTGGCGCGTGCAACGTGTTTGTGATGGGGTCATGTGGACCAGATTACATTTTTTTAAATATTATTGCTTTAATTTTTTACCTGCGTTTGGACGCGGCTAGTTCCCATCTCCCTTGCATTCCCATCTCCTCTAGCGCACTCCAGAATTATGGTTGTGCCATCAAGTAGTAGAGTCAGCGTATAGTCCCATCAGGTGTGAACACAATGACTTTGTTTGTTCAAAATTTGACGACTTTTGATTAGTTTGAAAGACAGAGAAACCTAAAACATGTATCTAGACATGTTTTGGGTATAGACACATTTATTAAATATAGAAAAAAACTAAGTCAGTTATATCTGGACAGGAGTAGTACACTATTAGAACACGCTCGATCCCTTCTCCTCAGGCACACTCCAAATTACGTCTGTGCCATCAAGTGCTGGGAGCAGAGACAGCGTATTGTCCCATCAGATATGCCAGGGAACGCGCGAACTTTATTTCAGGATCGGACGAGTTTCGATCGACTAGTTTCAAAGACAAAGACAACTAAAACATGGCCAACATATATAGATTATGACGATAATCGATAATGACTCAGGTGACCCAGATCCAAAGAGCGCATAAAGATACCATACATAGATTTAATTTATGCTTAAGTGGCCCTAATCCACTATGACGCTCCCGCAGTCTTCATCATTGACGACGTTGTCCGCTTCGCCGCCAGCCTCCTCCGTGTCAGAATCGATGCCGACGTTCCCGTCAGCGTTCCTCCTCCTCATGGATTCTTCAGGGCATGCTGCATCGATAACGGTGGAGGTCGTAAGCCCAGGCACTACCCAGAAGCACTGCCTCCCTTCGGGGTTGCGCAGATCCGGGTGGATCTCCCACCGGTGGGTTCCACACAGCTCAATCAACATAGCTCGCTCCTTCTTGAACAGCTTTTGCCAGTACGCGCTCGTACGCGAGTACCGCGCCATTGCCCTCTTCCGCTCCGACAGCTGGCAGCGGCGCTCCTCAATCTGCCTGGCCAACGCATTGTTGCGCAAGAGTGGCGCGACAGGGACCCCAGCGTAGCTGAGCTCGAAGCCGGCCGGATGCCTCGCTAACGGCGGCGCGAGTATGCTATAGTGGGCGCACATCTGAGCCTCGTGCAAGTTGAGTTTGGGCCTCTCCCTCTCCATGGCGATGAAGGAACACGATCTGATTTTCGGCCCCAAGGTTAAGGGGATAAAGGCAAGGACGTAGGCCCAGCGTAGTTGCCATGGCCAATCAGTTCGCAGAACAGACTTCTCATGGATCGCCCTCGCGAAGGACATCACTATCGTCCACGCACCCCTATCCAACGACGCCTAACATTCGGGGATCGGGTCTTCTAGAAGCCTAGAGCGGTTGCTGGTTAGTTCTGGGTCCCGATTGTTTGTGGCCAACGCCGGTAGTTGAAAATAATACACATTTCAATGACACTGGTGGATCCATGTGTGGTCTCTAGAGAGAACACACATCGAATGACTCTGGTTGTTTTTAGTAAAAAGAACACACATGCAATGACACTGGTGGATCCATATGTGGTATGTGAAAAGAACACGCATGTAATGACTCCAGTTGTTGTTAGTGAAAAGAACACAGATGCAATGACACTGGTGGATCCATTTGTGATCTCTAAAGAGAACACACATTTCAATGACACTGGTGGATCCATATGTGGTATCTGAAAAGAACACACATGCGAAATGACCCTGGTTGTTGTTACTAAAAAGAACACACATGCAATGACTCTGGTGCATCCATGTGAAAATAACACACATGCAATGACACTGGTGGATCCATAAGTGGTATGTGAAGATAACACACATGCAAAATGACTCTGGTTGTTGTTACTAAAAAGAACACACATGCAATGACACTGGTGGATCCATGGGTGGATTGTGAAAAGAACACACATGCAATGACACTGGTGGATCCATAGGTGGTATGTGAGAAGAACACACATGCAAAATGGCTCTGGTTGTTACTAAAAAGAACACGCATGCAATGACACTAGTGGATCCATGGGTGGATTGTCAAAAGAACACACATGCAATGGCACTTGTTGTTGTTACTAAAAAGAACACACATGCAATGACACTGGTGGATCCATGTGTGGATTGTGAAATGAACACACATGCAATGAAACTGGTGGATCCATAGGTGGTATGTGAAGAGATCACACATGCAAAATGACTCTGGTTGTTGTTACTAAAAAGAACACACATGCAATGACACTGGTGGAATCATGGGTGGATTGTGAAAATAACACACATGCAATGACACTGGTGGATCCATAGGTGCTATGTGAGAACAACACATTTCAATGACTCTTGTTGTTGCTACTAAAAAGAACACACATGCAATGACACTGGTGGATCCATGTCTGGTCTCTACAGAGAGCACACATTCAATGACTCTTGTTGTTGTTAGTAAAAAGAACACACATGCAATGACACTGGTGGATCCATGTGTGGTCTCTGAAGAGAACACACATGCAATGCCACTGGTTGTTGTTACTAAAAAGAACACACATGCAATGACACTGGTGGATCCATGTGTGGATTCTGAAGAGAACACACATGCAATGACACTGGTGGATCAATAGGTGGTATGTGAAGAGAAGACACATGAAAAATGACTCTGGTTGTTGTTACTAAAACAAACACACATGTAATGACACTGGTGGATCCATGTCTGCTCTCTGTAGAGAACACACATTTCAATGACACTGGTGGATCCATATGTGGTATGTGAGAAGAACACACATGCAATGACTCTGGTTGATGTTAGTGAAAAGAACACACATGCAATGACACTGGTGGATCCATAGGTGGTATGTGAGAAGAACACACATGCAAAATGACTCTGTTGTTGTTACTAAAAAGAACACACATGCAATGACACTGGTGGAACCATGTGTGGATTGTGAAATGAACACACATGCAATGACACTAGTGGATCCATAGTGATGGGTTCGTAGCATGGAAAACAAAAAAATTCTACCGCAAGAACGAATAAAACCCAGATCTAATCTAGATAAAAGCCAAGATCTAATCTATTAGACATGTGCAACGAGATAGATCTATACTAACCCTTGTAGACACGAAAGCGTTACGAGATTAGATCTCGTGGTTGATGTAGTCGATCACTTGCCGATCTCAAGATCGAGTGGACGATCCTTCCGGCGCCGCGTTCCGGCAGCGCTTCCGAAGTCGGTCACACGTGCGAGTCGAAGCAGACCTTCCTCTCCTCGTTCCAGCGAGCAGCGGAGGTAGTAGATCTATCCACGGAATTCCAACAGCACGACGGCGTGGTGGTGGTGGTGGAGTGGAGAATTCTGCAGGGCTTCGCCTAAGCCTGAGCAGAAAGAAGGAGGAGGAGAGAGGCGGCTTGGGGCAAGAGTGGAGGATCAAAGGGGGGTGGCGCCTCCACCCCTCTATATATAGAGGGAGGGGTGCGGCCTAGGGTTCCCACCCCTAGGCCCACCCCTTAGGGCCGGCGCACCAAGGAGGTGGGGGGAGGAGTCCTCCCCCCCCAAGTCTCCTCTTTAAATTTCCCTTATCTTATCTTATCTTATCTTGGTTTTCAAATAAACTCCAAAATATCTTCTAGAACCTTCCGGAACATTCCGAAACCTTCTAGAATCCCCATACAAACACCCCGGAACATTTCCTAACTCAGAAAAAGATCCCCATTATATGAATCTTACTCCCCGGATAATTCCGGAGCTCCTCGTGATGTCCCGAATCCAATCCGAGACTCCGAACAACATTCGGTCTCCAACACACATTCCATATCTACTTAAAACAACTTCGAACCTTAAGTGTGTCACCCTACGGTTCGTGAATATGTAGACATGACGGAGACACCTCTCCGATCAATAACCATCAGCGGGATCTGGAGATCCATAACGGCTCCCACATACTCAACGATGACTTCGTGATCGATTGAACCATTAACATACGAAACCAATTCCCTTTGTCTCGCGATACTCTACTTATCCGAGGTTTGATCATCAGTATCTCCATACCTAGTTCTATCTCGTTACTGACAAGTACTCTTTACTCGTTCTGTGATACGTCATCCCTTGTGACCTAGTCACATGCTTGCAAGCTAACTAGATGACATTCAACAGAGAGGGCCCAGAGCATATCTATCCATCATATGGATGGACAAATCCCAATCTTGGTCCATGCGCTTCAACACATACTTTCAGAATACCCAATGACAGCTTTATAACCACCCAGTTATGAAGCGGCGTTTGATGTCATCAAAGTACCCATCCGGTGATGGTGATTAACACAACCTCATGGTCGAAGGATTAGGTTACTATGCATTTAAAAGCTTATAGCAATACGAACTTAATGACTTGATCTTTATGCTACGCTTACTATGGGTGTGTGTCCATCACATCATTCTCCTAATGATATAACCTTGTTATTAATCACATCTAATGTCCATGATCAGGAAACCATGATCATCAATCAATCAACAAGCTAGTTCAACCAGAGGCTTACTAGGGACTCTTTTATGTTTACAAAACACACATGTATTAGTGTTTCCTAATAATACAACTATAGAATGGGATGTAAACATTCATCATAAACACAAAGATATAATAATAACCACTTTTATTATTGCCTCTTGGGCATATCTCCAACACATAGGTGGTATGTTAAGAGATCACATATGCAAAATGACTCTGGTTTTTGTTACTAAAAAGAACACACATGCAATGACACTGGTGGATCCATGGGTGGATTGTGAAAAGAACACACATGCAATGACACTGGTGGATTCCTCGGTGGTATGTGAGAAGAACACACATTTCAATGACTCTTGTTGTTGTTACTAAAAAGAACACACATGCAATGACACTGGTGGATCCATGTGTGGTCTTTGAAGAGAGCACACATGCAATGACACTGGTGATCCATATGTGGTATGTGAAAAGAACACACATGCAATGACTCTGGTTGTTGTTACTGAAAAGAACACATATGCAATGACACTGGTGGATCCATGTGTGGTCTCTAAAGAGAACACACATTTCAATGACTCTTGTTGTTGTTAGTAAAAAGAACACACATGCAATGACACCGGCGGATCCATGTGTGGTCTCTAAAGAGAACACACATGCAATGACACTGGTTGTTGTTACTAAAAAGAACACACATGCAATGACACTGGTGGATCCATGTGTGGATTGTGAAGAGAACACACATGCAATGACACTAGTGGATCCATAGGTGGTATGTGAGAAGAACACACATGCAAAATGACTCTGGTTGTTGTTACTAAAAAGAACACACATGCAATGACACTGGTGGATCCATGGGTGGATTGTGAAAAGAACACACATGCAATGACACTGGTTGTTGTTACTAAAAAGAACACACATGTAATGACACTGGTGGATCCATAGGTGGATTATGAAATGAACACACATGCAATGACACTGGTGGATCCATAGGTGGTATGTGAGAAGAACACACATTTCAATGACTGTGGTTGTTGTTATTTAAAAGAACACACATGCAATGACACTGGTGGATTCATAGGTGGTATGTGAGAAGAACACACATGCAAAATGACTCTGGTTGTTGTTGCTAAAAAGAACACACATGCAATGAACCTGGTGGATCCATGGGTGGATTGTGAAAAGAACACACATGCAATGACACTGGTTGTTGTTACTAAAAAGAACACACATGCAATGACACTGGTGGATCCATGTGTGCATTGTGAAATGAACACACATGCAATGACACTGGTGGATCCATAGGTGGTATGTGAAGAGATCACATATGCAAAATGACTCTGGTTGTTGTTACTAAAAATACTACACATGCAATGACACTGGTGGATCCATGGGTGGATTGTGAAAAGAACACACATGCGATGACACTTGTGGATCCATAGGTGGTATGTGAGAAGAACACACATTTCAATGACTCTTGTTGTTGTTACTAAAAAGAACACACATGCAATGGCACTGGTGGATCCATGTGTGGTCTCTGAAGAGAGCACACATGCAATGACACAGGTGATCCATATGTGGTATGTGAAAAGAACACACATGCAATGACTCTGGTTATTGTTACTGAAAAGAACACACATGAAATGACACTAGTGGATCCATGTGTGGTCTCTAAAGAGAACACACATTTCAATGACTCTTGTTGTTGTTAGTAAAAAGAACACACATGCAATGACACCGGCGGATCCATGTGTGGTCTCTAAAGAGAACACACATGCAATGACACTGGTTGTTGTTACTAAAAAGAACACACATGCAATGACACTAGTGGATCCATGTGTGGATTGTGAAGAGAACACACACGCAATGACACTGGTGGATACATAGGTGGTATGTGAGAAGGACACACATGCAAAATGACTCTGGTTGTTGTTACTAAAAAGAACACACATGCAATGACGCTGGTGGATCCATGTGTGGTCTCTATAGAGAACACACATTTCAATGACACTGGTGGATCCATATGTGGTATGTGAGAAGAACACACATGCAATGACTCTGGTTGTTGTTAGTGAAAAGAACACACATGCAATGACACTGGTGGATCCATAGGTGGTATGTGAGAAAAACACACATGCAAAATGACTCTGGTTGTTGTTACTAAAAAGAACACACATGCAATGACACTGGTGGATCCATAGGTGGATTATGAAATGAGCACACATGCAATGACACTGGTGGATCCATAGGTGGTATGTGAGAAGAACACACATTTCAATGACTCTGGTTGTTGTTACTAAAAAGAACACACATGCAATGACACTGGTGGATCCATGGGTGGTATGTGAGAAGAACACACATTTTAATGACTCTGGTTGTTGTTACTAAAAAGAACACACATGCAATAACACTGGTGGATCCATAGGTGGTATCTGAGAAGAACACAAATGCAAAATGACTCTGGTTGTTGTTACTAAAAATAACACACATGCAATGACACTGGTGGATGCATAGGTGGATTGTGAAAAGAACACACATGCAATGACACTGGTTGTTGTTACTAAAAAGAACACACATGCAATGACACTGGTGGATCCATGTGTGCATTGTGAAATGAACACACATGCAATGACACTGGTGGATCCATAGGTGGTATGTGAAGAGATCACACATGCAAAATGACTCTGGTTGTTGTTACTAAAAAGAACACACATGCAATGACACTGGTGGATCCATGGGTGGATTGTGAAAAGAAGACACATGCAATGACACTGGTGGATCCATAGGTGGTATGTGAGAATAAGACACATTTCAATGACTCTTGTTGTTGTTACTAAAAAGAACACACATGCAATGAAACTGGTGGATCCATGTGTGGTCTCTGAAGAGAGCACACATGCAATGACACTGGTGATCCATATGTGGTATGTGAAAAGAACACACATGCTATGACTCTAGTTGTTGTTACTGAAAAGAACACACATGCAATGACACTGGTGGATCCATGTGTCGTCTCTAAAGAGAGCACACATTTCAATGACTCTGGTTGTTGTTACTAAAAATAACACACATGCAATGACACTTGTGGATCCATAGGTGGATTGTGAAAAGAACACACATGCAATGACACTGGTTGTTGTTACTAAAAAGAACACACATGCAATGACACTGGTGGATCCATGTGTGGATTGTTAAGAGAACACACATGGAATGGCATTGGTGGATCCATAGGTGGTATGTGAAGAGAACACACATGCAAAATGACTCTGGTTATTGTTTGTAAAAAGAACACACATGCAATGACACTGGTGGATCCATGTGTGGTCTTTGTAGAGAACACACATTTCAATGACACTGGTGGGTCCATATGTGGTATGTGAGAAGAACACACATGCAATGACTCTGGTTGTTTTTAGTGAAAAGAACACACGTGCAATGACACTGGTGGATCTATAGGTGGTATGTGAGAAGAACACACATGCAAAATGACTCTGGTTGTAGTTACTAAAAAGAACACACATGCAATGATACTGGTGGATCCACAGGTGGATTATGAAATGATAACACATGCAATGACACTGCTGGATCCATACGTGGTATGTGAGAACAACACACATTTCAATGACTCTGGTTGTTATTACTAAAAAGAACACACATGCAATGACACTGGTGGATCCATAGGTGGTATGTGAGAAGAACACACATGCAAAATGACTCTGGTTGTTGTTACTAATAATAACACACATGCAATGACACTGGTGGATCCACAGGTGGATTGTGAAAAGAACAAACATGCAATAAAACTGTTTGTTGTTACATGCAATGACAGTGGTGGATCCATGGGTGGATTGTGAAAAGAACACACATGCAATGACACTGGTGGATCCATATGTGGTATGTGAAGAGATCACACATGCAAAAATGACTCTGGTTGTTGTTACTAAAAAGAACACACATCCAATGACACTGGTGGATCCATGGGTGGATTGTGAAAAGAACACACATGCAATGACACTGGTGGATCCATAGGTGGTATGTGAGAAGAGAACACATTTTAATGAGTCTTGTTGTTGTTACTAAAAAGAACACACATGCAATGAAACTGGTGGATCCATGTGTGGTATCTAAAGAGAGCACACATGCAATGACACTGGTGATCCATATGTGGTATGTGAAAAGAACACACATGCAATGACTCTGGTTGTTCTTACTGAAAAGAACACACATGTAATGACACTGGTGGATCCATGTGTGGTCTCTGAAGAGAGCACACATTTCAATGACTCTTGTTGTTGTTAGTAAAAAGAACACACATGCAATGACACTGGTGGATCCATGTGTGGTCTCTGAAGAGAACACACATGCAATGACACTGGTTCTTCTTACTAAAAAGAACACACATGCAATGACACTAGTGGAGCCTTGTGTGGATTGTGAAGAGAACACACATGCAATGACACTGGTGGATCCATAGGTGGTATGTGTAGAGAACACAGATGCAAAATAACTCCGGTTGTTGTTTCTAAAAAGAACACACATGCAATGACACTGGTGGATCCGTGTGTGGTCTCTTTAGAGAAAACACATTTCAATGACACTGGTGGGTCCATATGTGGTATGTGAGAAGAACACACATGCAATGACTCTGGTTGTTGTTAGTGAAAAGAACACACATGCAATGACACTGGTGGATCCATAGGTGGTATGTGAGAAGAACACACATGCAAAATGACTCTGGTTGTTGTTACTAAAAAGAACACACATGCAATGACACTGGTGGATCCATAGGTGGATTATGAAATGAACACACATGCAATGACACTGGTGGATCCATAGGTGGTATGTGAGAAGAATACACATTTCAATGACGCTGGTTGTTACTAAAAAGAACACGCATGCAATGACACTGGTGGATCCATAGGTGGTATGTGAGAAGAACACATATGCAAAATGACTCTTGTTGTTGTTACTAAAAAGAACACATATGCAATGACACTGGTGGATCAGGTGGATTTTGAAAAGAACACACATGCAATGACATTGGTTGTTGTTACTATAAAGAACACACATGTAATGACACTGGTGGATCCATGTGTGGATTGTGAAATGAACACACATGTAATGACGCTGGTGGATCCATAGGTGGTATGTGAAGAGATCACACATGCAAAATGACTCTCGTTGTTGTTACTAAAAAGAACACACATGCAATGACACTGGTGGATCCATGGGTGGATTGTGAAAAGAACACACATGCAATGACACTAGTGGATCCGTAGGTGGTATGTGAGAAGAACACACATTTCAATGACTCTTGTTGATGTTACTAAGAAGAACACACATGCAATGACACTGGTGGATCCATGTGTGGTCTTTGAAGAGAGCACACATGCAATGACACTAGTGATCCATATGTGGTATGTGAAAAGAACACACATGCAATGACTCTGGTTTTTGTTACTGAAAAGAACACACATGCAATGACACTAGTGGATCCATGTGTGGTCTCTGAAGAGAGCACACATTTCACTAACTCTTGTTGTTGTTAGTAAAAAGAACTGTTGGGGGATACCCTCGGGTAGGGTCACGCCGGGGTATAAAGGCCTAGTTTGCCGAGGTACGACAAGGTCAAAGCATGTGCTGGCCGAGTCACCTCAAGGCAGACCGGATCACGGAGTAACCCGGACTAGGGGACGTCCACCTAACTTGGTCTCAACCGACTTAAGCCGTATGCCGGTAAGATGTGTCTAACTTGTATGCAGGAACAGGTGTGGCGGGATCAACTATGTGGGATCCGGGTTATATCAAGCTTGTAAGAGAAGGAAGGTATCTTGTTGGTCAAAGGTGACTACTGTACGCAGAGTGTGAGCGAAGCGGACAGAGGCCGGACCACTGAGGTGTGGCCGACAAAGGTGACGAAGCCAATGTTGGGTGATGCAGGCGCCGCAGAGGCTCACGTAGCCTCTGCAGGGATGACGCGGGGGAAAAGTGACCCGGTCGGCTTACTATCTTGGGAGGAGGCATATTCCAGGGAATATGCCTCCACGTATTCCCTAAGAGGAGACCTAGCCACCCCTATATAAGGAGGGCTAGGGCTTCTGTAGAGGGGTTGAAATCTGAGAGGTTGGTCTCTAGCGTGTAGCCGTTTACTAGTTAGTTCCTGAGGGCAAGCTAGTGGTGAGAGTAAGAGAGTCCCTTCTTCCTCCTCTCTCCAATACAGATCTAGGAGCACTTGTAATCTGCGAAGGTGAATCAAATACAAAGCTTCCGTGTGTGGAAGCACCACACTATCCCTCCTTGGATTCCCCTAGTGCATTTTTCCCCACCTTTAGCCTATCCATGGCATCTGCCGTGACACCACCACGACAGTTGGCGCCCACTGTGGGGCTAGCGGCGCTAGCAGGGGTGAAGATCCGGACGAGAAACCTCATCGACACCGGCGAACACATCGTCTCTCGGCTCGTTCAGTGCTTTGGAGCGCTGGACTTTGTCAGCGACAACGCTGGCTTTTTTGGCACACGTCCTCTTCCGCGCGACGGCCTCTTCTTCAAGCTCGGTGCGCACAAGGTCTACTTTGCTGTTGATGTGTCGTGCGTTCATCCACGACATGTCGTCCAAGGAGACGAGCCACCCCTTAGCGTGGTTCACGGGGCGCGTATCACTCGCTCCCCGGACCGTGCAGAGGTGATGATGACTGCGCCAGGCGCGGGCGCAAGCAAGGATCCTGCACCAGATCCGGAGGTAACGCCCAAGGCACCGAGGAAAAGTAGAGGACCTCCACTAGAGAGGCCTGAGAATGTGCTGTAGCAGGCAATGGATAGCTTGGCAAACCCAGTAGCAACAGCAGTAGATCCGGTTCAGGCACATGCCGAGCTAGAGGAAACTAGGCAGAAAATACTAGAGGGTGCGAAAAAGATAGCCACGGCTCAGCTGTCGTTAAACATGATACTGCGTGAGTATGCGAAGGCAAACAAAGTAGATACTGTAAAAGTGAAAGGGAGAAATCTCATGAGTGAGATGAACAGAGAGGGTGATACTAGGATTGAGGAATCAGAGAACTGTTTGTCCGTGGGGCTGCCGAGGTATAGTACCCCGGCAAAGAACCTCAGAGCAGCGGATGCAGCTGCTTCCAAATTAGAGGGTTTGACGGGTGAAGCCCGTCAAAGACAGCGGGAAAGAGTCAATGAGTTGGTTTGGATTGCGAACAGGCAAAACGAGGAGTTGCTCAGGGCTAACCCGGAGAGAGCTAGGGCCTCCAAGATCGTTCATTCAGCGGTGGGTAACCCAGAAAAATCCGCTGGAGCCGCATCGTCTCCTCATGGTGGTCCTAGGAGAGAAGAGGTAGTAAGTTCGGCCAGGAGGAATAAACAGATAGCCCCATATGACCCGTCAAGGGCAGGTAAAGGAAAAGAAGTGCAAAGAAATGAAGATCAAGGAGTGTGAGCCGAGGTGAAGCTGGCCGAGGTAATCGCGACCAAGGCAATGCCGGTCAAGGGAATGTTGTAAACGGCAATGTCGGACAGTGTAATTCAGTAGTTGCAGGTCAACCGCAGCAGCGGAATATACCACGGCAAGAGCGCAACGCCGACCAAGGTATGCAATAGAAAGCAGCTCAACAGGAGCAAGATAGATACAACAATGGAGATTCAGAGATGGTGAACGCTGGCTATCCCAGACCGGACTATCACGTGATAGGGTCAAGATTGGGAGGCAGAAACTTGATGCCTGATGACGCTAGGTTAAAACTGGATCGGCTGTATAGGTCGGAGCAAATTGAGAGTCAAGGTCCTCCGGGTCCAGCATGTTTTGGGCCCCGGATCATGAAGGAACCTCCGGTACCGAACTTCCAGTTACCTAGAGGCACAAAGACGTATGACGACAGCACTAAGCCAGAGGATTGGTTGATTAACTATGTAACCGCTGTCAAGATCTCCACAGGCAACTTGAGGTGGGATGTGAGATATGTACCCCAGATGTTGGAAGGTCCAGCAAGGGTATGGCTAAACTATTTGCCACCCAGAAGTATTAACTGTTGGATCGATTTTGAGGAGATGCTTGTTAGCAATTTCTCAAGTACGTATCGGAGGCCCAACAGGCCACAAACCCTAGCAATGTGCAGGCAGAGACCAAACGAGACAGACCGGGAGTTCTTAACCTGTTGGTGCACTGTACGAACTCGTGTGAGGGTGTGATTGAGTCGCAGGCCATAGCTTGCTTTGCGCAAGGATGCAGATATGCAAGCATGCTATGGCAAAGGTTGGAAAGGGATATGCCAACCACCTTGGTAGAAACGATCCGGATTGCTGATTCATATGCTTTGGGTGATCTGACACAACCTAGGCTCACCTCAAACGAATCAAGCGAGGAGTATTGTCAGCGAGATGGGGCCGGGTCATCCCGAAGAAATGATTACCGAGGTAAAAGAAGGGATGACATACCGGATTATCGCTACAGTTCGCAACAAGTTGCAGCTGTGAATCAGGATCAACCCAGAGCAGGAGGTAGTCAACGTCAGAAAACTAGAGGACAACAATGGACGCCAAGGAGTGATGGGAAGAAACCTTGGACGCCAGAGCAGAAAAACAGTGGCAAGAGAAGAAGGATCGTCCGAGGTATACCTATGAAGCAATGCTGGATCAGCCGTGTAAATTCCACACGCCTAATCCAAGTAACCCGGTGGGTCACACAACTAGGCAGTGTGAGTGGATGCGAAAGATAGAACAAAGTGGTTCGGGGAATGCTCACGCACCTCGAAATGATCAACCTCGGCAGGAGTTACCCCGGCAGCAATTGCTCTCCGGAGCAAACACGCAACAGTTAATGTTGCCTCCCCCTCCGCCGAGGTATGACAACCATGAGAGAAGGGATGCAGTGCATCAGGTGGAGAACCAAGACCAACAGGATCAGAGATACCCCGAAAACGAGGGGAGAAATGAGTACCGAGAGCACCATCAGAGTTACTGTGTGTTCACTATGGAAGAGACAGATAGAAAGAGCTTGCAGCGCCGACATATGGAAGTGAATGCGGTAATGCCAGCTGTGACGAGGTATATGCCTTGGTCAGACCAAGAAATTACCTGGAGCATCAAAGATCATCCCAAGCTTATGCCAAGTCCTGGTTCGTACGCACTAGTGCTGGATCCGACATTCATTGGGCCTAACATCAACATGAGATTCTCCAAGGTGCTGATTGATAATGGTAGTAGCATCAACATCATGTATGTGGACACGATGCGAAAATTGGGCATCTCGGAAAACATGCTCCAAGCTACAAGGATAACTTTCCGTGGCATTGTGCCAGGCATTTCTTGTGAGCCCATAGGCAAGGTCCGGGTTGACGTTTTGTTCGGCACAAGAGATAACTGTCGAACTGAGAATTTGGAGTTCGAAGTGGTGAACTTAGAAAGTGCGTATCACGCGTTACTCGGTAGACCATCCCTGAACAAGTTTAAGCCAAGTTGTCACATCAGTTACTTGAAGATGAAGCTGCCTGGGCCAAATGGTGTAATTACCATAGCTGGAGATTTCCGACGTTCAATTGAGTGTGCATCTGCCGGGTCAAACCTGGCCGAGTCACTCGTGATTGCGCAAGAAAAGAGAAAGATCCAGGAAGTGGCGGCATTGGCTCAGTCCACGCAGCAGTATGTGCCGGCATTGAGTAACCCACATGGAAGTGTCTCATTCCAAGCGACAAAAGATACCAAGAAGGTGCCTGTTGATGATATGTTCCCTGAGCGTACCGTAACGATTGGTGCCGGGTTAAATGACAAATAGGAAAGCGAGCTCGTCAACTTCCTCCGTGAGAATCGGGATATTTTTGCTTGGTCCACGCAGGACCTGCAAGGTGTTCCGAGGGAGTTGGCCGAGCACTCTTTGAATGTCAGACCTAGAGCAAAGCCGGTGAAGAAACCCCTCCGCCGCTTCGCCGAAGATAGGAGAAAGGTCATAGGAGATGAGATAGCTCGGTTGTTGGCTGCAGGATTTATCATGGAAGTGCTTTACCCGAATTGGCTGTCTAATCCGATGCTGGTGGAGAAGAAGAAAGATGATCCGAACGTGGTAGTGGTTTGGCGTATGTGTATCGATTACACGAACCTGAATAAGGCGTGTCCAAAAGATCCATTCCCACTGCCAAGGATAGACCAAGTCATAGATTCCGCTGTTGGGTGTGAGTTGTTGTCATTCGTTGATGCATATTCTGGTTTCCACCAGATACCTCTGAACCCAAATGATCAAATAAACACTGCGTTTATCACCCCGTATGGGGCTTATTGTTATCGCACCATGCCTTTTGGTTTACGTAATGCAGGGGCAATGTACCAGAGATGTATGCAGAAATGTTTGCATGACCAAATTGGTCAAAATGTGCAGGTGTATGTGGATGATGTTGTGATAAAGACCAAGGAAAGCAAAACGCTCCTTGACGATATCAGACAGACGTTCGCGAACCTAAGGAGGTTCCGGATGAAGCTTAGCCCGGAAAAATGTACCTTCGGTGTCCCGGCTGGAAAATTACTCGGATTCCTCGTTTCCACCCGAGGTATTGAGGTCAATCCAACTAAGATCCGGGCCATAGAACGAATGGAGCTGCCGAAGTGTCTTAACGATATCTTGAAGTTCACTGATTGCCTGGCATCGTTGAGTCGGTTTGTATGTCGGTTGGGAGAAAAGGAACTGCCTCTCTATCAACTCATGAAAAAGTCGGATAAGTTCATTTGGACGCCGCAGGCCAATGAAGCCTTTGCTCACTTAAAGAAAATGTTAGCCACTACACCAGTGTTAGCCTCTCCACTATCAAAGGAGCCAATGTTGCTCTATATAGCCACAAACAACCGAGTTGTAAGTGCAGTGATTGTGGTAGAGCGCGATGAAGAGGGTAAGTCGGTGCAAAGGCGAGTGTATTATCTGAGCGAGGTATTATCAGCCTCAAAGCAGAACTATCCTCACTATCATAAAGTGGCATATGGTGTGTATATGGCAGCTAAGAAGATAAAGCACTATTTCGAGGAACACCCAACCAAGGTAATATGTGAAGCTCCCATATCCGAAATAATGAGCAACAAGGATGCGAGCGGCAGGATTGCGAAATGGGCAATTGAACTAGCACCTTATGCGCCACAATATGACAGAAGAGAGGCAATTAAATCTCAGGCTGTGGCGGAATTTTTTGTGGATTGGGCCCAGGTTCAATATGAGCCACCATTACCAGATCCGAACTACTGGAAAATGCACTTCGACGGATCAAAAACAAAAACCGGGTTAGGTGCCGGAGTTTTACTTACCTCGCCAAAGAAAGACCAGCTGAAATATGTGCTGCAGATCCACTTCACAGCATCAAACAATGTTGCAGAATACGAAGCACTCATACATGGGCTCAAAGTGGCGAGGGAGGTTGGAATACGTCGGATCCAATGCTTTGGGGACTCAGATCTCATAGTCCAGCAGGTCTCCGGGCAATGGGATGCTTTGGACGCAAACATGGCATTATACAGATTTCATGTGCAGAAGATATCTAGTTACTTTGAGGGATGCAACTTTCACCATATACCTCGGGCAGAAAATGAGGCTGCCGACGTATTGTCGAAGCTCGGTTAAACCCGACAAGCAATTCCACCAGGCGTAGCATTGGAGCACCTCAGAAAACCATCCATCAGGCCATCCCCGGAGTCCGACTCAATTTTGATCCCGGCAAATCCGGAATCAGAGGCTGTGCCCATGGACATTGATGTAGGGAGTGGTTTGCGAAACCCGGGGACTGCCTTGGCGAACCCGGGGACTGCCACGACAAACCCGGGGACTGCACAACACGATCCGGTAGAAGTTATGTCGGTGGATCTAATGGAAATTGATGAGGATGTGTTCCCAGTGAGAGCTGTACCAGCTTGGGCAATGCCATGGACAATGCTGAATTATTTTGAGCTAATCCCAAAGTTTCCAAGTATTGTTAAGACAATTTTTGAAGCTCGGACTCGTAAGTCATAAAACCGAACCAAGGTAGACGCGAGCTGAGCCAAAAGATTGGAAGAACGAGAAAATGAAACTCGGGGACTACGCCCAAATCAATCCAGCATAAAAACTTAGTAGCAAAATATCACTGATGTGCTTAATACAATTGCACCCGGCATACCGGGAATCTGATGAAACTTGAAAGTTTTTCGCTCAAGGAACAGCAGGAGGAGGAAGTTCGGCATCATCTTCGCTGTCTTCGACGTTCGAGGCAGCGTCCTCTTCGTCCTCATCTGAGCCATCTTCAATGTTCTCAGTGTTTTCATCATCGGCGGCATCTAGAAAGCTCGATCCCTCGTTCCACTGGTGAACGGGGGCGTATTGGATGAAGCTGTGAGCGCAAGCCTTGCGCCGAGCTACCCAATCCGGGTCAGTAGCCCACTTTGATCCCATGTGCATGCGCGCAAGGAGATTGAGGTCAATCTTCTCATACCACGTGAGCACGTAGTGGAGAACGATCTCAGCTCCGGCGCGCCCAGCAGATTCTCTCCAGAGATCGAGCTGAGTCTCGCAGTCCATAAGCCTGGAAAAAAGAACAGCCAAATCCTTCGGAGTATCCTCTTTAGGCCAAAAGGCGTTGAAGATCCGGATTACCACATCCAAGACATCCTTGCCGTAGTTCCTCACAACTTCGACTCGGGCTGACAAACTAACTATCAAGTCCACGAGGTCGAGCGGAATGGAACCAGGGCCAGATGGAGTACCCCTCTGCTTGCGGAACTTGGTAACGGCATTGGATCCAATGACATCGCTTTCTGGGAATTTGCCTGGGAAAATAAAACGAGTGGGGTAAGTAAAGGAAGTAGACCCGGAAAGGTCAACGTCGGTTGAAGGAGAAGAACTTACTAGAGATATGGCTGTGAACCCGGGACAGCTCCTTGATGCAGTTGTCGCGCCTGTCCCGAAGTTGCACAAGTTTAGCGTTCGCCGACTCAAGCTTGATGTCGGCCTCCTTGAGTAGTTCCTGGTCCTTGGCAATCTGGAGATTGAGGCGCTCGTGCTCTTCAGAATAGTCCTGGCCGGCTTTCTGGAGTTCGGTTTGGTGCTCTGCTTTCAATTTCTTCATATCTGCCTTAAGCTTGGCCATCTCATCATCTTTGGCTCGGAGAAGGGCAATCTCATCATCTTTCTTTTTGAGTTGGGCCTGATGCTGTCCTCCTTGTTCGAGAAAATGCAGCATTATATCAGGCACGGGCACACTATCTTCAAGAGATGCTGAAATAGTTTGTTGACCCGGCAAAGCCGAGGTATGAATGTTTGCCGAGCCAAGGAGGAATGGAGATGGAAAGCATAGCAAGGTTGAGCAAAAATAACTTACCCTTGATTTGATCCAAATTTTTCCTCATGCCCGTGTTCTCAGCCTCCACCCCAGCTGTGAAAACCGAATGATGGGTTAGTTCGGTAGAAGAAGATGAAGGAAAATGGAAAAATGCCGAGGAAGAAACTTACCTCTTTTCTCGTGTTCAGCGAGAAGTGCACTATGTTTTGCGCGCAACATTTTGTGAGTGTCAAGGAGACGCTGAAACTCAGCGCTCCGGCGGTTGGTGGTCACCTGAAAGGAGTACCAAAAGGTAGCTTAGTCTTGTGCATATTCGAAGTGTACAAAATCCGGGCCAAGTGGAACTTAACCTGGCTCTAGGTGTGTGCATATTCGAAGTGTACAAAATCCGGGCCAAGTGGAACTTAACCCGGCTCTAGGTGTGTGCATATTCGAAGTGTACAAGATCCAGGCCAAGTGGAACTTAACCCGGCTCTAGGTGTGTGCAGATTCGAAGTGTACAAAATCCGGGCCAAGTGGAACTTAACCCGGCTCTAGGTGTGTGCATATTCAAAGTGTACAAAATCTGGGCCAAGTGGAACTTAACCTGGCTCTAGGTGTGTGCATATTCGAAGTGTACGAAATCCGGGCCAAGTGGAACTTAACCCGACTTTAGGTGTGTGCATATTCGAAGTGTACATGATCCGGGCCAAGTGGAACTTAACCTGGCTCTAGGTGTGTGCATATTCGAAGTGATCAAGGAGCTACGTTAGTTCTCTAAGGAGCATATGGCCGAGTAATAAGTTACTCCCCCGGAGGCTTAGGGACTAATGGCTATATCAATTATATCTACAACTTGTTAAGGAAAAGAAGAACTAACATACCTCCATCATCCGACCCGCAAGGTTAATTGCCTTGGCGGCAGTATTCATCTGTGCAGAAAATTTGGCGGGACCGAACTTCTCCGAGAGGTCGTCGTTGTGGATGAACTCCGCCTTGTTCCAGTTATTTACGAATTCGATCAAGGTCGGAGGGTATCGTTTGCCGTTGAGCATGTGGGGCGCAACCAAACCCTTGGCATGCGCCTCCCTCCTCTCAACCTAGGCAAGGGTCGGGCTGGTGTGCAAAACAAGTTGCGCATCAGCTGGCTCGGCAGGGGCGTCCTTCGGTGCTGGAGGCTTCTTGGAAAGCATGGACGCGAGTGTGCGCTTGGGTTGCTGAGAGGTGGAAGTTGCTACAGCATATTTACCCTTGGGAGCTGCCTTGGTGCTTTCTCGCCGAGACTGAGAAGACTCGGACGAGGCAGAGGGGCTTGGCGCTGCTGCTGTAGCTTCTCTTGTTGCTGCTGGTGCTGAAGCTGAGGATGGTGCTGGTACTGGTTTCTTTTTCTGTGGAGGGGCTGAAGGAACCTCGGTGGTAGCTGGTTGCGGTGGAGCCGAAGTAGTGGTTGCCGTTGCCTTGGCAGAGCCAGTCTCCCCCGCTATAAGGTTGCCCTCCTCTTGACGAGGTGGGCTGGAACCCGGAGCAGCGGCCGAACCCTCCGGGATAGGGCTCAACGGCCGTGAATCGTCACCACGTGAGGGAGAAGGGCTGTGTCGGAGTGGCGAGGCAATGCTAGATCCACTCTGAGGGACCTCCACCACGGCCCTGTCGAATCTAATAAAGTATGATGAGAAATTATAACAAAAGAAGAACAAGTGAATGGCAAAAGGTGAGGAGGCTTACTCATCTGAGGTCAGGGGTTCTTTGAGCTTCCGAGCCCTCCGGGCCGTGGCCTTGGTTGGGGGCTTGGTGGCAGTTTTGTCCACGGACTTCTTTTGCCTTTTGGCAGGCTGAGAAGGTCCAGAGGAAGAAGTTGATGCGGCTCACCTTTTCTTCTTCGGCGCCACCGGGACAGGATCACCCACGGCAAGGGGAGGGTCCTCATGGATCTGCCCACCGGGGTTAGCTGATGTCGGAAAAGCATAAGAAAGGGGGACATCGTCAAATGCTTCCATCACCTCAACATGCGAATCATCTTCATCGTTGGGCCAATCTCTAATAGAAGAGAGTTTACCGGTGGGTCGCTTGGTCGCATCGGCCATAGGAAGGAACATCTCCAGGTCCGGTTCCTCCTCGTCTGAGGTATCCTGGTCAGGAGCCAATTTGAGGGAAGGGTCGGTGCCGTCCTCGATGTTCTGCTGAAGAAACATCCAAGGGAAAGAAAAAGCAATAGAATTAAACCAACAACAATACCGACATAGGATTTAACTCGGAAAAGGTTTGGAGCACGAGACTTATCGAAGGAGGAAGCCTATTTCGGCAATAGTGTTCAATCCCCCACGTCCACTCAGAAGAGAATTTTTTGTGGGTGGTGACAAGGCCTTGGCTCGGCGGTAGATCTTCATATTGCTCAACTCAAAAGACGAGGTCCGGTTGGGGTCGCGGCCCCAGCTCATGTGGCACACTTTATGTGTGCGTTTCTGGAGGTGGGAAATCCGGTTGCGGACAAATGTGATCATGGCGTCCTCGTTGTGCAATCCGAGCTCCTTCAACTCCTTGAACCTCTTGTTGACCTGGTTCGCAAAGACTGTGGGCTTCTTGGGGATAACGTCCCACAAATCCGGGTTAGGAGGACCCGGAGTATAGGGGCGCAGCCGGATCAGGTCTTTGGTGGTGTTGTTCCGGACGTAGAAGAAAGTCCGGGCCCATCCCTTGTAGGAGTCAAGTCTCGTGACTCTGGGGAAGATGGGCAACTTCCAAGGAGGGATTGATGCAGCCCCGAACTGCGTGAGTTGTTTATCCTCCGGCTCTAGATCTACATTCGGAATGACGTTCCGGCGAAGGCCAAAGAACCGGATCCATAGCTCCTTGGTAGGCCATAGTCCGGCATAGCCTTCGATCATGGAGGCAAAGGCGGAGAGAGATGTGATGGCATTGGCTGGAAGGTGGTGCGGCTGGAGCTCGTATGTGTTCAACCAATCATGGAAAAAATCGCTAACTGGCAAGCCAAACCCCCGCTAGAAGTGGGATAGAAACACCACGTACTCACCCGGATTGGGTGAGGGGGCGAGCTCGGCAGCAGCAAGGCGAGCAGTGACGCCCTCCGAGATGCGCCTAGTGCGATAGAGCCAGTCCAGGTCATCCTGGCAGACCCAAGATCCAGCCCACGCACCGCGGTCCGCGGTCGCTGCATCTTCTTCCATCTCCTGCTCGGCGATGGTGAGCTCTTCTTCTATCATCTCGAGGTCACTGCCCTCACTGGCGCTAGCGGCGGTGGGTGGCAGTGGCCTGGACAGACGGGGACCCGTGGCGGAGGAGATACGCAGAGGCGGCGGCGATGCGGGCGCGCATAGAAGCAGAGCGGCGGCGGTGCTGCTACTCAAACACGATGGCGGCGACGCTGTCGCTGGGGAAGATGATGAAGAAGAAGAGGCAGAGGGGCGCGGAAGTGAGGAAAGGACCCAAGGGCGCGCCCCTCCCAAGTTTATCCACGCCCGTAAGGGGGTAGTGGGATCGCGTTTTGCGGGCAAGCCACACGGTGTGGCCGTGTATGGTCCGGATCAGCCAATTAGCGACGAGCCACATGAAGGGCCACAGGGCGCAGCGGATCCCACGACGTGACGTTATGATGAAGTTAATGAGGAGGCAGGCACGATGTGACATGCGCTACAGTGATAACTGACAATTACTACGGCAGTTACTATTGCTGGCTCTTAAAATGAGGAAAAGTAATGATTAGCCTCCACGTGGAGAAGCGTACGAGAGAAGGAAGAATGACCCGGATGGGTATGTGGTAACCAGGCCAGCAAGTAAAAACTTGGAATGTGCCAAGGGAAAGTAAACCCATAGAATCCGAGATAGGAGGTAACTCGGAAGAGGAACACAAAGCTCAGTGAAATTGAACCTGCTGTGGCCTTGGCGGCTAAGGCAGCTAAGACCGCACTAGCTTCGGGGACTAATGTTGGGGGGATACCCCCGAGTAGGGTCACGCCGGGGTATAAAGGCCTAGTTAGTCGAGGTACGGCAAGGTCAAAGCATGTGCTGGCCGAGTCACCTCAAGGCAGGCTGGATCACGGAGTAACCCGGACCAGGGGACGTCCACCTAACTTGGTCTCAACCGACTTAAGCCAAATGCCGGTAAGATGTGTCTAACTTGTATGCAGGAACAAGTGTGGTCGGATCAACTATGTGGGATCCGGGTTATATCAAGCTTGTAAGAGAAGGAAGGTATCTCGCTGGTCAAAGGTGACTACTATACGTAGAGCGTGAGCGAAGCGGACAGAGGCCGGACCACCGAGGCGTGGCCAACAAAGGTGACGAAGCCAATGTCGGGTGACGCAGGCGCCGCAGAGGCTCACGTAGCTTCTGCAGGGATGACGTGGGCGAAAAGTGACCCGGTCGGCTTACTATCTTGGGAGGAGGCATATTCGCTAGAATATGCCTCCACGTATGCCCTAAGAGGAGACCTAGCCACCCCTATTTAAGGAGGGCTAGGGCTTCTGTAGAGGGGTTGAAAATCTGAGAGGTTGGTCTCTAGCGTGTAGCGGTTTACTAGTTAGTTCCGGAGGGACAGCTAGTGGTGAGAGTAAGAGAGTCCCTTCTTCCTCCTCTCTCCAATACAGCTCTAGGAGCACTTGTAATCTACAAAGGTGAAACAAATACAAAGCTTCCGTGTGTGGAAGCACCACACTATTCCTCCCTGGATTCCCCTAGTGCATTTAGTCGCCACCTTTAGCCTATCCATGGCATCTGTCGTGACACCACCACGACAAGAACACACATGCAATGACACTGGTGGATCCATGTGTGGTCTCTGAAGAGAACACACATGCAATGAAACTGGTTGTTGTTACTAAAAAGAACACACATGCAATGACACTGGTGGATCCATGTGTGGATTGTGAAGAGAACACACATGCAACGACACTGGTGGATCCATAGGTGGTATGTGGGAGAACACACATTTCAATGACTCTTGTTGTTGTTACTAAAAAGAACACACATGCAATGACACTGGTGGATCCATGTGTGGTCTCTGAACAGAGCACACATGCAATTACACTGGTGATCCATATGTGGTATGTGAAAAGAACACACATGCAATGACTTTGGTTGTTGTTACTGAAAAGAACACACATGCAATGACACTGGTGGATCCATGTGTGGTCTCTGAAGAGAGCACACATGCAATGACACTGGTGATCCATATGTGGTATGTGAAAAGAACACACATGCAATGACTCTGGTTGTTGTAACTGAAAAGAACACACATGCAATGACACTGGTGGGTCATGTGTGGTTTCTGAAGAGAGCACACATTTCAATGACTCTTGTTGTTGTTAGTAAAAGGAACACACATGTAATGACACTGGTGGATCCATGTGTGGTCTCTAAAGAGAACACACATGCAATGAAACTGGTTGTTGTTACTAAAAAACGCACATGCAATGACACTGGTGGATCCATGTGTGGATTGCAAAGAGAACACACATGCAATGAGACTGGTGGATCCATAGGTGGTATGTGAAGAGAACACACATGAAAAATGACTCTGGTTGTTGTTACTAAAAAGAACACCCATGCAATGACACTGGTGGATCCATGGGTGGATTGTGAAAACAACACACATGCAATGACACTGGTGGATCCATGGGTGGATTGTGAAAACAACACACATGCAATGACACTGGTTGTTGTTACTAAAAAGAACACACATGCAATGACACTGGTGGATCCATGGGTGGATTTTCAAAAGAACACACATGCAATGACACTGGTGGATCCATAGGTGGTATGTGAAGAGATCACACATACAAAATGACTCTGGTTGTTGTTACTAAAAAGAACACACATGCAATGACACTGGTGGATCCATGGGTGGATTGTGAAAAGAACACACATGCAATGACACTGGTGGATTCCTCGGTGGTATGTGAGAAGAACACACATTTCAATGACTCTTGCTGTTGTTACTAAAAAAAACACACATGCAATGACACTGGTAGATCCATGTGTGGTCTCTGAAGAGAGCACACATGCAGTGACACTAGTGATCCATATGTGGTGTGTGAAAAGAACACACATGCAATGACTCTGGTTATTGTTACTGAAAAGAACACACGTGCAATGAAACTGGTGGATCCATGTGTGGTCTCTGAAGAGAGCACACATTTCAATGACTCTTGTTGTTGTTAGTAAAAATAACACACATGCAATGACACTGGTGGATCCATGTGTGGTCTCTGAAGAGAACACACATGCAATGACACTGGTTGTTGTTACTAAAACAAACACACATGCAATGACACTTGTGGACCCATGTGTGGATTGTGAAGAGAACACACATGCAATGACACTAGTGGATCCATAGGTGGTATGCGAAGAGAACACACATGCAAAATGACTATGGTTATTGTTACTAAAAAGAAACACACATGCAATGACACTGGTGGATCCATGTGTGGTCTCTGTAGAGAACACACATTTCAATGTCACTGGTGGATCCATATGTGGTATGTGAGAAGAACACACATGAAATGACTCTGGTTGTTGTTAGTGAAAAGAACACACATCCAATGACACTGGTGGATCCATAGGTGGTATGTGAGAAGAACACACATGCAAAATGACTCTGGTTGTTGTTACTAAAAAGAACACACATGCAATGACACTTGTGGATCCATAGGTGGATTATGAAATGAACACACATGCAATGACATTGGTGGATCCATAGGTGGTATGTGAGAAGAACACACATTTCAATGACTCTAGTTGTTGTTACTAAAAAGAACACACATGAAATGACACTGGTAGATCCATAGGTGGTATGTGAAAAGAACACACATGCAAAATGACTCTGGTTGTTGTTACTAAAAAGAACACACATGCAATGACACTGGTGGATCCATAGGTGGATTGTGAAAATAACACACATGCAATGACACTGGTTGTTGTTACTAAAAAGAACACACATGCAATGACACTGGTGGATCCAAGTGTGGATTGTGAAATGAACACACATCCAATGA
Source organism: Avena eriantha (assembly GCA_910589775.1). Lineage (NCBI taxonomy): Eukaryota > Viridiplantae > Streptophyta > Magnoliopsida > Poales > Poaceae > Avena > Avena eriantha. The sequence continues at coordinate 239,105,841 of OU342745.1, forward strand.
CACTAGTGGATCCATAGGTGGTATGTGAAGAGATCACACATGCAAAATGACTCTGGTTGTTGTTACTAAAAAGAACACACATGCAATGACACTGGTGGATCCATAGGTGGATTGTGAAAAGAACACACATGCAATGACACTGGTTGTTGTTACTAAAAAGAACACACATGCAATGACACTGGTGGATCCATGTGTGGATTGTGAAATGAACACACATCCAATGACACTAGTGGATCCATAGGTGGTATGTGAAGAGATCACACATGCAAAATGACTCTGGTTGTTGTTACTAACAAGAACACACATGCAATGACACTGGTGGATTGTGAAAATAACACACATGCAATGACACTGGTGGATCTATAGGTGGTATGTGAGAAGAATTCACATTTCAATGACTCTTGTTGTTACTAAAAAGAACACACATGCAATAACACGGGTGGATCCATGTGTGGTCACTGAACAGAGCACACATGCAATGACACTGGTGATCCATATGTGGTATGTGAAAAGAACACACATGCAATGACTCTGGTTATTGTTACTGAAAACAACACACATGAAATGACACTAGTGGATCCATGTGTGGTCTCTGAAGAGAGCACACATTTCAATGAC